>JBBDGP010001105.1:1200000-1800000 GCA_037952835.1 Lithobates septentrionalis | reverse complement strand
GTACTTGCTTCAGGGCATATGTTGTTTTTGGTCTGTCGGAACAGCATACAGACGATCGGTTTTCCCGATAGGAATTGGTTCCGTCAGAAATATTTAGTTCCATTTCTAGGTCAGTCAGAATTTTCGAAACAAAAGGTCCGATGAGGCCTACACACGATCGGAATAGACGATGAAAAGCTTCCGTCTGACTTTTTCTGTCGGACATTCCGCTCGTGTGTACGCAGCTTAACTTGAACCAACAGAAATCTGTTCCTACCATTAAAAAGGCAAGATTACAGTGGGAGGGAGGTCGGGGAGGGGGGTGAAGGAGGATTTCAGCTAACAGAAGAGACAGCAGCACAAGGGACACATCCTACTGACTGTAGGGAATGTCCCTTGAGCTGATTTTTTTTTTTGTTTAATAAACATACCTTTTAACCACAATATGATGATGGAGGGGATAACAGCTAACTTACAGAACCAGCACTCGAAATTCATGGAAATGGACTTCTACTTCTCCATGTCTTCAAAATAACACACAGGGGGCGCAAACGCCTAGTGCATTACCCAAGATTTATTAACCACTTCAGCCCCCGAAGTATTTACCCCCTTAATGACCAGGCCATTTTTTTGCGATAGGACACTGCGTCGTTTTAACTGACAATTGCAACGTTATATCCAAACAAAATTGATGTCCTTTTTTCCCACAAATAGAGCTTTCTTTTGGTGGTATTTGATTACCTCTGCGGTTTTTATTTTTTGCGCTATAAGCAAAAAAAGACCGACAATTTTGAAAAAAAAAACCAATATGTTTTACTTTCTGCTATAATACATATCCAGAAGAAAATATATATAAAAACTAATTCATTTATCAGTTTAGTCCAATCTGTATTCTTCTATATAATTTTGGTAAAAAAAAAAAAAAATACGCAATAAGCATATATTGATTGGTTTGCGCAAAAGTTATAGCGTCTACAAAATAGGGGATAGATTTATGGACTTTTTTTTAAAATGTTTTTACTGGTAATGGCGGCAATCTGCGATTTTTAGCAGGACTGTGACATTGAGGTGGACAAATCTGACCCCAAGCGACACTTTTTGGGGATTAGTTACAGTGGGGATTAGTTACAGTGATCGGTGCTAAAAAAAATGCACTGATCAATGTATAAATGACACGGGCAGGGGTTAACACTAGGGGCAATCAAGGCGTTAACTGTGTTCCCTGGGTGTGTTCTAACTGTGTGGGGGATGGGCTCTGCAGAGGCGCTTTGCGGTGGTTTTTAACCCTTTCTCGGCCGCTAACGGGGGGTAAAACTGCCCCGCTAGTGGCCGAATACCGACGGTAAAACGCCGCTAATAATAGCGGCGTTTTACCGCCGACGCCGCCCCCGCCCCAGTGTGAAAGGGCCCTTAAGGATCAGATCTGTCTTTTTCTCTTCATGTGCCCTGTTTATTGTCTCTTTTCTTGTGTGTGTATTCACATTTAAACACTCGGTAAACTTTCTTTAAAAAAAGTTTTGACTATACATACATATCAAATTGTGAGACTTGAGTCATCATGACTTAACTAGAACCTCTAACGCAATTGAAATGTACGAAGATACAGAGAATTACATTTTTCATAGTACTGTATAGACGCTAGGGGTGCTGAAATTAATCGTTGCATCGATGCATCGTGATTCGGGTGTCCCCGATGCGGCATCGATGCATAAGGACCGGAAAATCGATGTCCGGTGACGTCATTACTACTAGCCCCGCCCCTCCCGGGAAAGCGATCCGAGCGTATTTTTAAAATGACTTTATTTTAACTAATGTTGTGTTACAATGGATGCTGTGAATACAATGGATACTGTGCCCCCGCTGTATGTGCTTTTTAAAAAACGAGGTCACTTCATACCGAATTTCGCCGTAGTATGATACGGTTCCGCTCATGTGACTCCCGGGCCATCCCGCCCCTCTCCGCTCTCCTCTTCCGTCTCCTGAGTCCTGACGTCAGTGTGGAATTCTCAGTCGCGCCCGCCTCTCTTCTGATACGATAACTATAGTCAGTGGGCGGGACTGAGAATTCCCCGCTGACGTCAGGACTCAGGAGACACATGAGAGGAGAGCGGAGAGGAGAGCGGCGGAACGAGACGGGAGTCACATGAGCGGGATACGGTGAAATTCGGTATGAAGTGACATCGTTTTTTAAAAAGCACATACAGGGGGGGCACAGCATCCATAGTAATACAACATTTATTAAAAGAAAGTAATTGTGGGGGGGTTAGTGATGGCTGCATTTAATGGGCACAGGTGGCTGCGTTTGGGCACAGGTGGCTGCGTTTGGGCACAGGTGGCTGCGTTTGATGGGCACAGGTGGCTGCGTTTGATGGGCACAGGTGGCTGCGTTTGATGGGCACAGGTGGCTGCGTTTGACAGGCACAGGTGGCTGCGTTTGGGCACAGGTGGCTGCGTTTGATGGGCACAGGTGGCTGCATTTGATGGGCACAGGTGGCTGCGTTTGGGCACAGGTGGCTGCGTTTGACGGGCACAGGTGGCTGCGTTTGGGCACAGGTGGCTGCGTTTGACGGGCACAAGTGGCTGCGTTTGGGCACAGGTGGCTGCGTTTGACGGGCACAAGTGGCTGCGTTTGGGCACAGGTGGCTGCGTTTGATGGGCACAGGTGGCTGCGTTTGATGGGCACAGGTGGCTGCGTTTGGGCACAGGTGGCTGTGTTTGACAGGCACAAGTGGCTGCGTTTGGGCACAGGTGGCTGCATTTGACGGGCACAAGTGGCTGCGTTTGGGCACAGTTGGCTGCGTTTAATGGGCACAGGTGGCAGCGTTTGACGGGCACAGGTGGCTGCGTTTGGGCACAGGTGGCTGCGTTTGACGGGCGCAAGTGGCTGCGTTTGGGCACAGGTGGCTGCGTTTGATGGGCACAGTGGCTGTGTTTGACGGGCACAAGTGGCTGCGTTTGACGGCACAGTGGCTGCGTTTGATGGGCACAGTGGCTGCGTTTGATGGGCACAGTGGCTGCATTTGATGGGCACAGTGGCTGCATTTGATGGGCACAGTGGCTGCATTTGATGGGCACAGTGGCTGCATTTGATGGGCACAGTGAGGCTGCATTTGATGGGGGAGGTTCAGTATTTTTCAGTTTGTTTGCGCCCCCCAAAAAATTTTTGAGCACCAGCTGCCACTGGACAGTACAGGGAACTTCACAGGGCTGTTTGTCATCTGTGGATTCTATCCCTTCTGACCTCCAAGCAGCCGTGTGTGTGTGAATCTCTGTACCTTGTAGTGCACCGAATTAGTGCACTTTTTAAGGGAGTGAGGTTAATTTTAATTCAAAGCAGAGTTCCAGTCAATTTTTTGTTTATTAGAAGTCAGCAGCTACAAAAAAAGTGCATCTTCTGACTTTTAATAAATAGACACTCACCTGTCAAACTGCCAAACCCTCCCTTCTCTCCCCTGCCTGTCCACAGCGCTGGTAATACTACTGTGGGCATCCGGCTGTGACAGCTTGCAGCTTCACAGCCGGGTGCGCATGTCTCACTGCGCTTTCCTGCAATCTTTTGGGAACAGTGATGTCTCCCAGAAGATTGCAGGGTGGAAGGGCCGCCTAGGCGGCCCAAGCGGAAGTGGGAGCTCGTCGGTAATCGTGATGCATCGCGGAATCAAATCAAATCATTGACCAGAAAATCGTAATCGAATCGAATCGTGAGACCAGTGAAGATGCGCACCCCTAATAGACGCCATGCAGTTTTTGAGAGGAGGGGAAAGTACTTATGATCTACAAACTGTAATGTGATGCCATGATACAGTAAAAGAAAAAGAAAGTTGTACAGTGGAACCTCGGTTTTCCAGAAACGCGGTTAACGAGCATTTCGAAAACCGAGCACTGTATTTCTAAAATTCCTAACTCGGTTTCTCGCAAACCGAGCAGGATTCAGGCCAAAAGCGGTGTGCAGTACCGCTTTTGGCCTGAGGTGGGGGGCACCAGAGCCGAGCAGGGAAAGGCCCGAGGACAGTTCGGCTGACCTTGGCAAACCTCGGAAAGGCTCGTGAACGTCCCTCTGGCCTTTTCGGCCGTTTCCGAGGCTCTCCGGCGCCCCCCGCCTCTGGCCGCATGCGGTATTGCATCCCATTGAAGTCAATGCAGAACTAATTATTTTAGTTTCCATTGACTTCAATGGGAAAACTCGCTTTGATATGCGAGTACATTGGATTACGAGCATACTCCTGGAACGAATTATGCTCGTAATCCGAGGTTCCACTGTATTTTTCCCAATGTAGTTCTATGAAATTGTGCTTGGCTCCTCAGGGGGACAAAGTAAATGTACCGGTAATACTTTTTCCCATCTTCCTAATGCTGTCTAAGGCTAGCTGTGAGGTCATGCAGGATGTCCCTCTTACCTTCATGGGCATCTAAAAACACAGCTAGCTAGGAGACAGCTGCTTTGACAAACAGCACATTTCTCCATCTCTGAGCACTTGCCTGGACCAGTTTAGCTGACAAGTCCCTTCCCTCTTCATTGCTTGTGTCAGGTAAGTGCTTCAAGAAGGAAAAAATGCCATTTGTCAAAGCAGCCGTCTCCTTGCTAGCGGCGTTGTCAGGTGACCATGGAGGGAAACTGAATTGAGACTTCTTTAAAGTGGAGGATAAGGCTAATAACAATTATTCTTAAAAATGCTGCCTCCCCCTCCTTCTACTTATACAGCAAAGCCTATATAAAACAGTTGGTGTAAATACCTTTTTTTAATCTGGTCTTGACTGATTCAGCAGCACCAGCTGTCCAGTGTTAGAGATCAGCTACTTCAGGGGAAAGCAAGGAGAGCTAAAAATGGACGGGCAAAGGGAGCCTATGGTTGTGAGAATTCAAAGATGTTGTCAAGCACTCCTTTAGGCTCTATTCACACCAATGCATTTTTTGGTGCATTTTGCAGAATTGCAGGGATTTTTTTTAACATGGGTTTCTATGGAACATGTTCACATTAATGCATTTTTGTGCCTCTGCGTTTTTGGAAATAGCTATTGCCTCTACCTCTGCATAGCATGGACTAACTGTTTTAGATTTTAAATCACACAATAAAGGTGTTGCATCCATGTGTGGCCGTCCAGAATTTTTTCTTGCTCTTTGATCCATTGCAGAGCCTGCACCTGTTTGCCTCATAGGCAGTGTGTTTCACAGAAATTCTTGTCTAGAGCGGCATTCCTCTTCTTTCGTATAAACCACTGGCCAGGGTTGTCCGGAAGAGGCCCTTGTCACCATAAACATAGGGGCCATGTGGGGTGGGGGGCGCAGAGCCCCCCTGCCCCAAAGCACCCACCCCCCATGTTGAGGGCATGTGGTCTGGTATGGTTGGGGGGGGGTGCTCGCTCGCCCCCCCTTTCCTGACCTGCCGGGCTGCATGCTCAGATAAGGGTCTGGTATAGATTTTGGGGGGAACCCCACGCCATTTTTTTTTTTTGGCGTGGGGGGGTCCCCTCTGAATCCATACTAGACCCAAGGGCCTGGTATGGACCTGGGGGGACCCCATGCTGTTTTTTTTTTCAAATTTTTTTTAGCCAGCAATCCTTTCTTTTTACATTCAGGGGAAGCCCATTGACAGCTGATGATTCATTGGTCTATCTATCTATCTATCTATCTATCTATCTATCTATCTATCTATCTATCTATCTATCTATCTATCTATCTATCTATCTATCCAGTAGGGTTGCACCAATACCGAGTATTCTCACGAGTACACGACTTCACCGATACTGAATTGCGGTGCGATTTGCATCTATACAAAATGAATGGGCGCAAATCACACTGCAAAGAATTGCATACGATTTGAACTGGATTGTAGTGCAATTCCTGTCTGATTCGCATGCAATTTTTGCCATCGCTCCTGTGTGTGTGAACCCAGTAAAGAAAGCGAAGCGCCATGTAGCGCAGCAATAGTCAGTTTATTATAATGTTCTAAAAACTCACAAAGTAAATATCTAGTCAAACCCATATTTGCAGTGTCCCTGTCCTGCCGATGATAGCAAACCACGGCCGCTGGAAGTGCTCACAGGGCTGGAGGAGATATCTGGCGGTCTGCCCCCAAGCTGACATCACTTCCGCCTGATACCCACAGGAGCCCCGGAATGTCTCCAATGCTTGGGGTATCTTGGGTGGCTATAGTGCTAGAGGTATCAGGGATGTAGAGAGGCCACAGTGTAGGGGGTATCAGGGATGTAGTGGGGTCACAATACCAGGGGTATCTTATGGTATATGGTAACAGTGCTGGGGGGAATATCTAGGGTGCAGAGGGGTCAGAGTGCTGGGGGGATATCTGGGATGTAAAGGGGTCAGAGTGCTGGGGGGATATCTGGGATGTAGAGGGGTCAGAATGTTGGGGGGATATCTGGGGTGTAGAGGGGTCAGAGTGCTGGGGGGATATCTGGGGTGTAGAGGGATCAGAGTACTGGGGGAATATCTAGGGTGTAGAGGGGTCAGAGTGCCAGGGGGATATCTGGGGTGTAGAGGGGTCAGAGTACTGGGGGGATATCTGGGGTGTAGAGGGGTCAGAGTGCTGGGGAGGCATCAATCTAGCAGATATAGTATATGCACAGGACAGCTTTGTTACTTTATGTATGTAGTATGTTCCCACTGATTCTTTGCTGTACAGAATGATTGTTCATGTAGTTAATGCGGAGATCCACCCAAATGGGGAAGCTCCGCTTTTCTGCCTCCTACCTACTTGATGTCTGTTTAACTCCGCTGCCTCCATTGTAGGGGCCCCAGAGCATTACTTTGCCCAGGGACCCATAATGCTATTAAGACGGCCCTGACTGGGTCACACAAATCACCCCACAAAGTATCAGTTTCGATATTGGGAGCATTTTTACGAGTACGTGTGAAAATACTTGTATATCTATGCATCCTTACTGGATAGATCAACAAAGTATCGGTACTCGGTATCGGTATGTACTTGACGAAAGTATCGGTACTCGCTGATAATAAAAACGGTAACTGTGCATCACTACTATCCAGTATACCTGTAATCTTAAACTGAAGGCTAAAAACCTATTCTTTTCTATACTAGCAAAGCATAAAACACTTACCTGGTCTCGATGCCAATACTATTCTTTTAACCTTCATATTTTACGGCAAAAGTTGAAATCCTGTAGGAGCTGTCTGAAGTAATAAAGTATAAACATGTTCAAGCAGTTATTACATTTGTAATAATAGAGGAAGAACCAGATGCTTAATAATTATATGGTGACTACAGAATGGAAGATTCTCCGCCCAATGAGCTAAGAAATATACCGAGTAATACTTGGCATCCGAAATATGCCAGCAACATCATTCTCAGATGTCACTTTCTCTAGATCCCTGATGCTAACTTGTGGCCCTTTGGTATATGAAGTGCAAGGTAAAAGCATTGATCTCTATGAGCCTCATGTAACATGTTCCCATGTTGTAAAAAATAAAAAATAATAATATTGTGAAGAATAATTAAAAAATAAAATTGTAAAAAATAATAAAAGTAAAAAACTACTGACACCATACACTTTCCTACTGACACCACCCTTTGCCCTACTGAGTACTGACAAAGTTCACGGCCTTACTGACACAGTCCACTGCTCTACTTACTGACACCGTCCACCATCCCACAGACACCAACCTCTGCCTACTGACACCGTCCACTGCCCTTCTGAAACCTTCCATGTTTTAATACATGTTTGTTTACATTTATTTATAAGAGTGTTTGTGTGTGTGTGTGTGTAAATATGTAATATATATATATATATATATATATATATATATATATATATATATATATATATATATATACAAATGGCACTCGGAAAGTATTCACAGCGCTTCACTTTTTCCACATTTTGTTATGTACAGCCTTATTCCAAAATGGATTAAATTTATTTTTTCCGCAAAATTGTACAAGCAATACACATAATGACAACGTCAAAGAATTTTGTTTGAAATCTTTGCAAATTTATTAAAAATAAAAAATGAACAAAATCACATGTACATAAGTATTCACAGCCTTTGCTCAATACTTTGTTGAAGCACCTTTGGCACCAATTACAGCCTCAAGTCTTTTTGAGTATGATGCTACAAGCCTGGCACACCTATATTTGGGCAGTTTCTCCCATTCTTCTTTGCAGGACCTCTCAAGCTTCATCAGGTTGGTGCGCAGCCATTTTCAGATCTCTTCAGAGATGTTCAATCAGGTTCAAGTCTGGGCTCTGGCTGGGCCACTCATGGACATTCACAGAGTTTTCCTGTAGCCACTCCTTTGTTATCTTGGCTGTGTGCTTAGGGTCGTTGCCCTGTTGGAAGATGAACCTTCGCCCCAGTCTGAGGTCCAGAACGCTCTGGAACAGGTTTTCATCAAGGATGTCTCTGTACATTGCTGCATTCATCTTTCCCTCTATCCTGACTAGTCTCCCATTGTCAGAAACCATCAATCAGACCGAGAAAGAAGTACAGTTAATCACACTTGTTTAATAATAATAAAAAGGTAAACAGAGTAAGCATAGTCACTACATAGCCAGAGTTCAGTAACCAGATCGGGTAGTCAGCCAATGTCAATGTCAGAGAGCCAGAGATCAACGTAGTAGTACAGCAAGCAGGATCAGGAGCCAGAAGGGACATCAGCCGAGCAAGTCTTCAACAGGAACGCAGGAGAAAGTCTTTGAGATGTGACCAAAGGTGAAGGCAGAGATGAAGTGAGCTGGATGGCTTTAAGTAGCCAGGACTGACGAGCAGAGTCACTGTGGAGAGAAAGGAGCTGGCAATTAGTCGACAGCTGAGCGGCCAGCTCAGAGAAGGAAGGGCTGAGCCCCGCCCTGACAGTACCCCCTCCTTAATGACCCCTCCCCCTCGGAGGACCACCGGGCTTGAGGGGAAAACGTCTATGGAAATTACGGAGGAGGACAGGGGCATGTACGTCCGAGGATGAGACCCAAGAGCGTTCCTCCGGACCGTACCCCTTCTAATGCACCAGGTACTGTATGCGCCCACGGAACCTACAGGAGTCAACAATGGATTGTACTTCATACTCCTCATGGTTCTCAACCTGTATAGGGTGAGGACCAGGCACCGAGGTGGTAAAGCGGTTGCAGACCAAAGGTTTCATTAAGGAGACATGAAACACATTAGAGATGCGCATACTAGGAGGAAGCTCCAACGCATAAGCCACTGGGTTAATCCTGCGAAGGATACGGAAAGGCCCAATAAACCGAGGTGCGAACTTCAAAGAAGGAACACGAAGTTGGAGGTTGCGAGACGACAGCCAGACGCTGTCCCCGACCTGGTAGGAAGGCGCAGGCAGGCATCTGCGGTCAGCATGGAGTCTGTACCTATCATTAGCATGTCACAAAGCTGGACTTGTGCCCAAGTGGAACGAAGGCCACGAAGATGCTCCTCTAACGCAGGAATACTCTGCGGAACAAAACAAGGCAGGCAACATGGAAGGTTGGAAACCATAGTTCGCCATAAACGGGGACAAACGGGAAGCTGAATTCAAGGCAGTATTGTGAGCAAACTCCGCCCACAGTAAGAGGTTGGACCAGTTGTTATGATGGTCAGAATTATAGCAACGTAGCAATTGCTCCAAGGACTAATTGGCTCATTCTGTGGCCCCATTAGACTGCGGGTGATACGCAGAGGAGAAAGCAAGCTGAATACCCAACTGTGCACAAAAGGCTCGCCAGAACCGGGACACAAACTGACTACCCCTGTCTGAGACAATCACCTTGGGTAGCCCATGTAAGCGGAAGATCTCCCGAGCAAAAATAGAAGCCAGTTCCTTCGAAGTAGGCAACTTCTTGAGTGGAATACAATGCAACATTTTCAAGAACCAGTCAACCACCATAAGGATAACTGTGTTGCCCTGGGAGTTGGGTAACTCCACAATGACATCCATAGACAGGTGGGTCCAGGACCTCTCTTCATTGGGTATGGGTTGTAGGAGGCCCACTGGAATGTGTCGTGGAGTCTTACTCTGAGCACACACGGAACAGGCAGCTACGAAGGCGGTTACATCAGCACGTAGACTAGGCCACCAGAATTGTTGGGAAATGGCCATAAAGAGTTGATTCTTCCCAGTGTGGCCAGCAGCCTTGGGAGAATGGTAAGTCTGGAGCACAGCAGTACGGAGACTCTCGGGAACAAAGCAGCAGTCACAAGGTATCTCAGCAGGAGCATCGACCTGAGCAGCAAGAATTTTGTCACCCGAAGGAGAAGTAAGACTGGTGCAAACCGTAGCCAGAATACGATCAGGAGGAATCACAGGGACTGGATCCGACTCCATCTTGGAAGTGGAGGAAAATTATCGTGACAAGGCGCCAGCCCTTACATTCTTAGTACCGGGTAAGAATGAGACAATGTAATTAAAACTCGACAAGAAAAGAGCCCATTGCGCCCTTCTGGGAGAGAGGCGCTTAGCCTCAGACAAGAATGTGAGATTCTTATGGTCAGTAAGAATGAGAACTGGTACAGTGGTACCTTCAAGGAGATGTCTTTATTCTTTTAGGGATAAAATGATCGCCAAGAGCTCTCTGTCACCAATCTCGTAATTGCACTCTGCCGGTGACAATTTCTTGAAAAAGTAGCCACGCGAATGCATAGCGCACTCAAGAGTCAGGACGTTGAGACAGAAGGGCACCAACTCCAGTCTCAGAAGCATCCACTTCTAGAATAAAAGGCAACGTAGGATCAGGGTGTGCCAACACAGGAGCAGAAACAAAGGCAGCCTTGAAACTCTCAAAGGCCTTAATTGACTGTGGGTTGCTGTCTTTCCTGGTCATATCAGTCAGGGGCTTGACCAGAGACGAGAAGTTACGAATAAACTTCCGATAATAGTTGGCAAAGCCAAGAAAACACTGCAGAGGACGTAAACCCACGGGTCGAGGCCACTGTAGGAACACTGAAAGTTTCTCTGGGTCCATCGAAAAACCAGCAGTGGAAATGACAGGAATTTTACCTGTTCACAATGGAATTCGCACTTTTCCAATTTACAATAGAGATTGTTCTCTCTTAGTCTCTGAAGCACACGACAGACATCTGTGTGGTGGCTCTACAGGGACTTGGAAAATATAAGTATATCGTCGAGATAAACCACCACACATAACTGCAACAAATCTCTGAGGACATCAGTAATAAATTCCTGGAAAACTGCCGGAGCGTTACAAAGGCCAAAAGGCATTATGAGGCATTATACTCATAATGATCTGATCTGGTATCAAACGCAGTTTTCCACTCGTCGCCCTCCCTAAACCTGACGAGATTGTATGCCCCTCTCAAATCAAGCTTCGTGAAAACCATTGCTCCCTTGAGGCAGTCAAATAACTCCGTAATCAACGGAATGGGATAGGCATTCTTAATCGTGAAACGATTGAGACCCCTATAATCGATACAAGGTCTCAGCTCACCACTCTTCTTCTTCACAAAAAAGAAACCAGCACCAGCAGGAGACGAGGATTTGCGGATGAAACCTCGAGAAAGTGCGTCTGCAACATACTCCTCCATGGCCTTATCCTCCAAGACCGACAAAGGGTAAACCTGGCCACGAGGGGGTATGGCACAAGGTTGAAGGTCGATTGCGCAATCATACGACCGGTGTGGAGGCAAAGTACCGGCTTGACCTTTGTCAAAGACATCACTAAAATCGCGGTACTCCTCTGGCAGGGAGGAGAGTGAAGAGGTGCACAGGACCTTGGCTACCTTCTGGAAGCATCTCTCACTGCACTGTGGCGACCAGGACAGAACTTCAGCAAAAGAAGGGTTGTGCCTCTGTAACCAAGGATAACCAATAACCAGCGGAAACTTAGGTGAGGAAATAACTTGGAATTGGATTATCCCATGGTGAAGGGCCCCTACGGCCATGGATCATCAACAGCTGAGTCACTGTGGAGAGAAAGGAGCTGAGTGGCCAGCTCAGAGAAGGAAGGGCTGAGCCCAGCCCCGACACCCATATCCTACCACTGAAAAACATCCCCACAACATGATGCTGCCACCACCATGTTTTACTGTAGGGATGGTATTGGCCAGGTGATGAGCGGTGCCTGGTTTCCTCCAGACATGACACTTGCCTTTCAGGCCAAAGAGTTCAATCTTTGTTTCATCAGACCAGAGAATTTTGTTTCTTATTGTCTGAGAGTCCTTCAGGTGCCTTTTGGCAAACTCCAGGTGGGCTGTCATGTGCCTTTTACTGAGGAGTGGCTTCCATCTGCCCACTCTACCATACAGGCCTGAATGGTGGAGTGCTGCAGAGATGGTTGTTCTTCTGGAGGGTTCTCCTCTCTCCACAGAGAAACGCTGGAGCTCTGTCAGAGTGATCATCGGGTTCTTGGTCACCTCCCTGACTAAGGCCTTTCTCCCCTGATCGAACAGTTTGGCCGGGCAGCCCGTTTTAGGAAGAGTCCGGGTGGTTCCAAACTTCATCCATCCTTAATGCTGCAGAAATTTTTCAGTATCCTTCCCCAGATCTGTGCCTCAATAAAATCCTGTCTTGGAGGTCTGTCTTGAAGCGCTGTGAATACTTTCAGGGTGCACTGTATGTATGTATATATATTTATATATATATATATATATATATATATATATATATATATATATATCTATATAGATATATATGTATATATATATATATATATATATATATATATATAAATATATATATGTATATACACACACACATACAGTAATATCCCGGATTGCGAGTAACGCAGTTAATGAACGTTTCGCAGTACGAGCTATTATTTTTAAAAAATCCCGAATCGGTTTGCGAGTGTTGTCTCGCAAACGAGCAGGATTCAAGCTTCTACGGTGTGCAGTACCGCATTTGGCCAGAGGTGCGGGGGCGCCAGTGACACTCTGAGCCGCTCGGATGCACTCGGAAACACTCTGTTCCGAGTGCATCCGATTGCCTCTGAGTGGTCTCAGAGTATTTCCGAATCTCTCTGGCGCCCCCCACTTCTGGTCACATGCGGTACTGCATACAATAGAAGTCAATGTGGAACTAATCATCTTCATTTCCACTGACTTCTATGAGGAAACTCGCTTTGATATGCGAGTGTTTGGATTACAGGCATTCTCCTGGAACGGATTATGCTCCTAATCCAAGGTTCCACTGTATATATATATATATGCATGTGTGTTTGAGTTTTGGGATGCACACCCTAATGCAATAGTCTGTGCACAGCTATGTACAATAAGTTGACAACCACTGCTTTAGGTGCATTTGTGTCTCCTTTGCCCCGTGGATCCTGGCATAGAATACCTATAATGATGGCATTTCTTGATCTGAGTGCAGTACGTAGGTAGGAATGTGTTAGGTTTCTTATGATTTTTCCTGACAACTAGTTATTCAATTGCAATATATTTGCTGCTTTATTTCTTAATGCCTTATGGAATAACATTGAAAATTGTTTGTTCCCTTATTTCCCAAGGTGTAGTGGGTTCATTGATCATGTATTTTTTACAATTAGTTTACAATCTTACAATCGATGTCAGTATAATTTATAATACAAACCGCTTGTATTCATAAAACTTTACCTGCAGCCGGTCTCTTATGTAGACGCTCTCCACCCCCCTCTAATAATCAAAGACATAGAAAGTTCCCCTAATGGACTTTAAAGGCACATATGAAGGAATATTGGGAGAGTATATAGAGTAAAACGCCAGTTTATTCGTTACAAACAAATTTCTCAAGTAAATATCAAACACATAACATAAGTAAAAACAGGGAATGCAGTTCCATAGATATAAAGCTAATGATACCAATACGCTTGCACCCGACGCGTTTCGGAGTTGCTTTTTGCCTCCTTCTTCAGGGGTGATTGTAAGCTTTAAACAGAAATTTCTGTGTGGGGAAATGGCATATACAACATATATAGTAAATATGCGTAAAAGTTAAACCAGAAAGCATAGAATTACATAAATGTACATTTCTTCGTTTACACTTACATTGGTATCTATGGATATTGGTTATGCATTCCAAGAAGTTTAAAAGCAGACAAACATGTTGACACATACTGCCCATCAGACGCGTCCCCTGAGCATGGTGTATAGAGCTTTGATGGAGTGTATCCAAAATATTTATATGACCTCCATCGAAGTAGAGGTAAATAGGTAAAAAGGTATGAGGTAGTTTTACTTCCTTTCAATAGGAGTAAGGGCCCATTGATCAAGGGCGTATAAGAGTTAGGATCTGAGATCACACTGAGGCCAAATGCGGGTCCTGTAGATTATGAGAATATATAGATAAGTACATGTAGGTAAAACATATAAGTGGCTGGAATAATGGGTAGGACGTCCTATAATGTATCCTACCTGATCAGCCTACAGTATACGGATCAGCAGCTGGTGGTGGAACTAGATCCGATAGAGCCCAAATAATCTGAAGGGTCTACATGCAGAAAGAGAAGGGATATATCAAAGCCCTAATTGTGTATTTCTAAAAAGAGGGGGGAGGGGGGGGGGAAAGAGGGGGGGGGGAGAGGGAAAAGGGGGGAGTGAGAGAGACAAGGGGAAAGAAAGGGAAGGAAAAAGAAAAATGAGGGGAAAGGGAGTGAGGGAGAGGAAGTGAGGAACAAGAAGGGGAAAGGAGACAGAAAGAGAAAAGAAAAGAAAGCAAGAAGAAGGGGAAAGGGGGGGGGGAGAGAGGGAAAGAGTGTATTGGTATCATTAGCTTTATATCTATGGAACTGCATTCCCTGTTTTTACTTATGTTATGTGTTTGATATTTACTTGAGAAATTTGTTTGTAACGAATAAACTGGCGTTTTACTCTATATACTCTCCCAATATTCCTTCATATGTGCCTTTAAAGTCCATTAGGGGAACTTTCTATGTCTCAAATTTTGAATTTAGGATGTGGCACAACCTGCAGATAATTAGCCGATCAAACCCTCGTTCTCAATTAAACTGGTAGTAGATACCGCTCCCCACCTTAGATCGACAATTATCTCTGTACGGCTATCCAGAACTATATATGAATATTCTGGATCGCTGGTAATAATCCCTTTTCTTTGTTTTCTTTACTGCCTAGTGAAAAGTACTATATTTTATATACTCCCTTAGTTTCTTTTCCTTCATTTATTAATAAGGCAAAAAATGACCAATTTTACAGGTGACGGATGGGAAACACTAATGGAGGGCTACTTAAAAGATTTCGGAGACAGGGAATCTGTTGACTCCGAGATATCTTCCCTTTTTTCCAGACTTTCCAAAACTCTGGAGAAAAAATCACTATTTTATTGGCATATTAGATCCTTTCATGACTACATTAAAGAAGATATTAACCCTGTAGGATTGCGAGTCCAGATCTTCCCGACACTAGAGGGCCTGGACTCGGAATTTAAAAGCAAGTGGGAACAGGCACTACGGGCATGCTCACAAAGTTTAATGGAACTTCTGATTGAAGAATATAGAAAGAGATCCAATACCTTAGATTTAGACATCGTAACTCTCTGCAACAAGCTACAGCAGCTAAAAACGCAGAGACCCCTCACCAACAAAGAAGACAAACTAAAAACACACTTAGAAACATTTAACAAAGATATACTCATTAAAAAACGACAGAAACTCATCCGGGATAGGAATGCCTTCAAGGATGGAAGGGCCTATAGATGGACTCAAAATAGGGTAAATCAAAACAGAAATTACCAGTATCAGGGACACCAAACCAACCTCCCACAACCCACCCCTAACCCACCTCAAGCTCACACCCAAACATTCCAAAAACCCAACACGGGACACAGTACCAAACACACATTTCGTGGTGACCCCAATGAGGGGCAACAAGCAAAGAAATTAACTCTTGATATTCCTAAAAAAACTAAACTGCCCACAGCTACACAAGAATCAACCTTTAAAACACCAAATGCACAGAGCAACACACACACCCCGATAAGGGAAATGAATCCCCAATCCAACCCGTCAACAGTCACAACACTGGACACAATTTCAAATGACCCATCTTTTTTAGAAAAAATTCTGATGGGTGTACAACCCACAGAATCCAACCCCAATACCTACACTCAAATAGCACTCTAATTGTCCCTGATACTAACCAAGAACCTGAACCAAACAACCTGAACATTATCAATCTTTCATCCCATGAACTCTCTCATGATGAAATCAATGTCCTGAAAAAAGGTCTGAACTTCTGCCCCAACCAAAATTTGGACAAGTTTGAGATCTATAAGGATCTCCAACTATTTATACGCAAGCTTATTTTGAAAAAACTATACCACAAGCAGGAAAGACCCACCAACTTGACGCCACAGGAACACCAAGCATTAAAGCAACTGGTGTCCCTTCTCGATGAGAATGATCCAACTGACCTCATAGATGAAATTAACCTATCCCAAATACTGGATTCTATCGAAACACCCAACGAACCTTCCAAGGGAAATATCTCTACACTTAAAAAAAGAAGTCTGACTTTTGCCCTGCGCCAAGTACTCACCCGAACGCTGCGGCATTCCTAAAGCTAGTTGGTAAAGAATTAGATAAAATAAGAATCTACAACAAATCCTCTGAAAATCTTACCACAAATGAAAAGGCAGCACTCAAATCATTGTCAAAAAATGACAGCATTACAATTAAAAATGCAGATAAGGGAGGGAACATTGTGGTGTTCGATAATGAAGACTACATCAGGATGTGTAACAGACTGCTGGACAACCGAGAGTGGTACCGCCCTATACCGGCGAGTCTGGTCAGCAAATACAACCGCGACTTTTATACACTGATTGAGACGGCATATTCCAACTCTACCATCACTAAAACCCTATGGCAATTTATTAGAAACAACTTCCCACGTACACCGGTTTTCTACTCATTACCTAAAGTCCATAAGGATATAAAAAATCCCCCCGGCAGACCTATCATCTCCGGTATAGGGGCAATCAGTGAAAATGCAAGTAAGCTGATAGACGAAGTATTAAAACCATTTGTCCAGGCCCCCCCCTCCTTTGTTAAAGATACAGTGCACTTCCTACAAATTATTGACAAATTGATAATTCCCGAACATGCCTTATTTGTTACGATTGATGTCGAATCCCTGTACAGTTCCATTCCCCATGAGAAGGGTGTAGCAGCCATTAAACATGTTCTCCGTACAGCCAGAGACTTGGACCCTACTTATAGTGAGTTCATTACTTCACTATTGGAACACATTCTTAGTCACAATGTGTTTACCTTTAACGGCTCCCACTACCTCCAGGTGCAGGGGGTTGCGATGGGGACGTGCTGTGCCCCATCGTATGCCAACCTGTACCTGGGGGAGTGGGAGGACATGTTACATAGTTACATAGTAGGTGAGGTTGAAAAAAGACACAAGTCCATCAAGTCCAACCTATGTGTGTGATTATGTGTCAGTATTACATTACATATCCCTGTATATTGCGGTCATTCAGGTGATTATCTAATAGTTTCTTGAAGCTATCAATGCTCCCCGCTGAGACCACCGCCTGTGGAAGGGAATTCCACATCCTTGCCGCTCTTACAGTAAAGAACCCTCTACGTAGTTTAAGGTTAAACCTCTTTTCCTCTAATTGCAATGAGTGGCCACGAGTCTTATTAAACTCTCTTCTGCGAAAAAGTTTTATCCCTATTGTGGGGTCACCAGTACAGTATTTGTAAATTGAAATCATATCCCCTCTCAAGCGTCTCTTCTCCAGAGAGAATAAGTTCAGTGCTCGCAACCTTTCCTCATAACTAAGATCCTCCAGACCCTTTATTAGCTTTGTTGCCCTTCTTTGTACTCGTTCCATTTCCAGTACGTCCCTCCTGAGGACTGGTGCCCAGAACTGGACAGCATACTCCAGGTGCGGGCGGACCAGAGTCTTGTAGAGCGGGAGAATTATCGTTTTATCTCTGCAGTTGATCCCCCTTTTAATGCATGCCAATATTCTGTTTGCTTTATTAGCAGCAGCTTGGCATTGCATGCCGTTGCTGAGCCTATCATCCACTAGGACCCCCAAGTCCTTTTCCATCCTAGATTCCCCCAGAGGTTCTCCCCCCAGTGTATAGATTGCATTCATATTTTTGACACCCAAATGCATTATTTTACATTTTTCTACATTGAACCTCATTTGCCATGTAGTCGCCCACCCCATTAATTTGTTCAGGTCTTTTTGCAAGATTTCCACATCCTGCGGAGAAGTTATTGCCCTGCTTAGCTTAGTATCGTCTGCAAATACAGAGATGGAACTGTTTATCCCATCCTCCAGGTCATTGTTCCTCAATGATGAAGGCTTGTCGATGTACACGGACCACATACTGTGTTGGTACCGGTACATCGACGACCTCTTCATCATGTGGGACGGATCGATCGATCTCCTTAGGGAATGTTTGTTGAGGATGAACCGTAACGACTTCAATCTCAACTTCACTATGTCGTTTGATAAACAGTGCGTTACATTCCTTGACGTAGAGGTATGCAGGGGTGAGGAAGGCAACATCATAAGTAAATTATACAGGAAATCTACCGCAAGTAATGCCATTCTGCATGCGAGTAGTTTTCATCCCAAACCCCTCCTCAACTCTATCCCATATAGTCAGTACCTGAGAGTAAAAAGGAACTGCTCCGACAATAACACCTTCAGACTAGAGGCAAATAAGCTACGTGACAGGCTACTACTGAGAAGATACTCTCATGTGTCACTGAAACGCTCCTTCAAAAAAGCCCTGATGCAACCAAGAGAGGAACTACTATACCCCAAAAAAGCAAATAAACCCGACAAGAATGATACCGATACCCTTAGAATCATTACCAAATTCAACAACCAACACAGACAGGTTAAGAACATTGTGACTAAATTTTGGCATATGCTACAGTGTGATCCAACACTAGGACCACTGGTCCCACAGAGACCCCTTTTTACGTTTAAAAGGACTACCTCCCTGGGGGACAAGATCACAGCCAGTGAGTTCAAGGCAGGGACTAACAAAACACACTGTAAATATAAGGGAACATTCATGTGTGGTAAATGCAGATATTGCAAATACATGCTTACAACTAAAAATCCGATTCTTCCAAATGGCCAACCCTTCCACCCCAAACATTTTGCCAATTGCAAGACCTACGGGGTAATCTACCTACTTCTCTGTGAATGTACATGCTTCTATATAGGGAAAACTAAAACAGAATTCTGGAAGAGGGCATATAGGCATCTAGTAAGCATGGAAACCTGCGATCCCGATCTCCCATTGGGGAGACATACTTCAATAGTACATAATGGCAAATGCCCAAAAATTAAATTTCTTATTCTAGATCGGATACACCCAGAATCGAGGGGAGGGGACTGGAACAAGACCCTTTTACAGCTAGAGTCCCGGTGGATATATAACTTAAGAGCCACCGAACCCCCAGGCTTAAATGAAACCATTTGGTTCAAGCCCTTTCTCGAGGGCTTCTCATCAGGTGGTAGAGAGCAATAGAGAAGATAACCCTACAGACAATTATATTCTATACTTGGACTCTGGATAAAATTATCTACATCTTGCTTATAACTATCCTCTATAATAGAGGATACTACCACTGTTTTTTTCCGCCCCCCCCCCCCCCTTTATCCACTATCCAGTAAAGGAGGGCCCTGGGGCCTAGTAGCATACGCAGTAGCCTAGCTTGGTTGATGCCTATTAAACCTCTTTTATAGGAACGAGACCCTTGATGTACCACGGGACACATTAGATTGTCATGCTTTGGGGACCCCAAGCTGTTGCCACATATTCTGCATGCTGTGTACTATGATATCCTGGGGCACTGATCAGACTGTTGTTGTATACTCTATATGCTGTACATTGTGATATCTGTCCAGAAGCTGGATCTTTGTTGCACTATAGGATACATCAGACTGTCATGTTGTGGGCACCCCAAACTGTTGTCATCATATGTATGATATCTATTCTGCATACTGTATAATACGATACCCTGGGTCACTGACCAAACTGCTGTTATACATCCTGCTTATTGCACACTACGTTATCCCAGGACATAGGTATCTGGACTCTATATGTACAATACTTTGTGATATCCCTGGTCCCTACCTATATGACGTACTTCTTGGTACACACCCCCTATATCCATTTACATAACTACCGTTTAATACTATGTGCCCCTCCATGGAGATTCTGTCCCAACTTGTATAATGCTGCCCATCAGTATTGCTTCCCCTGGAATATATATGTAGTTTTTCCCTTCTCTTACAAGAGGCACAATGTGTGTGCTTTAATATATTCTGCATCAGCCCTACACTGTGATCTGTGTGTCTGCCCGGCACACAAAGCCGCCTGAGCGATCTCAGCTCATGGCGGCGCTGTGTGAGGTACAGTGTTTTTCACACTGTCTTCCATCTTGCGACCCCAGCGGACATGCGCAGTCCGTTGGGGAAGCTAGACGTGCCGGCGGGTGTAGTAGGCATGGCCACGCCTCACGACGTCTGCGTACGCATGCGCTGTGGGGGTTTGGCGGCGCTCGCTCCACCCGGGGGGCCAGTCAGAGCGCGTCCGTCCCTCCTCCACCATCCACGATCAGCTGTTGTCTCTCTCCCATCAACAGCTGATTGGTGGGGAGGGCTTTATATACACAGCCTTTGCTCACACCAAGCGTCATCTGCTTGGAGCAGGACGCTGTCGGTGTGAGCTGCTGTTACAAAACTGTAAGTAATCCAAACATATTGATTGACTGAGAATCCACTACTAAAATCACCAGCCATTAATCTGAACTGATACCTGCATTTCTATGTATTATTTTCTTCTCTCCCTTATTGTTTTCTCCTTGGTTTTCTTTTACTGTTCTTCCTTCCCTTCTCTTTCCCCTTTCCTTTCCCCCGCCCCCTCTCCCCCCCCTCTTTTCCTTTTCCCCCCCTGTTTGTTCCCCCGGCCCCCTGCCCCCCCCCCTCCATTTTCCCTTCGCCCCCCCCACTTTCCTTTCTTCCCCCCTTCCCCCTTCTCTCTTCTTTCCCCCCCTCCCCTCTCCCTTCTTTCCCTCTCTTTCCCCTTCCCCCCCCCTCCCCCCCTTTCCCCTTCTTCTTGCTTTCTTTTCTTTTCTCTTTCTGTCTCCTTTCCCCTTCTTGTTCCTCACTTCCTCTCCCTCACTCCCTTTCCCCTCATTTTTCTTTTTCCTTCCCTTTCTTTCCCCTTGTCTCTCTCACTCCCCCCTTTTCCCTCCCCCCCCCCCTCCCCCCTCTTTTTAGAAATACACAATTAGGGCTTTGATATATGCCTTCTCTTTCTGCATGTAGACCCTTCAGATTATTTGGGCTCTATCGGATCTAGTTCCACCACCAGCTGCTGATCCGTATACTGTAGGCTGATCAGGTAGGATACATTATAGGACGTCCTACCCATTATTCCAGCCACTTATATGTTTTACCTACATGTACTTATCTATATATTCTCATAATCTACAGGACCCGCATTTGGCCTCAGTGTGATCTCAGATCCTAACTCTTATACGCCCTTGATCAATGGGCCCTTACTCCTATTGAAAGGAAGTAAAACTACCTCATACCTTTTTACCTATTTACCTCTACTTCGATGGAGGTCATATAAATATTTTGGATACACTCCATCAAAGCTCTATACACCATGCTCAGGGGACGCGTCTGATGGGCAGTATGTGTCAACATGTTTGTCTGCTTTTAAACTTCTTGGAATGCATAACCAATATCCATAGATACCAATGTAAGTGTAAACGAAGAAATGTACATTTATGTAATTCTATGCTTTCTGTTTTAACTTTTACGCATATTTACTATATATGTTGTATATGCCATTTCCCCACACAGAAATTTCTGTTTAAAGCTTACAATCACCCCTGAAGAAGGAGGCAAAAAGCAACTCCGAAACGCGTCGGGTGCAAGTGTATTGGTATCATTAGCTTTATATCTATGGAACTGCATTCCCTGTTTTTACTTATGTTATGTGTTTGATATTTACTTGAGAAATTTGTTTGTAACGAATAAACTGGCGTTTTACTCTATATACTCTCCCAATATTCCTTCATATGTGCCTTTAAAGTCCATTAGGGGAACTTTCTATGTCTCAAATTTTGAATTTAGGATGTGGCACAACCTGTAGATAATTAGCCGATCAAACCCTCGTTCTCTAATAATCAAACTTCTAAAGCAACACAGAAGGCGAGGAATGAAAGGTCATGTGACAACTCACCTAGGAAGACCCCGCACTGTAACGTCACAGACACCTCCGAGCTACACCAAGAATGCCACTGAGCATGTGCAACTCTTCTTAAAGTGGCAACACCTGTGAGCTGTAATGTGCTAAATTTATAAGGGAAAGGTAGCCACAGGAATTGATGGAGGAAAGGATTAATAATGTGCTGCTTGGTGTATGATTTACTTTTAAGACATGGGAGTGGTCAATATATCTAAGATTACCTTATTTTGCAATGCTAAGAGAAATGATGCCAAGTAGCATGCAGCAATCAAAAGAGCACTGCTGATTGGATACTGTCAGTTATTACACTCTGAACATTGATCCTTTCTTAGCAATAATTTTAGTATGTTAAAGGGTATCTAAACACAAGAACACATTTTTTTTTTAACAGTAAAAATCAAGAACAAATGTTTCATATTTTGTAGCTTACCAGTTCTTAGAAGTTATGGCTGCATTAGTTTTTGTTTAGGAGTTTTTCTTTATTTTCACCCGATCATCCTGCCAGTAAAACACTTCCTCTCATGATGATAACACTCTCCATACTATATCTATAGAAAATCAGCGTTGTCATCCTCGGACAGAGCTACAGAAGCTTTCCCCTCTTTTCTTTATGGGAGGAGGGTTCAGTAGTCCTAAGAGATAACTGGGAACAATGGACTGCAGCACAGGAAATTATCAGCTGCCAAGATTTCTGGAAGGATCAACAGGTTTTTTATTTTTGCATTTACATGAACAGATATTATAATAGTATATTTAACAAACCAAAATGAACCAAATAGGAGAATTTCACAGCGCACATCTTCTGTCTCTGGTGGTAGATGGATCCTTCATACTCCAGACAGCGGGCCATGTAATCATGTGGTGCTACTCCCTGCAGCATTCCTCCTGTGAATCCAAGCCAATGGCTCACAGTTAGGGCTCATTTACAGTACATTGATCCGGGTGCTCTGCGTTGCCAGCTTGTGCAGTGTGGTGTGTGATTCAGCGGACCGCACCGTTCCTTTTTTTGGGTTGTTTTGTACCAGCTTTGTTTGAAGTTTACAAAAAGGTACACTTCATTCAGTGCAATGTCGGGTGGCACAATACACTGCCTGACATTGCAGTGTGATTCAGGCCGGTGTGCTGTGATAAAATGCAGCATGTCTGCATTTTATCACAGCATTCACTGGTATGGGACACATAAGAAACAATTGTTTCTGGTGTGTCCCTGCGGTGACAGATGTTTTACCATGCGGTAAAATGTCTGTCACCGCATATAGTGTAAATTGGCCCTTAATGAAGTTTGGCTAATGCCCTGTGTGTTTTGATTTTCAATTTGTTTTAAAGGGGCCCAGTAGTACCTCAGCTCAGTACTAACCCCACTTAGCAGATCCTCAGCTCATTTTTACCCCTGTTCAGCAGATTCCCAGCTCTTTGGAACCTTTGTTCAGCAGATCCCCAGCTTATTAGTACCCTCATTCAGCAGACCCCCCCCCCCCAGTAGTACCCAAGCTCTGCTAATGCCCCACTCAGTAGTACCCCCTGCTTTACTGATCCCCTGCTCAGTAGTAACGCCCAGCTCTGCTGATCTCCAACTCAGTAGTAACCCCTAGCACTGCTAATCCTATGATCTGTAGTAACCCCTAGCTTTGGAGCAGGATCCAGACTGGAGAGGAGCAACTAGCGGACAGCACACATGGTGTTCAACATGGGAATGCTAAAGCGGAAGGTGAGCAGGGACCAGAGTGATAGGGTTGAGTGGCAGAGGATCAGCAGAGCGGGGGGACCGGAGCAGGAGAAACTAGCAATGTTACATGTTGTGCATAGCAGGAGGTGAGCGGGGAACAGAGAAAGAGGAGGATCAGCAAACCAGAGGATGGAGTTGGGTGTTACTACTGAGTGGGGGATCAGCAAAGCTGGGGGTACTACTGAGTGGGGCATCAGCGGAGCTGGGGGTACTACTAAGCAGGGGATCTGCTAAACAAGGGTACTAATAAGCTGGGGATCTGCTGAACGGGGGTACCAATGAGCTAAGGATCTGCTGAACAGGGCTACTAATGTGCTCGGGATCTGCTGAGGGGGTACTACTGAGCTGGGGTCTACTGGGCCCCTGTAAAACAAATTGAAACTCAACACACACAGGGCATTTGCCAGGCTTCATTAAAGCTTCAAAAAAGTATCACCGAAGCATCATAGCAGCACCATCAAAGAACAGAAGCCTTTACATCAAGGAAGCAACCAAAGAACAAACATGGAAAACGTAAAAAGTGCTCAAAACTCCATCTACTGGCACAAAGGACAAATGCTACATATTAATATTCAGCATTTTATATTTTCCAGAAGACAAGAAAATAAGCAGTATAATAATTTTTTATTTTAACATGTATAAAAAAATATGTACAAAAACATAACACATTGCCTAACGTTAGCACAGAATCACTTATGAAAGAAGGCCTAACTAGGGCAGAAACCAGCATGTGATGCCATTTACCAGTACCAAGAAAATCAAAAAATATGAGCTTAGAGCATTGGCCTTTAATGTTGGAGATCCAGGAGCTCCAATATGATGATCATATCTTGTTATGTCTTTTGTTTACCTTTGCAATTATTTTACGTTAAAAAGATGCGTAGAATAGCTGCTACTGTGATAGGAAATTAGACAGAGGTTCAAACTGATTAGACGTCATCCTAATCAAATTACTAAAAGGAACCACATTTTCTTATGACACTAGGAAAATTCACCATAGAAACAGAACTTATGTCATGACCATTGAGTAACACTCTCCTGCAGGCTTTTTTTAATACTTCATAATGAAAGGAAAATGACAGGCTTATGTAATCTTCATGTTTTTTTTTTCATTTACAAGTCTTTTTTGTATGAAGCGAGGCTGGTTAGCTCTGCTTTGTTTGTATTTGTCATATTAGCAATCTACAAAGAGAGACGATAAAAAAAAAAACACAATAGCACTGCTTTTTTTATGGGTTTTTTGTTGCATAGTTCTTCACTGAATATATTTTTAAATAGGAATTTTGAGATAAAAGGGAATTCCTCTTCATGACTGGAACAATTTTGTGCATTGGTTCCCAATACCCCCAGGCTTACAAGAACCCCCATCTCGCTGATAGAGAACCATTGTGCTTAAAGCCAACCTCCGGGCTCAGATTACCAAACCCCCCCCCCGTTAAAATGGAGCATAGGGTACATTTAAAATGGAACTGAACCCATTTCTCAAAACAGTTACATTGAAGGCATGCATCTTGCTGCTTCTAAAGCTTATGTTCCAGCCTGAAGACTGACAGCTGCACTTCCATCAAGAACTCTACTTCAACCAGCCACATGCCTGCAGAGCTCTGCAGCCTCACAGTGATCCTATGGAGGTCTATATGGGTTTTTATCCAACAAAAGATTCAGCGCTAATTAAATCATACATATATGAATATAAATATACATAAAAAATTGGTGAGAAAATACCAAAGTGAAAAAAAGAAAAAAGTGAAAAAAGAAAAACTAAAGCAAGGTCCCATCAAGAAAAAAGTCCACTTCCAGCAGCAAGCATAATTCACGTGCTGCAGGAAGTGGGCTCCTACTGCTAACAATGGCAGGGGCCAGGGGACAGTGAGCTTCCTCTCTACTTCCACAGCCCACACAGCGAGGACAGGAGGAGAGGAGACACCTGAGAGCCAGGACAGGACTTCATTAACTTAGCAGCAGCAGGAGTCTTGGATTTTCCACAAGGGTTGAGGGAGACCATACTTCTCTAATGCTGCGTACACACGGTCGGACTTTTCGTCTACAAAAGTCCGACAGCCTGTCCGACAGACTTCCGGCGGACTTTCGGCAGACTTGCGGCAGACTTTCTAACGAACGGACTTGCCTACACACGACCACACAAAAGTTCGACAGCCTAGTACGCGGTGACGTACACCAAGTCCGGCGAGACTATAAAACGGAAGTTCAATAGCCCGTACGACACCCTTTGGGCTCCTTCTGCTAATCTCGTGTTTATCTCGTGTTAGTAGAAGTTTGGTGAGAGACGATTCGCGCTTGTGAGACTCGTATTTTTCAGTTCGTTTTAACTGTTGTTCAGTCTGTGCTTGTGAGGTTTGTATCTGCTTTTCAGTGCGTTTGGTCAGTTGGCATTGAGAAATCTTTGTTTTATTGTCCGCTCGTTCCTGATTTTCAGGTCGCTCTTCACAGGCCTTGCTGTTCTTCAGTGCGTTCTGTTAAGTGCGTTCTGACCAGCCGACCGCTTTGAAGCCATGTTACCTGTACGTACTCGTCGTCGAGCTCGTGCATTGTATGTGTTTGGTGCTGTAGTTTATTCTTCAGACCAAGACCAGTCCATGAACAGGGCGAGGAGGAGTTCATGGACCAAGAATTGGTTGCTCCAGCGTGACCAGTTCTGTCACATGCCATTGCTCCGTGAGATCCGTGAGAATGATCCTGAGGATTTCAGGAACTTTCTCCGGATGACGGACCCCGTTTTTGACCGTTTGGTGCCTTTGCTGACCCCCTATGTCAGCAGGCAGGATACCTGCATGAGGCAAGCCATCACTCCGGAGCAGAGGCTAGTTGCCACGTTGCGGTACTTGGCGACAGGGAGAAGCCTGCAGGACCTCAAGTTCTCGACAGGCATCTCCCCCCAGGCTCTGGGGATCATTATCCCAGAGACCTGTTCTGCCATCATCCAGGTCCAGCAGAAGGACTATATTAAGGTAAGAATTTTTTCTTTTATTAGCATCACATGTTCTTTTATTTAATCTTTGATAATGTAATGTATTTCTTAACTCAAACACTACTTACCATCATTGCAATATAGTGTGAATGTCCCCTTTTTCTCCTCACGCATGCTGGAATTTTTTCCTGTTCTTTTTTGTCATGCATGTATATTTGCCTTCAATAACCTCCCCAGCATACAATGCTGGGCACATATCCACCTAGTCTACTCAGTTTGAATGTATTTAGTCAGCTGCATTGTATTTTGTTTCCCCTAAACTCTATCCAAATAGTGTGCATGTAATTAGCTTGATTTCCCAACCCCCCCACCTAAACTCTATCCAAATAGTGTGCATGTAATTAGCTTGATTTCCCAACCCCCCCCCCCCCCCCACCTAAACTCTATCCAAATAGTGTGCATGTAATTAGCTTGATTTCCCAACCCCCCCCACACCTAAACTCTATCCAAATAGTGTGCATGTAATTAGCTTGATTTCCCAACCCCCCCCCCCCCCACCTAAACTCTAGCCAAATAGTGTGCATGTAATTAGCTTGATTTCCCAACCCCCCACCTAAACTCTATCCAAATAGTGTGCCTGTAATAAACTAGATTTCCAAACCCCCCATTATAATGTGCTAGAATGTACTGTGGTGTTGATTTTTACAAAGCAAATATATGTTGCACTTTGCAAAATGCATTTGCACTCTACAAGTGCATTTGCTCCAGTGCTTTAGTAAATGAGCAGAAGCTCTGCTGATTTCCATCATCAAATCATATGCAAGCCACAAAGTGTTTTCATTAATTGCCCTTGCATGTGATTGTGTACTCCTTGCAACATGAAAGCCTTTTTACCTTACCTCATTTACTTTAAGCTGGGGAGCAACTGCACTTGCAGAGTGCGACAACTGCACAGTCTTGTAGCCTTTTTAGTCCATAAATCCCTGCGTGTCCTTAAACTTTTTTTTTTTTAGAATTTCACCACCCCCTAAAATGTAATCAATGTTCCATCAGAGGGGGTGAGCAATCTGATAAGTGTGCCTTTCCATATTATTTCTTCAAGAAGATTTCAATTATTTAATGTTATACTGATGCTTGGCAATAATGTTTTTAATTGTATAATTTTCTTGCAATGTTATATTCAAAATTACTGACTTTTGTTTTCTTGTTTGATTCCCCAGTTTCCTTCAACGCCACAGGAATGGCAGACTGTGGCATCCCATTTTGCCACCCGTTGGGACTTTCCCAATTGTGGAGGGGCTATAGATGGGAAACATGTCCACATCGTGCCACCACCCCATTCGGGGTCATACTATTTTAATTATAAGTGGTTCCATGGTATTGTTTTGATGGCGGTGGTGTCAGCACACTATGAATTTCTATATGTGGACGTGGGGAAGAATGGCCGGATGTCGGATGGAGGAGTATTTGCCCAGATGGAGTTCTGCCAGCGTCTACAGAGTGGTGGCCTGGGATTGCCACCTGATGCGGATAACGTGGAAGGACTCCCCTTTGTCTTCATTGCCGATGAAGCCTTCACTCTGAGCAAGCACCTCATGAGGCCATTCCCCCAAACAACCCTCACCCCGGAGAGGAGGGTTTTTAATTTCCGGCTGGCCAGAGCTAGAAGAGTTGTTGAGAATGCGTTTGGGATTCTGGCCAGCCGGTTCCGCCTGTTTCAAACCTCCATTAATTTGGCGGAATACAAAATGAATTTTATCATTTTATCGTGCTGCATCCTGCACAACTTTTTGCACAAACATTCACAAAATTATATTGTGCCAGTTGGGCCTGAGGCCGGACTTATTAGCAGTGACAATCTTACGGGCCTGGATACTGTCCGTACTGGCTTGGCCCCCCAAAGTGCCCGTCAAGTTAGACAGCAATATGTTAATTATTTTATGGGTAGGGGGGCCATTGCAATGGGCCAGGATATCTAAAGAATCAAAATAAAAAAAATCTTGATTAAATCTTGAATTATATATATTGCTTGCCTTTCTTTTGGGCTTTCTCCTAGGTTATGGTCGAGCAGTTGTAGTGCCAACTGTATTTTCCTTGTAAATTTCTAAATAAGCTCCATTGTCACTGTAAACAACTTTTTTAAATTTAAACAAACTGATACTGAGCATTGAAATAACAAACCACACATTTATTTAATTCCTAAACAGAGGTTTTTAATCTTTGGTATACATTCAGTTATGCATTTAGTATAACATGTTCCTAGCCAAAAATATCTTGATATATGAATAAATTTAGAATAATATAATTATAGTTAGATTTTTAGATAATAAAAAAATATAAATTTTTTGGCATTTTGATTTTACCAAACAGGCCTTTTTTTTTTCTTTTTTTTTAAAAACCGTTTTTTTTGTTTTTTTGGTTTTTTTTAAAAACATTTTTTTGGGGTTTTTTTAAAAAACAGTTTTTGGGTTTTTTTTTTGTTTTTTTAAAAACATTTTTTTTATTTTTTGGGTTTTTTTTAAAAAACATTTTTTTTTGTTTTTTTTTTAAAAACATTTTTTTTAATTTTTTTTGTGTTTTTTAAAAACAGGCCTCCTTTTTAAAAAAAAGGTGGTTTGTTGATGTTGTTAAACAGGCATATCATTTAACAGAAAATAATAAGAGAAGGCCCAGAATGGGGTCAGCAAACCAGGAAATGAAGGACATGATCGATGTTTTTGGGTTTCAAAAAGGGCATTTAGATTCGAGCCAAAACATCAATCATGTCCTTCATTTCCTGCTGCATACGATCCAGCCGATTACGCATTTGATCGATCTCCCCATTCCAGGCCATTATTTCTGCAATTAGCCGTTGGGCACTGTCTGTGGTGAAATAGTCACTTGGACCTAAAGTGGAATGAAAAAAAGATGTGTTTAGAAATATGCACACATACATAGTTTACCTTACCATAAAGCTGGTGTCTCAGACACTGACCTGGTGGGGTGCCCATGTCGCATACTTCATGAACATCCTCGGGGGTGGCGCTGTTGCTTGACTCAAACACAACCACATCACCTAAAATAGAGTAGAAAAATTACATAAAATAAAAGTCAGCCATGCATAGATTACCGTAAGCTGGTGTGTCAGACACTCACCTGGTGGGGTGCCCATGTCGCCCACCTCTCCTTCCTCCACATCCTCAGTGGGGCTTGGGCTGATTTCCCAAGTATGTTCTTTTGGTTGGGGGGTACTGGGTTCTTCTTGGCTGAGTGATTTTTCCCCTATGTGAAGCAAAAAATGTATATACTTAGAACACAGATATTTTAGTACATAGTAATCTTCAAACATTTGTAGTGAAGTGGTGTACAAATTGTCTGTTTGTGTAGAGTTCCTAGTTGACTTAAAAATTTTATTTTCTAAAGACATATCGAGATAGTCATCTCGATATCTAGATATCAATATCTAAATATAGCTTAAAATCTTGATCTCTCTCTCTCTCTATATCTATAAATAAATCTAAATCTAAATATCAAACTATATATAAATTTAAATTTTCAAAAAACATTACATATATATATATATATATATATATATATATATATATATATATATATATATATATATATATATATATATATATATATATATATATATGTATATATATATATATATATATATATGTATATATATATATATATATATATATATGTATATATATATATATATATATATATTTACATATATATATATATATATTTACATATATATATATCTATAGATATGTAACGAGGTTTATTAAAAGATCGTTTCAAACGATGCAAAAATCGTATAGGAAATAAAAGCACATGGAGCAGTATACGAGGTAATCAACACGAGATGAAAACACGACAAGTACTTACTTTTTTTCAGCACTTTACGGATCCGTCTGTACTGATCCGGCTCCCGGAGTTTGAGGTCGGACCATCTTTTTCGAATTTGATCCTTCGAGCGCTGTACCCCAAAATAAGCCTGTAAGGTCTTCACCACCTTCGCCATTATTTTGGCTTTTCGCAAATTTGGCCGGGCGTACGGCCCATACTTCCCATCATAGTCCTTTTTTTTAAGAATGGCCACCATTTCCACCATCTCTTTAAAGGACATATTGGAGGCCTTAAATCTAGGCCTCACAGATCTTGACGTTCCGGCCTCCGGGCTTTCTTCGCTACCTGAGGTAGTACACACCTGATGTGTCTCCGCCATTATTCACCCCACTACGCGCCGTAAATAAAAATGGGCGGAGAACATGAGTTAAAATTGAACGTCAGGGGCGGGCGACGCAGGCGGAGTTTTACACATGCGTAGTGTAGAAAGAGGGGCCTTGCGCACGTGTCGTACGTACGTTCTGTGCGTAGAGTCAAGGGCGGGTTATATGCGTAAACAAAAAAGAACGTCAGGGGCGGGCCAAGTAGGCGTAGTATTACGCATGTGCAGTGTATAAAGCGCTGCTACGTATTGTGTCGTACGTACGTTCTGTGCGTAGGTGATAGTGGACCGGGACGCTACTAAACGAAGGTGATTTTAAATTTATACATTTGGTCAAGACTTTGTAGCAAGCGGCCTATATGGCTTGACAGATTGATGAGGCCTACATAAGGATAAGATGATGAGGGTTTAGCAGAAACCTAATAAGTGTTTTTTGTCTTGTGACTTTATCTTTTACAGACATTATGAATCCCCTATTTAAGGATCCAGATTTCATTACTGCTTTTATTTCAAAATATAGAGAGATGAGGAATTTGTGGGAGGTGAAACACCCTCAGTATTATTTAAAGCATGTGAGGAAGTCAACGCTGGAGAGACTTCTGTCCTTTGTCCAGGCGACCATCCCGGAAGCAACAATGGAGACATTGTTAAAGAAAATTGGGGTCTTGAGGAACATGTATAAGAGGGAGCATAACAAGATCCAGGAATCAATGAGATCAGGAGCATCAGCAGATGATGTTTATGTACCCAGGCTGTGGTACTACAATCAACTCCGTTTTCTTGATGACCAGACTGAAGCCAGGGCATCACTTTCAACCCTTCCCTCCACCCTTCCCTCCACCCCAGCAGAGGCTGATGAGGAGCAAGCTGGGTCTTCCATCCTGGATGAACCGGATATGACCATCTGGAGTCAGGTAAATTATTTTAACAAATATTTACTGTCCTAATATTAATGATGTTAACTGGATGTTATAATTGTATAAAATAATTTTGCCCTCAAAATTGTGTATACATATCAATTGACGGTAGTGGCTAAATATGTTTGGCACCTGCTTGAAAAAATTAGGTTGTCTGATTAGACTCTTTTATTAAAGAGATGTGTTCACATTGAATTTGCTAGTCATGAGAAGCAAATTGTGTGTCATTGATGAACTCAAAAAAATATACTAAAACTATGTCCTTTTTTATACACAGGATGAGTCCATCCAGGAGGAATGTGGGGAAAGTCGCAGGCAGGAGGAGACCGGGCCCATGGACAGCCTGGAGGAGGCCGGATTCACCATCATCCTGGAGGAGGCTGGGCCCAGTGTCAGGCAGGAGGTGGCTGGGCCCAGTGAGGTGGCTGGGCCCAGTAGGAGCCTGACCCAATCACAAGTGCCTCCCCTCTGCCTTCCCAAAAAAAGGGCCAGGAAGGGGACGGTCACACAGGAGGCATCCCTGCGCCTCATGCAAGAGGCCACCCGTGTTTTAAGGAGCCCCCCCGAAGCCGAAGAGTCCTATGGCTGCTACTTAGCCAGCAGGCTTCTTAAAATGGATTGGGAGCAGCGCCTCATTTGCGAGCGAATATTTGGGGAAACAATCCAGAAGGGGCTGCAGGGCACGCTAACAAGAAACACCCAACTACATGAGGCAGCCCCCCCTCCTCCTCCTGCCACAACTGAAACACCAGAGCCACAGCCTCCAAAGAAGGCTACAGGGAAGGCTGCAGGGAAGGCTGCAGGGAAGGGTGCAGGGCAGCGTGGAGGAAAGGCTGCAGGGAAGAGAAGAAAGTGATGACCTGGGTTCAGTCTGGTCTGACAGAAGACGCAGGCTGTTGTAGTACCACAGTCTGGGGACATCTATATCATCTGCTGGTGCTGTTGATCTCTGGGATTCCTGGACCAGATTGTGCTCCCTTTTATATGGACTCCTCAAGATCCCAATTTTCTTGTCCACAGACTTTTTCCAGCGTTGACTTCCTCTTTATTTTATTTAGACCATGAATAAATGGATATTTTTTGAGTTTATTAAAAGACTTTATGTGTTTTATTTTAAATCATTGATTTTAGACACAATGTCAAATTAACTAGGGACAACAATCTCATTGAGTTTGCAAAAACACACCAAAAATACATTAATAATGTTAATAATGTTCTAGTGGTAAGTCTTAAAAAAAAAAAAGATACATAACCAAAAACGGTTCTTTGGGTTAACTTTATATGAAAAAAAGAAAAAATCACTATAAAAAATAAAAATAATAAAGGGTTCTTTGTGGTAACTTTACAAACACCAAAAAAAAAAAAAATGGGTTCTTTGTGGTAACTTTACTAACACCAAAAAAAAAAAAAAAAAGGGTTCTTTGTGGTAACTTTATAAACACCAAAAAAAAAAAGGGTTCTTTGTGGTAACTTTATAAACACCAAAAAAAAGGGGTTCTTTGTGGTAACTTTATAAACACCAAAAAAATAAAAAAAATAAAAATAAAGGGTTCTTTGTGGTAACTTTATAAACACCAAAAAAAATAAAAAATAAAGGGTTCTTTGTGGTAACTTTACAAACACCCAAAAAAAAAAAAAAAAACTTAGATAAACATAAAAAAAGTTCGACAACAATCATAAAATAAACATCTGGATAAAAATTACAAAAAAAGATGACTCCACCAAAAAAATAAAGTGTAAAAAGTATTATTAGTATGGAAACATTGTTTTTAAAAAGCATACTATATCATTCATGAGATCAAAGAGAAAAAGAATCCAGAAATCAGTTTGGGAGAACTCTGTTTGAATATGAACAGCAAAACATCTTCGTTCTTTATAGCATTCGTAAAGAAGACATTAAATGTGCTGCATTCAACGATCACAGATTTTGCAGCGTGAGGAATGTGCTACCTACAATACGAACACTAGTTTTACTAGACCGAGTGCTTCCGTTTAGTTTTTGCTTATGAGCATGCGTTGTTTTTTTGTCCGTCGGACTAGCATACAGACGAGCGGATTTCGGGGTCCGTCGTAGTTACGACGTAAAGATTTGAAGCATGTTTCAAATCTAAAGTCCCTCGGATTTGAGGCTGAAAAAGTCCGCTGAAAGTCCGGGGAAGCCCACACAAGATCAGATTGTCAGCCAGCTTTAGTCCGTCGGCGTCCGTCGGACTTTTGTAGACGAAAAGTCCGACCGTGTGTACGCGGCATAAGGCTGGGCGAGACTACTGTGGCGGTCTTCGCTTTCTGGTAAGCAGGTTATTCATACACTTTGGGTGGTGATCTGGATGCACTTCGTTTATTTTGAAGACTTTGTCACAATCTTCTTTCTGCAATTAGTTTTGCTCATCTAGATGGACACTGTTTTTTAAGAATCGATGGACTTTTTTCTTGATGGGACCTTGCTTTACCTTTTTTTTTTTTCACTTTTTTTTTCACTTTGGTATTTTCTCACCAATTTTTTATGTATGTTTATATTCATATATGGATGATTTAATTAGCGCTGCATCTTTTGTTGGATATTTGCACTTTATTTGGAGTTTCTGTACTGGACTTTTTGATGCCAGCAGCTTATTTGATATTTCACAAGTTTTTAGTTATAGCGCAGCGTTAGCCCTAGGGCTTCACACTTATATTATATATGGGTTTTTGACAAGCCTTGATTCACTTTTATCTAGTGAGTTCATTTTTGTCTTTTACACTTTCTAAAATAAATCGCTACACCTAGATAGAGGCGCCCTCTTGTGTTTGTTTTTTATATGTGCATTAGTATCTCAAGACCTAATCTGAAAGTTGCTGCATCCACTTCACCTGGTGCTCCCTACCACTCTCCTGGCCCTCTTATCATACCCCCTAACTTTTTGAGATGGGAACGAGAGACGCCTATTAGCAAAAGTAAGTAGGCATAGGACACACCCCCTGCCACGCCCCTTAAAAGGAAATGAAACAAACAAAAAAAAACCTTTAGTTATACCCACATAAGTGCTTTTTTTACCACTACTATTCCTTTATACTGGCTTTTGAAATTTACAAATGCAGCAATTTAGAAATTGGATGAAAGGTTTAGCATAGCACTGGGAAACACTTTTTGAAAGATAAATAGTGCATTTTATTTACAACTATATAGATCAGACCAAAATGAGGGACAAATGAGGAGGAAAGAGGGACAGAAGGACTTTGTTCCAAATCAGGGACAGTCCCTCGAAATCAGGGACAGTTGGGAGCTATGCATGCTTACCTTCTTACTTTAGTGCTTTCTGAGCCATGGACCCTTGGCCCAATTGGATTGTTGGCCAACAAAACCGTGGACTTTTGTCCGAAAGGTGTTGGCCCAAACTTGTCTTGCATACACACGGTCACACAAATGTTGGCCAACAATTACGAACGTAGTGACGTACTAGAAGTACTACATGGTTTTTGCAGCTCTTTTGCGCCACCCTTTGGGCTCCTTCTGCTAATTTTGTGTTAGTAGAAGTTTGGTGAGTGTTGATTCGTGCTTTTCTTTTCGCGTTTTTCATTTAGCGCTTTTCAGTTTGTTTCTGAACGGCCGTTCGTCAACCAGACATGTTGCGGAATCGGAGGAGATAACGTGTTATTTATTATAGGCTTTGGAGTTACATTCTTTTTTTTGGGTTGAATAATAATGATTTGATTTGGTATATTTTCTATATTTTTGGATGCATAGAATGCACTTTTTGGTTAAGTTATATTGCAGATAGCATGCCTAATTTTTTTTTTAACGCACAATAAAAAAATTGTGGAGAATAATACTTGGCTATGTGTTTTACTTCAAATTACAGTTTGGGAGTAGGCAGTTACATTTTATAAAATACAATGTAAAATTAACAAGGGACACCAACATAGTTGTATCTTTGATCTTAAAAACTAGGGGATAATGGTGTTGTGGTAACTTGCCCAAATTTTTTTTTAAAAAAGCATAATAATATTATTCTTGATATCACTAGAAAAAAAAAGCCTTTGAAACTTTGTTTGCAATAACTCCATGAGTATCACCAGCAAAGCAGCTTCATTATTATCCCATTCGTCACGAATGTTAATTCTCCATTACGAACGCTAGTTTACAAGACGGGCCGCTTCTGTTTCTGAGCATGCGTTTTTGCACTTTGGACTTTTGTCCGATGGACTTGTGTACACACGATCGGACAATACGACAACAAACATTTGTTGGCAGAAATTTTTTTTTCCTCTAGCAAAAGATTGAGAGCTTGTTCTCAATTTTTCGGTCGGCAAAAGTGCCTATTTGAAAATGCTTTCGTTTGTATGCAATTCCGATGCGCCAAAAAATCACGCATACTCAGAATCAAGTACGAGACGTAAGCGTTAGGTATGGTAAAACTAACGTTCGTAATGGAGATGGCACATTCGTCATGCTGAAATGTTTTAAATAGTTTAATGCAGCGCATTCTCTTCTTCTTTAGAATGCTAGAGGAATGAAGTTGTTTTGCTGCTGATATTCACACAGAGTTCTCACAAACTGATTTCTTTATTATTTCTCGTGATCTCATGAATAATCTTTATTGTTTTTAAAGCCAGATCTCCATAATAATGTTTGGATTTTTTTTATAGTCATTTTTATTTTATTTTTTTAATCAAGATCTCCTGTTATTTTTTTTTATTTTTTTATTTTTTTTATAGTGATCTCCATATATATATATTTTTTTTGTATGTCACGTTTCCCCAACAACATTATTATCTTGTATTTGTAAACCTCAAGGAGGTTGGTGTCCCTTGTTAATTTGACATTGTATTTTGGAAATGTACCTGCCTACTCACAAACAAACTGTCCTATTTGAAGAAAAAGACATAGGCAAGTATTTTCATAACAACTAATCTACATTTATTCTGGCTCATAATAATAAAATAAAGAGGGAAAGCATTGCTGGAGAAACAGCGGGAATTTGCGAAGCCTGCAGACATCAACTCTGTGGCTAAAAAAATTGGTAGCTTGAGAAGTCCATATATAAGGGAGCATAAACTGGTCCAGGACTCCCAGAGATCAGGAAGCAGCAGATGACATATATGTCCCCAGGCCAGTGCTGTGTTTTGGCCTAGGCCAACAAGGCCCAGGCCTAGGGCGGCACTTTGTGGGGGGCGGCAAAAAAGCCGCCCCCCCACCAAAACGGCACCCGCTCTCCTCCCGCACAGGAGCCGTCAAGCCACCCCGTAAAGCCGTGATTCTCTCTTTCTCTGAATGGCCCTCTGCTGTGGCCAATTATGGGGTGGGAAACAGCGGGAAGGAAGCTGGGCAGCGGCACGGCGAAACCCATTAGAGCCGCTCTCTCTCTTCTCCGTTCAGCTGACAGAAAGGGGAGGGGGGGCGAGCGGGGGAGTTCTCTGCTGCTGCCGAGTTCTCTGGTAAATGGAGCAGCAGCGCTGTGACAGGGAGAGGAGAGATGCGGGCTGTCTGTGTATCTCCCCCGCTCGCCCCCCCTCCCCTTTCTGTCAGCTGAACGGAGAAGAGAGAGAGCGGCTCTAATTGGTATCGCCGTGCCGCCGCCCAGCTTCCTGCCCGCTGTTTCCCACCCCATAATTGGCCACAGCAGAGGGCCAATCAGAAGACTCTGGGGGGCATCATAGGAAAAGTAATCCCTAAAGAATGGCGGCCCCTGTGTGTGTCCACAGACATCATGCTACAGCCCCCAGCATACATGCACTCTGCTGGGGGGGTTACAGGGGGAGAAAAAGAGAATACTGTGCTGGGGGAAGCCAGATAGGGAGCCACACTGTACCCCTGCACCCGCACCACCAGAGAGCCACGCTGTACCCGCATCACCAGAGCCACGCTGTACCCGCACCACCAGAGCCACGCTGTACCCACACCACCAGAGAGCCATGCTGTACCCGCACCACCAGAGCCACGCTGTACCCGCACCACCAGAGCCACGCTGTACCCGCACCACCAGAGAGCCACGCTGTACCCGCACCACCAGAGCCACGCTGTACCCCGCACCACCAGAGCCACGCTGTACCCGCACCACCAGAGAGCCACGCTGTACCCGCACCACCAGAGCCACGCTGTACCCCGCACCACCAGAGCCACGCTGTACCCGCACCACCAGAGCCACGCTGTACCCGCACCACCAGAGCCACGCTGTACCCGCACCACCAGAGCCACGCTGTACCCGCACCACCAGAGCCACGCTGTACCCGCACCACCAGAGCCACGCTGTACCCGCACCACCAGAGCCATGCTGTACCCGCATCACCAGAGGGCCACGTTGTACCCGCACTACCAGAGCCACGCTGTACCCGCACCACCAGAGAGCCATGTTGTACCCGCACTACCAGAGCCACGCTGTACCCGCACCACCAGAGCCACGCTGTACCCGCACCACTAGAGCCATGCTGTACCCGCACCATCAGAGAGCCACGTTGTACCCACACCACCAGAGCCACGCTGTACCCACACCACCAGAGAGCCACATTGTTCCCGCACCACCAGGGAGGGAGCCACAATGTACCCGCACCACCAGAGAGGGAGCCACGATGTACCCGCACCACCAGAGAGGGAGCCACGCTGTACCTGCACCACCAGAGAGGGAGCCACGCACCACCAGTGAGAGAGCCACGCTGTTCCCGCACCACCAGAGAGCCACGTTGTTCCCGCACCACCAGAACCACGCTGTACCCGCACCACCAGAGAGCCACGCTGTACATGCACCACCAGAGAGCCATGCTGTACCCACACCACCAGAGGGGGAGAAAGATGAAGCCACTGCCAGGGTAGAGACATGCTACACTACTGACTAGAGTTGGCCTGGGCAACCCAGAGTGAGCAAACGTCCAGCTGGAGCAATCACTGTTGCAGTTTCACCGGGTCTGGTAAGAGAGCCTGTTGGCCATTATCCATTACTGTTCCCAGGAACTGAGCCATTAGGAAGTACCTAACCTGATATCCTCTAGGCCAACCCTAGTGACGCCACTGTCCCAGAGCCCACAACAAGTTACGGCACTGAGTTTCGGTAACTGGCCAGACAGGGATGCGCCAGCGTGGGCACCCAGGACATCTGCCGCCTGGAGTCCCACAAGCGGCGATAGGCTTTTCGTAGCAGCCGACACCTCTCTCCCCACTGTCAGCCACACACACTCAGTACACAGCCAGGAGGAGGAGGAGCCACAGAGGAGGGACACTACTTCAGTGCAAGAGCCTCCCAAAGCACCCAGCACATATCCCCTTACCCCCCAAATGAAAAGATGCTGTATCGCTCACTGTCCTCCTCCCGCTGTGTCCCTCTGTCCTCCCATGAAGATGACAGGGCGGATCTTAAAAAGGAAGGGGTGTGGCCTTGACAGGAAGGGGTGGGTCATAGTTAAATTAGGGGGTGCGCGAGATTAGTAAGGCCTAGGGCAGCACAAAACCTAAATACACCACTGCCCCAGGCTGTGGTACTACAACAGGCTGCGTCTTCTGTCAGACCAGACTGAACCCAGGCAATCACTTTCTTCTCTTCACTGCAGCCTTCCCTCCACGCTGCCCTGCAGCCTTCCCTGCAGGCTGTGGCTCTGGAGGTGGACTTGTGGCAGGAGGAGGATGGGTGAGCGTACATAAGTGGACATCATCGGTCATTTGCCCCCTCAACCCTTTGTGAATGGCCTCAAAAAAAATCTTTTCACAGTTGAGGCAGTGGCCCTCCTCCATTTTATGCAAATTTGAGGCTAGATAGTAGCCATAGGCCTCTCCAGCGTCGAGGGGGGCTTTCAGGGCCTCATTAGCCTCCTTAATGAGGACAAGTGCTGCCTCCTCCACGTTCTTCCCCTTCCTGGGCCTTTTGGTTGGTAGGCGGAGGGGAGGGACCTGGGATTGGGTGAGGCTGGGCTCCGCCACTTCCTGGCTGAATGTTAATAAATAGAAAAGACTATCATTATGAGCCCAGCATTTTTCATGACTGTTGTATAACAGAGGTAACTCTACCACCACTTATATACCCCAACCTCTTAACCTTACCTTATTAATTGAGACCACACCAAGGTTGGAGTTAACAAGGCCGTAGCAGCCTAATTTATTTAAACAAATATATATATTCAAATTAACATAAAACATTGAAACATCTGTTAATCAACCCATCAATTTCCTAGCGTTGGTCTTTGCAGGAACTTCATAACCATCTGTGGAAAAACAATACTGCACTGCGGTACCTCTCCAAGTGTATTAATAGGCCTCAAGCCGACATGCTGGCTCAGAGACAACCACTAACCGCAGTGCCCCCATTAACACTTTCCAGCTAATCTCCATTAGCTGGAAACCACCATCAGGACCCATAGCAACGATAGTTCCTGAACTCTTCCTTCTGAAATATCTTCCTTCCCCTGCAAAGACCAACACCCGCCACTGCCACGACATTGCAGGATTCAACGAACCTGTCCGAAATGAAAAGCAAGAAATACAAAACAGCCAAAACAATGAAGCCAAAGGGAGGGTGGGCGGGAACTTTTCCCAAAACTGTGATGACTCATAGGGAGGGGCCTCCCTTTTATCTCCTCTCCAACCCCTCCCCCCAGCACCAACCTGATACACTCCCTCTCCTGATACTATTACCCTGTTTTCCCAGTCATGTAAGCCCTCCGCCTATGTCATTTCATTTGCTTTGCTCCGGGCTTTTCTTGACTGTTGTATAACAGAGGTAACTCTACCACCACTTATATACCCCAACCTCTTAACCTTACCTTATTAATTGAGACCACACCAAGGTTGGAGTTAACAAGGCCGTAGCAGCCTAATTTATTTAAACAAATATATATATTCAAATTAACATAAAACATTGAAACATCTGTTAATCAACCCATCAATCTCCTAGCGTTGGTCTTTGCAGGAACTTCATAACCATCTGTGGAAAAACAATACTGCACTGCGGTACCTCTCCAAGTGTATTAATAGGCCTCAAGCCGACATGCTGGCTCAGAGACAACCACTAACCGCAGTGCCCCCATTAACCCTTTTCAACTAATCTCCATTAGCTGGAAACCACCATCAGGACCCATAGCAACGATAGTTCCTGAACTCTTCCTTCTGAAATATCTTCCTTCCCCTGCAAAGACCAACACCCGCCACAGCACCCAAAGGAAACACCTTACCTATGGGTGCCCCTCCACACCCGAAGTGCTCTCTGAATACCCTCTTGTAATCCGAACACCCACATGTCAATACCCACCTCATGCAAATACACCCCATCTGCCCTCAGGTATCTCCATTTCTCAAACTCCAATTCCACGTGCCTAATGGCCAATCCCCCATGCCTAACCATGAACTTGCTCACCTCCCTATTAATCTTTCTCCTGGCCCTACTAACCCTTTCCACCGACCTGGCCATCCGCCATGTTGTACGAGCCACCATGTCCGACCAAAACAATGACCATGCCAGGAAAATCCCTCAATAACCGCCACACATCGAATTTGATGTCCCGCGTAATGTCCAACATGGACCTAACCCCCAAACCGTTGCCGCCCACGTGCAAAAACGTTGGGCAGCCTGTCCCTTTTGGCATACCGATGCACTTCAGTAACAATCCTACCCCATAACATCCCAGGGACTCCCAACAACGAATACAGCCTTCCGTCTATAAAAACCCATATGCCTGCCTTCTTACCCAACATCACCCCTCCTGGCCCCCCAGAACACCTAGGAATGACCCATTATCCAGACCATTCCTGCCTAAGAGAGCAAACCCAACACCATGACCAAATAGTATTCCATATCACGCAGGGCCTAACATCAAACTCCTCCCCACCCTAATACTTCACAACCCAACCACAAGGTGAGGCCGAACTGCTGTCTGGGACCTCCTTGATTCCCACCACCCAATATGCTTTTACCGAATCCACATCCAGTCCACTTCTGGCTGCCTCCGTAGCAGCCCCTATCCAAAATGAATGAGAGGAAAACTCCTTCTCTACCCACCCCAATGCCCGTAAACATTTTCTTACAAAAAATCATCAACAATATGAAAGCGCGATACAGTAGATCCATCTACATGAGGCACAGCAGTGATCCTGGCACTGGAGCACCTGTACTGACCTCCCTTTTAACCATTTGATCGGTCTTCGATCTACGCAAAAATAAAGCCAACCCGTCATCTACACATATAACCTCGTGACTCCCAATTCCCCCATGAACCTTTTTAAGGACTGACCAACTCCTCTATCCGAAACACCCCAAAGAACGCTAACAAAAAGGCCACCTTGAACAAGATGGCCTGATATTCAGATCAACACACTCCCTCAAATATGCTACCATACCCCGCATCATGACAAAGGTTACTGGTCTCCTGGCATCCCTGCGGGCCACCGATCGCCGGTAACTCTTAATCGCCCGTCTCACCCCAAAATCTTGTGTGAAATCAGGTTGACCTTGCAATTTGAATAGGAAAGCTAAACCAGCTAACTTCATATTCATAGCAGGAGTGGACACCCCCTCTTCCATATGCCTCAATTGAAATACAACATCAGTAAACGAACTGCCAGGCCAGCTGACCCTTCACCAGCCTTTTGAACGAACGCCAGCCCTTCCTTCCATCCCCTTCAGATCCCTGAACGAAGCACCCCACAATTTCACCGCCAGCCCCACCGGAAACAATTCCAGCAACACTAAATTCTTCCTAACTCCCGCTTCAAGCCATGACCGCGGACCTGGACCAGCACTCCACTGACCCTGGAATAAAAAACCCCAAAACCCGTAGAGCCAGCAGTATCTGTAATAATTTCCATGTCAAAATTGCTAACGGGCCCTAAAATCCATAGAGCCCGTCCGTGAAAGGATTCCCAAACAAAAAAGGTATGCCATACCCTCAAGTCCTCCCTGTGCGCTTTAACCAAGCGCACAACGCTCGTGGGAGACCTGATCCCGGCTGTACTTGCCAAAAACCAATGATAGAAAAACCCGCCCCCATTGGCCGAATGTGACATGCCAAATTCCGCTTACCCCCGAACGATTGCAGTACTCGCAGCTGACTTTGCGTAAACTAATCACACCTGCAATTTCCCCTTTTAAATTCGCCAGCTTATCTACCGACAACCTGCGTTCCATTGCACCCGAGTCCAAGACAACGCCCAGGAACGTGATGACCACGCTTAAACCAATCACACCTGCAATTTCCCCTTTTAAATTCGCCAGCTTATCTACCGACAACCTGCGTTCCATTGCACCCGAGTCCAAGACAACGCCCAGGAACGTGATGACCGTGCTAGGCCCCCCCGTCTTCTCAGGTGCCACCGGAATGCCAAACCGGTCCGCTCTGTGTTCCCACGTAGCCAGGAGCCCCGCGCAGATTCTGGAAGAAGCTGGTACCATGCAAATGAAATCGTCCAGGTAATGGATGATCGAATTCCCGCCCGACACATCCCTTACCACCCCTCCCACAACTGAGCTAAATTGCTCAAACAGTGCACAGGAATACATAGCAACACATCGGTGGGCATTAGACGACGCAAAATTACTCATTCCAATGACACCCCCAGCAACCAGAAGCTATCCGGTTGAACTGGGAGTAGCCGAAAAACTGATTCCACCTCCACCTTCACCATCAATGCCCCCTTGCCGTAATGACGCACCCAACCCACCGCAGCAGCGAACGATGTACTACTCACCGAACATGTCTCCTGGTCAATGGCATCATTAACCGACCCCCTTTTGGAAAAGAAAGTGGTGAATCAACCTAAATTTGTTGGGCTCCTACTTTGGCACTACTCCAAAGAGGAAACTACCAAATCAGCGAAACAGTGCAGACGGAAAGGGGCCCTCCATGCGACCCCATGCAACTTCCCTACTAAGTTCCTCAGAAACTACATCTGGCTGTCGCATGGCCGATCACAAAGTGCAAGACACCGGGGAATCACCTCTAAAATACATGGAATCCTAACGCCAGCTGTTAAACCTGAATCCTGCAACTGAGCCACTTTCCAATCCGGATACCTACCGAGAAAATGGCCACATCCTTTTCTTTTTTTTTTTTTTTAATTTTTTATTTATCACAGAAAACAGGTCCACAGGAACCGATATATCGGTGTACAGCATTGTAACAGTGCAATACAAACATTTACATAAGTCTTGTAACAAAGAATTTGTCTTGTTTATTATGAAGGTCCTATGTGGTGTGGTGCAGTATGAGGTTGACACATACTCGAAGTCCTATATGTGTAAGGTCTCCTAGCTTGACATGTATTAGGAATGTTATTTATTGACCTCAGGTTACAACAGTGTCGAGGTGTGGTCTTCCAGTGTCGTTAGTCAGGTAGGACTTATAAGTTGTTCCTTTGTGTGTCCTGTTCTCCTCCTTTTTCTTTTTTTCCTACAGAGCAAAAGAGCAGAGATAGGGAAGAAAGTATAGAGGGAGAGGAAGAGAAGTTAGGGAGAGGAGAGGGGGGGGGGGGGTGGTGGGGAGGGGGGGGGAATCCGCGAGCAAGGGAACTCCAAATTGTCTCGCCAAGGATCTTTCTCGACTTTCGATTAGTGACTAAAGTAATTCTAGTACAGTTTAAGTATCTGTGTCTTCTCTCAGGAGGGCTTGTCCCTCGGTTGAGTATTTAAATATGTTCCATAATTGCCACGTTCTGGAATATATCTCGCTTCTATTCTGACTTGTGAGGATCAGGTCTTCCAAGTTACTGATTTTGTCCACCCTCCTAAGCCAGCTGGTAATGGAGGGCGGTTCGGTGGATTTCCAGTTGAGGGGAATACAGCTTTTAGCTGCGTCTAATAGGTGTCGAACGATCGACCTTTTGTAAACCCGAGCAGGTGTATCGGTGGCGTGTAGGAGGAAGTATGCCGGTTCGTCGGGAACGTTACGGTCAGTGAACTGCTGTATTATTCCACGAACTTTCTCCCAAAAGGGCCTTATTCGGGGACAGGACCAGAAAATGTGTAATAGCGTGCCTATGTTTTGTTGACATCTCCAGCATAAATTCGATGTCTCAGGGAAGATTTTTTGTAATAGTGCCGGTGTTCTGTACCATCTCGTAAAGATTTTGTAATTGGTTTCTTGGAATCTGGTGCATATGGATGATTTATGAATGAAATGAAGGATGTGTGTTCTTGTTTGCGGGTTGAGGTGGCAATTCAGGTCCCTTTCCCATTTGTCAAAACTGGGGTGTTGATAGTTCCCAGAAGGTGTGATGAGCATGTTGTAAGTCAGGGAAAGTGTATGCGGTAGCACACCGCTTTCCATACAGATTCCTTCGAAGTCAGTGTGGGGAGGGTCAGTTACACTCGGGGGGGCCATGCTGTTTAGGAAATGTGAGAGCTGATTTGCTCTCAGGAAGTCCAGACGGTATTTACCGTTCGGGTCTGATAGCTCGGCCGGCGTTACCCATCTACCCCCAGAGCTGTAATGGGAGGCTTGATATATTCCTGTGTTTCTGAGCGTGCGGAATATAGGGTCTGCTATGCCTGGGGTGAATTGTGGATTGCCTATTATGGGTCTCAATGGTGAGTTTTTAGTGGAGAGAGACGTTTGCGTTAGTATGCGTGCACAGATGTTCGTAGTGGTCCCAATCAGTGGATGGGATCGTAATTGTGCGGGGAGTGTGGAGTTGCTCCAGGGGGCTCTATGTAATGGGATTTCAGATTGTGATTGTTCTAGTTGAGGCCATAGCTTTGTTTCCTGATGTCTGCACCAGTCAATAAGCCTACACAGGTGTACTGCCTGGTGGTATGTTTTAATCTCCGGCATGGCCAGTCCACCATGGTGTTTCGGGAGTGATAGTGTTTTTCTCGGGAGACGTGGTTTTTTCCCTGCCCATAAAAAAGTTAAGAATAGGGAGTGTACCTGTCTGAAATAGGTTGCGGGTATGTGAATAGGTAGAGCCTGTAATAGATACAAAAATTTGGGCAGCACCGTCATTTTGAGTATATTGCAACGTCCAAACCACGAGTGTAGGCCATTTTTCCAGCTGTGTAGTATCGTTTGGACGTTTTTTAGTAAGGGTGGGAAGTTAAGTTGAAAGATTTGGGAGAGTTTTGGGGGAATATAAGTGCCTAGGTACCTCAGGGCCTTATCTGTCCATTTGAAGTGGAAGTTGTTCCGGAAGTGTATGAGTTGAGTTTGTGGGATCCCTATTCCCATGGCTTCTGATTTGTTGAAGTTTATTTTTAGGTTGGAAAGGTGGCCGTAAATCTCGAATTATTTCATTAAATTTGGGAGTGAAATGGCTGGGTTAGTGATGGAGAACATCATATCATCTGCATATGCAGATACTTTATGTTGGGAGCCCTGCACTTTTATCCCTGTGATATCTGGGTTCAACCTTACATGGCACAGAAAGGGTTCCAAAGATAGGGCAAAGAGTAAGGGCGTAAGTGGGCATCCCTGTCTAGTGCCATTTGATATTGGGAAAGGGTCCGAGACAACACCATTAGCCCTGACTCTGGCTGATGGCCTCGAGTATGCTGCACATATCCAATTAAACAGCTTTTCTCTTACTCCAATATGTTTCAATGTATCAAACAGGAATTTCCAGTGTATGCGATCAAATGCTTTCTCAGCATCTGTGCTGAGAAAAATACTTGGAGTCTTGTCTCTATTTGCTATGTGGAGTAGGTTTAATACTTTAATGGTGTTGTCTCTGGCCTCTCTGGTTGGAACAAAGCCCACCTGATCTAAGTGTATAAGTTGCGGTAAATGTTGTTGTAGTCTAGAGGCAATAATTTTGGTAAAAAGTTTTAGATCTGTATTTAGCAGTGAGATTGGGCGGTAGCTCCTGCACTGTGTAGGGTCTTTACCTTCTTTTGGTATTATTGAGATCTGTGCTTGGAGTGTAGAGGGGTGTAATTTTGAGCCGGTGCCAAGGTCATTGAATAGTTTTGTGATGTGGTGGCCTAGCGAGGGGAAAAAAGTTTTATAATAATTGATGGTTAGGCCGTCAGGTCCTGGCGCCTTCCCCTGCTTGGTGGTTTTTATAGCCAATTGGAGTTCTATAAGTGTGATGGGCTCCTCAAGTGATTCCCTTGCCTCCGTCGGCAGGGTTGGCATGAGTGATGAGGTTATATATTCAGGGGTATTATCTGGCATGGGCGGTGTTGTGCGTAGGTTGTATAAAGAGTTATAGTAGGTTCTAAACTCTTCCGTAATTTGTTTGGGTATGGAGACCATCTTCCCGGAGGCAGTTGCGATCCGAGGTATGTAGGATGCTAGTTTTTGTTGCTGTAGGGACCGGGCCAGGAGTCTCCCACATTTATTACCAGATTCATAGATTTTCCTCCGGCAAATCTGAAGTGCTGCTTTTGCTTTAAAGTGTAGTAGATCCTTGACTTGTGTACGGGTGATATCTAGTTCGGCTCCTAATTCCCTTGTAGGGGTTAATTTATGTTTCGTTTCTAATGTCTGTAGTTTCTTAAGTAGAGTATCTAATTGTTCTGTTTTTTGACGTTTCAGTCTGGACCCGTGTTTGATAAGCACACCACGGATCACGGCCTTATGTGCCTCCCACACCAGACCAGCGTCACCGCCCGAGGTATTATTAGCTGTAAAATAATGTTCGATCTCCCGCTTTACATCTACGCAGACTTCTGGGTCTTGCAGTAGGCTTTCATTTAATCGCCAGGGCGGGCGCTGAGTCGTGTGTGGGTCCGCGATGGCGTATCTCAGCACTATCGGGGCATGGTCGGACCATGTGATTGATTCAATTTTGGTGTCTAGAACTGCCTGTAAGTTTCTGTGGGGTATGAGAAAATAATCAATGCGGGAGTACGACTGATGAGGCCTGGAAAAGAACGTATAGTCCCTCTCTCCCGGGTGGAAAAGGCGCCAGGCGTCTATCAGTTGTGCCGAGTGTAGGGTTGTTTGTATTTTTTTGCGTGAGGTATTTGAGGTCGAGGATGTGCCAGAGGACGTGTCTTCCGCCGGGGTCAAGGGTATGTTGAGGTCACCACCTACTATCAGTTGGCCCACAGTGAACTGAATCAGTTGGTCTAGTTGTCTCTTGATGAATGTGTCTTGGTGTTCGTTGGGGGCATATAGGTTCGCGAAGGTCATCTTTGTATCACCTATCTGTCCTTTTAAGAATAGATATCGTCCGTCTGGGTCTGTTTTATACTCAATGCATGTCCATGGAACTCTAGCTGATATTAGAATTGAGACTCCTCTGGACTTTGCTTGTGTATTGGTAGAGTGATAAACAATGGGATAGTATCTATTCCTGAGGATCGGTATGGTATTATCTCTGAAGTGCGTTTCCTGTAGCAGGATTACGTCAGCCTTCAGGCGTTTCATGTCACTAAGAAGCATCCGCCTCTTTTCTGGTGTATTTAGTCCTTTCGTGTTTAAAGACACTATATTTAGGGTGTCCATGCTCGCGGAGTGAGATGGGGGAAGAGGGGAAGGGTTTGGAGAAAGGCTCAGTGAGGAGGTTGGAGAGGAGAAGATATGTGATACAGGGAGAGTATTGTCAGGGTAGGTTACCCCTAGGGAGGAAGGAGAATAATTAAAGTTTGAGAAATAAGAAAAAGAGAAAAAAAAAAAAAAAGATTTTTTGAAAAGCCTGCACTAGAGTGTGCAGCGTATTAGGGACTACAGGCGCAAGAAATAATACTTGCTCGGGCGCTGTCCGGAAGAAATCCGAGTATGCAGCGCTGGCCTAAATGGGTTTGTGGAAGGGCACGGTCAAGAGTCGAGTCTCCCCGAGTCTCTCTCCGCCCATGGCATAATGTAGGGTCATGTATTTAATCGGTATATTTTGGTATTCTTATATATAGAAAACAGTACAGGAAGCAACATTCAATAGCAAAAGATTATTCAGCAGTAATGAAAACAGCAATTCAAGTCTAGGAATTGTATCAAACCAAACGTACTACGTGCAAACAGAGGTCCCCATCCCCCACCTGGGACAAAGGTCCCCATCATAACTCTTAACAAAGTGTTAAGGATGTTTCTGTAGATCTTTGACTCATGTTCTTGGATGACTGTGGTGAACTTCTAGTCTATGGGGATTGTAAGATTCTTATCTCCCTCGGTGGGGGCTAGTCGGCATTCACCGCATTCTATGTCAAAGATGTAGAGATGTCTCCCCAGGAACAACAAAACTGGAACGAAACTTGCCTCCCTCCCTCTCCCCCATCCCCACCCCCACAGTAAGATTCGTTTTGCAGTAAGAGGTAGCCGTTCCCGGTCTGTAAGGACACTGAAGATCCACCAGTTCTTTCACAGCTTTTTATATGGGGATCAGTATGTTCTTCTGTGCCTCACATAAAGGGTGTCTGTCTCATAAGCTACCTCTATTGTAGATTCTCTTGCATGCATGTGGGGAGGTGTTTCATTACCTTATTGCTGCGGCTATACCAAAGGGTCCTCCCGAGGTAGTCTGTAGTGGTGACCCCCGCTGCTGGGACATTCCCCGTGCGGGAAGTTACAGGGATGCAGTGTGGGAGCTGGCAGCAGGGTGGGATGTCTCTCCTCTCCTGTGGGTAGCCCCAGTCGGGGTGTGTTGCATGGATAGTGTTGGACTTTCCGGTTAGTGTTGCTCGGGGAGAGTGTTTTGAAGGTCAATGGTGGTACATGGGGGGGATGCAGGTCAGGGATGGATGGGGACGAAAGATCAGCTCTACTCACGTGCGGCACCTCCGGATACAGAGCGGCGTCTCCTTCTTCCTCGCTGACGAGGTGGTAACGGTCCCCGCGCAGCTGAGGGGCCCGATCTCCCCATCGGGCGTGGGAGGATTTGTAGCCAGTCCGGTATTGAGATCGGAGGTGCATCCAGGAAGCGGAACAACGCCGGCAGATCCGTTGCTGTTTGCAGTGTGAATGCCGCTGTGTCGTTACGGAAGGTCACCGACAGTGGGTATCCCCAGCGGTACGTAAATCCCTTCTGCTTTGCCAGATCTAGCATAGCACGGCGCTTCAGGGTGGCTCTCGATAAGTCTGGTAAGATTCTAACCTGGGATTCGTTGTGGTCCACGTCTCCATGTTCCCAGGCGCGGCGTAGGATGGCCTCTTTCTGGAGATAGCGGCGCAGTCTGCACACCACGTCCCGCGGGTTAGATGGGTCTGTTGGTCTCGGTCCCAGCATTCTATGTACCCTGTCCAGCTCTATGTCGGTGTCAGCTTCATCTAGGACGGTGCGGAAGATGCTCTTCACCGCTTCTGCTAGGTGTTCCGCACCGACAGCCTCCGGGATGCCTCGAAGCCGTAGGTTGTTCCGACGGCTTCTGTCCTCGACATCTTCCATGTGTAGCTGTAAAGAGATGGCTGTGTCCCTGTGCAGGTCTCGGGCTTGTTCCAGCGCCGATACCCTTTCCTCTAAGGAGGTTACCGCCGTCTCTCCTGAAGCAACTCTGTCAGCCAAACTGGACACTTCTCCTCTCACTTCTTGTATGTCTCGGCGATGAGTCTCCTCAAGCCGTAGAATCATCGCTTCGATGTCATTTTTAGTGGGAAGTGCTTGTAGGAGTGCTCGGATGTCTGGGTCCATTGGTGCTGGTTCGGCAGGGTGTGTGGAGCTCATTCCTCTTATTGTAGTGTCCTCTGGGGTCTCAGGTATCCGGTTGGGTAATGTCGGCAAGTTCTCAGGAGAGGTTTGGTTACCTCTGGCAGGGGCCTGGTGTGTGAGTTCACGTGGAGGGCCTCGTGGTGCTGCAACCCTGGCACCAGGAGAAAGTTCTTGCCTGAAATAACGTTGTATTTCTCTGGATTTCTGGGTAGAAGGGGTCCCCTTGGATACAGCTCTTGTCCTGTAGCGTTTGTAAGTTTTCATACCGATTAAATTAAGGTAATATTCCGGGGTTTGGAGTTTGAGACCGGGAGCTCAGAGAGAAAACAGCCTCACTCAGCCATGTCCAGGCCACGCCCTGGCCACATCCTTTTCACCATCACTGTGGTCCTCCCTCTTGTGTCCAGCCTCTCCAGCATGACCTATTCCTTGCTTGCAACCTCTGGACGATTGATGAGACCATCCACCCCTGAATACTAGTGCTTGTACCGGCACATCCCTCTGAACGTGCAGGTCCTAGCATTGTACTGCCAGCATACCCCTTTTTTGTTGCCGGCCGCCTGTCCCTGAGCCGAAAGTCCACCGGCCTCCCCTGAAAATTAACTGGTGCGGAGCCCACGCAGCCGTCCTCAAGCACAGTCACAGGCTGATGTCCTTATGGTCCCATCTCAACGCCGGCCGGATAACTCTCCACTGACGAAAATGCTCAACATACCTCAGCCACTCCGTGCTCCCGTAAGCTCTATCCGCCTCCCCTATCAAATCCTAGTAACAAAAGAGTGCCAAACAGTATTCGGGGTTCTTTTTCCCCACTCACCCTTGCACTGATGGTAAAACTCCTGTAGCCAGTTGGCAAATGTCGTCGGGATCAACCGTTATCCCCTCTTCTCTCCGTCCTCCTTTGAATGATCCGGTTTAACCCTATCCAGGTTAAATTTTTGCTAACTGCAGCAGGGAAAAAATCTCCGCATACTCACCCTACCACATCTTTTCTCATACTTCAGGCTTCAAGTGTGCACCCAATGGCCCCTCATATCAAACATAGACCTCGCATTTTGCAGAACCAGCTAGTCTGATGACTTCCTGTCTGCCCGCAGCTTCCCCCGCCACCACCACCTTGGTCGTCCCCTGCGTAACCCCACCTGTGTTACCTGTGACGGGCATGTTGTCAAGGCCAGAACCACCGGAGCTACCGCACCCCCCCGCAAAATGGCTTGGCCGACTACTCTTGCTGGCGGGACCCAGGCTGACACCGGCCCAGCGGGGGCTCTATCCGCATGCCCCAACTTCTGCATCAATTCCTATGTCCCAGCAAGAAAACCCAGTAACCCCGCAGCCCCCCCAGCTGCCTCAGCCACCGCCGTCCTTCCCGCCGGACCCATCTGTCCTGCCCTCTTGCCCTATGCTAACAGACAATCCCTCATGATATAAGTGTAAAGGTGACTTACCGGGCTGCACAGGAGTTGCCCCATCAGCCGACCATCTGCTTTCCAACGACGTTGCACTGCTGGGGGGGGAGCAGCCTCTTCTTCCGACTCCCTGTTCTCCTGCCGACCTCTGTCCAGACCCTTCTTCCTCTTCTGATGAGAGCCCGCCAGGCATAACAGCACCAGCTGCCAATGGTTCCGCCGACCTCCGAACCCCCCCCCGCATTGCGTACCCGCTCACCGGCTTCTGGACGGCTTTACCAGGACCAGTGTGTGGGGCCTCAGTCCTGCTGGCCTCCGCTTGCCTGGAAGTCCTCCCCGGCTGTCCCCCACTGCTCCTCCTAAGGTCCCTTGGCGGTGCATAAGAAAACCCAGGAACCCCGTTTGCTTTGTTCCTCAATGGTAGGCCTCAGGCCGACTGACGTAGCGCTAGGGGTGGGGCCCGTGCCCTCCTGTTTTCACCGCCTAGTAGGCCGCAATGCCGCCCCGGAGCCCCCAGACTGTCCTCCTGGTGACCTCCTGTGCTGGAGGGGAGACCGCACAGGACTCCCCCCATCCCGCGCTGCTGCCCACTGGGCCGAGGGTCCCGTCGGGAGTCCCTGGCAGGGTACCCCCGACTGACGCTGTGGCCTAGAGTGACGGTCCGGTGAGAAAATCGCTCCGGCGGCCTGGGCCTACACGCCCGATTGCCCTACCTCCCCCCTGTAATGTCACCTGCTGCTGTTCATGTTAGTATAAGCCCCAAAGTGTCCTGCAGCCAACCGGAGACCCTGCAACGCTGCTTCCTCCCTGAGCTGGGCCAAGAGCTGCTCCACCTCTGACATGCTTCTGCTGAACTTTTCCCAAAACTGTGATGACTCATAGGGAGGGGCCTCCCTTTTATCTCCTCTCCAACCCCTCCCCCCAGCACCAACCTGATACACTCCCTCTCCTGATACTATTACCCTGTTTTCCCAGTCATGTAAGCCCTCCGCCTATGTCATTTCATTTGCTTTGCTCCGGGCTTTTCTTTCTTGTCACAATCATTTTTGGCCCCTACTGTCTATTGATATTTAAAACACTTTTTGTTAAATCATTCATTTGTTAGCAATAATAATATCTAGTTAACAACAATAATTTTCCCACAAAAAATATGTTTAAAAATACTATACCTGGCTCCAGCTCAGCTGGGCTCCTCAATTTCTTCCTGGATGGAAGGCCCAGGTTGGTCCTCGGAAACCTCAGCTGGGGTTGAGGGAAGGGTGGATGGAAGGGTTGAGGGAAGGCTGGATGGAAGGGGGGCCGGTAGAGTCGAAAGTGATTCCCTGGCTTCCATCTGGTCTTCCAGAAACCGCCTCATGTTGTAGTACCACAGACTGGGTACATACACATCTTCTGCTGCTGCTCCTGGCCTAATGGACTTCTGGACCTTCTGAAGCTCCTTCCTATATGTGCTTCTCAAGCTACCAATTTTCATCTCCACAAAGTCGATGTCTGCGTTGGGGACCTGCGTCTTCACAAATTCCAGCAGTTTCTCCAGCGATGCCTTCCTAGCTGGTTTATTTCTATATAAGGGGTTTTTCACCTCCCACAAATTGCGCATATCCCTGTATTTATCTATGAACCGGCCCATGGATTCCGGGTCTTTAAATTGTTTCATTTTTGCTGCAAGACAAAACACAAGACAAAAACACTAATATCAGGCTAAACTCTCCTAATCTTATCCCAATATAAGCCTCAATCTAGAATCAGTATAAGCCACTCATGTCCCAAGATAAAATGTTACCTTCGTTATTATGTTCGTCGCTTCCGTTCCTCCTTCTTCCGCACACAGAACGTAGGTGCGACACACGCGTGTTAGCTTATACACTGCTCATGCGTGAAACTCTACCCGCGTCGTCCGCCCCTGAACTTCTTTCTAGAATATTCCCCGCCCCTTCTCTTTCGGCGCGCAGTGGGAGACGACATGGCAGGGACACAGCAGGTGCGTGTTAATAGCAGCAACGAGGAGGAAAGCCTGGAGCAAGAAACGTCACGATCCAGGAGGAGGAGATTTAAGGCCTCAAATATGGCCTTTGTAGAGATGGTGGAGATGGTCGACATATTGAAGAGGGCTGACTATGATGAGAAGTATGGACCTTACTGTTGTGGAAAATTTTATATTAATGTATTGTCATAAGAGTCTCCCAGGGGAGGGGCGTGGCTTAACAATGGAAGCGTGAGGACGCACCGCCAGGAGCTCTGCACTAGAACGGGCTGAGAATCACCCGTAGAACCGCTCAGATGAGCCAGCTTCTCATGCAGGGGATCGCAAACACCCGCCGGCCATCGAGGAATGGAGGGGACCCGAGATTTCTCATTACTTTTTGCGGCAACACCAACTTTCTTCACCGGCCGCACGAAGCAAGATGGCGCCACCACGAGTCCCGCTGGGAGGCACCGCCGCAACATCAAGTAAGAAGGGAGGGCAGGTGGAAGCCGCAGCAGTGGAGGAGGATTTTCCCCCTCTCCCCTCCAGGTCACACTTACCCATACAGTTCCCCGCCAACCCCTTCCTGAACACTCAATCGCTCTCTGAGAGCACAGGGGGAACGAGCAGCCTTCTTAAGGAATGCCTAAAGGACATAGTCTCAGGCTTACCCACAAAGCAAGACCTTAATGCAATGGCAACCTCCATAGTTAATGCTCTCACAAACGAACTGCATGACCTGAAACGGCAGGTAGATACAGTGGAGGAGAGGGTAACTGTTTTGGAATCCTCTCAGACAACCACTGATGCACGCATTACATCCCTTGAGTTGGATCACAAGGTTTTCCGCCGCCATCTTGTGGATGTCCACCTGCGGATCGATGACGGCGAGAATAGGAGCAGGCGGAACAATCTACGCCTCAGAGGTATCCCGGAGGCCACCATGGGCCCAGATCTCCGTTCAACTGTTGTAGCGATCCTGAACCAGGTTCTAGGTAAGCCACCTACCGCAGACCTGGAGCTGGACAGGGTTCACCGTATACCGGGTCCTCCTACAGTACAGCGGGCTCCGGCAGACCAGGATTCCCCCCGTGATGTTTTGTGCAGGGTGCACTTTTTCACAATCAAAGAAGAGATTCTACGCCTAGCATGGGAGAAGGGCACGATTGACTTTGATGGGGCGCCCATACGGATCTTTCCTGACATATCCAGGCAGACCCGTGTTATGAGAAGCTTGCTGCGGCCATTGCTAGAGGTGATACGGGAACCGCTGGGGCCATCCCTTTCATTTGATTGTCAGGAGGCAAGGTTCAGAGTTTCATCTCCACACACCAGACCAACTTCCTGACCTGTTCCAGTTCATCGCCAAACCTGCCGTCAGTGTTCCTAACTGGTTCGACCACCTGCTATCTCAGGAAATTCCAAGTCCAGCCTTGCCCAGGCAGCAGCGGGTCAGGCGATCGCGTTCCCGTCCACCAAATCGAGACGCCTTCAGACCACATCCAACGTCATCCGAAGATTGACCGTTTTCCTTACTGTACGGACTGGTAAGGTTGTGCAGTATCCCCCTCCTGCAGTTTCCCCCATTTATTGTTTTGTGTTTTATGACTTCTTCATAAACTGCCCCTTCAACCACCAAGATTTTTGGTTAACTCAGGAGACGTCACTTACGATCTCTTTTTGTCTCACTGACATTGTTTTCAACTAACTGGCCAGTTATGTCTACAGCAGAAGATGACGTTTTTCTTTTTTCCTTCACCCTGAGTGCTTGTTCTTTATTTTTGGGGACTATCTTGGCGGGAAGGGCAGGGGGGGGGGGGGGTATTATGCATTCCAGATTGCTAGATCACAATAAGAGTTCTTTTTTTTTTTTTTTTTTTTTTTTTTGCCACTTCAGCTAAGTACGATTCATGAGGAAAATTTGTATCAACTTTCCAGTCAAACTTGTCCCTCAATACTTTCACATCATTGTGGCTTTTTCTTGTTACACTTAGTCTTTATTTACCAAACATTATAAAATATAAAAAGTAATTTTTCCCTCTACCCTTACAGGATCCTCATTACCGTGCCTCAACATCCCATCCCCCACCCAAACCTCCCCCCCCCCCCGAGAGTCCCATCGCCGCCCCTCCTTATCCATCAACTCTTCCTAGAGCCTATTGAGTGCCTAGCTTAAATATAGATTTTTTTATATTTTTGTCTACTTTTGTGTTTCAATGTTTTTATTATTTTTATTATTTTTATTAAAGCGAGTTGTCTACGTCCTCCTCCCTCATCTCCGCCAGCTGGTCTGATGTTTTAAACCTAACCCAATCTCTCCATGTCTCCTCGTAATCCTCCATCTCCAGCCCCTCGCTGTATCTTAGGTATTCCATACAGTGAATTTCGTCTATTTTGTCAAACCACTCTCGCAGGGATGAGACTCTTAGCTGCATTGAGGAGATGTGGTAGGAGTATTCTCCGGTAACACTTGGAGGAGACATTGCTACCATGGTGCAGACATACCCATGGGTCATCTGGTACATTCTGGTTGGTAATCAAGTATATGAACTTCCTTATTTCCTCCCAAAATTTTCTCATTACCGGACACGTCCACCAGATGTGTAGCATTGTCCCCACTTCTCCACACCCCCTCCAGCAGTACTGTGAAGTCCCGTCCTGGATCTTATGCGCCAGGTCCGGGGTAAAATACATTCTGGCCAAAATTCTGAAATTCATTTCCGCTATCTTATAATTTACTGATGTATCATTTACTCTACTCAGGACCCTCCTCGCCTCCTTTTCACTGATCTTATTACCTATCCCCTCCTCCCATTTCCGAAGAAATCCTGGTCGCTCGACCTCCCCCATTCCTACCAAGGTTCTATAGATCCTGGACATTCCTCCTCTCCTATTTTTTATACAGGCTTTTTCAAGGGGGTATAGATCTTCTATCGGCCGAATTGGCTGTGGGAGGGATTCTACGAAATGCTTCAGTTGTCTGTATTTCCAATTAACCAAAACAAACCAATTTTCTTTCACCTTAAGTTCCTGGTAGGTACGTATCGTTCCCTGACTGGTAATATCTTTGAGCTGTACTTCATCATTTAGAATCCATCTTCCCGCTATGTCCTCCCTCCCCGGGGGGAAATAATCCGTTCCCTTAATTGGGACTAATGGTGAATTGTATCTCCACTTCTCTTTGGTGAATATTGTGTCCCAAGTGTTCAAAACGTGTTTCGTAATATCAAATACGTTTGTGCTCATACTTCTAAATTTTGGTGGTATCCAAACATTTTTCCCTAAATCTACCCCACTCCTTGTGTTCTCTATTCTCACCCATTGTTTATCATTGTTATTGTTGATCCATTCCGGGATACGTGATAATATTATTGCTGTGTAATATCTTTTAATATCTGGTGCCCCCCAACCCCCCCTCCTTCTGGCGTTCACTAATTGTGCGTACTTTACTCGTGGGTTTTTCCCCCTCCAAATAAATCTTAAAAATAATGTGTGTATTTTATTCAAAAAACTTTGTGGAATTGCTATTGGGAGCATTTGTATTTTGTATGTGATTTTGGGGAGAATTGACATTTTGATTAGGTTTATTCTGCCTCCCCAAGAAAGTCGGTTCCGTGGGAATCTATTTAGCTCAGCCCTGATCTCATTTAGGAGGGTCATAAAGTTGACTTGGAACATTGTCTCTTTTGTTGATGTTATTTTGACCCCCAAGTAGCTCAGTTCTTTATTCCCCCACTTAAATGGTAAGCTCTTTTGGTAGGCCTTATCCCCCTCCTTATCTTTGACCACTTCCAATACTTCCGACTTGGTCGTGTTTACCCGAAAATTAGATATCTGGCTATATTTTCTAAGGGTCTCTAGTAAATTGGGGAGTTTTATCCTCGGACGGGGAACATATAGCAGGACATCATCAGCGAATGCTGCGATTTTAAACTCGTCATCCCCAATGACGAGTTTAATGATCCTTGATCTTCCCAATCATTTTTTTCCCCAGGCCGATCTCTTCCAGTGTATTCCACATGAAGCCCCAGTCTACCCTGTCGAATGCTTTTTCCGCATCCATCGACAGAAGTAGACCTGGGGCTCCCCTGTCCCTCATTATCTGAGTCAGCATCAATGTTTTGATGCTGTTGTCCCTCCCCTCCCTCCCGGGTACGAATCCTACCTGATCAGAGTGGATCACTTCTTTGATGACCTTTTTAAGTCTTTCTGCGAGAATCTTTGCGTAGATCTTCGTGTCTACGTTCAGGAGCGAGATGGGTCTATAGCTGGAGCACAAGGTGCCATCCTTTCCCTCTTTTTTTATGACAGTGATGTGCGCTTCTAGGGCCTCCTTTCGCATTTCCCAGCTTTCCCCTATCCCATTGATATAAGAGCACAGTATGGGGAGCAATGGCTCCTGTAGCTTTTTGTAGTAGAGGGCAGTCAGCCCATCTGGCCCTGGACTTTTCCCATTTGGGATGTCCTGGATAGCTTTCCTTAGTTCCTGTAGGATGACCGGGGCATCTAGTATGTTACTGTCTTCTTCCGAGATCATTTTAGATTAGCCTCCTTTAGGAACTCTTTACTAGTCTCCTGCTGATGTTTATCCCGTTCCCGAGAGTCATCCGCATTAATTGCGTACAGTGACCTGTAAAATGTTTGAAAAGCATTAGCTATGTCTTGCGTTCTGTGCTTAATCTCACCCGAACTGGTCCTGACTCTTTCAATGTATTGGCTCGCTTTCTTCTTTTTTAAGGCACTTGCTAGGAGTCTACCGGGTTTATTTCCATTGAGATATCTCTCTTTTTTCACTAGAAAAAACGTTTTGCGTGTCTCATATTCCAGGGTGGTCCTCAACTCTTCCCTCCTTCTAAGTAATTTTGCCCATATCTCCCTCCCTCCTGATGCTTTGTGTTGTTGTTCTAGAGCTTGTATCTCCTTAACCAGGGCTATCCTGTGATTCTTTGCTTTCTTGTTTCCCCCCCCCCCCATCATCAAAAGGATACCCCTTATATAGGATTTGTGGGCTTCCCAGATTGTGGCCTCATTTACCTCCCCGGGGGTATTGGTCTTAAAGAACCACTCCAACTCTACTTTTATTCTCCTTAAAATATCTTTGTCGGCCAACAAATCCTCATTCAATCTCCACCCTGTACTCTGCCTATCGGCTTCTCCTAGCTTTATATGCAGGGTCACAGGTGAGTGATCTGAGAATGTCGTGTTACCGATGGCCACACCCATGATCTCCTCCAGCAGCCTATGTTCCACCAAGAAAAAATCAAGTCTTGAGTACGTCTCGTGCACGGGGGAGAAGTAAGTGTAGTCCCTTACATCTCCATACTGTATCCTCCAGACATCAACTAGCTGGAGTTGATGCATCTTCTTTTTTAGTTTCTCGGCCCACACTCCTCCCCTCCCCCGCGCACCAGACAAACAATCTCTCTCCGGATCCATACACAGGTTAAAATCTCCTCCCACTATGGCCCTCCCCGACTTAAATATCCCAAATTTAGTCAGTATGCTCGTTACATATCTATGAGTATTTTTGTTTGGCCCATAGATGTTTGTCAGGGAAAAATTCCAACCATTAATTTTTCCTTTGAGGAAGAGGAACCTCCCTTCCGGGTCAGACAGCCTCTCTTCTAGTTCAAATCGAGTTCCCTTGGCAAACCCTATGGCCACTCCTCTTGCGCCCCTGATTGGGGAGTCGCTGTAGTACCACCTTGGAAATTCTTTTGAGTAGATTTTTTGGTTTCTATTGATGCTGAAATGTGTTTCTTGAAGCATTGCTACCTCGGCCTTCATGTATTTCAATTCCCCTAGGATATTGGCTCGCTTTACACAGGCATTTAAGCCCCTTACGTTATAAGAGATGACTTTAAAGCTAGCTGTCATTGCACTCTATTTTTTTTTTTTCTATTTCCTGACCAACAGGCCCCTGGCGTTTCTGGCGCTGTTGGGCTCTCTCTTGTCCCCCCACCCCAACCCTCTTCCCATCCCCTCCCAACCCTCTAAGAATGCGTATCTGATGTTTCTATGTTCCACCTGCATCGTTTCCATCTTTTGTTTTAAATTTTGGATTTCAGCTCCATGTTTATCTGTTGAAGATTCAACCTCCTCCACTCTTTTGAGGATATGTCCCATATTTTCCCGTACCGTGCTAAACTCTTCTTTGATTGAAATCTCCAGCCTTGCGAACATCTCTGCGATTTCTTCCTTGGTGGGGAGTGTACTGTCATACGGAGTTTCTACTAGCGATTCGGCTTCCATCGTTTGCCTTCTTGACCCCGCTTTGCCTGGGCGTTCTGGTGTTTTACTTTTTGCCCCAGTAGCCGCTGTTGCCCCAGTTGGGTCCCCCGAATTCTCCTTCCCACCACCATTTACCATATATCTCCTAATTGTGCCTGGGCTTGCACTTGTCCTGGGTGGGATCGCTGTGGTCCCTCTCGTCGACTTGTCTCTCATTTCTTTTTTTTTTTTTTTTTATTTCGGCCCCTCAGAAAGCAGGGCAGTAGGATGTTCAGTATAAACGGACCACCACCAGAGGGGTCTCAGAAAATGGTATTGACGTGTAATTGGTTAACAGTTTTTATTTGCGTTTTCTCCCTTCCTTACCCAGTTAAATTCTGAGTTTATTGGGAGTTTTCTCCCAATCTAATACAGTCCTTTCACTCCTTTTACTCCAATCTGGGCTCTCGATCTGGGGTTTCTACTGCTCAGCTGATTGCCCTTCCCTCTCGCGTCATCTCAGGCCTCCCAGCCCAGAGGGGTGAACCCCACTTCTTTCCCTCCAGGTACCCGTAACAACAAGGGGGGTCAGAAGCTGCTTGTAGTTTTATTGCGTCTCTTCACTTTTTTTTTTTTTTTTCCTCCCTCCCACCTTTACCTTCACTCGCTCCTCTATTCACATCCACCCCGCTACCGGATGTGTCCTCTTACGCACCTGTTAGGGACTACTGCCGGGGGTGTATGAGGGCTGTAAGCAATCAATCATCCCTGTGATATTACAGGTGGGGTGTCAGATATAGGTGGTGCTGCGTACACTCCTGGAACGGAGATTTATCCATACAGTTCACTCTTAAATAGGGTTTTAAGTAAAGTAGACAGTCACTTACCCTCCTTGCTGGGGATAAAAGGAAACTTTGCAAGATCTTACCCACCAGGCTTACTATCTTACTGTTGCCTCCTTTTCCTTTTGCAGTTTTCCTGGTACCTTTCCTAGTACCTCCTGGGTGCTTCCACTGCTTTTCAATTTCTCCTTCACGGGGCTGTCATTCGTGGGTGTTCAGCCCCTGCATCGCTGGCCTTGGCTACGGTCTCTTTTTGTGGAGTTTCCTGATGGTCCGCGGATCACTGCATCAAGCGGGGGGGGGGGGGGGTGGGTGCGGCGAGGCCAAGCGTGTGATCCCGGCCGCTCACAGTTCCTGTCAGCTGCTGCTCTGATGCCCACTCTCCCCCCTGCTTTTGCTTTGCTGTCAGAGCCGGGAAGGGGTCTCGTGTGAGGCGGAGGAGTGAGAGCCGCATACGCTGCACGGCTCTCCGGGATGGGGGGACGGGAGGACGGAGGATTAACTTTCGATCCGCGGGCTCCTGGAGCACATCACGGCTGGAGGGACGCCGAGCCTCTAGCCTCTAGCTCACAGCTCTAGCAGTCCGACCTCGCCCACATCCGGCTCCTCCTCGCTCTAGATCACAATAAGAGTTGACCTGAATATTTTTGTTCCCAGCAGAGTATGGTGGGACCTAACTAGCTGAGATGTAATTCAGATTGCTTTAGCATTTACGTTACTAATGTTATTTTCTTTTTTTCTACGACCCACTTAACCTTATTTTTCCCTCCAATTGCTGCAAATGTTTACTTTCCAGGAAGGATGGTGTCCCGGTCTTGATGCATCGGGGGGCGGGACGGAGAAAACTCGGGCAGGCTTAACCTATCGGTATCTATGACCTGTGTAGGGTCCATGTGACACAGAGCCCTCCTCCCGATGCAGCAACGCTCTGCGGCTACAACAGACTGGTATTTACATATGTTATATGAGTGCTAAATGCTCGCTGGAGTATATTTGATGTTAAGTTGGTCCTAATGTTAGATTTATTTATTTCTTATGGTTCTCATAGCCCCTGCCTAGTGCATCTCCTAACTCAATGACTTTTTTGTTTAACTTTTGGTCATTGAATTGTTTGATAAAAAACAATCCTCACTGCCCTGTCCATCCCCATTTAGGGCGGTCACCCGATTGGACTTTTTAGTGCTAATCGGGGGTCCAGAGAGTAATTGTATTGCTAGATTACTTTTCCCATAACCCTCCCCCTCTATTCCCCTCCCCCCTCCCCTTGCTTGCTCTCCCCCCTCTCTCCCCTCTTTTGCCCTCTTTTTCTTTTTTGGTGGTGTTGCCCCTTGGCTGGGTGGGGACCGGGGCTGGAGACGATTGCCCACCTCACTTTATTGTTCTTGCTTGCCAGTGCGATAATTGACGCTATGGGTCTCCTAAAGGTCACCTCCCTCAATGTACGTGGCCTTAATGTCCCAGAAAAGCGCTCCCAGCTTCTAACTGATCTGCGTAAAGGCAAAACCCAAATTGCCTTTTTACAGGAAACGCACTTCCATGGTGACCATGTTCCTAAATTGACTAATGGAGCATTCTCGACGGCATACCACAGCATATCGCCCATCTCCAAATCCAAGGGGGTCAGCATCCTTGTAGCAAAATTGGTACCGTGGATGTTTGAGGCGCAGCGGGTAGATCCTCAGGGTCGTTTTCTTCTTTTGAAGGGAAGGGTGTCTGATGTGCAGGTCACCTTCGCCAATGTCTACTTCCCCAATGTTGACCACCCACAATTCCTGCGGAAGCTGCTACCTCAGTTACTGGAGTTTTCGGAGGGGGTGCTCATCTTTGGGGGGGACCTTAACTTTACGATGGATCCCTTGCTAGATGCCTCACGTGGCTCATCCCATCTTTCCTACGCCCGCCTCAAGCGAATGAAAGCGGACCTCCATGCCCTGCGCTTGATAGATCCTTGGCGTCTGTCACACCCCCAGGATAGGGACTATACGTATTTTTCTCCAGTCCACCACTCCTACTCGAGATTGGACTATTTGTTGATATCACATAAAAACCTAGCTAGGGTGGTGAATACCTCCATAGATGTCATTTCCTTTTGGGACCATGCACCGATACATCTGACACTTCGGCTGGGACCGGTGACTCGGACTCCACCCTCTTGGAGGCTTAATGAAGCCATGCTGCAGTCAGAGGAGATCCGCTCAGAAATACAGGCCAAGTTGCGGGAGTATTTTTCTGTCAACCAAGCCTCAGTTCCTAATTCCTTAGTGGTCTGGGAGGCACACAAGACAGTTGTAAGGGGCATTTTAATTAGCATAGGTGCCCGCCTTAAGCGGGAAAGAACACGCCGCATAGACAAACTCTTCACTCAGATCCGTATCCCAGAGTGCGCCCATAAGGCTAGTCTTGCCCGTTCCACCCACCATGAACTCCTCAAAGCTCGCGAGGAGCTTCGCGCACTTCTGTTTCATAAAACGAAACAAAAACTGGCATGGGCACGCCGAACGATGTACGAGTACTCCAATAAACCCGGTTCGCTACTAGCCAGAGCACTGCGTGGTCCCCGTACCAAAACCTACATTTCCCACATCTTGTCATCCTCGGGTCGGAAGATGACCGCATCGTCTGATATCGCAGCAGAGTTCCGATCATTTTATGAAGGCCTCTACAACCTTGACAGGCCACCACCTGAGGACCCAAATTCTGCTGGGGGATTTACCCCCGATCCTATCTGGCCACGTCAGGTATGCCCTCACTTCCGACTGCGGTTCAGGAAGAATTAGAGGAACCCATCACCTTGGTGGAGCTGGGCGTGGCATTGGCAAACTCGAAGCCCAGGAAAGCCCCAGGTCTGAATGGTTTCACACCGGCGTATTATAAGACCTTCTTTGAGACGCTCTCTAAACCCTTGATATCTGCACTTAATTCAATCACAGAAGGCAATTCTTTTCCCATTGACACTTTAAGAGCATACATATCCCTTATCCCCAAAGAGGGGAAGGATCCATTGCGGTGTGGAAGCTATCGGCCGATAGCTCTCCTGAACACTGATATGAAACTGTTTGCCAAGATACTGGCCAATAAGATAATTCTGCATATACCGAGCCTGATTCATAAGGACCAAGCGGGTTTTGTACCGCAACGAGAACCCCGTGACAACACCATTAGGGTAATAAACTTAATTCATGCAGCCAGGACATCACGGCGACCCCTTCTCCTGCTGTCTACAGACGTGGAGAAGGCTTTCGACCGTGTAGACTAGTCCTTTATACAGGCCACCCTGGAACACATCGGTCTTCGCTCATCAATGCTTAGATGGATATTATCCCTCTACTCCCATTCTACGGCTGCAGTTAAGGTCAATGTGACAAGGTCGAGCTACTTTACAATTCGCAATGGTACCCGACAGGGATGCCCTCTGTCTCCGCTAATCTTTATACTCACGTTGGAACCCTTCCTTTGCAGGGTAAGGGCGAACTCGGGCATTATCGGTTACCAAAATTCATCCGGGGCCCATAAAGTAGCCGCTTTTGCGGACGACCTCATCTTTTTCCTGGCAGACCCACTTGCCTCACTTCCTATCTTACTTCACTCCCTCCGAGTCTATGGGGCTCTCTCCCTGTTCCAAATTAACTTAACAAAATCCTCTTTACTTAACATTACGGTGGGCACGGACATAGTACGCCGTCTGCGCGCGGAATACCAGTTACATTGGGCAACCGATACTATCCCTTATCTGGGAGTTGACATTACCCCTGACCCTGCCAATCTATACCAGGCGAATTTCGCTCCTCTACTTCTTTGTCTCAAAACAGATCTGCATCACTGGCACTCCCTAACCTTAACATGGTTTGGTCGATGTAATGCCATCAAGATGACCGCCTTGCCTAGGGTGCTTTATCTGGTACAGGCCCTCCCCATTCGCCTCCCCCCTCCTTTCTTCAAGCGAATCCATTTGATGTTCCGCGATTTTGTCTGGTCGCACCGAAAACCATGTATTAAATTGCAACTTCTCCACATGGCAAAACACAAAGGGGGGTTGGCCTCCCTGATGTGAAAGCTTACTATAGGGCAACACACCTCACCAGAGTAGTTGACTGGCACTGCCATACAGAGGCAAAACAGTGGGTGGCAATGGAGTTGGAGGACTCTGATGGCACAGCCAAGAGCTGGCCATGGATCACCACTTCCATACTGAAGGCCATCGTCACTCACCCCACACTAGGAAGCACAATTCAGGTGGCGAGAGATGCCTTCCGACACTCTTCGGTATCTCCGATACCTTCACCTATGGTGCCAATCCCGGGCAACCCTGATTTTCTGCCCGGTTGTCGGGGTCCTGTATTCCGTTATTTGATGGCGGAGGGCAGGTGGCCACACCTCCATGACTTCCTAGGCCCGACTGGTCAGCTCATGGCGGACGCCAGGGATGGCAGGGTCCGATCCTCCATTGGATTTTTGAGTGGCCTCCAACTTCGCAACTTTCTACGCCGATGTGCACGGACTCGGGGTATATCGCGCCAGCTTACAGAGCTGGAACAAATCTGCCACCGCAAAGAACCAACCCGCCATTGTTTATCGCTGATATACTCCTCTCTGGTATCACCAGCAGAAGGATTCATGTCCCCCTTCCTCTTTAAGTGGGAAGAAGAACTAGGTGTACAATTCACTGAACCACAAAGGGAAAAGATTCAACATTTTGCCCAGAAATCATCCCTGGCCACCAGAGTTCAAGAAACATGCTATAAAATTGTGACTCGCTGGTACAGAGTGCCTTCCACTCTACACCATTTTATCCCACAAGTTCCTAACATATGTTGGCGGTGTGGGGTGGGAGAGGGAACAATGCTTCATATTTTTTGGGACTGCCCCAAAATCAAACCCTACTGGCTGGAGGTGGCACACACAATTGGGCACCTGACCGGTGTTGTTTTGGAGGGGGACCCTGGGGCCTGCTTGCTGCATCTCTCTAGACGACCAATCAAGAAATATAAAGCTTCTCTTACCATCCAATTACTGAATGCCGCCAAGGCATGTATACCCTTGTGCTGGAGATCGGAGTCCCCACCAACGAAAACACAGTGGTATGCCAAGGTGAACGAAATTCGAAACATGGAGGATCTCGCCGCCACACTGTACGGCAGGGAGGAGGCCTTCCGGGAGACTTGGCAACCATGGCAGCATTATATCTATTCTGAATCGTACCTCCAAGAGGTAGCACAGGCTGAATGATCCCGGGGCCCGGGTTGCCTGCCTAGCCGGGGGGCACCACTGCTGCTCCTTCTTTTCTTCTTCCATTTCCCCTTCCTCCTTCTCTCTCCGCCTCTGCCGCTCACCACCCTCTGCTCACCCCCCCTTTTTCCCTAATTGTGGGGGGCTCTATATCCCCCCCCCTCCTCGCTCCCCTTCTTCTGTTCCCCCTTCAATCCCCTCCAGTTGTGGGGAAAGTTTAATCAGATACTGAGAATATCTTGATATATATTACCTGTCTGTGCATCCCACGACTGGACTCAGCTGGTTTCTTGGGGGCTATCCTCCCAGCCAGCTGGGAAATTTTAATTTTAATCTCACTGGTTAGTCTTGGTAGCTATACAGATCCAAATGGGTTATTAAGATGACACTTAGGAAGCTTTTCTGGTTGAGTTCATAGACTGCTCCACCGCATGCAATCCCTGCATGCACTTCACTGAACACATTATTGAGGGGCATGTTTGTCTGTCACTTCTGTTATGGTATCTAACCCTTTACGGGACATGTTTTTGATTTAATCACCTCTGTATATGCTGTCATTTGTTATATTTTTCTTTGATAATTAACATGTGATGTCTTTGAAAGAAATAAAAGAATTACAAAAAAAAAAAAAAAAGAGTCTCCCAGTGTCTGTCCTCTTGCAGCCCGCTCTGAAGAGCTGACTGGGGCAGACTGATGCTGGTTGAGACCTGTTAGGTAGTGGAAAACTTCCTGGTGTTTGGAGAGAGGTGTTTGCAGAGAGAGGACATGTCCGCCAGCAAAGGGCTCCTGTGGAATGCATAGAACGATCGTCTGGTGGGGGTGTGTTCGCTCTGCAAAGACATTATCGGTTTAGTGGTTGTTTGCTCTTGTCACTCCTGGTATGCCTGATCAACATGTTTGGGGTGCCATGATGTACACCTGCAGATAATCTCCCATGCACGAGGAACTCTAGTCATCGTCATTTGGTTGTATGTATTTTGTTGTGTTAAATCCTTATATAGTCATTCACATCCTGTGTTCATTTCTTGTGAGATCACAAGCTTTGTAAGAGGTGTTCGGCTGTTGGAAGCCCAACCCTCGAGCTTTGGGACTTCCTGTTGATGTGTTAATAAAAGGACGCTCTCACGGCTGAGGGCCAGAGAGAGTCTTGTCTTGCTGGAATGATAACGTGAGGATGTGTTGTGTGTGTTTGTGAGGATGGGGCACACACCAGAGGATGAGCTACGGCAGAAGGAAAGACAAATGATCAAAAGGTGAGATGCATTTATATCATTAGACGAAATTGTTATTATTATTAGAAACAGGAGATTTGGCTGTGTGCTCTGTGTGAAGCCAAATTTCGCTGTCAGCTTGGCGAGCCAGAACGTAGGAGTGAACAGAACCTCCTTCAGAATCAGATCATTAAGATGTGCTGGGGAGGGTCTGCTTCACGAAAAGAACAAATTTTTCGTCTTTTGAGATAATGCTGGAAGTTTGATCGTATGTCTGGTGTGTGCCTGTGTGTGTGTTTGTGTGTGATTGGTATCTCGAATGTTTGTGCAAGGAGGCTGTATGTGTAAGTAACTGTATGTTGTGTAATAAGTATATGAGAAATAGAAATGTATGAATTGGGATTATTTGCAGCCTGCAATGTGTGTGTGTGTGGCTGAGTAGTTTTGTAAGTAGCTGAATCTGTTTTTAAAGATGCCATGAGTTTAGTGAAGGGGCAGGCATTGTTGTTTTTGTGTTGAAAGGGGCTACGCCCTGTGGGAAGGGAACTATAATGTTCTGAACAGACATGCAAGCATTCACTGTCTGTATCTCTCAATGTCTTGTTCCTGTGAAAGCTGATGTGAACTGAGTTTGAGAAGAGATGGTATGTTACAGCAGTGTAATTGTGGGTTATGTGGCTTGGTTGTTTCATTAGATAGCATGTGTTCCTAAGTTGTGCTTTTTTGTCACTGGTTAACACTTTTAAATGTTTGTCTAAGTGTTCATTTAGTATCTCAATGTGTAATTTTTGGTTTTGGCAGGAAAATGGTTTTTGTCTGCTATTTCCTTTTGTTGTTGTCTGCTATTTCCTTTTGTTGTTGTCTACCATGTGACTGCGGTCGGCCATTTTCTATTCCATTGTGTGTGAACTTTGAAATGTTTATCCATCTTTGTATTGGATTTGACGGGAAAATGCGCCATTTTGTTGGTGTCTGGCTTCTGTTGTGGTCACCATGTGCATCGGTGGCCATTTTGAAGACCTGTGGACCTTCTTACAGGGGAAGCTGCTCCAAGTTCCTTTGTGTGTGTGTGTAGCCATGCAGTCTGGGCCGCCACCTTCTCTCTCCTTTTAAATGAATTCTATTTTTGTACTGTTTACATACTTTTCAAGGAAACTATTGCGTTTTCTGTATTGAATATTGGTTTTAAGTTGAAATGCCTGTCGCATATCCAAGTGCCCATGCATTGTTGGGACATCACAATAGGAGCTGTTTACACCCGGGGGGGGGGTCTCAGGTTTCTAGGCAATAGCATGGGGGGAGTTCTAACTCTCAGAGTCAAATATTGTGTTGTATTTGCGACAAGAGTGTATTGTTTAAGACGTTTTATTTCATGTTTTATATAACTTTGGCGTTTTGGATATATTACATAATTGCATGGTTGGTGGGGTTGGGTGGAGACACCAGTCCATCCAGTTCGGCCTGAGTGAGTGTGGGTGTATGTCTGCTGTTGTCTCTGTGCATTGTGTCTCATTGAGATGCTCATATTTGTTTAAAGGTACCCATATAGCGCCATCGGTTTGCGCAGGGCTCCACACGTGCATCGCATGCTCACGTCGGTCCCTGCCCTCGGGGAGCCCGCAGTCCGGGGTCCCCGGTTTGCATTCATGTACTAGGGTCAATTTTGGACGGAGGCCAATTGGCCTGCCAGCATGTCTTTGGAGAGTGGGAGGAAACCGGAGTGCCCGGAGGAGACCCACGCAGGCGCAGGGAGAATATGCAGAGACCAGGGGTGGGTAGTGTCGTGGTTGGGATTCAAGCCAGCGGCCCTTTTTGCTGCTGGGCGGGGGTTCTAACCACTACACCACTGTGCCACCCAATATTGTTTAGTTAAATATGCCTATATTTCAGTATAGGCCCTAATTGACATAGCCTAAAGTGTTTGTCTATGGATAAGTGTTAAAATTGGTGTCTCAATTGTATAATCAGTTTTTGTAGGAAGAAATCCTGGTTTGTCTTGTCATTTGTTAATGTCGGCCATTTTTCTGTAGTCCGGGTTTCATTCACCATTTTGCCGTGGACCGATTTTCGACTGCTGCAACTGCCTTTTTGTTTCTGCTTATTTTAGTCTCGAGCGAAATATCTCTGGTTTTGTACTGAATTCCATTTCCAGTAGAATCATTTAGGTTTTTATTCCAGTTGTTTTAAAGAAGTTTATGCTTCTAGTGAAGAAATCTCGATTTTAGCGGGATCAACAACTATATTTCATGTGTTAATGGCGCTATTTTATTTGTGGCTTGCAGTGGAAGGGAAATACTTTGGTTGAACTCCTTCAGCCGTCTTTTTGCAGGAGTTTCAGTTTTTGGCCTTTGTTACACTGTTGTGTGGTATTTCGGTCTCAAAACTTGTGGTTTGACTTCCCAGGGGATATGTGAGTCAAGGGGGATTCCCTCCCATTTGCAATATGGGGGCTTATTCCACCCACTCCTGGACAAAAGTTTTTATTTGTTGATGTCAGCCATAGATTTTTCTAATGTCTTGATAGACAAAATATGAAGCTATTCGAAGGCTTCCCCTCCCCCTCCCTCTTCCTACTCAGGTGTGCAACAGGAAGTTAGTGGGAGGGGCTTGGGGTCTTTTGACTTGTGTTTGGAAGGACAAAATCATTTTTATTTTTAAATTAAATTAGGGTTTGACACTGTAATACAGTTTTGGGTAGAGAGCAAACAGGAGGCATCCAAGTTATTGTTGTAATATCGAGGTACAGAGAGAAGCCATAATATTGTTTTGAATAGTGAAGGATTTCATTGTGCTTTGTAGTTTGTCTGACAACACATTTATAGGGCTGCTGATAACCGGTTGTAGAGCATGTAAATGTGAGGAGTAGTACGCTAACAGCCCCGCTCAGGCCGTGTATGATAATCGGAATGTGGGGGTCGATTATGGTGATAAAGGCGCAAACCATAATTGCTCTGAAAATAAAGCGCAGGGTTCTCTGGACGCAGAGTTCGCCAAAAAAGCGATTTGAATCGTCATGGGTAATGTGCCAGCCAGAGGCGTCACCAGGGGGTGGCTATTGGGGCTACAGCCCCGAGCCTGGGGCTAATAGCCCTGAGTCTCTTGTCCCGGTCCTAGAATGCAGGGGACAGGGGCGGACTGAGCCGTGGTAGCGCTGGCTCCGGCTCCAGCTCCAGCTCCGCCCCCCCCACTCTACTCTTGGTCACTGGTTGCTATAGCCGCCTAGTGGCTAGCAACCAGTGACGTCATTGCCCGGCATTCAAAGCGGAGGAGGATTGCACTTCCTCCTCCTCCACGCTAGTGCTCATGGGGCCTGCCTTTTCTGGACTGGAGCGGCCCTCCGGTGGCGCTGTGGACCGATCAGTCCTATCCCAGCGTGCTGTGACTGGAAGAGGACATCGATCGGCGCTCGGGCGGGCGGCTCTCCTCCTCTCCTCTGGCTGCCTCACACACCAGCACCACGGCTGAGCTGCTGCTGCAGGACCTGGACACAGGTAGGTCAGTCAGTGTGTGTATGGCAAGTACCAGGTCAGTGTGGGTGGGTCAGTGTATGTAGGTCAGTGTGTGTGGGTCAGGTAGGTCAGTGTGGGTCAGGTATAGACATGTGCATTTCGTTTAGTTCCGAATCGAAATTTGGACGAAATTTTCATTATTCGGACATTCGGATGCATCCGAAATACCGAATTACAATACTAACGAATTTAAACGAATCCGAAATGTTTCGAATCGAAAACCCACGGCCGAAATTCGAATCGAATTCGAATCGAATTCGAAACCAAATTCGAAATATATTCGATTCGAAAACAAATTCGAAATCTATTCGACTCGAATTCGAAAACAAATTCGAATCGAATTAGAAAAAATATAAATTGATTTCTAAAAAAAAATACAATAAAATAGAATATAAAATAATAAAACAATAGAATAAACATAAAAGAATCGTAAAGAATAGAACAAAATTTAATAGAATTTAATAAAATACAACAGAATATGACCATCTTCTGAAATTCGAATTTCGAATAGTATAAATTCGAATTCGAAAATAGATTGGAAAATAACAATATATATATATATATATATATATATATATTCAAATTCATTCTATATGAAATTCGAATTTCAGAAAATGGTTATATATATAAATATATATTTATATATAAATATATATTTATATATATATATATATATATAAAACCATTTTCCGAAATTCGAATTTCATATAGAATGAATTTGAATTCGAATAGAAAAGATTAGACTAGAAATAGGAAATAGACTAGAAAAACAATAGAACAGAATTGAGTAAAATATAATGTGTATATATATTATATTTTATTCTATTCTGTTCTATTTTTTTTCTATTCTAATCTTTTCTATTCGAATTTGAATTCATTCTAAATGAATTTCGAATTTCAATAGATCGTTATATATAAATAAATATCTAATATATATATATATATATATATATATATATATATATATAAAACCATTTTCCAAAATTCGAATTTCATATAGAATGAATGAAATTGAATTTAAATAGAATAGAAAATAATATCATAAAAAAACAATAGATCAGATCACAAAAAAAAATAAATAAAATATATATATATATATATATATATATATATATATATATATATATATATATATATATATATATATACATATATATATATATATATACATATATATATATATATACATATATATATATATATATATATATATATATATATATATATATAAATAACCATTTTCTGAAATTCGAATTTCATATAGAATGAAATCGAATTTGAATATACAAGATTAGAATAGATTAGAAAATAATAGAAAAGAATATCATAGAAAAACAATAGAACAGATCAGGAAAAAAAAAATTATATACATCTTTTGAAATTCGAAATTCATATAAAATGAATTCAAATTTGAATAGAAAAGATTAGAATAGAAAAACAATAGAACAGAAAATAATCTAATATATATATTATATTTTATTCTATTCTGTTCTATTGTTTTTCTAGTCTATTTTCTTTTCTATTCGAATTTGAATTCATTCTATATGAATTTCTAATTTCAAAAGATGGTTATATATATAAATATTTTATATATATATATATATATATATATATATATATATATATATATATATATATATATATATATATATATATATATATAAAACCATTTTTCGAAATTCGAATTTCATATAGAATGAATTTGAATTCGAATTGAAAAGATTAGACTAGAAATGGAAATAGACTAGAAAAACAATAGAACACAATTGAGTAAAATATTGTTTTTCTAGTCTATTTTCTTTTCTATTCGAATTCGAATTCATTCTATATGAAATTCGAATTTCGGAAAATGGTTATATATATATATATATATATATATATATATATATATATATATATATATATATATAACCATTTTCCGAAATTCGAATTTCATATAGAATGAATTCGAATTCGAATAGAAAAGAAAATAGACTAGAAAAACAATAGAACAGAATAGAATAAAATATAATATATATATTAGATTATTTTCTGTTCTATTGTATTCCTATTCTAATCTTTTCTATTCGAATTTGAATTCATTCTATATGAATTTCGAATTTCAAAAGATGGTTATATATATATAAATACTTTTTCTGCAGCAAAAAATTTCATTTTCCGAACCGATTTTGGGGCCCCGTATCTCAGGGCCACTTGGTGTTAGGAACCCCAAATTTGGTGTGCTAACCCAGGTGAACTGGTACCATAACATATCCAAAGCTGAGGTTCCTAGCACTAAGTGGCCCCGAGATACAGGGCCCAAAATCGGTTCAGAAAATGTCATTCTCTGCTGCAGAAAAGTGCTTGACATTTTCCGAACCGACTTTGGGGCCCTGTATCTCGGGGCCACTTGGTGCTAAGAACCCCAAATTTGGTGTGCAAACCCAGTGGAACTAGCACCATAAAATTTCCAAAGCTGAGGTTTCTAGCACCAAGTGGCCCCGAGATACAGGGCCCCAAAAATCAGTTCAGAAAATGTCAAGCACTTTTCTGCAGCAGAGAATGACATTTTCCGAACCGGATTTGGGGCCCCGTATCTCGGGGCCACTTAGTGCTAGGAACCCCAGCCTTGGATATATTATGGAACCAGTTCCACTGGGTTAGCACACCAAATTTGGGGTTCCTAGCACCAAGTGGCCCTGAGATACGGGGCCCCAAAGTCGGTTCGGAAAATGTCAAGCACTTCTGCAGCAGAGAATGACATTTTCTGAACCGATTTTGGGCCCTGTATCTCGGGGCCACTTAGTGCTAGGAACCCCAGCTTTGGATATGTTATGGTACCAGTTCCACTGGGTTCGCTCACCAAATTTGAGGTTCTTAGCTCCAAGTAGCCCTGAGCTATGGGGCCCCAAACTCGGTTCAGAAAATGTCAAGCACTTTTCTGCAGCAGAGAATGACATTTTCTGAACCGATTTTGGGGCCCCGTATCTCGGGGCCACTTGGTGCTAGAAACCTCAGCTTTGGAACTTTTATGGTGCTAGTTCCCCTGGGTTTGCACACCAAATTTGGGGTTCTTAGCACTAAGTGGCCCCAAGATATGGGGCCCCAAATTCGGTCAACTGTGTCCATCTGCAGCAATGTCATTTTGGGACCCTTTGGGTTCAGAGACCCCAAATTTTGGCTGCAGCTAGGGGGGATCTAGGAACCCTTAACTAACGAGTTTGAAGTTCAGGGGACCTATGGCTGCAAATGGGCACAGTGATGCTGCAAATGGGCATTGTTGACCCTCTTTTCCACCTACAGTAGCTGTGCATTTCTCACCCTCGTCTTATACTCGGGTCAATAAGTTTTTCCCATTTTTTGTGGTAAATTAGGGCCTCGACTTATACTCAGAACGACTTATACTCGAGTATATACGGTATATATATATATATATATATATATATATTAGTTATTTATTGATATATAACCATCTATTGGATGGTTTGAAATTCATATAGAATGAATTCAAATTTGAATAGAAAAGATTAGAATAGAAGCTGCAGCCAAAATTTGGGGTCTCTGAACCCAAAGGGTCCCAAAATGACATTGCTGCAGATGGACACAGTTGACCGAATTTGGGGCCCCATATCTTGGGGCCACTTAGTGCTAAGAACCCCAAATTTGGTGTGCAAACCTAGTGGAACTAGCACCATAAAAGTTCCAAAGCTGAGGTTTCTAGCACCAAGTGGCCCCGAGATACAGGGCCCCAAAAATCAGTTCAGAAAATGTCAAGCACTTTTCTGCAGCAGAGAATGACATTTTCCGAACCGGATTTGGGGCCCCGTATCTCGGGGCCACTTAGTGCTAGGAACCCCAGCCTTGGATATATTATGGAACCAGTTCCACTGGGTTAGCACACCAAATTTGGGGTTCCTAGCACCAAGTGGCCCTGAGATACGGGGCCCCAAAGTCGGTTTGGAAAATGTCAAGCACTTCTGCAGCAGAGAATGACATTTTCTGAACCGATTTTGGGCCCTGTATCTCGGGGCCACTTAGTGCTAGGAACCCCAGCTTTGGATATGTTATGGTACCAGTTCCACTGGGTTCGCTCACCAAATTTGAGGTTCTTAGCTCCAAGTAGCCCTGAGCTATGGGGCCCCAAACTCGGTTCAGAAAATGTCAAGCACTTTTCTGCAGCAGAGAATGACATTTTCTGAACCGATTTTGGGGCCCCGTATCTCGGGGCCACTTAGTGCTAGGAACTTCAGCTTTGGATATGTTGTGGTACCAGTTCCACTGGGTTTGCACACCAAATTTGGGGTTCCTAGCACCAAGTGGCCCTGAGATACGGGGCCCCAAAATCGGTTCGGAAAATGAAATTTTTTGCTGCAGAAAAAGTATTTATATATATAACCATCTTTTGAAATTCGAAATTCATATAGAATGAATTCAAATTCGAATAGAAAAGATTAGAATAGGAATACAATAGAACAGAAAATAATCTAATATATATATATTATATTTTATTCTATTCTGTTCTATTGTTTTTCTAGTCTATTTTCTTTTCTATTCGAATTCGAATTCATTCTATATGAAATTCGAATTTCGGAAAATGGTTATATATATATATATATATATATATATATATATATATATATATATATATATATATATATATATATATAAACCATTTTCCGAAATTCGAATTTCATATAGAATGAATTCGAATTCGAATAGAAAAGAAAATAGACTAGAAAAACCCCAAATTTGGTGTGCTAACCCAGTGGAACTGGTAGCATAACATATCCAAGGCTGGGGTTCCTAGCACTAAGTGGCCCCGCGATACGGGGCCCCAAAACCGGTTCGGAAAATGTCATTCTCTGCTGCAGAAAAGTGCTTGACATTTTCTGAACTGATTTTTGGGGCCCTGTATCTCGGGGCCACTTGGTGCTAGAAACCTCAGCTTTGGAACTTTTATGGTGCTAGTTCCACTGGGTTTGCACACCAAATTTGGGGTTCTTAGCACTAAGTGGCCCCAAGATACGGGGCCCCAAATTTGGTCAACTGTGTCCATCTGCAGCAATGTCATTTGGGTTCAGAGACCCCAAATGTTGGCTGCAGCTAGGGGGCATCTAGGAACCCTTAACTAACGAGTTTGAAGTTCAGGGGACCTATGGCTGCAAATGGGCACAGTGAGGCATGCAAATGGGCATTGTTGACCCTCTTTTCCACCTACAGTAGCTGTGCATTTCTCACCCTCGTCTTATACTCGGGTCAATAAGTTTTTCCCATTTTTTTGTGGTAAATTAGGGCCTCGACTTATACTCAGAACGACTTATACTCGAGTATATACGGTATATATATATATATATATATATATATATTAGTTATTTATTGATATATAACCATCTATTGGATGGTTTGAAATTCATATAGAATGAATTCAAATTTGAATAGAAAAGATTAGAATGGAAGCTGCAGCCAAAATTTGGGGTCTCTGAACCCAAAGGGTCCCAAAATGACATTGCTGCAGATGGACACAGTTGACCGAATTTGGGGCCCCATATCTTGGGGCAACTTAGTGCTAAGAATCCCAAATTTGGTGTGCAAACCCAGTGGAACTAGCACCATAAAATTTCCAAAGCTGAGGTTTCTAGCACCAAGTGGCCCCGAGATACAGGGCCCCAAAAATCAGTTCAGAAAATGTCAAGCACTTTTCTGCAGCAGAGAATGACATTTTCCGAACCAGTTTGGGGCCCCATATCTCGGGGCCACTTAGTGCTAGGAACCCCAGCCTTGGATATGTTATGGTACCAGTTCCACTGGGTTAGCACACCAAATTTGAGGTTCTTAGCTCCAAGTAGCCCTGAGCTATGGGGCCCCAAACTCGGTTCAGAAAATGTCAAGCACTTTTCTGCAGCAGAGAATGACATTTTCTGAACCGATTTTGGGGCCCCGTATCTCGGGGCCACTTGGTGCTAGAAACCTCAGCTTTGGAACTTTTATGGTGCTAGTTCCACTGGGTTTGCACACCAAATTTGGGGTTCTTAGCACTAAGTGGCCCCAAGATACGGGGCCCCAAATTTGGTCAACTGTGTCCATCTGCAGCAATGTCATTTTGGGACCCTTTGGGTTCAGAGACCCCAAATTTTGGCTGCAGCTAGGGGGCATCTAGGAACCCTTAACTAACGAGTTTGAAGTTCAGGGGACCTATGGCTGCAAATGGGCACAGTGAGGCATGCAAATGGGCATTGTTGACCCTCTTTTCCACCTACAGTAGCTGTGCATTTCTCACCCTCGTCTTATACTCGGGTCAATAAGTTTTTCCCATTTTTTTTGTGGTAAATTAGGGCCTCGACTTATACTCAGAACGACTTATACTCGAGTATATACGGTATATATATATATATATATATATATATATATATATATATATATATATATGTATATATATATATATATATATGTATATATATATATATATATATATATATATATATATATATATATACATATATATATATATATATTAGTTATTTATTGATATATAACCATCTATTGGATGGTTTGAAATTCATATAGAATGAATTCAAATTTGAATAGAAAAGATTACAATAGAAGCTGCAGCCAAAATTTGGGGTCTCTGAACCCAAAGGGTCCCAAAATGACATTGCTGCAGATGGACACAGTTGACCGAATTTGGGGCCCCATATCTTGGGGCAACTTAGTGCTAAGAACCCCAAATTTGGTGTGCAAACCCAGTGGAACTAGCACCATAAAATTTACAAAGCTGAGGTTTCTAGCACCAAGTGGCCCCGAGATACAGGGCCCCAAAAATCAGTTCAGAAAATGTCAAGCACTTTTCTGCAGCAGAGAATGACATTTTCCGAACCAGTTTGGGGCCCCATATCTCGGGGCCACTTAGTGCTAGGAACCCCAGCCTTGGATATGTTATGGTACCAGTTCCACTGGGTTAGCACACCAAATTTGAGGTTCTTAGCTCCAAGTAGCCCTGAGCTATGGGGCCCCAAACTCGGTTCAGAAAATGTCAAGCACTTTTCTGCAGCAGAGAATGACATTTTCTGAACCGATTTTGGGGCCCCGTATCTCGGGGCCACTTGGTGCTAGAAACCTCAGCTTTGGAACTTTTATGGTGCTAGTTCCACTGGGTTTGCACACCAAATTTGGGGTTCTTAGCACTAAGTGGCCCCAAGATACGGGGCCCCAAATTTGGTCAACTGTGTCCATCTGCAGCAATGTCATTTTGGGACCCTTTGGGTTCAGAGACCCCAAATTTTGGCTGCAGCTAGGGGGCATCTAGGAACCCTTAACTAACGAGTTTGAAGTTCAGGGGACCTATGGCTGCAAATGGGCACAGTGAGGCATGCAAATGGGCATTGTTGACCCTCTTTTCCACCTACAGTAGCTGTGCATTTCTCACCCTCGTCTTATACTCGGGTCAATAAGTTTTTCCCATTTTTTTTGTGGTAAATTAGGGCCTCGACTTATACTCAGAACGACTTATACTCGAGTATATACGGTATATATATATATATATATATATATATATATATATATATATATATATATATATATATATATATATATATATATATATATATATATATATATATATATATATATATATATATATACATATATATATATATATATATATTAGTTATTTATTGATATATAACCATCTATTGGATGGTTTGAAATTCATATAGAATGAATTCAAATTTGAATAGAAAAGATTAGAATAGAAGCTGCAGCCAAAATTTGGGGTCTCTGAACCCAAAGGGTCCCAAAATGACATTGCTGCAGATGGACACAGTTGACCGAATTTGGGGCCCCATATCTTGGGGCAACTTAGTGCTAAGAACCCCAAATTTGGTGTGCAAACCCAGTGGAACTAGCACCATAAAATTTCCAAAGCTGAGGTTTCTAGCACCAAGTGGCCCCGAGATACAGGGCCCCAAAAATCAGTTCAGAAAATGTCAAGCACTTTTCTGCAGCAGAGAATGACATTTTCCGAACCAGTTTGGGGCCCCATATCTCGGGGCCACTTAGTGCTAGGAACCCCAGCCTTAGATATGTTATGGTACCAGTTCCACTGGGTTAGCACACCAAATTTGAGGTTCTTAGCTCCAAGTAACCCTGAGCTATGGGGCCCCAAACTCGGTTCAGAAAATGTCAAGCACTTTTCTGCAGCAGAGAATGACATTTTCTGAACCGATTTTGGGGCCCCGTATCTCGGGGCCACTTGGTGCTAGAAACCTCAGCTTTGGAACTTTTATGGTGCTAGTTCCACTGGGTTTGCACACCAAATTTGGGGTTCTTAGCACTAAGTGGCCCCAAGATACGGGGCCCCAAATTTGGTCAACTGTGTCCATCTGCAGCAATGTCATTTTGGGACCCTTTGGGTTCAGAGACCCCAAATTTTGGCTGCAGCTAGGGGGCATCTAGGAACCCTTAACTAACGAGTTTGAAGTTCAGGGGACCTATGGCTGCAAATGGGCACAGTGAGGCATGCAAATGGGCATTGTTGACCCTCTTTTCCACCTACAGTAGCTGTGCATTTCTCACCCTCGTCTTATACTCGGGTCAATAAGTTTTTCCCATTTTTTTTGTGGTAAATTAGGGCCTCGACTTATACTCAGAACGACTTATACTCGAGTATATACGGTATATATATATATATATATATATATATATATATATATATATATATATATATATATATATATATATATATATATATATATACATATATATATTAGTTATTTATTGATATATAACCATCTATTGGATGGTTTGAAATTCATATAGAATGAATTCAAATTTGAATAGAAAAGATTAGAATAGAAGCTGCAGCCAAAATTTGGGGTCTCTGAACCCAAAGGGTCCCAAAATGACATTGCTGCAGATGGACACAGTTGACCGAATTTGGGGCCCCATATCTTGGGGCAACTTAGTGCTAAGAACCCCAAATTTGGTGTGCAAACCCAGTGGAACTAGCACCATAAAATTTCCAAAGCTGAGGTTTCTAGCACCAAGTGGCCCCGAGATACAGGGCCCCAAAAATCAGTTCAGAAAATGTCAAGCACTTTTCTGCAGCAGAGAATGACATTTTCCGAACCAGTTTGGGGCCCCATATCTCGGGGCCACTTAGTGCTAGGAACCCCAGCCTTGGATATGTTATGGTACCAGTTCCACTGGGTTAGCACACCAAATTTGAGGTTCTTAGCTCCAAGTAGCCCTGAGCTATGGGGCCCCAAACTCGGTTCAGAAAATGTCAAGCACTTTTCTGCAGCAGAGAATGACATTTTCTGAACCTATTTTGGGGCCCCGTATCTCGGGGTCACTTAGTGCTAGGAACTTCAGCTTTGGATATGTTGTGGTACCAGTTCCACTGGGTTTGCACACCAAATTTGGGGTTCCTAGCACCAAGTGGCCCTGAGATACGGGGCCCCAAAATCGGTTCGGAAAATGAAATTTTTTGCTGCAGAAAAAGTATTTATATATATAACCATCTTTTGAAATTCGAAATTCATATCGAATAGAAAAGATTAGAATAGGAATACAATAGAACAGAAAATAATCTAACATATATATATATTATATTTTATTCTATTCTGTTCTATTGTTTTTCTAGTCTATTTTCTTTTCTATTCGAATTCGAATTCATTCTATATGAAATTCGAATTTCGGAAAATGGTTATATATATATATATATAAAACCATTTTCCGAAATTCGAATTTCATATAGAATGAATTCGAATAGAAAAGAAAATAGACTAGAAAAACAATATTTTACTCAATTGTGTTCTATTGTTTTTCTAGTCTATTTTCTATTTCTAGTCTAATCTTTTCAATTCGAATTCGAATTCATTCTATATGAAATTCGAATTTCGGAAAATGGTTATATATATATATATATATATATATATATATATATATATATATATATATATATATATATATATATATATATATATATATATATATATAATATTTATATATATAACCATCTTTTGAAATTAGAAATTCATATAGAATGAATTCAAATTCGAATAGAAAAGAAAATAGACTAGAAAAACAATAGAATAGAATAAAATATAATATATATATATTAGATTCTTTTCTGTTCTATTGTTTTTCTATTCTAATCTTTTCTATTCAAATTTGAATTCATTTTATATGAATTTCGAATTTCAAAAGATGTATATAATTTTTTTTCCCTGATCTGTTCTATTGTTTTTCTATGATATATATATATATATATATATATATATATATATATATATATATATATATATATATATATATATATATATATATATATATATATATATATATATATATATATATATGTATATATATGTATGTATGTATATATATATATATATATAGATGTATACATATATATATGTATAAATATATATATATATATATATATATATATTAGAAAAAAATAGTACAGAATAGAATAAAATATTATATATATATATATATATATATATATATATATATATATATATATATATATATATATATATATATATATATATATATATATATGTATATATATGTATATATATGTATGTATGTATATATATATATATATATAGATGTATACATATATATATGTATAAATATATATATATATATATTAGAAAAAAATAGTACAGAATAGAATAAAATATTATATATATATATATATATATATATATATATATATATATATATATATATATATATATATATATATATATATATATATATATATTATTCTATTCTGTTCTATTGTTATTCTATTCTATTCTTTACTATTATTTACTATTCAAATTTGAATAGAAAAAAATAGAATAGAATAGAATAGAGTAACAATAGAACAGAATAGAATAAAAAATAATATATATATATATATATTTATTTATTTATTTATTTTTTGTAAACGCTATAACTTTTGCGCAAAGCAATCAATAAACGCTTATTGCGATTTTTTTTTTAACAAAATTATGTAGAAGAATACGTATCGGCCTAAACTGAGGAAAAAAAATGTTTTTTTATATATTTTTGGGGGATATTTATTATAGCAAAATCTAAAAAATAATGCGTTTTTTTCAAAATTGTCGCTCTTATTTTGTTTATAGCGCAAAAAATAAAAACCGCAGGGGTGATCAAATACCACCAAAAGAAAGCTCTATTTATGGGAAAAAAAGGACTTCAATTTTGTTTGGGAGCCAGGTCGAACAACCGCGCAATTTTCAGTTAAAGCGATGCAGTGCCGAATCGCAAAAAGTGCTCTGGTCAGGAAGGGGGTAAATTCTTCCGGGGCTGAAGTGGTTAAAGACTTGTAGTTTTATTAGCTGTTTTTTTTTTTTTTGACAGGGGCGCAGTTTCAGTGCTTGCCATAGGTGCCATTTTCACTAGATATGCCTCTGGGAGACACAGAGAGAGAGAGAAAGAGAATGTAATCATTTTTATTTACCAATGACGGATGCAGTCTGGGGTGAGCTCAATCCCTCTCACAGCTTTTACTGCCATGGTGACGCGAAACCATGCAGCGTTCTTCTGGTTTGCTGAAGAGGAATATTATCTGAATATTATCTGAATATTATCAAATTCGAAAATAGAAATATTTTCGAATGCGATTGAAATAATTTCTAATACAGTTGAAATAATTTCGAATGCTGTTGAAATATTTTCGAATGCGGTTGAAATATTATCGAATCCGATTGAAATAATTTTGAATAAAGTTGAAATAATTTCGAATGCGGTTGAAATATTATCAAATTTGGTAGAAATATTTTCGAATGCGATTGAAATATTATCGAATACGATTGAAATAATTTCTAATACAGTTGAAATAATTTCGAATGCTGTTGAAATATTTTCGAATGCGGTTGAAATAATATCGAATCCGGTTGAAATATTTTCGAATTCGACCGATTTTCGAATTCGGTCGAAAACGAAACTGATTTGAAAAACGAATTTAATGAATTTAACGAATCTAACTAAACTAAATTAATTAAATAACGAATTAAAACGAAACGAAACTAATTTTTTCATTTTGCACATGCCTAGTCAGGTAGGTCAGTGTGGGTGGGTCAGTGTATGTAGGTCAGTGTGTGTGGGTCAGTGTATGTAGGTCAGTGTGGGTCAGGTAGGTCAGTGTATGTCAGGTAGGTCAGTGTGGGTGGGTCAGTGTATGTAGGTCAGTGTGGATCAGTGTGTGTGGGTCAGTGTATGTAGGTCAGGTAGGTCAGTGTAAGTCAGTGTGGGTCAGGTATGTCAGTGTAGGTCAGTGTGGGTCAGGTAGGTCAGTGTGTGTGGGTCAGTGTATGTAGGTCAGTGTATGTGGGTCAGTGTGTGTGGGTCAGGTAGGTCAGTGTGTGTGGGTCAGGTGGGTCAGGTAGGTCAGTGTATATCAGGTAGGTCAGTGTGGGTGGGTCAGTGTATGTAGGTCAGGTAGGTCGGGTAGGTCAGTGTAGGTCGGTGTGGGTCAGGTAGGTCAGTGTGTGTGGGTCAGTGTATGTAGGTCAGTGTGGGTCAGGTAGGTCAGTGTGGGTCAGGTAGGTCAGTGTGTGTGGGTCAGGTAGGTCAGTGTAGGTCAGGTGGGTCAGGTAGGTCAGTGTATATCAGGTAGGTCAGTGTGGGTGGGTCAGTGTATGTAGGTCAGGTAGGTCAGTGTAGGTCAGTGTGGGTCAGGTGGGTCAGTGTATGAAGGTCAGGGTGGGTCAGGTAGGTCAGTGTATGTAGGTCAGGGTGGGTCAGGTAGGTCAGTGTATGTAGGTCAGTGTATGTCAGGTAGGTCAGTGTATGTAGGTCAGTGTATGTCAGGTAGGTCAGTGTGTATCAGGTAGGTCAGTGTGAGTCAGTGTGGGTCAGGTAGGTCAGTGTATGTAGGTCAGTGTGTGTGGGTCAGTGTAGGTCAGGTAGGTCAGTGTATGTCAGGTAGGTCAGTGTGGGTGGGTCAGTGTATGTAGGTCAGTGTGTGTGGGTCAGGTCGGTCAGTGTAGGTCAGTGTATGTAGGTCAGTGCAGGTCAGTGTGGGTCAGTTAGGTCAGTGTGTGTGGGTCAGTGTATGTAGGTCAGTGTGTGTGGGTCAGGTAGGTCAGGTAGGTCAGTGTGGGTCAGGTAGGTCTGTGTGGGTCAGTGTGTGTGGGTCAGTGTATGTAGGTCAGTGTGTGTGGGTCAGGTGGGTCAGTGTGGGTCAGGTAGGTCAGTGTGGGTGGGTCAGTGTATGTAGGTCAGTGTGTGTGGGTCAGTGTATGTAGGTCAGTGTGGGTCAGGTAGGTCAGTGTATGTCAGGTAGGTCAGTGTGGGTGGGTCAGTGTATGTAGGTCAGTGTGGGTCAGTGTGTGTGGGTCAGTGTATGTAGGTCAGTGTGTGTGGGTCAGGTAGGTCAGTGTGGGTCAGGTAGGTCAGGTAGGTCAGTGTAGGTCAGTGTGGGTCAGGTAGGTCAGTGTGTGTGGGTCAGTGTATGTAGGTCAGGGTGGGTCAGGTAGGTCAGTGTATGTAGGTCAGGGTGGGTCAGGTAGGTCAGTGTATGTAGGTCAGGGTGGGTCAGGTAGGTCAGTGTATGTAGGTCAGTGTATGTCAGGTAAGTCAGTGTGGGTCAGGTAGGTCAGTGTATGTAGGTCAGTGTATGTCAGGTAGGTCAGTGTATGTAGGTCAGTGTGTGTGGGTCAGTGTAGGTCAGTGTAGGTCAGGTAGGTCAGTGTATGTCAGGTAGGTCAGTGTGGGTGAGTCAGTGTATGTAGGTCAGTGTGTGTGGGTCAGGTAGGTCAGTGTAGGTCAGTGTGTGTCAGGTAGGTCAGTGTGTGTGGGTCAGTGTATGTAAGTCAGTGTGGGTCAGGTAGGTCAGTGTATGTCAGGTAGGTCAGTGTATGTAGGTCAGTGTGTGTAGGTCAGTGTGGGTCAGGTATTTCAGTGTGTGTGGGTCAGGTAGGTCAGTGTGTGTGGGTCAGTGTATGTAGGTCAGTGTGTGTGGGTCAGGTAGGTCAGTGTAGGTCAGTGTGGGTCAGGTAGGTCAGTGTGTGTGGGTCAGTGTATGTAGGTCAGTGTGTGTGGGTCAGGTAGGTCAGTGTGTGTGGGTCAGTGTAGGTCAGGTGGGTCAGGTAGGTCAGTGTATATCAGGTAGGTCAGTGTGGGTGGGTCAGTGTATGTAGGTCAGGTAGGTCAGTGTGGGTCAGGTAGGTCAGTGTATGTAGGTCAGTGTGGGTCAGTGTATGTAGGTCAGGTAGGTCAGTGTAGGTCAGTGTGGGTCAGGTAGGTCAGTGTATGTAGGTCAGTGTGTGTGGGTCAGGTAGGTCAGTGTAGGTCAGATGGGTCAGGTAGGTCAGTGTATATCAGGTAGGTCAGTGTGGGTGGGTCAGTGTATGTAGGTCAGTGTAGGTCAGTGTGGGTCAGGTCGGTCAGTGTGTGGGTCAGTGTATGTAGGTCAGGGTGGGTCAGGTAGGTCAGTGTATGTAGGTCAGGGTGGGTCAGGTAGGTCAGTGTATGTAGGTCAGTGTATGTCAGGTAGGTCAGTGTGGGTCAAGTAGGTCAGTGTGGGTCAGGTAGGTCAGTGTGGGTCAGGTAGGTCAGTGTATGTAGGTCAGTGTGTGTGGGTCAGTGTAGGTCAGTGTAGGTCAGGTAGGTCAGTGTATGTCAGGTAGGTCAGTGTGGGTGGGTCAGTGTATGTAGGTCAGTGTGTGTGGGTCAGGTAGGTCAGTGTGTGTGGGTCAGTCTTTGTAAGTCAGTGTGGGTCAGGTAGGTCAGTGTATGTCGGGTAGGTCAGTGTAGGTCAGTGTGTGTCAGGTAGGTCAGTGTGTGTGGGTCAGTCTTTGTAAGTCAGTGTGAGTCAGGTAGGTCAGTGTATGTCAGGTAGGTCAGTGTATGTAGGTCAGTGTGTGTAGGTCAGTGTGGGTCAGGTATTTCAGTGTGTGTGGGTCAGGTAGGTCAGTGTGTGTGGGTCAGTGTATGTAGGTCAGGTAGGTCAGTGTATGTCAGGTAGGTCAGTGTAGGTAGGTCAGTGTGGGTCAGGTAGGTCAGTGTGGGTAGGTCAGTGTATATAGGTCAGTGTATGTCAGGTAGGTCAGTGTATGTAGGTCAGTGTATGTCAGGTAGGTCATTGTATGAAGGTCAGTGTGGGTCAGGTAGGTCAGTGTGGGTGGGTCAGTGTATGTCAGGTAGGTCAGTGTAGGTTAGTGTGGGTCAGGTAGGTCAGTGTATGTAGGTCAGTGTATGTCAGGTAGGTCAGTGTATCTCAGGTAGGTCAGTGTGTATCAGGTAGGTCAGTTTATGTCAGGTAGGTCAGTGTGTATCAGGTAGGTCAGTGTGTATCAGGTAGGTCAGTGTGGGTCAGGTAGGTCAGTGTATGTAGGTCAGTGTATGTCAGGTAGGTCAGTGTAATTAGGTCAGTGTATGTCAGGTAGGTAGGTCAGTGTGTGTATGTCAGGTAGGTCAGTGTGGGTCAGGTAGGTCAGTGTATGTAGGTAAGTAAAAACGTGAAAGTAAGATTTACAGAGGGTTTAGTTATCGGTTTTGTGGAATGTCATGTGACAATTTGCCAATGTACATGAATGTTGTATTGATTACCATTCTTTGAAGGATAGAGTTGATATCTTTTGTTTATAAGTATCTTTTCAGGTCCAGGTGTGTGTACAGGTGTATAAGAAGGTAAAAGTATCATAGGCTATTTCACTGTTTTATTCTGCACCATTGTAAACCCTGCATGTCTTCCTCCAGTTTGTAATGAGGAGGGAAGAAAAGGGGGGATGAGAGTGGTGAGAATGACACATTTTCAAACCAATAATACTAACCGCTCTAATTCTAACCAAGTTTGTGCCAAGTTTTGTTTTTCTTTGATAGAATTTGAATCAGCAAGCAGCAGTCTGGTGAAGTAGGCTCCCATCCAAGATGCAAAGAACCTTTTTGTCACTGGTTCCAGGTATTACACCCCAGATGTTAAGCCACGCACAGGTTATGCAGTGACCATGTCTGGGTTATTGTCATATGAGGTTTGTTTGGAGGTCAACCAAAAACAGAGTTGTACTTTCCTCATTAGCTGTCACCTACATTCTCAGCTGATGGGGTGGGTGCAATCACTGTAACATGAATTTCAAACCACCACAGGGTTCACGAGTCCATCCTGGACCCTGACACAATAACCAGTTTACATTCTTTCCAACCAGGTGACTGGGTCATTGTAAAGAAGCCTAAGGGATGAGACCACGCCAGCCACTGCAAGAAGCGGATCAACCACAAAGAGTAGAGGAGTACCTTTGTTAATTTATATTTTTTTGTTTAATACATTTTGGCAAGGGTAACAATGAAAAGCATCCCAACTAGCTAAGAAAGAGAACAGGACACATGGTCGGGTATTAGTGCCCCAGCGATGACGGCGGTACATGCTATATGTGACGTTCATATTGGTGTGAGGCGTTTTGACAGACTAGTAAAATCCAGTCAGACACTTGTCAATAGAACTTAACAAAACATTTCTAGAGGGTAAAATTAACTATAATTTTAACAATAGCTCTGGATCTTGCCAGCTTTGGTATCGGGATAACGATGTAGCCCACAAGTGTGCTTTAACTGTAGTTTGGTAGTAATGCAGATCTACAGCTTATAAGGTAATTTCCCTAAGGCAAGAGGTTCATGTGTGCTGGTGAAACTCGTCCCAGCATCTTATGTTGCGCCCGATCGTGAGGATCTGATGGCGCAAGAGAAGGTAAGAATGGCAGGGACAGCTGGAAGGGAATTGCTTGTACACGGTGGGGGCTTGAGCTTATGAAACGCTTGAACAATTTCTCATCCATCAAGGATGGGATGTTTCATGTAACTGTTGAAGCTACAAGGAAGTTCCCACAGTCCAGGGGGGGGGGGTTTCTGGGAATTCATAAGTAAAGATTGTTATATCTGGATCGGGGATAGTAGTGACAAAGTTCAGGCCCATCCCAACAAGGCAAAGCCAGAGCTATAGCTAATGAAGGTTGGAATCCTTTTTAAGGGGTTGGGAATCGTTGAGGATTTAATTTTTATCTTGCAGCGGATCATAGTGAAGGAAGTAGGGGTATATATGCTCATGTTGTTTTTGTTTCCATTCCTTCTATATGTCATGATGAGGTGCTCCTGTTGCCTGATTGGACGCGTGACCACAGCCTGAGCAGATGACCACATCTTCCCCGATGAGATGCCCCGAAGCCTAACCCACGTACAAGACACAGAGGATCCCAGAGCGACCGGCGACTACTTACAGCTCACCACGTCATCTCCAACAGAGTCTACATGTCAAGCCGTGTTTTACTTTTTATGGACTAAGAAGAAGATCAGGATTCATCGAGGGACACATGGGATCATATGACAAGAGGAGGGACTGTTGTAGAAAATTTTATATTAATGTATTGTCATAAGAGTCTCCCAGTGTCTGTCCTCTCGCAGCCCGCTCTGAATAGCTGACTGGGGCAGACTGACGCTGGTTGAGACCTGTTAGGTGGTGGAAAACTTCCTGGTGTTTGGAGAGAGGTGTTTGCGGAGAGAGGACATGTCCGCCAGCAAAGGGCCCCTGTGGAATGCACAGAACGATCGTCTGATGGGGGTGTGTTCGCTCTGCAAAGGCATTATCGGTTTAGCGGTTGTTTGCTCTTGTCACTCCTGGTATGCCTGATCAACATGTTTGGGGTGCCATAACGTACACCTGCAGATAATCTCCCATGCACGAGGAACTCTAGTCATTGTCATTTGGTTGTATGTATTTTGTTGTGTTGTTAAATCCTTATATGGTCATTCACATCCTGTGATCATTTCTTGTGAGGTCACAAGCTTTGTAAGAGGTGTTCGGCTGTTGGAAGCCCAACCCTCGAGCTTTGGGACTTCCTGTTGATATGTTAATAAAGGGACGCTCTCACGGCTGAGGGCCAGAGAGAGTCTTGTCTTGCTGGAATGATAACGTGAGGATGTGTTGTGTGTGTTTGTGAGGATGGGGCACACACTAGAGGATGAGCTACGGCAGAATGAAAGACATATGATCAAAAGGTGAGATGCGTTTATATCATTAGACGAAATTGTTATTATTATTAGAAACAGGAGATTTGGCTGTGTGCTCTGTGTGCAGCCAAATTTCACTGTCATTACCTAAACCCAAATGTGAGAAAGGCCAAGATCATGTCTAAAGTTGTGAAGAGTCTGCACAGGAATTTTGGGGTACGACGATCCAAGGAGTAATTGAGGAAACGCTGGTAAGACCTGAAACTGAGGGAGCAGGATCAGTATAGAAGGATCAAGAAAGTGCTTCTAAAAAGTAAGTAGACTTGCATGCTGCTCCATGTGCTTTTCTTTACTGTTGGACAGTTTAAAATGGCGACTTTCATGTTCATGGGCACAGTAATCAGTTGTAGTAAACATTGTTAATTTGCCAACTAAATACAATGTTTTTGCCAGATACAGGGTTAACTACATTTGGTCATGATAATTTGTATTAAAAGAAGTTGAGGACATTGTTGTCTAGATGTGTTTGAAACTAGAAGGAATTGCAAACTTGATTCAGTGTAATGTAAGGAGAGGACACTCAGCAGCTGTTTACACATCTGGACTCAGGAGCACTAGTGTGGGACACCAGAACACCCTTTTTAGGGGGTCCCACACAGGTGCTACAGTGGATACTAGGGGTGTCTACATGTGTGAAAGTTGTCCAAAAAAGGGAAGTATTCCAGCTTTGTTAACCATTTGCCGCCCGCCATATAGCAGAATGACGGCGGCAAAGTGGTTTCAACACCCTTACTGGGCATCAGATGACGTCCTCAGGATATTAAAAAATAGGAAAAGGATTTCCCCAGGTGGGGTTTTTAGGCAGCGGCGTTTGAAATATTAGACCAATGTTGTATAAAAAGAGTAGTGTGTATTATACAAAGAATACATTTACACAAGGATTGTTAAAAATGAGCTCTGATATAGAGTGTTTACAAAACTAGTAGAAGCAGACACGCATTTATACAGACATAATTTTCCATAACAACATCATATAGATATTATCAATATTGAAAAAAAAGGACCTGACGCGTTTCAACCTATATATTTCAAGGTCTTCTTCAGAGGTCTGTCTGTTGAAAAATATACAATGAGAATACTTATAAAGGCTTGGTTGCATATACCAAAAGAAACATATCATATTCCATATAGCATAGTTACCCAATAGTGCATGTCCCATAAGCGAAAAACTTCCTATAGGAGAGGCCCCTTAAAATCAAAAATGCCTGCTCACTCCCCCCGAGAGGTCTTATAACGCCTCCACCAACGCAGCCACCGGAGCTGGGGCAGAAGCCAGTGATGTGGTTTACAAGAGGTCACACTGAAGATCACCCCCCACCTGGACCACACAGACGGTCGGGGGGAAGGCAAACACCTGCCACAGAAGCCCATAAAGAGCATTTCTGAGAAATATACTTATAATATATATCAAAAACATTGTATTAAGAAGTATATGCTTAATTGAGTGAGAAGGTAAAAAAGTAAAGTAAGGCATTTTTGATTTTAAGGGGCCTCTCCTATAGGAAGTTTTTCGCTTGTATATTTTTCAACAGACAGACCTCTGAAGAAGACCTTGAAATATATAGGTTGAAACGCGTCAGGTCCTTTTTTTTCAATATTGATAATATCTATATGATGTTGTTATGGAAAATTATGTCTGTATAAATGCGTGTCTGCTTCTACTAGTTTTGTAAACACTCTATATCAGAGCTCATTTTTAACAATCCTTGTGTAAATGTATTCTTTGTATAATAAACACTACTCTTTTTATACAACATTGGTCTAATATTTCAAACGCCGCTGCCTAAAAACCCCACCTGGGGAAATCCTTTTCCTATTTTTTGCCTTCATAATAGGGATGAGCAGCAATTTCTTTTCCCCTCCCCCAACTGTGTCTCCTTCTTGACAGTCCTCAGGATATTAAGCCGCTGCGCCCCAGGGGGCGCGCATCGCGGCGATCGTTGTTGCGGTGTGTCAGTCTGACACACCGCAACTCTGATCTAGGTAAAGAGTCTCTGACGGAGACTCTTTACCACGTGATCAGCCATGTCCAATCACAATTTAAATAGGAAGAGCCAGTGATCGGCTTTTCTTCACTCGCGTCTGACAGACGCGAGTAGAGGAGAGCCGATCGGCTGCTCTCCTGACAGGGGGGGTTCTGTGCTGATAATCAGCACAGCCCCCCCTCGGATCCCACCCAGGACCACCATCATGCCACCCAGGACCACCAGGATGGCCATCCACACTCGACCACTCGGTATGCCCCCCCTAGACCCCCAGGGAAATGCTAATCTGTGCCGAGGCAGCTGCCAATCAATGCCCAGGCAGATGCCAATCAGTGCCCACTCACAATGCCTACCACTGCCAGTGCCACCAGGGATGCCTATCAGTGCCTCATATCAGTGCCGCGTATCAGTGCCACGTATCAATGCCCATCAGTGCCCAGCAGTGCCGCCTATCAGTGCCCATCAGTGCCCAGCAGTGCTGCCTATCAGTGCCCAGCAGTGCCGCCTATCAGTGCCACCCATAAGTACCCATCTTTGCAGCCTTTCAGTGCCCATCAGTGCCCACCAGTGCCACCCATGAGTGCCCATCAGTGCCGCCTATCAATGTCCATCAGTGCTGCATATCAGTGCCACCCATCAGTGCCGCCTACCAGTGCCCATCAGTGCCGCATATCAGTACCCATCGTCAGTGCCCGCTCATTGGTGCCACCTCATCGGTGCTGCCTTATCAGTGCCTGTCAGTGCCGCCTTATGAGTGCCTATCAGTGAAAGAGAAAAATTTTGGGCCTTTTTTTATTTGTTTAGCAAAAAATAAAAACCGCAGAGGTGATCAAATGCCACCAAAAGAAAGCTCTATTTGTGGGAACAAAATGATAAAAATTTAGTTTGGGTACAGTGTTGTATGACCGTGCAATTGTTATTCAAACTGGGACAGCGCTGAAAGCTGAAAATTGGTCTAGGCAGGAAGGTGTATAAGTGCCCTGTATTGAAGTGGTTAACCAGTTGCCGACCGCCGCACGCCGATGTACGTCGGCAGAGCGGCACGGGCAGGCAAAAGGGCTTACATGTACGTCCCTGCCTGCCCACGGGTGGGGGGTCCGATCGGACCCCCCCCCGGTGCCTGCGGCGGTCGGCAAATCTTCCCTGGCGATCGGTGGTGAGGGGGAGGCCATCCATTCGTGGCCCCCCCCTCGCGATCGCTCCCAGCCAATGGGATCATTTCCCTGCCTCTGTATTGTACACAGAGGCAGAGGAAATTATGTCATCTCTCCTCGGCTCGGTATTTTCCGTTCCGGGCCGAGGAGAGAAGACTGTAATGTGAGTGCACCAACACACACACACACAGTAGAACATGCCAGGCACACAAAACACCCCGATCCCCCCCCCAATTGCCCCCCCAATCACCCCCCCGTCACAAACTGACACCAAGCAGGTTTTTTTTTTATTTTTTTTTATTTTTTTGATTACTGCATTAGTGTCAGTTTGTGACAGTTAGTGTGTTAGGACAGTTAGGGTTAGCCCCCTGTAGGTCTAGGGTACCCCCCTAACCCCCCCTAATAAAGTTTTAACCCCTTGGTCACCCCCTGTCACCAGTGTCACTAAGCGATCATTTTTCTGATCGCTGTATTAGTGTCACTGGTGACGCTAGTTAGGGACGTAAATATTTAGGTTCGCCGTCAACGTTTTATATCGTCAGGGAACCCCATATACTATCTAATAAATGTTTTAACCCCTTGATTGCCCCCTAGTTAACCCTTTCACCACTGATCACCGTATAACTGTTACGGGTGACGCTGGTTAGTTTGTTTATTTTTTATAGTGTCAGGGCACCCGCCGTTTACTACCGAATAAAGGTTTAGCCCCCTGATCGCCCGGCGGTGATATGCGTCGCCCCAGGCAGCGTCAGATTAGCGCCAGTACCGCTAACACCCACGCACGCAGCATACGCCTCCCTTAGTGGTATAGTATCTGAACGCATCAATATCTGATCCGATCAGATCTATACTAGCGTCCCCAGCAGTTTAGGGTTCCCAAAAACGCAGTGTTAGCGGGATCAGCCCAGATACCTGCTAACTCCTGCGTTTTTCCCCTCCGCCCAGCCCAGCCCACCCAAGTGCAGTATCGATCGATCACTGTCACTTACAAAACACTAAACGCATAACTGCAGCGTTCGCAGAGTCAGGCCTGATCCCTGCGATCGCTAACAGTTTTCTTGGTAGCGTTTTGGTGAACTGGCAAGCACCAGCCCCAGGCAGCATCAGGTTAGCGCCAGTACCGCTAACACCCACGCACGCACCGTACACCACCCTTAGTGGTATAGTATCTGAACGGATCAATATCTGATCTGATCAGATCTATACTAGCGTCCCCAGCAGTTTAGGGTTCCCAAAAACGGCGTGTTAGCGGGATCAGCCCAGATACCTGCTAGCACCTGCGTTTTGCCCCTCCGCCCGGCCCAGCCCAGCCCACGTAAGTGCAGTATCGATCGATCACTGTCACTTACAAAACACTAAACGCATAACTGCAGCGTTCGCAGAGTCAGGCCTGATCCCTGCGATCGCTAACAGTTTTTTTGGTAGCTTTTTATTGAACTGGCAAGCACCAGTGGCCTAGTACACCCCGGCCGTAGTCAAACCAGCACTGCAGTAACACTTGGTGACGTGGCAAGTCCCATAAGTGCAGTTCAAGCTGGTGAGGTGGCAAGCACAAGTAGTGTCCCGCTGCCACCAAAAAGACAAACACAGGCCCGTCGTGCCCATAATGCCCTTCCTGCTGCATTCGCCAATCCTAATTGGGAACCCACCACTTCTGCAGTGCCCGTACTTCCCCCTGTCACATCCCCAACCAAATGCAGTCGGCTGCATGAGAGGCATTTTCTTTATGTCCTCCCGAGTACCCCTACCCAACGAACCCCCCAAAAAAGATGTTGTGTCTGCAGCAAGCGTGGATATAGGCGTGACACCCGCTATTATTGTCCCTCCTGTCCTGACAATCCTGGTCTTTGCATTGGTGAATGTTTTGAACGCTACCATACACTAGTTGAGTATTAGCGTAGGGTACAGCATTGCACAGACTAGGACACACTTTCACAGGGTCTCCCAAGATACCATCGCATTTTGAGAGACCCGAACCTGGAACCGGTTACAGTTATAAAAGTTACAGTTACAAAAAAAAGTGTAAAAAAAAAACACATATAAAAATATAAAATAAAAAAAAATAGTTGTCGTTTTATTGTTCTCTCTCTCTCTATTCTCTCTATTGTTCTGCTCTTTTTTACTGTATTCTATTCTGCAATGTTTTATTGTTATTATGTTTTATCATGTTTGCTTTTCAGGTATGCAATTTTTTATACTTTACCGTTTACTGTGCTTTATTGTTAACCATTTTTTTGTCTTCAGGTACGCCATTCACGACTTTGAGTGGTTATACCAGAATGATGCCTGCAGGTTTAGGTATCATCTTGGTATCATTATTTTCAGCCAGCGGTCGGCTTTCATGTAAAAGCAATCCTAGCGGCTAATTAGCCTCTAGACTGCTTTTACAAGCCGTGGGAGGGAATGCCCCCCCCCAACGTCTTCCGTGTTTTTCTCTGGCTCTCCTGTCTCAACAGGGAACCTGAAAATGCAGCCGGTGATTCAGCCAGCTGACCATAGAGCTGATCAGAGACCAGAGTGGCTCCAAACATCTCTATGGCCTAAGAAAACGGAAGCTACGAGCATTTTATGACTTAGATTTTGCCGGATGTAAACAGCGCCATTGGGAAATTGGGAAAGCATTTTATCACACCGATCTTGGTGTGGTCAGATGCTTTGAGGGCAGAGGAGAAATCTAGGGTCTAATAGACCCCAATTTTTTCAAAAAAGAGTACCTGTCACTACCTATTGCTATGATAGGGGATATTTACATTCCCTGAGATAACAATAAAAATGATTTAAAAAAAAAAATGAAAGGAACAGTTTAAAAATAAGATAAAAAAGCAAAAAAATAATAAAGAAAAAAAAAAAAAAAAGCACCCATGTCCCCCCTGCTCTCGCGCTAAGGCGAACGCAAGCGTCGGTCTGGCGTCAAATGTAAACAGCAATTGCACCATGCATGTGAGGTATCACCACGAAGGTCAGATCGAGGGCAGTAATTTTAGCAGTAGACCACCTCTGTAAATCTAAAGTGGTAACCTGTAAAGGCTTTTAAAGGCTTTTAAAAATGTATTTAGTTTGTCGCCACTGCACGTTTGTGCGCAATTTTAAAGCATGTCATGTTTGGTATCCATGTACTCGGCCTAAGATCATATTTTTTATTTCATCAAACATTTGGGCAATATAGTGTGTTTTAGTGCATTAAAATTTAAAAAAGTGTGTTTTTTCCCCAAAAAATGCGTTTGAAAAATCGCTGCGCAAATACTGTGTGGAAAAAAAAAAATGAAACACCCACCATTTTAATCTGTAGGGCATTTGCTTTAAAAAAATATATAATGTTTGGGGGTTCAAAGTAATTTTCTTGCAAAAACAAATAATTTTTTCATGTAATCAAAAAGTGTCAGAAAGGCCTTTGTTTTCAAGTGGTTAGAAGAGTGGGTGATGTGTGACATAAGCTTCTAAATGTTGTGCATAAAATGCCAGGACAGTTCAAAACCCCCCCAAATGACCCCATTTTGGAAAGTAGACACCCCAAGCTATTTGCTGAGAGTCATGTCGAGTCCATGGAATATTTTATATTGTGATACAAGTTGCGAGAAAGAGACAATTTCTTTTTTTTTTTGCACTAAATGATATATTGCTCAAACATGCCATGGGAATATGTGAAAATACACCCCAAAATACATTCTGTTGCTTCTCCTGAGTACAGGGATACCACATGTGTGAGACTTTTTGGGAGCCTAGCCGCGTACGGGACCCCGAAAACCAAGCACCGCCTTCAGGCTTTCTAAGGCTGTAAATTTTTGATTTCACTCTTCACTGCCTATCACAGTTTCGGAGGCCATGGAATGCCCAGGTGGCACAAACCCCCCCCCCCAAATTACCCCATTTTGGAAAGTAGACATCCCAAGCTATTTGCTGAGTGGTATAGTGAGTATTTTGCAGACTTCACTTTTTGTCACAAAGTTTTGAAAATTGAAAAAAGAAAAAAAATTTTTTTCTTGTCTTTCTTTATTTTCAAAAACAAATGAGAGCTGCAAAATACTCACCATGCCTCTCAGCAAATAGCTTGGGGTGTCTGCTTTCCAAAATGGGGTCATTTGGGGGGGGAGGTTTGTGCCACCTGGGCATTCCATGGCCTCCGAAACTGTGATAGGCAGTGAAGAGTGAAATCAAAAATTTACACCCTTAGAAATCCTGAAGGCGGTGATTGGTTTTCGGGGCCCCGTATGCGGCTAGGCTCCCAAAAAGTCCCACACATGTGGTATCCCCATACTCAGAAGAAGCAGCTAAATGTATTTTGGGGTGCAATTCCACATATGCCCATGGCCTGTGTGAGCAATATATCATTTAGTGACTACTTTGTGCAAAAAAAAAAAAAATTGTCACTTTCCAACAACTTGTGTCAAAATATAAAACATTCCATGGACTCAACATGCCTCAAAGCAAATAGCTTGGGGTGTCTACTTTCCAAAATGGGGTCATTTGGGGGGGGGGGGTTATGCCATCTGGGCATTTTATGGCCTTCAAAACTGTGATAGGTAGTGAGGAGTAAAAACAAAAATGTACGCCCTTAGAAATCCTGAAGGCAGTGATTGGTTTTCGGGGCCCCGTACGCGGCTAGGCTCCCAAAAAGTCCCACACATGTGGTATCCCCATACTCAGGAGAAGCAGCTAAATGTATTTTGGGGTGCAATTCCACATATTCCCATGGCCTGTGTGAGCAATATATCATTTAGTGACAACTTTTTGTAATTTTTTTTTTTTTTTGTCATTATTCAATCACTTGGGACAAAAAAAATGAATATTCAATGGACTCAACATGCCTCTCAGCAATTTCCTTGGGGTGTCTACTTTCCAAAATGGGGTCATTTGTGGGGGTTTTGTACTGCCCTGCCATTTTAGCACCTCAAGAAACGACATAGGCAGTCATAAATTAAAGGCTGTGTAAATTCCAGAAAATGCATCCTAGTTTGTAGGCGCTATAACTTTTGCGCAAACCAATAAATATACACTTATTGACATTTTTTTTACCAAAAACATGTGGCCGAATACATTTTGGCCTAAATGTATGACTAAAATTGAGTTTATTGGATTTTTTTTAGAACAAAAAGTAGAAAATATCATTTTTTTTCAAAATTTTCGGTCTTTTTCCGTGTATAGCGCAAAAAATAAAAACGGCAGAGGTGATCAAATACCATCAAAAGAAAGCTCCTATTTGTGGGAAGAAAAGGACGCAAATTTCGTTTGGGTACAGCATTGCATGACCGCGCAATTAGCAGTTAAAGCAACGCAGTGCCAAATTGTAAAAAGTGCTCTGGTCAGGAAGGGGGTAAATCCTTCCGGGGCTGAAGTGGTTAAAGGCATATTTTTTCAAATGTCATCTTTCACAGCAGGGCCCGTTCCTGCGCTCACCTGCTCTCACTCTACCAGTCGCGGCAATACCTCACATGTGTGGTTTGACCACCGTTTTCATATACGGGCGCTACTCGCGTATGCGTTCGCTTCTGCGCGCGAGCTCGTCGGGACAGGGGGGTTTTAAAATGTTTTTATTTTTTTTTAATATTTATTTTACAATATTTTATTTATTTTTACACTGTTTTTTAAAAAAAAATGGTGTCACTTTTATTCCTATTACAAGGAATGTAAACATCCCTTGTAATAGAAAAAAGCATGGCAGGACCTCTTAAATATGAGATCTGGGGTCAAAAAGACCTCAGATCTCATATTTACACTAACATGCAACGGTTCCATAGCACAGAACGGGAGGCGACTTGTCAGGCGACTAGGTCACCTGACAAGTCGTCCCTGTGTGAATGGGGTCTTACAGGAGAGAATTTCCCTTCCTAGGGGTAGATTTCATCTCACTTCCTGTTGTCTCCTTCCGTTTGCAAGTAGGCGTCGTTTGTAAGTTGGATGCATGAAAGTAGGGGCCTGCCCTATATACTCTGCAGAAATTGGGGCCTTAGGTGTTGGTGTTGCCACAACACTGTAAGCCTTCACAGTTACTCTTGGTGAGCGCAGGAACGGGCCCTGCTGTGAAAAATGAGATCAAGAATTGTAATTACATGCCATTGTTGAACAGTGGTAGAAAAATTGGGCCTTTGGTGGTGGTGGTGGTGGTGCTGGTGCCACAACACTGTCAGTCCTCACGGTTACTCTTGGTGGACGCTGGAACGGGCCCTGCTGTGAAATATTATATTAAGAATTGTAATTACATGCACCTGTTGAACAGGAGCAGAAAAATTAGGGCCTTTGGTGGTGGTGGTGGTGTTGCCACAACACTGTAAGCCCTCACAGTTACTCTTGGTGGGCACAGGAATAGGCCCTGCTGTGAAATATTAGATCAAGAATTGTAATTACATGTCCCTGTTGAACAGGGGCAGAAAAGTTGGGCCTTAGGCACTGGTGCCACAACACTGCAACCCCTCACAGATGCTAAAGTTGGAGCGCAGGAATGAGCCCTGCTGCAAAGTATTGCATCAAAAATTGTAATTATATGCCCCTGTTAAACAGGGGCAGAAAAATTGGGCCTTGGCCACTGGTGCTGGTGCCACAACACTGCAACCCCTCACAGATACTCTAGTTGGAGCACAGGAATGAGCCCTGCTGCAAAGTATTACATCAAAAATTGTAATTACACGCGCCTGTTAAACAGGTGGCAGAAAAATTGGGCCTTGGCCACTGCTGCCACAACACTGCAAACCCTCACAGATGCTATAGTTGGAGCGCAGGAATGAGCCCTTCTGCAAAGTACTGCATAAAAAATTGTAATTGCACTCCCCTGTTAAACAGGGGCAGAGAAATTGGGCCTTGGCCACTGGTGGCGGTGCCCAGAACCAAAAATGTTCTTACAAGCTATCAGCATGAAAATTGAGGAGGAAGAGGATTGACACTCAGCATAACAGGATAGTCACTCAGCATCAGCATAGGCAGTCTTGAAGGGATCTCACATAAAAAAATCAATCGGTTACATCAGCATCAGGTGCTTGGTAGCTGGTGATTCAAGACTGATTCATTTTTATGAAGGTCAGCCGATCGACCGATCCGGTGGACAGGCACACCCTGTGATCGGTTACAAAGCCTCCAGCAGCACTGAATGTGCGTTCCGGAAGTACGCTGGATGCAGGACAGGCCAGTAGCTCAATTGCATACTGTGCAAGCTCTGGCCAGTGATCCATTCTCAAGACCTAGTAACCCAGAGGATTTTCAGTGGGAAAGGTGTCCAAGTCTGATCTTGCCCCTGGGTATTCCTGCACCATGTGAATCAGACGCTGGCGATGGTTGCTGGAACCGATCATACCTTGGGGCTGCGGACTAAAAAATTGTTTGAACGCACCGGTCAGACGGCCACCTTCTCCACCGCTCCTTCTATGACTGACCAAAGCCTCAGCAACACGTTGTCCAGGAGGACAAGGAAATTGTAACCTCCCAGGCTCTGGAAACGCGTTGCACAAACCTTTCTGCAAGGCCTCCCGAAGATGTTTCATCCTCTGCTCCCTCTGCGACGGCAAGATAAGATCCGCAACCTTACCCTTGTAACGTGGATCAAGGAGGGTTGCCAGCCAGTAATTATCCCTCCCCTTGATACCACGAATACAAGGATCCATCTGCAGGCTTTGCAGGATCAGGGAGGCCATGCAGCATAGGTTTGCTGAGGCATTCGGTCCAAAGTCCTCTGGGTCACTAAGGACGACATGATCCGCAGCCACCTCCTCCCAGCCACGTACAAGTCCATGGGTTTCTTCGGACTGTAAATGATCCCTTGAAGACTGCTGCCGATGCTGAGTGCCAGGCTCCACCTTCATGCTGACACAATCCTACTCTTCCTTCTACTCCTCGTCCTGTTCCTGTGCGATCGGCGGGCACGCAGGAACACTGTCTGGATAAAGGGGGACTTGAGAGGTAAGGAAGTCCTCCTCTTCCTCCCTCTGTTCTGCCTCAAGTGCCCTGTCCATTATTCCACGCAGCGTGTGCTCCAACAGATGGACAAGAGGGACAGTGTCACTGATGCATGCACTGTCACTGCTCACCATCCTCATAGCCTCCTCAAATGGTGACAGGACAGTGCATGCATCCCTGATCATAGCCCACTGGTGTGGAAAAAAAAACAAGCTCCCCTGACCCTGTCCTGGTGCCATAGTCACATAGGTACTCATTGATGGCCCTTTGCTGCTTGTGCAGCCGCTGCAGCATGGCCAACATTGAGTTCCACCTGGTGGGCATGTCACAGATTAGGCGGTTCTTGGGCAGGTTAAATTCCTTTTGGAGGTCAGCCAGCCGAGCACTGGCATTATATGATTTGCGGAAATGCACACAGACTTTCCTGGCCTGCCTCAGGACATCTTGTAAACCCCGGTACCTGCCCAAGAACTGCTGCACCACCAAGTTAAGGATGTGAGCCAAACAGGGCACATAGGTCAGTTGTCTCTGTATGAGGGCGGAGAGGAGGTTGGTGCCATTGTACCATACCTGGCTTAAGCTGGCGTGGTGTCAATCCCCTCTGAACCTGCCCCTGCAGAGCTGACAGAATCTCTGCCCCAGTGTGGCTCCTGTCCCCCAAGCACACCAGCTCAAGCACCGCATGGCATATTTTAGCCTGCGTGCTTGCATAGCCCCTTGAATGCCTACGGAGCACCACTGGTTCCGAGGACAAATCAGCACAGGAAGAGGCCATGGAGGAAGAAGAAGAGGAGGGGGTGGAGGAGAGAGGTCTGGCAGAATCACCACTAGTAGAATTTTGGAGGCGTGGTGGCGGAACAACCTCCAACATTACTGCACCCTGTCCTGCATCCTTCCCAGCTGCCAGAAGAGTCACCCAGTGCGCGGTGAAAGATAGGTAACGTCCTTGTCCATGCCTGCTGGACCATGAGTCAGCAGTAATATGCACCTTACCGCTGACTGCCCTGTCCAGCAAGGCCAAGACATCGCCTTCCACATGCCGGTAGAGAGCCGGAATCGCCTTCCGTGAGAAAAAGTGGCGTTTGGGAACCTGCCACTAAGGAACAGCACATTCCACAAACTCACGGAAGGGGGCAGAATCTACCAACTGAAAAGGCAGCAGTTGAAGTGCTAGCAATTTAGCCAAGCTAGCATTCAACCGCTGGGCATGTGGATGGCTGGGAGTGAACTTCTTTCGGCGGCGCAGCAGCTGGGGCAAGGAAATTTGCCTGGTACAATCTGACGTCGGTGTACCAATAGCAGATTTCCCGCAAGTACTTGGCTGTGACACACCTAATTCTACACCTTCATTCCTTTCAGTGCAGGTTTCAGAGAGGACTGAAGGTATAGTGGGGTTGGAGATCCCAGCTGATGAGGAGCAAGGAGAGGTCCACTTTGTTCTTTGGTGTGGGTCTTTTAGGTACACTTGCCAACGAACTGCATGGCAGGTCGACATATGTCTGATCAAGCATGTGGTGCCCAAGCGGGTGATGTTTTGGCCACGCGAGATACGCTTGAGACATATGTTGCAAATAGCAGTGGTGGGATCTGATGCACTCGTCTCAAAAAAGGCCCACACCAAAGAACTTTTGGAATAATGCGCAGAGACAGCAGCGCCCTGCAAATGCGGAGCTCTGCGGTGTGATGCAGTCGGTGTGCTGCCCTTAAGCTGGCCCCTGCCTCGTTGGAGATGTGCCTCCTCCTCCTCCTCTCTCCTATAAGGCACCCTTGTGGAGTCAGTGACCTCATCATCCCCTCCCTCCTCATCACTGGAGCAAAGCTGGCAGTATGCTGCAGCTGAGGGAACATGACTGCCAGATTGCTGTCCTTCTTGGGCACCCCCTCTCTCTGGGCTCACGTTACTGCCTTCCTCTAGCTGGGTACCATCAACGGAGCATGCAAAAAACTGTGCATCCTCTTGGAGCATGTACCCAACACTGTGGTCAAACAGTTCGGGGGACTCCTTAGGAGTATTGGTGGGGCTAGGGAAGGAGTGACTGATGCCACTGAGCCAAGGGAAGAGGCCACGTTGGCAGCTGCTTTGCCAGACAAAGTACCCTGAGCCTGGGTGAGAGAGGATGAGGAGGATGAGGATGGCTTGGTCATCCACTCTACCAAGTCTTCCGCATGTTGAGGCTCAACACAGCCAGCTTCCGAAGAAAAGGACAAGCGTGTCCCACGGCCACGTGCTGATGAGGATGCACCGTCTCCATGACCAGCACTGCTACCTCTAGACACAGAGCCTGCTTGCCCTCTTTTATTGGCTTGTGACTGTCTGCCTCTAATGGTTGGCCTTCCAGACATACTAATGGCCTGCAGTGAGATGTAGCTGCACAAAGCTGGGATGTATATATATACTGATACTGCAGCTAGCAGAATCAACTGCCTGCCTGTAGTATTATTAGTATGAGAACACCAGCAATTGTCTTCAGGTAGCTTTAGGTGTACACTGTGCAGAGGACACAGTACACTAACTGTAAATAGTGCAGCTGCCTGCCTGTGGTATTAATAGGATCAGAACATCAGCAATTGCCTTCAGGTAGCTTTAGGTGCACACTGTTCAGAGGACACAGTACACTAACTGTAAATACTGAAACTGCCTGCCTGTGGTATTAATAGGATCAGAACACCAGCAATTATCTTCAGGTAGCTTTAGGTGCACACTGTGCAGAGGACACACAGTACACTAATGCCTCGTTTCCACTGAGCGGATCGGTTCGGTTCGGTCCGGTACGGTAAGCTATTTTGGGTGTTTCCATTATGAAAGTGGCCCATACAACCGTACCGTGTCGCTCCATTCAGGGTCCTGCTTCAGATGTGGGGCCATAGAAAATGGAACGGTTCGTTTAGGGCGGAGCTACGATACATTCCACTGATTGGCTGACAAAAAACCCTCTGCTGTGCTATGCTGAGGCATTTTTTCTAAACCCTGTATGGCCCCTTGTGGTCCCACTTGCAGTGGAAACGCTCACCAGAATAGACCGGACCATTCTAGGCCATTCAAACTGTACCGACCCGAACCGATCCGCATAACTGTAAATACTGCAGCTGCCTGCCTATTAATAGGGTCAGAACACCAGCAATTGTCTTCAGGTAGCTTTAGGTGCACACTGTGCTGAGGACACAGTACACTAACTGTAAATACTGCAGCTGCCTGCCTGTGGTACTACTAGGATCAGAAGAATACCAGCAATTGTCTTCAGGTAGCGTTAGGTGCACACTGTGCAGAGGACACAGTACTCTAACTGTAAATAGTGCAGTTGCCTGCCTGTGGTACTAGTAGGATCAGAAGAACACCAGCAATTTTCTTCAGGTAGCTTTAGGTGCACACTGTGCTGAGGACACAGTACACTAACTGTAAATACTGTAGCTGCCTGCCTGTGGTACTAATAGGATCAGAAGAACACCAGCAATTTTCTTCATGTAGCTTTAGGTGCACACTGTGCAAAAGACACAGTACACTAACTGTAAATATTGTAAATACTGTAAAAACACCTGCCTGCCTGTCAGTAGGAAGAGAATAACAGGAATGGATCTAGCTAAACTGAATACAGTGTATATATATATATATATGTAGCGCTGGTAGATTTTTTTTTTTTTTTTCCTTGTCAAAAGAAGTTTATTGAGTATACAATATTATAAAGATACATAAAGTAAGTTTACAAGGATCTATAAAGTAAGCTCATTGTTTTACAGTAGGGTTTATATAGGTAAATATCATGAAATTTCAAATATTAAACATTGGGTTCACGTAAACCTAAACTAAAGATATATATCATTTCCTTAGTTACTTTTGTAGGTATTTAAATGATTTATACCTACTATACATATTGTTTACAAGTAGAGTATATATAGGTCAAATAAATTCTGATAATGAGCTTTAATCGTAAGGTGGAGAAAAGGAAAGAGAAAGAAGAAAAAGGGTTGAAAGGTAGAGGTATGGTCCACAAGGTTGTCCCGCTCGTCAGTTTATTATTCTTTTTAGTTCTCTTTGAAGCCTTAGAATGGGTGTCTCTGTAAGTCATTTAATCTGTTACCATGGCAACAGGACAGAGTCATTGAAGTTTGACAGGAACTGTTGTTTTATCCAAGGGTGCCAAAGTTTTTCAAATTTTGGAATTTGATTTTGATCGATGGCTACCATCTTAGCATGGGACATTGTATTATTCATTCTGTGAATTGTTTCTGCTAGTACCAATGTAGGAGATTTCCATGCCTTGGCCACTGTTTGTTTTGCAGCCGTTATTAGTTGGATCATAAGTTTGAATTGAGAGAGTGTTAACCATTCCGGTTTTAGATTAAGTAAAGTTAAATATGGATCTGGTTGTATTATTTTTTTAAATATTTTAGATGCAATCAGGAAGACTTCCCTCCAGAAGGTTTGGATTACTGGGCACGTCCACCATATGTGTAAATATGTGCCTATTTCTGGGCATCCTAAAAAACAAAGAGCTGGGGTATTAGGTGAATATTTTGCCACTCTAGCGGGTACAAGGTACCAGCGGGTTAGGACTTTATAATTTGTCTCCAGTGCTAAGATGTTGGGTGAAGATGACTTAGATGTGAGCCATATGTTAGACCAGTCCGTGTCTTCTAAAGTTCGTCCCAGGTCCTCCTCCCACCTCTGAACGTAAGAGGGTCTATTAAGATTTGCTACTCCATATAATTGATTATAAAGTGATGAAATTGTACCTTTAGCAAATGGATCTTTTGTACGGATTGATTCAAAAATGGATAATTGGGATAATGGTGTATCCCCCTTTAGGAATGGTGTATAGAAATTTTTGATTTGGAGATATCTAAATATCTCAGAGTTTGGTAGATCATATTTTTCTCTAAGCGATGGGAATGAAAGGAATGATTTAGATGCTATGAAGTCATTTAGTGTCTGAATGCCTGATGTTGTCCAAGCTTTAAAATAATTTGGGTAGATCCATGCCGGATAAAAGGCCGGATTTCTGATAAAAGAAAGGAGAGGATTGTGTGGAGATTGTAACTGATATTTGATTTTTAGTTTATCCCAGAGAGATAAGAAGTGTTTAGTTATGGGATTATGAATTTTAAAGCGGTCTTTAGGATCAAGCCATAATAAATTTGATATTAATAGAGGGTCATTTTCTGAAGCCTCTATAAATACCCATAATGGGATTTCCTGTTTTGCATGGTATTTGGACAGACTGGCTAAATGTGCTGCTCTGTAGTAGTTAGTAAAATTAGGGTATCCCAGGCCTCCTTTATTTTTGGGAAGATGTAGTGTGTGTATAGGTATACGTGGTTTAGAAGAGCCCCATATAAACGAAGTTGCTCTTTTTTGTACTATTCTCAAAAAATAGGAAGGAATTGGAATAGGGAGGACTCTGAATAGATAAAGCAATTTGGGTAGAATAGCCATTTTGATTGCATTAATCTTCCCTATCCAGGATAAAGGAAGTTGCGACCATTGTTTTATTAGATTTGTGATCTGTCTTAATACAGGAGGATAATTGGTTGAGAATAAGTCAGAATGAGATGCTATTAAATGAATTCCAAGATATGGGATTGATTTTTCTACCCATGTGAATGGGAGTGCAGCCCTAGCCGGGATCAATTCCATGTTTGTGAGTGAAATATTAAGCACTAGGCATTTCTTATGATTAATCATAAGGCCGGATAGGGCTGCAAATCCATCAAGAGCTGGTATTAAGTTAGGACCAAAGACCTGTGGTGATGATAGAAAAAGTAATATATCGTCGTTAAATATACATAATTTGTGTGTAATACCTCCTACTTCAATGCCAGTTATAGTTTGGTTTGTTCTGATGTATTGGGCCATGGGTTCGAGTATAAGGGCAAATAATAAGGGAGATAATGGGCAACCCTGTCGGGTACCTCTTTCGATATTAAAGGCATCAGATTTGTATCCAGCATATTTTATATAGGCTTTGGGTTTATTATATAATGCTTTGATCCATGTTAAAAAGTGGGGTCCAAAACCCAATTTTTGTAATGAATATTGCATATATTGCCAGGATACTGTGTCAAATGCCCTCTTAATATCGAGAGATAGAAAACATAAAGGGATTTTCCGTTTTTTAGCAATATGTGCCAATAACACTGCCCTGCGTATATTATCGCCTGCCTGTCTATTTGGCATGAAGCCTACTTGATCTCTATGTATTAATTTTCCTATAATGCTATTGAGGCGTTTTGCTATTATTTTTGCTAATAATTTAATATCGAGGTTTAACAGAGAGATAGGCCGATAATTCACACAGGAAGTATCATCAGAGAGGGGTTTTGGGATCATACAAACAATTGCCATTAGTGTTTCTTGCTGAAAAGAATGTCCATCTAGAAGTTTGTTAAAAGTTTCAGTGAGAATGGGAGAGAGTATTTCTGAGAATGTTTTATAGTATAAAGCCGAGTAGCCGTCTGGGCCTGGTCTTTTGTTAAGTTTTAGGTCTTTTATGGCGTTAGCAACTTCATCTATAGTTATAGGTTCATCCAAACTGCTTTTTTGATTCTGAGATAACTCAGGTAAGGTTATTTTTGAGAAGAAGGATTCAGCCTCTGTAGGATTAAATTCATTGTTTGTCTTGTATAAAGTTGCGAGATGTGAGTGAAATTTATGGACTATTTTAACTGGATTACAAGTGTAAACATTTTTTGATAATTTCAAACGTATTGGTTTGAAAGATTTGTTAGTTGAATTTAATGCCCGAGCCAAATATGTACCTGGTTTGTTTGTATTCATGTAGAAATTGTGTTTGGAGCGTTTGAGGGATTTATCAACTGACTCAGTGAGAAATAGATCGTAATCCAATCTAGATTTTTCCAGATGAGATTTTGTACTCTGAGATGGATTATCTTGAAATGATATGTAGGCTGCATTAAAATTGAGTTCTAGTTTTTTTGCTAGATTTTTGCGCTCCCGTTTAAATAGTGCCATTTGTCTTTGTATTGTACCACGCAAGACAGGCTTATGAGCTTCCCACAGTGTTATTGGGGAAATATCTGTTGTATTATTACCGTATTTATCGGCGTATAACACGCACTTTTTTCCCCTTAAAATCAGGGGAAAGTCGCAGGTGCGTGTTATACGCCGATACCCTGCGATCCCGAGCTGTCAAAATATCAAAATCGCCGACCGCGATTTGAAAATGGCGCCGCCGGCGCCGAAATACACAGAGCCGGTCCTCGGCTCTTTCCGGCGGCTCTCGTTTACTTTCGGTTTCACTCGTAGTCCCGAGCGGAGCTATCCGAACCTACTCGGATAGCTCCGCTCGGGACTACGAGTGGAGCCGAAAGTGAACGAGAGCCGCCGGAAAGAGCCGAGGACCGGCTCTGTGTATTTCGGCGCCGGCGGCGCCATTTTCAAATCGCGATCGGCGATTTTGAAGCCCAGCAAGCAGGGACAGGGGATCAAAGGCTGCACTGGGGCAAGGCTGCACTGGGGGAAGGCTGCACTGGGGAAGGCTGCACTGACAAGGCTGCACTGGGGAAGGCTGCACTGGGGGAAGGCTGCACTGGGGCAAGGCTGCACTGGGGAAGGCTGCACTGACAAGGCTGCACTGGGGAAGGCTGCACTGAGAAGGCTGCACTGACATGGCTGCACTGACAAGGCTGCACTGACAAGGCTGCACTGACAAGGCTGCACTGGGAAAGGCTGCACTGACAAGGCTGCACTGACATGGCTGCACTGGGGCAAAGCTGCACTGAGAAGGCTGCAATGATGGGCATTTAAATGTAAGTTTTTTTCCTTCAACTTCCCTCCTAAAAGTTTTTTTTCCTTAAAATTCCCTCCTAAATTGGGGTGCGTGTTATACGCCGGTGCGTGTTATACGCCGATAAATACGGTAATTGATATGTATTCCTTTAAAGCTTGTTCAATGGCCATCTGATGTAGTGGGTGTTTGAGCATTATGTCCGGTAAGTACCACGTTGGGTCATGCGCTTTTGGTATGGCTGAGGCTATAGTAGTGTATACTGCATTATGGTCAGACCACGGAATCGGAATTATGTCTGATGCAATAATTTCTGGTATCATTCCTATTGTTAGAAAAATATGATCTATTCTGGTGAAGGTTTGATGAGGGTGCGAGAAATAAGTGAATTTCTTTTTCATTGGGTTACTTTCTCTCCACGAATCTACCAGATTGTATTTGGAAAGAAGTTGAGGAAAAGGTAATCTAGAGGTTATTTTAGATGGTGTAAAAGGTGATTTATCTAGAAATGGGAGGAGGACCTGGTTCGAATCCCCACACATTATCACTGTTCCTATTTTGTGTGTATTAATCACTTGTAATATATGTGAGAGGAATGGTGTAGGTTGTTTGTTAGGAGCGTAGTAGGAAATCACCGTGATTCCTGTATCCATTATATAACCCATGAGTATCAGGTATCTACCTTCTGGGTCTTTAATTTCTGATGATAAGGTGAATGGTGTGGATCGGTGAAATGCAATTAGAGTTCCCCTTTGCTTGGTACAGGCAGAAGCCGTGTAAATTTGTTGATAAAAAGGAGAAATATATTTTGGAGTAGAATCTTTGGTGAAGTGTGTTTCTTGGAGGCATACTATGTGAGCCTTCTTGTTATGAAAAGTACGGAAGGCTTTGGTCCTTTTTTGAGGGACATTTATTCCCTGAACATTCAGGGAAAGTATATTCAGTGGTGCCATGGCAACAGATCAAATAGTTTTGACTTACTTTTTGTTATGCAGAGCTGACTGCGCAGATCAACCTGTGTGGACTGAAGAGATGAATAGATAGAAAAGAAACCAGTGAATTCTGGAGTAAAGAGTAAACAAAAAACATATGAGATTAGTTGATACATTGTATAAATTATTTTTTGCAAGTAATCACAATTTACCCGTGAAAGAGAGTAAATATCTTTCTCAGGGGAATAAGTGCCTTCGTCACACTCCCACATAATATGGTTGGGAGAATGAGGAGGGCTAATGGGGGTACACGGATCTTCCGCTTACAGGAGAGAAGTGCTATGTCAAAAGACATCAAAATGATGTTTCATTAATTGGAGTGCAGAATATAGTTTTTGTTGAAATTATTTAATCCAGGGTGGTTGTATATGGTTAGTCTTGCCCTAGGCTAAATAATTCAGTTAGAAAGGTACTGTTAATAACTTTGGTATTGATGAAGATAGTTTGAATTATTTTGGGATTTTAACCCTTTTAGAGTAAACAATTACATATTTTATTCATATGTAACTGTTTAGATATGTTAACTCATAAAATTGAGGTTGTATTGTTTCAGATTAGAATAAACAAAAACATAATTCTAGGAACTAGTTAGGAAAAGAAAGAAAAAGCTTCCATTACTTCTGGATTATTGAACATATTTGTCCTAAAAAGTAATAAATCTATTGTTATTACCTGATATATATATATATATAACTGAACAAGAATTTCCTCATTTCACTTATATATTCTAAGGCTATATGAATCAGAAGTAATAAGAAATATAACTGGAATGTAACATGATCCCACACAGTGTGTGACTATCAGAAAGCAGTTACATTCAGTTATAAATACAGGTTTTTTATAGAGAACCATCTCTTAGTATAATAAATGAAGAGATATCAGGAATTAGGATGTCAGTCCATTGAATCTTCTTGGTCCATGGATGATGTGGCATAACGGCCTCTTTTGTGAGAATGATGATTTCCATTTTGTTCTGAAATTTTCTGAGTGCTGCCTGAAGGTGAAGATGATGTCATTCTTCTGCGTGTGGGAGAGTTGCTGCTTGTGGGTTCTGTCAGATTTAATTTTAAAAGGGTTTGTTGTAGTTCATCTGCTGATCTGCTTCTGTGAATTGTACCTTGGTAGTTAAATCTGACTGAAAAGGGGAAGCCCCGTTGATATATAATGTTGTGGCGTTGCAGTTCCATTAGTTGGGGTTTCATGGATCGTCTTTTAGTAATAGTAAGTTGGGATAGGTCAGCAAAAATTTGATAATTGTGTCCTTGAAAATGAAGTTCCTTTTTTTCTCTTGCAGCAATTAGTATTTGTTCTTTCGTTCTGTAATAATGAAATTTTGTGATTATATCACGTGGGGGTCCATCTTTCTTTTTGGCTGTGAGGGCTCTGTGTACTCTGTCCAGTTCTAAACGTTCAATAGGGATATCTGGCTTTAGTTCTTGTAATAGAGCAGTAATAGTAGATTGCAGGTCTGTCACAGTTTCAGGTATTCCCCTTATGCGCAAGTTTGAACGTCTGGCTCTATTTTCGTAATCTTCGAGCTTAGTTTGAAGTATTAAATTCTCTTCTTTTAATTGTCCCAATTCTGTTATATTTACTTGGGTTGTAATTTCAATTTCATCCATTTTTATTTCTAAGGCTGCGGTGCGGTTTCCCAGCTCTCTTATTTCTTTGGTTAGGCTATTTGTTATTTGGTCTGAGGTTTGTTTTAAAGCCTTATGAAGCATCTTTTCAAATTGTAATAATATTACTGGGGATACTGAGGAGGCTTGTGGAGAAGTTTGTGAGAGGATTTGTTCTGTATCTGACTCATATGGAGAGTCTTGCTGTGACATTTTCTGTCTGTGAGAGCGCCCTGATGCTGTATCTTGTGAGGTGACTGGAGCTGCTTTAGTTGCAGTGAGTGCCTGTGAGCTCTTTGTGAGGTGATTTTTATTTCTGCCACGGTTTCCTCCCAGTACCATATTTCCGGCCCAAACTTTCACAGTTTGTTCCCTGGGGCAAAAAGGTTCAAATGGATACCTTTTGAGCCTGCAGGCTCCGCTTTGTCCTTCTCTTCTCTCCTCAGCGGTGCAGAGCTCTAACAATGCATGTCTGCTCCGTTAGGCTCCGCCCATCTCCCCCCGCGCTGGTAGATTTTTAATCTACCGCTGATAGGTAAATCTTGTGGGTTACTTGTTAGAGGAAGTTAGATTTGCCTCTGTTCCAGCTTGGCTGAGTTGCGTGTAGTTCCACACTGTGCCGATGGGTGTCGTTGTCACCATGGTGTTGGAAAGGCAACGTGTTGAAGTGTATGACTGCACCTCTGTCCCAGAGACAACTCGGTGGAGGTGGTCCTCCGAGTTGCATTCTGGGAGAGGGTATTTATGGGACAGACACCATGTTTAGGGGTTCGTTTTCAGCCACCTGCTGGCCCTCCTGGCCGACAGGTATGCGTTAAGAGTACCACCTCGTGGTCCTCCATTCCAGAGGCCCACGTCGCTGCGACGTGTGGGTGGGCCCAGAAGCCTGTCTGGGGCCTACCACAGCAGCAGAGGAATGGTCCTGAGCTGTCTATCCTGAGTGAAGAAGCTGGACAACCGAGGAGATTCCAGGGGAGGACCCGTCATGGAAGGATCATGCAGAGTGCTGGTCTGGAGAGGGGCCTGGTGACTCGGTTGGAGGACGTATCCTGAAAGTGGGGTTCCACCCAAAAAACAAAAATACCTGGAAAAAATCTAAAAAAAAACCCAAAAAAACATTTGGATATTTTTTTTTTCACTTACCTCTAAATGCCTGTTGCTATGTGGTCCCTCGTAGTCTGCCTGTTCCTTTGCCTGGGCTGGTGACATCACTTGCCCCCAGGCACAGGAAGGGCTCCGCTCTGCTCCCTCCCTCCTGTCAATCATCTGGGACCCATTACAGGTCCCAGGTGATTGAGCGGCCAATCACGGCGCGCGGAGCCGCTCGCGCATGCGCAGTGGGTGCCAGGCTGTGAAGCCACAGCCCGGCGCCCACAGTTGAAATGCCGGCACCGATGAGCGGAGGGGGGGGACGAGCGGGGCCTCGATCCCCCGCATCGCTGGACCCAGGGACAGGTGAGTGTCCAACGCTGGACCCAGGGACAGGTGAGTGTCCAATTAAAAGTCAGCAGCTGCAGTATTTGTAGCTGCTGACTTTTAATTTTTTTTTTTTTTTGACGGCCCCCTGGGTGGAACTCCTCTTGAAGTAATCTTACTGCATAGTACTGCCGGGTTGGCTTAAAGGTTCAAGTACTGTGTCTGACATTCATTGCAAACCAATACATCCTGTGGCAGAGGATCGTACGGGTTTTATTCCAAACAAGTCTGTGGCAGAGACTTTTGTTCGTGCTGCGTACTGGCTGCTAGGCAAGTGAGAGAGGCCTATCCAGGCGGGCAAAGATTGAATTCCACAAGGGGAGTGCATTCAACTACAAGTGTTCAATTCCAAAGAATGTTCTAAAGAATACTAAGGAAAGATATTTGAGCTTCCCTGCAACTTTCCTTCTGCCTCTTTCCTGCTACTTCCTTTATTACTTGTTCATTAAAGCATTGGAAAATATACTCAAGTGTTTGGTGCTTATATTGTCCAGAGGTAAACTCTTTTTTTTTTTTTTTTTACTTCAGAAACCAATAAGCAGAGGGCTAAATCAGCTCGATGTTCATTGACTGGTCGCCTTCTCCGGTTTACATCATAGTGGATAATGCATTGCCTCTAATTCCTTTTATATCGTCCCTCTGAATACTTTAGTGTGCCAATTTAGCAGCAAGTCCTCCCTTGTTTCCAACTCCTAGGCTCAATCTGTAGTGGCCCTCAAGCCCAGTGACTGGTGGGTCTTTATCATTTTTTGGGTCAGGTTAGAGGGGGAAGGGACTCGTATAAGGAAGTAAAAATATAGAAAAGATAAAGGAAAAACAGGAAAGGGATATATAATAGAAGACTTATGGGCTCCCCATGCCCGTTCTTTGCTGAGCTTCCCAGAATTACACAAAAAGTTTACTTATTCCCAAATCAACCCCCCCCTCCACCCCCCCTCAAAATTTAACCTACAAACCATCAAGATTATTTATTTAATCAAAATAGGAAAAAACAATAAAAAAGAGAAATAGGACACACAGAAAAAAAATAAATAAATAAAAAAAGAAAAAAAAAAGAAAAGAAAATATGCGTATCAAAATCACTTCGCTATAGCGCTCCTTGATCTCGAGGATCTCAGTTACCTATGTAGTCACATAAAGCCCCTCTCTTGGACTAATCCTACGCCTTGCCTACTAGGGAGCACCTACTTTCTCTAGCCATGGCTTCCACATGCTTTCAAATTCCTGAAGGTTGCCTCTCTTTATATACTCCACCCTTTCCCTACTCAGAGTATCATTAATAGTAGAGATCCACTCTTTCACCGAGGGGGGGTCTTTTGATTGCCATCTTAGTGTTATCGTCTTCCTAGCCTGAAACAAGGCTCGCGTGATGGCCAGTGTGGTGCTCAGTCTCTCCCCTAGAACTCTTCTATACCCCAGGATACAGGTTATGGCCTCTTTTACTACTATAGTGCCAAAGATACTTCCCAGGTTTCCGGTCACTTCTTCCCAGTATCTAAATAGCTTGGGACACCTCCACAGCATGTGGATGAGGTCTCCCGACCTCTGACATCTGGGACAGTTGTCATTAGGCCTTCCCCCAAATTTAAAAAGTCTTTTAGGTGTATAGTAGGATCTATTCAACAAAAGTAGATGAGAGAGCCGCTGTGAAGGGGACACCGAGACCTGTACACTCAGTTCCAAGGTTTTCGCCCATTGTTCCTGAGTCATTCCCCCTATATCCTCTTCCCATTTGGCTTTTAGTCCATGGAGTATCCCCCCGCTGTTGTCTGGTTTACTTAATTGATCATAAATTCTTGAGATTAAACCTCTAGTAGGGTTTACCTGCATTATGCACTGAAGTAGAGGCATTTCTTCCCAGCGCGGAGTCTGAGCTTTGAATTGTGCTTTAAGAGCGTGTTCTAGCTGGAGATATAGGAAGAAAGAGCTCTGAGGTAGCTTGAATTCCCCTACTAATTCCGGGAAACTCTTTAGCTTGGTGTCGTTATAAAGCTGGCTTAGCCTTCTGATGCCGAGATTCACCCATTCCCCAAAAGTACCTATTTTAAGAACTTCCTGTAAATTACGGTTATTCCAAATAGGAGAGTAAACTGTTGGATCATCATATCCCATCATTTTCTTGACAGTTTTCCAGAGTTTAATTAGCAGCTTGATAGTTGGATAGTTGTCATGGAACATATCTGCCTCTAGAGTTTCAACTAGGGTGTTATGTGGAGTACTTAGCAATAGCAGTTTGCCATTGGGGGTGCCGCCTTTCGGTATCCCACATCCTAGCAGCTGCTGTAGCTGAGTTGTTAAGAAGTAGCGCTCGGGGTGTGGGAGGGCAAAGCCCCCCTCCCGTGTGGGTAGCTGAAGCACTCGAAGTCGAATCCTGGCTTGCTTCCCCTTCCAAATCAGCTCCCTAAAGAGGCTATCAATTCTTTTAAACCACTTCTTGCCTATCCATACTGGTGAGTTGTGCAGGATGTATAGCAATTGTGGCATCCAAACCATTTTTATTAAGCTACATCTTCCTGCGGCGGACAGGGGCAGGCGCCTCCAGATTCCTATTTTTTGTTTCAGTTTTGTTAAAAGAGGGACGAGGTTTCTGCTGATATACCGGGTTGGATCCTTCGTCGGAACTATTCCCAGGTATTTCAAGGCATCCACCATTACCATCTTGCGTATATCGCACGTTGTTAACTCGCTGATGGGATCTATCGGCATAAACTCGGACTTCTTCCAGTTTATCTCTAGGCCAGAGAAGCTGCCGAAGTCCTTCACTATCCTCATCGCACTCAGTAGCGAATTTCTCGAGTCCCCCAGGAATAACAAAATGTCATCCGCATATAGCGCGATTTTTTCTTCGCCCGAATTTCGCAGAAAACCAGTTATCGCTCTGCTTTCCCTTATAGAGATGGCCAGGGGTTCCATCGCCAATGCGAACAGCAAAGGAGAGAGAGGACACCCCTGCCTAGTCCCCCTTTCCAGCTCAAACCAATCTGAAAATTCGTTGTTAATTTTTAGTCTAGCCTTAGGGCGGGTATATAACATTCTAATCCACCTTATAAAAGACGTGCCAAATCCGAATTTCTCCAATACGCGCCATATATAGCCCCACTCCACGCTATCAAAAGCCTTAGATACATCGAGGGTCATTAACGCTCTCGAGCCTACATTTTCCGATGGTAACTGTAAATTCAGAAATGCTCTTCTAATGTTCAGGCTCGTAGATCTATTGGCTATAAAGCCCGCCTGGTCTTCGTGTATCAATTTATGAATAACTCCGTTCAATCTTACTGCTAGCACCTTGGCAAGAATTTTTACGTCAGTACAAAGTAGAGAGATTGGTCTATAGGCGGCTACATCCAGTGGGTCTTTCCCTTCCTTCTGTAGTACAGTAATTGTTGCTTCTAACATTGAAGCAGGCAACTGGCCCCCCTCAAGTGACCCCTCCAAAGTTTTTAGTAGTTCAGGGATCAGCACTTCACCATACTGCTTATATGTCTCGCTTGGAAGGCCATCGGGCCCGGGTGACTTAAGACTTGCCATGCCCGCTACTGCTTGTTGCAGTTCTGCTACCGTTATTGGGGAGTCTAATATGGCGCTTTCTTCCTGTGATATAGTAGGAGTCGTTAGCCCCTCCAAAAAGTCCTCCATCAACGCCTCCTTGCCCCTTTTCTGCGAAGAGTAGAGTTTTTTATAATACCCCCTGAAGGCCTGTACAATTTCTGGGGTGCTTGAAGTTATATCTCCACTCTGTGATCTAATAGCGAGGACCGTGGATGGAGCCGCATTTGATTTTACAAGCATAGCCAATGTTCTTCCTACTCTTTCCCCCTCCACCATAAATTCCTGTCTCTGAAGAAGGCGCCTAGTCTCTGCTTTCTGCATGACCACTAATTTATACTTTTGTTGTTTCTCTTGCCAGGTGCTTTCCAGCTCCGGGGTTGGGTTTCTGATAAAGTTATTTTCGGCCTTGAGAGCTTCCCTCAAGGTACCCTCTTCCTCACTCCTAGCCTCTTTATTAAATTTAGCCATCTGCTGTATTAGAACCCCTCTAAGAAATGCCTTGAGGGTGTCCCATAGCACAGGGGGAGCCGCCGAGCCCTGATTGAACTCCACAAATTCCCTTAAAGCAGGGAGAATCCCATCCGATTTTTTAATTACTTTGAACCAGTGTGGGCTCACGCTCCAACTCTTCCTAGGCTTAGACTCTCCTACATTTAGTGTAGCCACCATAAGAGAATGGTCTGAGATACCTCTTGGCCAATATGCAATTTTTTCTAGCAGCTGTAGTGCCCTGGCATTTCCCAGGACTAGGTCTATCCTTGAGAGCGTGGAGTGTGACATAGAACAGCAGGTGTATTGCAGCGCGCCTGGATTTCGCACCCTCCATAAATCTACTAACCCTACTTCTTCCAGAAATAAACTTAAACGGGTCTTCCCTGATTCCTCTGAGAGTTGTCGTATCGGGAATCTATCCAGTTTTCTATCTAGGACCTCATTAAAGTCCCCGACGACTACTATCGGGCATTCCTTTTTATCCAACAGAAATTTATGCAATTTAAACAGTATATCCAAATTAAAGGGGGGAGGGATATATATGTTTGCCACCACGAACATGACACCGTCAATAGAGCAGAATAAAAAAATATATCTACCCAGATCGTCTATACTGGTCTGTCTGCAGGAAAATTTTACCCCAGCTTTCACAAAGATACTCACCCCCCTACTAAAAGAGGAGTGAAATGCATGAAATTGATATTGAAATTTTTTCATCTGTAGCTGCTGGCTGGTATCCCTAGTTAAGTGGGTTTCCTGCAGACAGACCAGGTCTACCCCAGAACTCTCCAGCACAGAGAACACTGCCAGCCTTTTAAGAGAAGAACCCAGGCCCCTAACATTCCAGGATCCTATTTTCAAGGGCCCGACTAACATTTAGATTCTAAAGAGCCTGTCATGTCACAACAAGTATTACCCTATATGTCCCTATTGTTTTTATAAAGTGAAATTTATGCGCCTCTTTACTCAAAAAAAAAAAAAAAAAAAAAAGGAAAAGGAAGGACATAAAGAGAAAGGAGGATCTATCCCAGCAACTGCTGTATTAATTCCAAATGTGTGCATATTGTGGATTCTAAAATACACGCTTAATTTAATTAACTCTACCCTGCTTTATTAAAATATACTACTAAAAGTGCCTGCATGTGTAGCAATAATCTGTAAGTGGAGGCCTGGAGGCCTCCAGTGTGGTTTCTGATGATGTAGGTGTTCGTAACAAATGATTTTCCCACCCTATTTCCCTTCCCTCCCAAATTCCCCCCCCTTCCCTTCCCACCCCACCTAATCTCCCCTACCCTCCCACCCCACCCCCCCCTTCCCTACCCACCTCTCTAGGTGTATCCCCTGGGGATTTACCATGACCGCTACCTCTTACACTAACACCGCCCTTTTACACCAATTCTTCCACTCACAACCCCACACCGCCCTACACCCAAACAACTGTGTGCACCCATCCTGTCCCGTCCTTCATAACAAAAACCGTTAACGGGTGCCGGAAAAGGGTAAAATCTTTGAGATGCACCCCCCATCGGAGCAGAAAAAAATAAGGCAGAACAAAGTAACAAAGACAAATATGCAGCCCCTATACCTCCCAGTGCCCTATCGTATCATCCTATCATCGCCCCGGCCTATTATGTGCTCCCCCACTCTCTACGTGGGGTTCGTAATTTTTTCCTCTATTATCTTCCAGCCACTTCTCAACTTCAACAGGGGAGTTAAAAAACAGAGTCTCCCCCAGGGCCACAATCCGCAACCTCGCTGGATATAGAAGAGCATAGGGCAACTTAAGTTTTTGTAGGTTGCGTTTTACCTGGGTAAACTCTGCTCTACGCCTCTGCAAGTCCGGAGAGAAGTCGGAATAGAATGATATTTTTGCCCCTTTAAAAAAGACCTCCCCTGCTTCCCTAATCTTCCGCAGTAAAGTCACTTTATCCTGGTAATTAAGAAATCTCAGGAGGAGGGGTCTCGGGTGGCCCCCCTCCTGTGGTGCCCTGAAAGGGATCCTGTGAGCTCTTATGATGGAGAACGAAGCCGAGAACAATTCTTTCCCGATTAGCTCCCCTAACCATTTTTCTAGAAATGCAATTGGATTGGCGCCCTCACTCCTTTCAGGTAGACCTATCAATCTCACATTATCTCTTCTACTCCTGTTCTCCATCTCATCCATTTTAGAGGCCTGTTTAGATAACTGTTCCTTCAGCCATTTTATTTCTTTGATTATTGGGTGCACATTGTCTTCTAGCCCACTAACTCTTTCTTCCAGGGCGGTTGTTCTCTCCGCCGTCTTCTGTAGATCTTGTCTAACCATTAAGAGATCTGCTTTAAGACCTTTCATCTGTTCACAGAGATCTTTGAGCGAGCTATTACACACCCCTACAGCCATGAATACATCCATTAAAGTTGGTTCTTTATTCAGGGGTAGATTCGGGTCGTTTATTAGCTCCAAGCTCACATTTGTGTTTTGATCACTTAGCTCTGGCCCTTTATTACATGTTAATTTGGAAGACTGGGTAGCCAACACACCCCCTAAGGGCTGTGAATGTGGCTGGCCCTGGCTTTTCCTATCTGATGTCCCCCCCTGTTGACTCTTTTGCTGCGTCCCTTTTTTTGGAGGGGTCAGAGCAGAGGCATGAGCATATTGCTCCAGTTTTGCTGCTGCTGCTGCTGCCGCAGCGTGCTGCGAATTTTTCTCTTTAGAGGAGCGTAGATTCTGCATCATTCACTCCTATAGGTATACAAATAGTTTAACAGCAAGAGATTAGCAGCACCTCTCCACACTCATCTACCCGCTGAATAGAATAACCACCTTGTTACTCTAAAAAATGGAGTGTGTGACGGGTGTATGGAGGGGGGGGAGCTCTCTCCACCCCAACACACCCCGACACGGGGGGGGGGAGAATTTCACACAAGGAGAGATTACAGTACCTTAAGTGGCCGGGGTGGGGTAGCTCCCCTCACCCAAGAGCACCTCAGCTACGGCAGTACTTAATGCAGCCTCCCTCCTTCACCGCAGTTTTGCGCAGCTGGTTAAATGCCGCTAAGGCAGTCGCCAGCAGTCTACGGTTAGTTAGGTATGTACGCAGGTATGCATGCAGTCACTGAGGAGCCAAGGGCTTTCAACTAGCTTATAGCTTATAATGGCCCCACCTAAGAGTAGGGGGATTGATATAATCTTAGTAACAAGGGGTCCCCCCACTACCTATCTTCCCCCGCCCGTATCAGCAACTCACCCAAAAAGGGAGAGAAAAGAAAAGGAGTATATTTTGCTTCCTATATTAGCTCACTCTGTTCACACATTTAGTACTACCAAAACAGCAGGTGAGGCAAACTGCTGACACATAGTTATATTACTGCACAAATGCCAAGTTGCCAGGAACTACCAGGGAACTACCAGGGATTACTTCTGAACCAAAGGTTGTCACACATTTTTTACAGCAGAATCCGGTTACCATATAAATGCTATACTATACCAGCTCCAGCCGACTTCTACTCCGTGTCTAGCATGAGAGTGTGGAAGTGAGAGTGAAAGCTGCTGCAGCGTGCAGGGGATAACGTCTCTCCCATAGGATTCCTCAGCATTCGCCGGTCATTAGGAGATCAAGAGGGCTCTTAACAGAGAAGCAGAGGGGTCAGCACGGCACCGAGCTCATGGATACAGGCATCCGTTGAGGAGCCAAAGCCATCCGAGGCGCCGTTCCTGTGGCCGGGGGGAGCGATGAGAACGGGGGTGGGACGGAGCACACAGCGTCCCTGCTCTCACTCACTCCATGCGGCCGCTCATCAGACACCCGCCCTTCCGGTCACGCCCCCACCAACCTTCTTCCAGAGGTAAACTCAACGAGACCCTAGACCCAGTGCCGGTGAAACAGAGGCATTGAGAGTGAAGGTAACAGCCCACTTTAAACCAGCAGCTCCACCGAGAGTTAGTGCTACATACAACACCTAGGATGCATATATATATATATATATATATATATATATATATATATATATATATATATACACAATACACTGTAAGTGCAGCTAACTGACTCGCCTGCCTACTCTATCTAACTTAAATCAAATGACACTGTCTCTCTGTGTATCTCTCTCCGCCACCGCAACACACTACACAAGGCCGCCACGCAGGTGGCCTTATATATAGTGTGGAGTGTGTACTAAACCCCCTGAGCCATAATTGGCCAAAGCCACCCTGGCTTTGGCCAATTATAGCTCTCTGTACAGATGGCACTGTGATTGGCCAAGCATGCGGGTCATAGTGCATGCTTGGTGCATGGCCAATCATCAGCCAGCAATGCACTGCGATGCCGCAGTGAATTATGGGCCGTTACGCACTACTCGAATTTGGCGCGAACAGCCCATAACGTTCGCAATTCGACGAACGGTCCAACAGGCGATGTTCGAGTCGAACATGGGTTTGACTCGAACTCGAAGCTCTTCCCTAGTCCTGAGCAGAGTTAAAGAAGAGCTCCAGTCTCTGAAGTGAAAATTAAAAGTCATCAGCTACAAAAACTGTAGCTGCTGACTTTTAATAAACAGCCACTTACCTGTCCCACGATCCAGCAGTGTGCTCACCCCAGTCGTGTTCTCCTTGTGTCCTCCCTCACCGGCACCGGCATCTTCACTATGGGCGCCCTGCTGTAACAGCTTGTCAGGGTACTAAGAATAGTTAGTTGCGCTTGTATTAACCTCATATTCCCAAAGAATACGGTCCGCATGTGTGAAAGGGGCCTATCACTTTAGCTTTTTTTTTTGTGGTATTTTTTGGCTTTTTTTGGTTCAATAAGGTCACTAGCCAATTGACGCTATTTTGACTTAATTATTTAAACACTGGATAATTACCCACACCTTTTTTGAAAGCTTTTTTGTGTTGGCAAAGGATTATATGTGTATATTTTAGGATTGCACATCATTACTTTTAACTTTACAGGAATCTCATGTTAGTAATATATATTATTTTTTTTCATTTGTGTCACGCTAATAGATTATTTATTTGTTATTCAGAGTGTTCTAGCTGTGTTCAAGGATTTTACACAGCAAGGTTCATTATTGTGCGTTTTTGGTACACTTTATGGCAGATTAGCCCAAATATAATTTATTCATATTCACTGTCATTTATTTTAAAGTGGGAGTCCTATATATTTTATATTTTACATATTTTTTATTATTACCACTTCACGTTTTATTAGTGTTTTTAAGTGGAAGCAGTTTATTTATGATTACTCACTATTTTGGCAGTGGAATTTCACCTTTTAATTTACCACTCTCATTTTTATCACCTATTTGGGAATTTAATGTTACTAGTAGCAAAGGATTTTACCCTTCATTTTTCTTTGGGAATATGAGGTTAATACAAGCGCAACTGACTATTCTTAGCATCAATTGATTTTAATACACACATTTGAGTTGCAGCTGTATTATTTGATTATCTCATATTCACAAATTTGATCCTCATAGCAATTCAAACACTAACCACGCTTGAGCCCCTCTTTTATACTTTTAAGCTTGTCAGGGTACCCACTGTGCATGCGCCAGAGGCGCTGCGCTCTGTGACTGGTGCCAAAGTCTTCTGGGACCTGCCATGCATCCCAGAAGACTTTGGGGGGGGGGGGACTTACGCTTCCGGTTGCCTAAGGCGATCAAAGCGGAAGTAGGGGCGGGTACATGTCAAATTTGGTTGTCTGTTTCCCCCTCCTCCCCAAAAGCTCCCCAAAAGCTTCATTTCACAAACAAGAGCTAGGTAGAAGGCTTTAAAGTGGAACTTCCCTTTTTGGGTGGAGCTCTGCTTTAATAGCTGAATAGACAATAAGATGCATCCATGTCCCTCCCACTTTGCAGTATGGAAGAGATAAGAGTCAGAACCCAGGGTGACACATGACCATGGATTTAAGTAATGTCTGGCAGCCTCAGAGCTTTAATGTAGACCTTAAAAAGTAGGATTTGTTTATTGGGTAGCTTCCACCGCCAAATAAAAAAAATACACTAGAATAAAAAGAAAAAAGTTAATCAGAAAGAAATTAAAAATACTCACCTTACCTTTGCCACTGCAAAAATGACCAAAAAACATCTTCAATCAATAGAAAGCCTTCTCTGAAGTTCACTGGGAAACTGTCACTTATGGTAGTGTCAATCTCCTTGGTCCCCTGGTGCACTAAGCAGTTTCTCCCTCTGACCTCCATGTCATTACTGTATCCTTTACTGAGGTGGAAGTTAGCAGGATGACCCACTGAGCACTGTAAGGCACATAGGAAAGTGACAATCCAAAAGGGCTGGTTTCCCAGTGGGTTTCAGAACAGGATTTCTATTGAACAGAGCAGTGTTCTGGTTCCTCAGAAATGTCAGGAATGGTATGTTTTCTCTCTCTTCCTTTTCAGGTAAACCTATTTGGCATTCCTATTGTAAAGGGCAGGGTTGCTCTAAAGAAAGGCTTTTGGAAGCAGCCATTACCTAAACCATTGTCTACATTTCACCGGCAATAAATCCATCACTCAGCTCCACTCTCTTCAAACTTTTTTGGGGCATGTGGCCTAGGACTTAGCGCTTCCATCAAATCTTTCTCAGATAGGTGTTTTGCTTAATGACAATTTCTGCTAATAAGTTTAATGATTAGATGTCTAGGGTGTACATATACAAACCTGGCATACTGGACAATGCAGATTCTCCAAACACTTGTACGTCACAGAGCTGTAGATATTCACATTTCCAGAGCAGGATGATGTTCACATATTGGCCAACCATGCCATTGCACTGTAAGGTCTGAGTGCCGCCATTGGGAATGCTTGTTATTTCTGTGCACCTGCATAAAAGCAGTAACATCATACATACTGTATAAGTGTCAAGATGTTACTCGTACTAATAATATAAAAACCCTGCTCCTCCTTGGTGGTTAAACCTGTTTTGGCTGACTGCTCTGCAGGACCAGGATGACATCCCCACGGAATTGCAATACTTTACAGCCATCAGGGAGTCAGCCACGTACGACATAGTGTGGGAGACGTTTAAGCTCCACGCCTGCTCCCTGCTCTCCACACGTATCAACAGACTTAAGCGATCATCGAAACTCATTGTCCAACAGGCTACAGAACACCTACAGGTGCTGGAGGAGGCGTTCCACCAGGACCCCTCGCCCAGCACTGCCAACAATCTCAAGATTCAGACGCGACAGGTCTCCCTAGTTACATATTGAGAAGGCCAAGCAACGCATCTTTTTCTGTAGGCAAAGGGTATTTGGGTATGAAGAAAGATCGGGCAAACTCTTTGCATATCTTGCTCACTTTGATTCACGTCCCCCGGTGGTGGTGTCGTTGACTGACCCCCGGGGGAACGACGTCACTGATCCGCAACAAGTAGTGGAGGAATTTGCGAGATTCTACACACTCTACACCTCCCGGGTCACTCACACTCCCCAAGATACCAAAGATTACTTAGCAAGAATTAAATTCCCTAGATTGACTGATGCCCAACGTGAACTCTTAGAAGCTCCCATTACAAAAGAAGGTATCTCCGAGGCTATCTCCTGTCTGGCTACATCTAAGGCCCCAGGATCAGATTGCTTACCACTTGAATTTTTTTGCCACCTACTCTGAAATATTAACCCCTAAACTTCATGACCTATACAAATCCATATTTGACACGGGAATTCTACCCCCCTCCATGAGAGAAGCCCAAATTGTAGTAATCCCTAAGCCTGGTAAGGACCCTAAATACCCGGAATCATATAGACCCATTTCCTTACTACAGGTCGACATTAAAATACTGGCTAAGATTCTAGCCTCCCGCCTTAACGGTCATTCTTTCCCTGATCCACCCCGATCAGACAGGCTTAATGCCAGGGAAGAACCCTGCTGTGAATATTCGCCGCCTATTTATGAACATTCAGGGGTCCCATGATGAAGTCGGCTCGAGGGTCGTGGTGGCTCTAGATGCCGCCAAGGCCTTCGATTCCGTGGATTGGAACTACCTATGGGAGTGCCTCTCAAGATTTGGACTTGGCCCCAACTTTTTTCGCTGGGTTTAGCTCCTGTATCAATCCTCGAAGGCCAAGGTGTTTGTAAATGGCTGGCTCTCCGACCAATTCCCACTGGAGAGAGGGACCCGACAAGGCTGCCCCCTTTCCCCCATGCTGTACGCATTGGCTGTGGAGCCGTTGGCTATCATGGTTCATGTGGACACCAATAATCGAGGCCTCAAGATAGGGAATCTGGAAGAAAAGATTGGGATGTATGCAGATGATACGCTCCTCTACTTGGCCGACTCGGTTCCCTCCCTCGTTGCAGCCCTCCACTCCATAGAACGTATTGTTAGCCACTCGGGCCGAAGCATAAATTGGTCTAAATCCCAGATCCTTCCGATTGACCATTCTCCCCCCCCCTCACATCCTCCCCTCTGAATCTCCCCAGGGTCTCTAATCAAGTACCTCGGAGTGCAAGTAGATCGCTCACAGACTACACACTCTTGAATATTGAACCCCTGTATACCCTGATCAAGATTAAGACACCAAATTGGGCTCGACTACCCCTGGGTGTTATGGGACACGTCAGTCTAGTCAAAATGATACTTCTCTAAAAGATACTCTATTTGGTGTGGCATGCTCCCCTGTATATATCACAAATTTTTTTCAAAACAATTGAATCTATCCTTAATTCGTTTATATGGGGACACAAATTATGTTGGAGAATACTGAAGAACCCAGTGACATTGGGAGGAGTTGCTCTTCCAGATTTTCAGGACTATTATCTTGCCTCCCAACTGTCCCACTTCCATCATTTTGACAAAAACGAGCTACCAAGATACCAGCTACTACTCTGTGAACACCCTGATAACCCAGCCTATACCCCACTTCAGACAGTCCTAAGGGCCCCATTGACAGGACATACCCCCCAACACAAAGCAGGCATGTTGACACACCACCAGGGGGTATGGCGGTTGGCACTACAAAAACTCGGGATTCCACAGGTTCATTCTCACACCCCCCTCTGGTTCAACACATGCCTGCCTGAACTATTGTCCACCCCAGACCCCGCGGTTTGGATACGTAATGGGATCTTGTATATACACCAGATCATGACCACTACAGGACTTAAAACATTCCAAACGCTAAAAGATGAATTCTCACTTCCCAATCACCTTCTTTTCAGGTACTTACAACTCCGCCGTGCTATACAAACTCAGTTTGCTGGCTCCAACCCATCCCTGACAGTCCCCTCCATAGTTGACACGATTGCAAGTGCTGAACCAGCCAAACTAATCTCCACCCTCTACTCCGCCATCCGTCTTCCCAACACCATAGCCTTGGCCTATACTGCCAAGACTAGATGGGAGGTGGACGTTGGAATAATTGAGGATGAGGATTGGGATGAGATCTTGGCAGACGTTAAAAAAGTTTCCCCTAAACTGTCCGACCGCCTCATATATATTATACATAGGACATATCTGACTCCTCAGAGGGTAACGCACTTCAAACCCATGTATAATCCAGGATCCCGTCTATGCGACCACTCCCCAGGCTCCTTCTATCACCTTATATGGTCCTGCCCAACTATCCAAGCATACTGGATACAAGTGATACGCTTCCTGCACGATCAAATGGGCTCTCCTGCTACTCTAGACCCAAAGATGTGTCTACTCCGTCTGCTGCCAGACTTAGACGCTGACAAACCTCTTCATACCTCTCTACATGAAACGCTATTCTTGGCGAGAAAAGCGATAGCCGTAATTGGATGCGGGCCCTACCCCCTACAATCCAGTGCTGGAAAAAAGAAATTAATGGCACTCTCCCATATAAAAATATGATTTATGTACATAGAGGATGCCCGCTTAAATACGAGCAGGTCTGGAACAGATGGTTGAAGGATGGTGAAACATGTACCTGAAATGTTGATATGTTCAGCTCTCATTTCCCTCCCTCCTCTCCCCCTTTCCTCCCTTCTTTATTGTGTACTGGCTTCATGTCCAGTGGATATTTCACCCTATATCACGCAGATAACTTAATGTGCTCATGTATGTACTACTGTTCTGGCCATGTTGGCTTACATTATTTTATGTACCAAGCATATATTTTTTCAATAAAGTTGGTTTTCCAACTAAAAAAAAAAAAAATCGGAATCTGCCATCTATGTCCCTTTTCACTTTGTAGCAGAGGCGGCTCTAGACTTTGTGAGGCCTTAGGCAAAACTTAGACATGAGGCCCCACTCACGCCCGTAATGGGAAAAATAATATAGGTGATAAAAATTAACTGTATAATTGCATATATTAACAGCCTTAAATTCTATGAACTCACAGTTTCTATAAATTTCTCTGACCAATTATTCTTTAATCAAATATTATTAAACATAGGATATATCTCATATATATATATATATATATATATATATATATATATATATATATATATATATATATATATATATATATATATATATATATATATATATATATATATATATATATATATATAATATATATATATTACACGCACACAAATATAGATCAAATTGTGCAGCTGCCTACTCATTATCCTCAGTGCTGTCTCCAAAATGTGAAATAAATTTGGTCAGAGACTGTGCGGAAAATGATACAGGAGATGGTCAGACACTGTGCAGACAACGATACAGGAGCCAGTCAGAGACTGTGCAGACAATGATACAGGAGACAGTCAGAGACACATACAGCAAGCCGGCCACCCGACCGACTGCCCGGGGCTGTATTTGTGCAGGAGTTGTCCACAGGAGCCGGGACTCGGGAGGATGGGTCGGGGGGGCTTTTTTTCGTGTGGGGCGGCTTTTTTGCCACCCCTGCAAAGTGCCGCCCTAGGCCTGGGCCTTGTCAGCCTAGGCCAAGAAACAGCACCGAGACAGGGTACAGACCATGAGACCATAGACAGACAGGGTACAGACCATGAGACAGACAGGGTACTGGGGACAGACCGTGAGACAGACAGGGTACTGGGGACAGACCGTGAGACAGACCATGAGACAGACAGGGTACTGGGGACAGGCCGTGAGACAGACAGGGTACTGGGGACAGACCGTGAGACAGACAGGGTACTGGGGACAGATCCTGAGACAGACAGGGTACTGGGGACAGACCCTGAGACAGACAGGGTACTGGGGACAGACCCTGAGACAGACAGGGTACTGGGGACAGACCCCGAGACAGACAGGGTACTGGGGACAGACCCTGGGACAGACAGGGTACTGGGGATAGACCCTGAGACAGACAGGGTACTGGGGACAGACCCTGAGACAAACAGGGTACTGGGGACAGACCCTGAGACAAACAGGGTACTGGGGACAGACCCTGAGACAGACAGGGTACTGGGGACAGACCTTGAGACAGACGGGTTACTGGGGACAGACCCTGAGACAGACGGGTTACTGGGGACAGACCGTGAGACAGACGGGTTACTGGGGACAGACCGTGAGACAGACAGGTTACTGGGGACAGACCGTGGGACAGACTGGGTACTGGGGTCAGACCGTGAGACAGACAGGGTACTTGGGACAGACCATGAGACAGACGGGGTACTGGGGACAGACCGTGAGACAGACAGGGTACTGGGGACAGACCGTGAGACATACGGGGTACTGGGGACAGGCCGTGAGACAAATGGGGTACTGGGGACTGACCATGAGACAGACTATGAGACAGACAGGGTACTGGGGACAGACCCTGGGACAGACAGGGTACGGGGGACAGACCCTGAGACAGACAGGGTACTGGGGACAGACCCTGAGACAGACAGGGTACTGGGGACAGACCCTGAGACAGACAGGGTACTGGGGACAGACCCTGAGACAGACAGGGTACTGGGGACAGACCCTGAGAAAGACAGGGTACTGGGGACAGACCCTGAGACAGACAGGGTACTGGGGACAGACCGTGAGAAAGACAGGGTACTGGGGACAGACCCTGAGACAGACAGGGTACTGGGGACAGACCGTGAGACAGACGGGTTACTGGGGACAGACCTTGAGACAGACGGGTAACTGGGGACAGACCGTGAGACAGACGGGTTACTGGGGACAGACCGTGAGACAGACGGGGTACTGGGGACAGATCGTGAGACAGATGGGGTACTGGGGACAGACCATGAGACAGACGGGGTACTGGGGACAGACCGTGAGACAGACGGGGTACTGAGGGCAGACCTTGAGACAGACGGGGTACTGGGGACAGACCGTGAGACAGACGGGGTACTGGGGACAGACCGTGAGACAGACGGGGTACTGGGGACAGGCCGTGAGACAGACGGGGTACTGGGGACAGACCGTGAGACAGACGGGTTACTGGGGACAGACCGTGAGACAGACGGGGTACTGGGGACAGACCGTGAGACAGACGGGGTACTGGGGACAGGCCGTGAGACAGACGGGGTACTGGGGACAGACCTTGAGACAGACCTTGAGACAGACGGGTTACTGGGGACAGACCGTGAGACAGACGGGTTACTGGGGACAGACCGTGAGACAGACGGGTTACTGGGGACAGACCGTGAGACAGACGGGGTACTGGGGACAGACCGTGAGACAGACGGGGTACTGGAGACAGACCGTGAGACAGACGGGGTACTGGAGACAGACCGTGAGACAGACGGGGTACTGAGGGCAGACCATGAGACAGACGGGTTACTGGGGACAGACCGTCAGACAGACAGGGTACTGGGGACAGACCGTGAGACAGACCATGAGACAGACAGGGTACTGGGGACAGACCGTGGGACAGACTGGGTACTGGGGACAGACCGTGAGACAGACAGGGTACTGGGGTCAGACCGGGAGACAGACGGGGTACTGGGGACAGACCGGGAGACAGACGGGGTACTTGGGACAGACCATGAGACAGACGGGGTACTGGGGACAGACCGTGAGACAGACGGGGTACTGGGGACAGACCGTGAGACAGACGGGGTACTGGGGACAGGCCGTGAGACAAACGGGGTACTGGGGACAGACCATGAGACAGACGGGGTACTGGGGACAGACCGTGAGACAGACGGGGTACTGAGGGCAGACCTTGAGACAGACGGGGTACTGGGGACAGACCGTGAGACAGACGGGGTACTGGGGACAGACCATGAGACAGACGGGGTACTGGGGACAGACCGTGAGACAGACGGGGTACTGAGGGCAGACCTTGAGACAGATGGGGTACTGGGGACAGACCGTGAGACAGACGGGGTACTGGGGACAGACCGTGAGACAGACGGGGTACTGGGGACAGGCCGTGAGACAGACGGGGTACTGGGGACAGACCTTGAGACAGACCTTGAGACAGACGGGTTACTGGGGACAGACCGTGAGACAGACGGGTTACTGGGGACAGACCGCGAGACAGACGGGGTACTGGGGACAGACCGTGAGACAGACGGGGTACTGGGGACAGACCGTGAGACAGACGGGGTACTGGGGACAGACCGTGAGACAGACGGGGTACTGAGGGCAGACCGTGAGACAGACGGGTTACTGGGGACAGACCGTCAGACAGACAGGGTACTGGGGACAGACCGTGAGACAGACCATGAGACAGACAGGGTACTGGGGACAGACCGTGGGACAGACTGGGTACTGGGGACAGACTGTGAGACAGACAGGGTACTGGGGACAGACCATGAGACAGACGGGGTACTGGGGACAGACCGTGAGACAGACGGGGTACTGGGGACAGACCGTGAGACAGACGGGGTACTGGGGACAGGCCGTGAGACAAACGGGGTACTGGGGACTGACCATGAGACAGACTATGAGACAGACAGGGTACTGGGGACAGACCGTGAGACAGACAGGGTACTGGGGACAGATCCTGAGACAGACAGGGTACTGGGGACAGACCCTGAGACAGACGGGGTACTGGGGACAGACCCCGAGACAGACAGGGTACTGGGGACAGACCCTGGGACAGACAGGGTACGGGGGACAGACCCTGAGACAGACAGGGTACTGGGGACAGACCCTGAGACAAACTGGGGACAAACCCTGAGACAGACAGGGTACTGAGGACAGACCCTGAGAAAGACAGGGTACTGGGGACAGACCCTAAACCAGACAGGGTACTGGGGACAGACCGTGAGACAGACGGGCTACTGGGGACAGACCTTGAGACAGACGGGTAACTGGGGACAGACCGTGAGACAGACGGGTTACTGGGGACAGACCGTGAGACAGACGGGGTACTGGGGACAGATCGTGAGACAGACGGGGTACTGGGGACAGACCATGAGACAGACGGGGTACTGGGGACAGACTGTGAGACAGACGGGGTACTGAGGGCAGACCTTGAGACAGACGGGGTACTGGGGACAGACCGTGAGACAGACGGGGTACTGGGGACAGACCGTGAGACAGACGGGGTACTGGGGACAGGCCGTGAGACAGACGGGGTACTGGGGACAGACCGTGAGACAGACGGGTTACTGGGGACAGACCGTGAGACAGACGGGTTACTGGGGACAGACCGTGAGACAGACGGGGTACTGGGGACAGACCGTGAGACAGACGGGGTACTGGGGACAGACCGTGAGACAGACGGGGTACTGGGGACAGACCGTGAGACAGACGGGGTACTGAGGGCAGACCGTGAGACAGACGGGTTACTGGGGACAGACCGTCAGACAGACAGGGTGCTGGGGACAGACCGTGAGACAGACCATGAGACAGACAGGGTACTGGGGACAGACCGTGGGACAGACTGGGTACTGGGGACAGACCGTGAGACAGACAGGGTACTGGGGACAGATCGTGAGACAGACGGGGTACTGGGGACAGACCGGGAGACAGACGGGGTACTTGGGACAGACCATGAGACAGACGGGGTACTGGGGACAGACCGTGAGACAGACGGGGTCCTGGGGACAGACCGTGAGACAGACGGGGTACTGGGGACACGCCGTGAGACAAACGGGGTACTGGGGACTGACCATGAGACAGACTATGAAACAGACAGGGTACTGGGGACAGACCGTGAGGCAGACAGGGTACTGGGGACAGATCCTGAGACAGACAGGGTACTGGGGACAGACCCTGAGACAGACGGGGTACTGGGGACAGACCCCGAGACAGACAGGGTACTGGGGACAGACCCTGGGACAGACAGGGTACGGGGGACAGACCCTGAGACAGACAGGGTACTGGGGACAGACCCTGAGACAAACTGGGGACAAACCCTGAGACAGACAGGGTACTGGGGACAGACCCTGAGACAGACAGGGTACTGGGGACAGACCCTGAGACAGACAGGGTACTGGGGACAGACCCTGAGACAGACAGGGTACTGGGGACAGACCCTGAGACAGACAGGGTACTGGGGACAGACCCTGAGACAGACAGGGTACTGGGGACAGACCCTGAGACAGACAGGGTACTGGGGACAGACCCTGAGACAGACGGGGTACTGGGGACAGATCGTGAGACAGACGGGGTACTGGGGACAGACCATGAGACAGACGGGGTACTGAGGGCAGACCGTGAGACAGACGGGGTACTGGGGACAGACCGTGAGACAGACGGGGTACTGGGGACAGACCGTGAGACAGACGGGGTACTGGGGACAGGCCGTGAGACAGACGGGGTACTGGGGACAGGCTGTGAGACAGACGGGGTACTGGGGACAGGCCGTGAGACAGACGGGTTACTGGGGACAGACCGTGAGACAGACGGGTTACTGGGGACAGACCATGAGACAGACGGGGTACTGGGGACAGACCGTGAGACAGACGGGGTACTGGGGACAGACCGTGAGACAGACGGGGTACTGGGGACAGACCGTGAGACAGACGGGGTACTGGGGACAGACCGTGAGACAGACGGGGTACTGAGGGCAGACCGTGAGACAGACGGGTTACTGGGGACAGACCGTCAGACAGACAGGGTACTGGGGACAGACCGTGAGACAGACCATGAGACAGACAGGGTACTGGAGACAGACTGTGGGACAGACTGGGGACTGGGGACAGACCGTGAGACAGACAGGGTACTGGGGACAGACCGTGAGACAGACGGGGTACTGGGGACAGACCAGGAGACAGACGGGGTACTGGGGACAGACTGTGAGACAGACGGGGTACTGGGGACAGACCGTGAGACAAACGGGGTACTGGGGACTGACCATTAGACAGACTATGAGACAGACAGGGTACTGGGGACAGACAGGGTAAAGACCATGAGACCATAGAAAGACAGGGTAATGTACAGACAGCATGATGATGTACTGTACCTGCTCCTCGGTCCCATACACTACTAAAGGCAGCATAAGAAGCCGGCGACAGGTGATGTTGTCTTTGAGCTCCCTCATGCAGTGCAATCTAGGAGTTGTAGTCTCTGCAGAGCACAGGCACCAGAGGGCCAAGTCTGTGCTGTGAAGAACTACAACTCCCACCATGCACTGGGGCCGCCGACTGGGGGACAGGCTAGGAGGACGGCGCCGCGGCGGTGGAGCCTGTCATTGGATGCAGCCCGACTGAGCCGAGATGATGTCATCTACCTCGTCCGCCGAGATTCATCATCAGCTCAGACAGGCGGCGCCGGCGTCTATGTGCAGCGCCCAACCGCCCGCTCGCTTATCCCGCCAGCGGCAGCCGGCTTGCTTGTGCACACTGACGTTCCACTCCCGAGTCCCCACACACTGTCTCCTATCAGGCAAATTAGGCTGCCACGGCCTGCGAGGCCCTTGTGAGGGCGAGGCCTAAGGCAATCGCCTAATTTGCCTAATTAAAGAGCCGCCTCTGCTTTGTAGTATGGAAGAGATGAGAACCTAGGTTGACACATGACCACAGATTCAGGTAAGTATTTTTGGCCATTTAGATTTGTTTAAAATTTTTAATCTCGACAATTAGTTGGCAATGTCTGGCAGCCTCAGAGCTTTAATGTAGACCCTACTTAAAAAAAAGTAGGATTTGTTTATTAGGTAGCCCCCACCATCAGATAAAAAATGCAATAGGTAAAAAAAAAAAAAAAAAAAGTTAAAAATCTGAAAAAATAATTCTAAATATTCACCTTACCATTACCACTACAAAAATGGCCTGTTTAATAGAAAGCCTCCTCTGAAGTCCACTGGGAAACTGGCACTTTTTTTTTTTTAATTGGAAAACCAACTTTATTAAGAAAATATATGCTTGGTACATAAAAAGTAATATAAGCCAAAATGGCCAGAACAGTAATACATACATGAGCACATTAAGTTATCTACATGATATAGGGTGAACTATCCACCGGACATGAAGCCAGTACACAATAAAGAATAAGGGGGAAAAGGGGGAGAGGAGAGAAGAAAATGAGTGAGGAACATATCAACATTTCAAGTACATATTTCACCATCCTCCAACCATCTGTTCCAGACCTGCTCGTATTTAAGCGGGCATCCTCTATGTACATAAATCAGCTTCTTACATGGGAGAGTGTCATTAATTTCTTTTTCTTGATCATACATCACGGGACACAGAGTATTCATTACATAGTGGGTTAGATAGGCACCATCGGTGATTGGACACTGGTTAACCCCAATTAAGGAGAATTCCTCCCCTATATAACCCCTCCCATACGGGGAGGACCTCAGTTTTTGCACCAGTGTCTAAGGTGGTTGGTCACGTAAAACATGTGCTGTGAAGAAAGCTCCAGTTTGGTCCCTGCGGGGGCTTAAAGGGCTATGCTGACCGGATCCATATCTCGGTCGATATTTTGACTCCCAAGATGGTATGGTACCCGGGCCTCGTCATCCGAAGAAGCAAGGTTTTGCCTGTAAGTCTCTCTTTGGAGGACTGGGCTCTGAGAAAACCAGGCTTGGTGTACTATTAAAACAGTGGCAGGAAAGTTTCTGGTAGAGTCTTTTACAGGTCCAAGTAAAGAGGTTTCTCTGAGTAGGAACCCAAAAAACCCTGAAGGTTGGCACAACGCTACCCGTCGTGATGGGTGAAGGCTGGACACTGTCTGTTCTCAGCAGTTCCTGCGACGGGGACAGGTAAGAGAAGTTAAATCCTATATATATATTTATATTACAAGTGGATTTTCTTCATTGAGTAGTTCATGTCTTACCTGATTTCCACCACTAGAAGGAGTAAAGAGCAAACTTACTTGCTTTTCAGGCACACTCACTGAAGCTGGTGTCCAATCATTCCCTTCCCCCACTGCAGTAGTGCAGACGCCAGGTGGCTAATTTAAAAGCCCAGAGCGTTCAGAGCTCTGTAAACAGATGGACACAGAGTCTGGGCAGTGAGCATCTTAAAGTGGTCGGATCCAGGCTAACCTAAGACACCTACTCGGCATCAGGTTGTGCAGTATTAAGCATATATGTATATTGTGAGACTTTTCGCACAACAGTGATTGCATATGTACTCTAGTGAAGTAGGAATGGGGATCAGATTATATGGCCATGGTTATGTGTGTAGTAGGGCTGATTTAGAATTTCAGCTAAGAAGCCATTCCTATTTACTATGCTAAGAACATTTTGTGAAATCGGTAGAACCTGACAGGTTGTGGTTTGGGACACTGAATTCACCCATTTCCCCCCCTTAGCACAGCCATCTGTGCTTAGCTTAGCACACTTTTCCGGTGTCCAGGGTGTGTCAAGCTGGTCAGCAGATGAAGAAGGAAACCGCAAAAGCAAGGCTTGTGCAAGGCTTGTGAAAGAATATGCTTTGCTAAACTGCTTTGCATCAATAAGAGTAGGTTAACTGTTTAAAAGGTTAAAATGTCTTGTAACGGAAATGTATAGTGTGTTCGCTTGTGACGCAATATGATGAAAAGATATATGTACACTGTATTTCTCTGTATGGCTCACTCTTGGCGTGTAGACACGAGTCGGGTCAGGAGTGTCCATTCTTAATGGCCAAAAGAATGGAATAAAAACCTCGCATACCAGAAGTTCATTGTCCAGCAGTCATTACCAATATTCTGCTACCTCATTTGGTGCATTGGCCGCAAGGGGGGAATATCGGTGTGACCTGTTGAGGCAGGTGGCACTGTTTTCCACCAGACCTACAAGGAGTGGTCCGAGAGGCCAGCCCTGTGGGCTATATCGTAGTCTCAAAAGGCGCCTTCTAGAACTGTTATCTAGGAGACTGTGCTGTGTCCCATTTGGTGGCCTGCTGTGGACGACCTTCGTAGCGTCAAAAGGACCTGGGAATCCGAGAAGTAGATAGCTGGAGCTCCAACGGGAACAGGTGAGAGTCTTTTTATTTCTGTTTTTGGATAACAGTCAGACAGCCAGCCAGCCTCTCGACGGATCGAGAGAAGGGAAGCCTGATCACCTTCCGAGAGAGACGTCCGTTCAGATGATTGTGCATCTTTCGGACGAATCCTCAGTCAGTCAGTAATTTTTGGGTGGGAGTGTCTGGTATGATTGATGTGTGTATGAGACATCACTTTGTGGTGAAGTGACCGTGCTCCTCTTTTACATGCGGTTCCTGGCTGGGAGACCACGTCCAGGCCACTAACCGAGGGAAGCGTTGTCTATTGTCCCTACCTGTGTCAAGGATTCAGACCCCTTACTGAATTCTCATCATTTACCCTACCCTCTGTGTCTGTCTTGGTGTCTGTTAGGTTATAAGAATGGGTGGGAAACATAGTGTTGAATCTCCCCTACAAACCATGATCTCCAACTTTAAGAAGGGATTTTCTAAGAACTGTAATTTAAAACTTAGCCCTGAGAAATTGATAACATTGTGTGAGAAAGATTGGCCCTGGTATGGAGCGCGGTGGCCCCCACAGGGAACCCTTGACTTAGAGACCATTGACTGATTATTTGAGAATATTATGTCAGAATTACAGAAACATGACCAAGACGCACCTTCCAGGAGGACTGTTCGTTCGGGTGATTGTGCATCCCTCGAATAAATCCTCAGCCAGTCAGGAGGAATATCCGTCCAGATGATTGTGCATCTCTCAGATAAATCCTCAGCCAGCCAGTCAGGAGGAATATCCGTCCAGATGATTGTGCATCTCTCGGATAAATCCTCAGCCAGCCAGTCAGGAGGAATATCTGTCCAGATGATTGTGCATCTCTCGGATAAATCCTCAGCCAGCCAGTCAGGAGGAATATCCGTCCAGATGATTGTGCATCTCTCGGATAAATCCTCAGCCAGCCAGTCAGGAGGAATATCCGTCCAGATGATTGTGCATCTCTCGGATAAATCCTCAGCCAGCCAGTCAGGAGGAATATCCGTCCAGATGATTGTGCATCTCTCGGATAAATCCTCAGCCAGTCAGTCAGTCAGCTAGGAGAAAACGTCCGTCTGGATGATTGTGCATCCTTTGGACAAATGGGAGATAAAGACCTGCAGTGGATAGAAGCCACAAAAAGAGGAACAGTATAGAATTATAGTTATGACAAGAGTAGTACCACTGACAAAACAAACAAAACACATATATTCTCAACCCGAAGAGACAGATCAGCCTCCCCCGTATGTAGATGAAAGGACCTCAGATAGAGACAGGTCAGAGCCATGTCCAAATGCCCCGTCCAGTAAACAAGGGGACTCAAGTTGTTCTTCACCTACATCAGATTCAGCAAGTTTGTCAATGCCAAATCTCAGTAAATATACTCCTGACCGTAACACTCTGGGTATAGGCAGGACAGAAATAGGGAACTCAGTAGTAGTCAATGGGCTCCCCAATCAAGTGTCCACTTCCACTCCGAGAAATCCTGATGCAAATAGCCGGACCCTTGCCCCGTCTTTCAACATACCTCTGCAAATGCCCTTAAGAGAACAGGCGGTGGAGGAATATCGGACTCTAGTTTACACCCCTTTTTAACACAACAGATTTACTGAACTGGAAGATTCATAACCCTGCCTACTCTGAGAAGCCCCAAGCCATCACAGATTTGCTCTGGTCAATAACTCAGACCCATAACCCCACTTGGTCGGACTGCCAGCAACTTTTATTGACCCTTTTTAATACTGAGGAGAGACACAGAATTAACCAAGCAGTGCAGAAGTATAAAGGCAAAAGACCCTTCCTATTAGAAAGACTTTGTAGTTTTGGGGGGGGGGTATCAAGTCCAACGTCAGTTCCTGTAGATGCCGGATTCCCCTATTCCCTTGCTGGGCAGAGACTTACTTGCTAAACTCAGAGCATACATATACTTCCAATCTGACGGACAGGCTATCCTAAAATTGCCCCATCCCTTTGAAGCCCGCATACTGCAAGACATCCCGGGACTATGGGCAGAAGACAACCTACCAGGATTAACCACACACGTTCCCCCAATCCTTATTGAATTAAAATCAGGAGCCACTCCAGTCAGCCTGAAACAGTACCCAGTCCCTCTAAAAGCCCTAGTAGGAAAACAAAAGTACTTAAACAAATTCCTACACTATGGAATTCTAAAACCCTGTCAGTCTCCCTGGAATACACCTCTACTCCCAGTGCAGAAACCTGAAACAGCTCACTGTCATCCTGTTCAAGACCTCAGAGCGGTCAATCAGGCTGTAATGACCATGCACCCAGCGGTCACTAATGAACTGTTACAATTACTGTGGGAGGCAGGTTATAAGGTGTCCCGGAGAAAGGTGCAATTTTGACAAGAGACTGTAAAGTACCTAGGATTCAGAGTATCACAAGGGCAGAGACAATTGGGAGAAGGCAGGAAAGAAGTTGTTTGTCAGATTCCCACCCTGACTACCAGACGACAAGTACGTGAATTCCTGGGGGTGGCAGGATTCTGCTGAATCTGGATACCGGACTTTGCCATAAAAGCCAGACCCCTCTATGAATCCACAAAGGGGGAGAAAAGGAACCCTTCCAATGGGGAGAACAGCAAAACAGAGCATTAAGACATTAAGGTCTCCCTAATGCAGACTCTTGCGCTAGGCTTGCCAGATAGCCAAAAAGTCTTCTATTTGTATGTCAGTGAAAAACAAGGAATAGTAGTAGGAGTCCTGACACAATACTCTGGGTCTTGACAGCGCCCTGTAGCATACCTTTCAAAACAACTGGACACTGTAGCTCAGGGATGGTCATCTCTCCTGCGGGCCATCGCAGTAACAGCCCTCCTTGTGGTCAAAGCTGACAAGTTGTCATTGGGTCAGGAGACTTATGTCCGGGTCCCACAACAAGTACAGGCATTAATGGATTACAAGGGAAATCACTGGTTTACTAACATTCGAATAGTTAAATATCAAGCTATGCTGTGTAAAAATCCTCGTATCCACTTAGAGACTGTAAACACTTTAAACCCAGCCACTCTGCTCCCCACCTCACAAGAACCCCTAACTCATGACAGTCTCCGGGTAATGGATATGCAAGCCGACCAGACTTGAAAGACAGCCCCTTGAAAAATCCGAACGTTGAGTACTTTACTGACGGAAGCAGTTTTGTAAAAGATGTTTATCCCCAGATATAGGCCCAGACAATGGCCCTGACTTTGTCCACAAGTGCCTCCAGGAATTAGCAACGGCACCTAAGATTACTTGGAAATTACACACCGCATATAGGCCCCAAAGCTCTGGAAAAGTTGAACGGATGAACCGCACACTCAAGTCACAACTGGCCAAGCTCCGTCAGGAAACCCAAATGGAGTGGACCTTGATGTTGCCCATTGCTTTACTGAGAATTCGGAGTACCCCAACAAAGAGGACAAATCTGTCCCCTTTTGAGGTACTGTATGGTAGGCCCCCACCCATCATTAGAGGGATAAGAGGAGACTTGCATCAGATAGGAGGGGTAGTTAACCGTGAACTGATACAGAAACTTGGGGAAAGTATGCAGGACATAGGGAAATGGGTTCAAGAGAAACTTCCCATAAGCTTGTCGAACCCAGTACACCCCTTTAAACCAGGAGATACAGTGTGGGTAAAGGAGTGGAACATAACCCCACTAGGGCCAAAATGAGGAGGTCCTTACACTGTTCTGCTATCTACCCCAACAGCCATTAAGGTAGCTGAGGTGACACCCTGGATACACCACTCCAGGGTAAAGCGAGCTGCTGACCTCACAGACTCCTGGCACAGTACAATAGACCCCCAAGATCCTTTGAGACTGAGATTGACCAGAGAAATTAGAAGGAAGAACTCCAGCCCTGTGTTCAGCACACCCCTGGAAGCTGCTGAATTTACGCACGGCAGAAGATAGACAGACTGCAGCCCTGTGGCCAACACACCCCTGGAAGCTGCTGGCTCAACGCACGGCGGAAGATAAAGGATATCTACTAAGCTCTGCTCCAACCACAGCCCGGACGCTGGTTGGTCTACGCACAAGCTGAAGCTTGAGGATATTCATCGGTGTAATGTTTACTAAAATCGTTATAATGAGACTGTTGATAGTCATAATAGTGATGCTGACCGGGTTAACAGAGGGGGAGAGTATCTCATGTGACCCTTGTATAAAGACTACCAGAGTAGGATCCGTAACTACCAAGATGTTACTGTGGCACTCCCATTATCAATGCAAGGGCACAGAGACTGGTACTTGCATACATAATGGGACTACCTATTCAATGTGCTCCGTTGAAAATCAGATAACCTGTTATGACCCCACTTATGCACCCTATAAAACCTGGCTAACCGTTCGGAGCTTTAGTTCCACCGGTAAGCTGATAAACCGTACACTGATCACTGACCCCAGCACTGCAGCAAGCCTAATCTTTGATGTGTGTTCTGCCATCAACCTCAACCACTTCCCAAGGGGAGGGTGTGGGGGATTGGAATGGGAGAGAGAGTATTTGAGAAATGATAGGTACATCTGTTCAGGGAAACTGAGACCTAGCTGTGCAAATGAGGAATGGAACTACTGCCCCAACTGGAGGTGTGCTGCTTGGGGAACATGGGGAATGAAAAATCAGGATGCCATTCTACAATCTTTAGCTGGTTCATCCAGCTGCACAGTGGGAAGTTGCACCCCTGTGAATTTCACCATACATAACCCTGTCCAGTTTTTAGCACAATGGGGAAATAAGTTTGGAGTTCATATTTATGGTAAAGGATCAGACCCCGGTACAATTGTGTATGTCTCACTAGAAACTGAACTAACAAAGAGTGTTAATCATCAGCTATTTCATTCCTTGTATGAAGAGCTAGCCACTGGTATGGAAATACCTCCTAGCACAAAGAACCTGTTCATTGAACTGGCAGAAAGTGTGGCTGACAATTTACAAGTAACAGATTGCTATGTGTGTGGAGGAACTAACATGGGAGACCAATGGCCTTGGGAAGCCAGGGAAAAAGATTATGATGTGCCATTCAGTGCCACCTCTGAGCAGCCCCCTGAACGAATAAGGTCAGAATGGCACCTGAAAACATCAATAATTGGGAAATATTGTATAGCCAGGTCGGGTCCCCAGTATAGAACACATGTAGGAGAAATGGCCTGTTTAGGACAACAGTTTTATAACAACACTTCTAAAAGTACATCCTGGTGGAGTGATACAAACATACCCGTGCCTGACCCACACCCCTTTACCAATTTCACTCATCTAAAAGGGCTATGTGGAAATACCAGCCATTAACCCCCCAAGACTAAATAAAAAAAAAAAATCTCAGTCACATTGGGCTCTGATCCATTAGAAAGCAGACCTGTATGCTATTTAGTGATGCTTAATCTCGCTCATATTAATCGCTATGATTATGATCAAAGGGGGGAATGAAGTAGGAATGGGGATCAGATTATATGGCCATGGTTATGTGTGTAGTAGGGCTGATTTAGAATTTCAGCTAAGAAGCCATTCCTATTTACTATGCTAAGAACATTTTGTGAAATCTGTAGCACCTGACAGGCTGTGGTTTGGGACACTGAATTCACCCATTTCCCCCCCTTAGCACAGCCATCTGTGCTTAGCTTAGCACACTTTTCCGGTGTCCAGGGTGTGTCAAGCTGGTCAGCAGATGAAGAAGGAAACCGCAAAAGCAAGGCTTGTGCAAGGCTTGTGAAAGAATATGCTTTGCTAAACTGCTTTGCATCAATAAGAGTAGGTTAACTGTTTAAAAGGTTAAAATGTTTTGTAACGGAAATGTATAGTGTGTTCGCTTGTGACGCAATATGATGAAAAGATATATGTACACTGTATTTCTCTGTATGGCTCACTCTTGGCGTGTAGACACGAGTCGGGTCAGGAGTGTCCATTCTTAATGGCCAAAAGAATGGAATAAAAACCTTGCATACCAGAAGTTCATTGTCCAGCAGTCATTACCAATATTCTGCTACCTCACTAGTACCTCTGCTTTGTAGCTTGGGACTATGTCTCCTCGTAAGAGGGTCTTGGGGGGAGGTAACAAAGGCACAAGAAAGTCACCGCCTGTGTCTAGGGGTCCTAAGATGCCCGCAGATTACCATCCCCCCTTGCAAGACTGGAGCCAGCCTCACAGGATGAGTCAGTGCCCCTGTCAGGTTTTGCAGCCTCTCCTAATGTTACAGCCCCAGTGTATGTCACAGAGGATTCCCTTAGGGATACACTGGAGGGTTTTGTGGGAATATTATGAATTTTATTTCAGCTTCCTTAAAAGATAGCAGAAAAAGGGGTAGATGCCCTCCCCCTGCTGCACTTTCTCTTTCAGATGATTCTTCTGACAATGAGGAGAGATCCCTATCCAGAGATAGGGATCAAGAGCAGTCTGAGGATTCAGAGGAAGAGGAAAGAGCTTCTTCCTCTCAGGCACTCAAGAAGCAGGTCCAGTATTATACTGAACTAGTGCGTTCCACATTTAAAATGCCCTCTGCTGAGGCCGCTACATCCTCTGTTTCTTCCCTGGGAATCAGAAAGATCCCACAGACTGCGTTTTCCTTTCCAATTCATCCTTTATTGGATAAATTGTTGTATGAGGACTGGGGACATCCCGATAAACTGTTTACTCCTCCTAAAAGGTTTTCTATGCTTTATCCTCTGGAGGAAAGCTTCACAAAGAAGTGGGAGGTCCCATCTGTGGATGCGGCTTTCTCTTGTGTGAATAAAAACCTAACCTGTCCCTTGGACAATGCTCAGGTGTTTAAAGATCCAACTGATAAAAAGCTGGAAACTTTATTAAAAGCCTCCTTCTCCATGGCTGGCGCTGTAGTCCAACCTACAGTAGCAACTGTGGGTTTGTGTCAATTCCTCAAGGAACAGGTTAAGCAGATGCTTGGCCTCCTTCCCAGTGAGGAAGTGGAGAACTATGCAGACCTTCCACAGGTGCTGTGTTTTATGATTGATGCCATTCTGGATTCTGCCCAGCAAGCATCTCGTTTGTCTCTCATGTTGGTACACATGCGCAGGTCCCTTTGGCTTAAAAGTTGGGCAGCAGAGCTTTCATGCAAAAGATATTTATCTGGCTTCCCATTCAAAGGGGAACGCCTATTTGGGGATGACCTAGATAAATTTATCCAAAAAATTACAGGTGGTAAATCTACACTCCTACCAGTTAGGAGGAGTAAACGTTCACCATTCAAACGGTCTCTTTCCCCTTCCCCTGGAACATCAGGCTCTAAGCAGTGGCGACGGCCTTCCCAATCTACTTTCAGAGGAATGGCCCAGGGTCACACCCAAGGGCAGAAAAAGGCTTGGACGAAAGCCTGCCAAGCAGAGCCCCAAAACATCCAATGCCGAGTGGGGGGAAGGCTCCTACAGTTTGCAGAGGTTCAAGACAAGTGGGTGGTCTCTTCAGTATCTCTGGGTTACAAAATAGAGTTCCTTGAGCTTCCACCAGCTCTTTTCCTAAGGTCAAGAGTTCCCAAAGATCCAGTAAAGCGAGAACCGCTACTACTGGCCTTAGATCGCTTATTATCCCAGGGAGTGATAGTAGAAATGAACCCAAAAGATCAGGGTTCAGGGTTCTACTCGAATCTCTTCACCGTTCCAAAGCCAAATGGAGATGTCAGACCCATCCTAGATCTAAAGGATCTGAATCAGTTTCTACACATTCGATCCTTCCGAATGCAACCAATTCGTTCGGTGGTCTCCACCCTGCAGGGGGGAGAATTTATGGCATCAATAGATATCAAGGATGCATATCTTCATGTGCCGATTTTTCCCGCTCACCAAAGATATCTAAAGTTCGCGGTAGACCAGCGCCATTTCCAGTTTGTGGCCCTTCCTTTCGGTCTCGCTACAGCTCCTCAAATTTTTACAAAGATTCTAGACCCTCTCTTAGCAAATCTAAGAGCTCAGGGCATAACTGTGGTAGCTTATCTAGACAATTTGCTACTCATAGAGCAATCGGTGGCACACCTGAACCGCTCTGTCTTCAAGACAGTAAGACATTTGGAAAGACTAGGCTGGATAATCAACCTAGAAAAGTCTTCTTTGCAACCTTTGTTGTGGAAAATTTTATATTAATGTATTGTCATAAGTCTCCCAGTGTGTGTTCAATCACAGCCTGCTCTAAAGAGCTGACTGTGGCAGATCAACGCTGGTTGAGATCCGTTTGGTAGTGAAAAGCTCTTTGGGGATGTAGAGAAATGTTTGTGGAGTGGGGACGTGTCCGCCAGCTAGGGGCCCCTGTGCGATGCACAGAACGATCGTCTGGTGGGGGTGTGTTCACTCTGCAAAGACATTATCGGTTTAACGAGTGTGCTCTCATGTTGCCCCTGTGTGCCTGATCAACACATTTGTGGGCCAATGAGTGCACGCCTGCCGATAATCTCTTCCACAAAGACAGTAGAATAATCCAGGTATACATTGTTCTCTGGAACAATGTATAATAGGGATTTCTATCAACGGAAATACAAGAGTCTTTTGGGTTCTGGTTGGAGACAGGGTTAATGTTTGAAAGCCATGTGGCTTCTAAAAAGATGCATGCACCCTGTCTCTGCTCAGACACACCCATAAGACTCCTGTAGTCATTGTTCATTGGTTGTTGCATTTTCCTGTGTTGTTAAATCCTTATATGGTCATTGATATCCTGTGAGGTCACAAGCTTTGTAAGAGGTGTTATTGGCTGTTGGAGGCCGAATGCTCAAGCTTTGGGACCTCCTATTGATATGCTAATAAAGTGGCTCACGCAGACAGCTGAGGCTGGCTAGCAGTGTGATCGTGGAACTGGAACTATGAGGTTGTCTTTTGTCTAGTTGTCTGGATGGGGCACACACCAGAGGATGGATACGATCAAAAGGTGAGATGCACTTATATCATTAGACGAAATTGTTATTAACAGGAGATTTGGCTGTGTGCTTTGCGTACAACCAAATTTCGCTAACACCTTCAACAAGGTTGGAGTATCTAGGCATGATCATAGACACCGCTCAAGGCAGGGTGTTTCTACCAGAGCCAAAGGTCAAGGCCGTAAGAGCTCTAGTCCGCTTAGTATTAAGCAAAAGGAGTCCATCCATTCGGCTATGTATGAGACTGTTAGGAAAGATGGTTGCCACTTTCGAGGCTGTTCCATTTGCCCAGTTTCACTCAAGGCCCCTGCAGAGAAGCATTCTCGTAGCTTGGAACAAAAAGACTCATGCTTTGGATCTTCCGATGTGCCTATCCCCAGGGATACGCAAAAGCCTCAATTGGTGGTTACAAACCAAAAATCTTTTGAAAGGCAAAGCCTTTCTTCCACTACAATGGAAGATTGTAACCACAGATGCCAGTCTGACAGGCTGGGGAGCAGTTCTGGAAGAAACATGCACGCAGGGAAGATGGTCTGCAACCGAGAGACGCTTGCCCATCAATATTCTAGAAATTCGGGCAATTTACTTGGCCCTCATGGACTGGTCTTACAGGCTACAGGGTCATCCTATTCGGATACAATCCGACAATGCCACGGCTGTGGCTTACATCAATCACCAAGGAGGCACCAGAAGTCTGGATGCCCAAAGGGAGGTGAATCGCATTCTTGCATGGGCAGAAAGCCATGTTCCCTGCCTGTCTGCGGTATTCATCCCAGGAGTGAAAAATTGGCAAGCGGATTTCTTAAGCCGCTGGCAATTATGCCCAGGAGAATGGTCCCTACACCCCGACATATTCCAAACCATATGTCAAAGGTGGGGAACACCAGATGTGGATCTATTTGCGTCCAGATTCAACAGGAAGCTGCACAAATTTGTGTCCAGAATGGGATGTACTTGCTCAGGGGTCAGATGCTCTGACAATCCCATGGGATCAGTACAACCTAATGTATGCCTTCCCTCCGAACCCACTTCTTCCGCGGTTCCTGGGAAGGGTCAAAAGGGAAGCAAAGTCGGTCCTTTTAGTAGCCCCGGCTTGGCCCAGACGACCTTGGTATGCAGAGATCGTAAAGATGGCAGTGGGCAGGCCTTGGGTCCTCCCATTCCGGCCGGATCTGCTCACACAGGGTCCGATTTGCCACCCTGCTTTACGAAGTCTAAATTTGACGACTTGGCTGCTGAGACCCACATTTTAAAAGACCGTGGGCTCTCGGAGTCAGTCCTTTCCACTCTGGTCAATGCCAGAAAGCCAGCCTCCAGGCTTATTTACTACAAAATCTGGAAGGCATATGTTTCCTGGTGTGAACAAAGGGGATGGCATCCTAGAAGGTATATGATTAGCAGAATCTTGACCTTTCTTCAGTCAGGCCTAGAAATGAGATTGGCTTTGAGCACTATCAAAGTCCAAATTTAGGCTTTGTCTGTATTTTTTCAGAAGCCAATTGCTTCACATTCCCTTGTCCGGGCCTTTATTCAGGGGGCACTGTGGTTGAATCCGCCAGTCAAACCTCCAGTATGCCCATGGGATTTGAATTTGGTGTTGTCGGCTTTATAGGGACAACCCTTTGAGCCACTGCACCTGGCTCCTTTAGCGCTTTTGACTAAAAAGTTAGTCTTCTTGATAGCCATATCCTCTGCTAGGATGGTATCAGAATTGGCAGCTTTTTCTTGTAAAGAACCATATTTAATTATTCACAAGGACAGGATTGTTATGCGTCCTAATCGTTCCTTCTTACCTAAGGTGGTTTCAGGATTCCATTTGAATCAAGATGTAATCCTACCATCCTTTTTTCCAGACCAGCAGTCTGCGGAGGAAGAATCTTTGCACACTCTTGATGTGGTTAGAGCAGTCAGTGTCTATCTGCAGGCAACCGCTCAGATACGGAAAACTGATTGTTTGTTTATTCTGCCTGATGGCCATAAGAAAGGCAAAGCAGCGTCAAAATCCACTCTTTCTAGATGGGTTAGACAGGTTATTTTTCAGGCTTATGATATAAAGAGGAAGACTCCTCCTTTTCATGTGAAAGTGCACTCAACTAGGGCTGTTAGTGCTTCTTGGGCAGTGCATCACCAGGCCTCCATGGCTCAGATCTGTAAGGCTGCGACTTGGTCTTCAGTCCATACATTCACCAGATTCTATCAGGTGGATGTAAGAGGGCAAGAGGATACCGCCTTCGGGCGCAGTGTACTGCAGGCTGCAGTTTAGTTCCTCTGGTCCATTTGTGGTCTATTTTCTGATCTGTGTCTCCCTCCCCTCAAATGAGCATTGCTTTGGGACATCCCACTATGTAATGAATACTCTGTGTCCCGTGATGTATGATCAAGAAAATAGGATTTTTAAATACAGCTTACCTGTAAAATCCTTTTCTTGAGAGTACATCACGGGACACAGAGCTCCTGCCCTTCTATGGGTTTTACGTGGTTACCTATTGCTTTGCTACAAAACTGAGGTCCTCCCCGTATGGGAGGGGTTATATAGGGTAGGAATTCTCCTTAATTGGGGTTAACCAGTATCCAATCACCGATGGTGCCTATCTAACCCACTATGTAATGAATACTCTGTGTCCCGTGATGTACTCTCAAGAAAAGGATTTTACAGGTAGGCTGTATTTAAAAATCCTATTTTTCCAACACTGGATTGTAGGGGGTAGAGCCTGCATCCAATTACGGGCTATCGCTTTTCTCGCCAAGAATAGCGTTTCATGTAGAAAGGTACAGAGGGGTTTGTCAGCGTCTAAGTCAGGTAGCAGACCGAGCAGACACATCTTTGGGTCTAGAGTAGCAGGAGAGCCCATCTGATCGTGCAGGAAGCGTATCACTTGTATCCAGTATGCTTGGATAATTGGGCAGGACCATATAAGGTGATAGAAAGAGCCTGGGGTATGGTCACATTAACGGCAACCTGGATTGTGCATAGGTTTGAATCGTGCTATCCTCTGAGGAGTCAGATATGTTCTATGTATAATATACAACTGTGTTAGTCGGTCTGACAGTTTAGGGGAAACTTTTTTCACGCCTTCCAAGATCTCATCCCAATCCTCATCCTCAATCATTCCAACCTCCACCTCCCATCTAGTCTTAGCATTATAAGCCAAGGCTATGGAGTTGGGAAGACGGATGGCGGAATAAAGAGTGGAGATTCGTTTGGCTGGCTCAGCACCTGTGATCGTGTCAACTATGGAGGGGACTGTCAGGGATGGGTTGGAGCCAGCAAACTGAGTTTGTATAGCATGGCGGAGTTGTAAGTACCTGAAAAGGAGGTGATTGGGAAGTGAGAATGCGTCTTTTAACGTTTGGAATGTTTTAAGTCCCGTAGTGGTCATGATCTGGTGTATATACAAGATCCCGTTACGTATCCAAACCGCAGGGTCTGGGATAGACAACAGCTCAGGCAGACGCGTGTTGAACCAAAGGTGGATGTGGGAACGAACCTGTGGAATCACGAGTTTATGTAGTGCCAACCGCCACACCCTCCGGGGGTGTGACAACATGCCTGCTTTGTGTTGGGGCGTATGTCCTGTCAATGGGGCCCTTAGGACTGACTGAAGTGGGGTATGAGCTGGGTTATCAGGGTGTTCACAGAGTAGTAGCTGGTATCTTGGTAGCTCGTTCTTGTCAAAATGATAGAAGTGGGACAGTTGGGAGGCAAGATAATAGTCCTGAAAATCTGGAAGAGCAACTCCTCCCAATGTCACTGGGTTCTTAAGTATTTTCCAAGATAATTTGTGTCTGCTGGGTCCCCATATAAACAAATTAAGAATAGATTCAATTGTTTTGAAATTTTTTTGTGATATATACAGGGGAGCATGCCACATCAAATAGAGTATATTTGGGAGAAGTATCATTTTGATTAGACTGATGCGTCCCATGACACCCAGGGGTAGTCGAGCCCAATTTGGTGTCTTAGTCTTGATCAGGGTGTACAGGGGTTCAATATTCAAGGATATGTAGTCTGTAAGCGATCTAGTAACTTGCACTCCAAGGTACTTAATTACAGAGACCCTGGGGAGAGTCAAAGGGGGGGATGTGAGTGAGGGGGGAAATGGTCAATCGGAGGATCTGGGATTTAGACCAATTTATGCTTAGGCCCGAGTGGCTACCAATGTGCTCTATGGAGTGGAGGGCTTCAACAAGGGAGGGACCCGAGTCGGCCAAGTAGAGGAGCGTATCATCTGCGCACTTCCCAATCTTTTCTTCCAGATTCCCTATCTTGAGGCCTTGAATATTGGTGTCCGCACGAACCATGATGGCCAACGGCTCCACAGCCAATGCATACAGCATGGGGAAAAGGGGGCAGCCTTGTCGGGTCCCTCTCTCCAGAGGGAATTGATCGGAGAGCCAACCGTGTACAAATACCTTGGCCTTCGGGGACTGATACAGGAGCTGAACCCAGCGAATAAAGTTGGGGCCAAGTCCAAATCTCAAAAGGCACTCCCATAGATAGTTCCACTCCATGGAATCGAAGGCCTTGGCAGCATCTAGAGCCACCACGACCCTCAAGCCGACTTCATCATGGGACCCCTGAATGTTCATAAATAGACGGCGAATATTCATAGCAGGATTCTTCCCTGGCATAAAGCCTGTCTGATCAGGGTGGATCAGGGAAAGAATGACCTGGTTAAGGCGGGAGGCTAAAATCTTGGCGAGCATTTTAATGTCGACCTGTAGTAAGGAAATGGGTCTATATGCTTCTGGGTATTTGGGGTCCTTACCAGGCTTAGGGATTACTACAATTTGGGCTTCTCTCATAGAGGGGGGTAGGATTCCTGTATCAAATATGGATTTGTATAGATCATGAAGTTTAGGGGTTAAAATTTCAGAATAGGTGGCATAAAATTCAAGTGGTAAGCCATCTGATCCTGGGGCCTTAGATGTAGCCAGACAGGAGATGGCCTCAGAGATATCTTCCTTAGTAATGGGAGCTTCTAAGAGTTCACGTTGGGCATCAGTCAATCTAGGGAATTTAATTCTCGCTAAGTAATCTTTGGTATCTTGGGGAGTGTGAGTGACCCGAGAAGTGTAGAGTGCGCAATAGAATCTCGCAAATTTCTCTGCGGGTCAGTGACATTGTTCCCCTGGGGGTCATTCAGGGACACCACCACAGGGGGACGTGAACCTAAGTGAGCAAGGTATGCAAGAAGTTTGCCCCGATCTTTCTCCATGCTCAAATACCCTTTGCCTACAGAAAAAGATGCGTTGCTTGGCCTTCTCAATATGTAACTGGGAGACCTGTTGTGAAAGTGGCACTTTTGGTAGTGTCAGTCTCCTTGGTCCCCTAGAGCACTAAGTGGTTCCACCCGCTGACCTCCATGTCATTACTGTATCCTTTAATGAGCTAGAGGTCAGCAGGAGGAACCACTGAGCACTGTGAGGCACACAGGAAAGGCACATTCCAAAAGGGCTGGTCTCAATGGACCTCAGATGAGGATTTCTATTGAACAGAGCAGTGTTCTGGTGTCTCGGAAAAGGTAAGTTTCCTCTCTCTTTTTTTCAGGTGAACCTCTTTAGCATTCCTATTGTAAAGGACAGGGTTGCTCTAAAGAAAGGCTTTTTGGAAGCAGCCATTACCTCAATCATTGTGTACATTTCAGGGGCAGGAAATCCATCACTCAGTTCCGCTCTCTTCAAACTTTTATGGGGCATGTGGCCTAAGAAATGGCTGCTTCCATCAAATCTTTCTCAGACGTGTTTTGCTTCATGACAATTCCTCCTAATAAGTTTAAAGTTTGAATGTCTAGGGTGTACATATACAAACCTGGTGTACCGGACAATGCGGGTTCTCCAAACACTTGGACTTCACAGAACTTCTAGATATTCCCATTTCCCCAGCAGGACAATGTTCACATATTGGCCAACCATGCCATTGCATTGGAAGGTCTGAGTGGCACCATTGGGAATGTTGGTTATTTCTGCACACCTGCATAAAAGCAGTAATATAATACATGCTGTATAAGTGTCAAGATGTTACTCGTACTAATAATATAATAAATTGTAAGTAAAGTTAGTATTGTCACAAAAATTTCTTTGGAGTTTGCCCTCGATATAGATATTCAGCAATTAGTTTGTAAGTATTTAAAGGAAAGATGCAGGAAGTGAAAGGAGAAACATTCATACTCAACTACATGGCTTCAGCACTGGTCGAATACTGCAGCTGTCTCCCACTGCCTCTAAGACAAATAACATGTGATGACATGACCGCTACTTTCTCCTCTCAGTTCTCGGGCCCGCTCTGAGCACAGAGCTGTGAATGTTAGTCACCGCTCTGTGCTCTGCCCCTCCAGTTCTCCCTGGCTGAGCCATCTGCCGGTCAGTCACCCAGGTTGATCCCAACATTATTGTCAGGATCCTTCCAGATCATGGAGCAGCTTTGTGACATCAGCAATCTTTACCTCACTGTTGGCTGATTCTGGGTCACAGGAATGCAAAAGTAAGCACACTCCTGTGACCCACATGAAAAGTATGACCAAACCAGTTTAGGCTCTACTTCTCTTTTAAAAGAGTGCATCCAATTAATTATCTAACTTCTAGATATGGCGTCTAATGGACCAATGATGTCTCCATACAGAGGAACTGTCACCTGTCCATGCAATCATATAGGAAGGTTGTTAGCCCCTCTGTGATAGCAATAAAGTTAAATAAAAAAAGTAAAAAGCTAATAAAAATGAATAATAAAATTGTAAAAAAAAAAAAATGAAAAAGCACCAACCCTCACCCAGTACACAGCTCAATGTAAATGCGTAAGTAGGGCGCACACATGTATGTTAACATAAATTGTGCCACAAATGTGTAGTATCGCCAATAATGTCAACGTGAGTGCTATAATGCTAGGGCCATAATTCATGGTTAACTCTAAACTGATAACCTGTAAAGGTTTTTACAGGGAGAATGTTGGGTATTATAATTTTCAGTGATTTCACAGGTTCGCACAGTTTTGAGGCTTGACATTTTTTGGTATCTATCTACTCAACATAACCTCATCTTTTAGATGTTGCCCAAAAAAACGGGTATTATTTTGTGTTTCTTTGCATTAAAATGCATTTAAAGGAGTTGAAAAGGCAGAAGGTTTTGTGCATTCTGTGCATTAAGATAAAAAACCTATGTGTAGCAGCCGCCTTGGCCCCCTATTTCTTACCTGAGCCCCATCTCTCTCCGGCAATGTCCACAAATGTCTCTGCCATCCGAGACACTCCCTCCTGATTGGCTGAGACTGAGCAGCAGCACCATTGGCTTCCACTGATGTCAGTCAGCTAATCAGGAGAGAGAGGGGGCGGGGCCAGCCCACAGCTCTGAGTCTGAATGGACACAGGGAGCTGTGACTCGGCTCGGGTGCCCCATAGCAAGGTGCTTGCTGTGGGGGCACTCAACAGGAGGGAGGGGCTAGGAGCACAGAAGAGGCCCGAGAAGAAGATTCTTTTTACCTAAAAGAATATATTTGCACTTTGGGTGTTTAAAGTAATTTCATACAAAAAAAGGCAGATTTTATCACGTGTGCAAAAACGAAGATTTTCCCCAGTAGACAAGTGGGTAAAGAAGACCTTCAGAAGCATATAATGTTCTTAAAGAGCAGTGGTCAGGCATATGTAATATAGAGTTCAATGTACAGAGTGCAAAAGTCAGGATTATGAAATGTACAACATGTCTATAGTGCAGGGCTCAAGAGTATGTACAAAACAGAGTTCAGAGGTAGGGATGAGCTTCGAGTTCGAGTCGAACTCATGTTCGACTTGAACATTGCGCTGTTCGCAAGTTCGCCCAACAGCGAACAATTTGGGGTGTTCGCGGCAAATTCGAATGCCGCGGAACACCCTTTCAAAGTCTATGGGAGAAATCAAAAGTGCTAATTTTAAAGGCTAATATGCAAGTTATTGTCATAAAGTGTTTGGGGACCTGGGTCCTGCCCCAGGGGACATGGATCAATGCAAAAAAAAGTTTTAAAAACGGCCGTTTTTTCAGGAGCAGTGATTTTAATAATGCTTAAAGTCAAACAATAAAAGTGTAATATCCCTTTAAATTTCGTACCTGGGGGGTGTCTATAGTATGCCTGTAAAGGGGCGCATGTTTCCTGTGTTTAGAACAGTCTGACAGCAAAATGACATTTCGAAGGAAAAAAAGCCATTTAAAACTACCCGCGGCTATTGCATTAACGACAATACACATAGAAGTTCATTGATAAAAACGGCATGGGAATTCCCCACAGGGCAACCCCGAACCAAAATTAAAAAAAAAAAAAAATGACGTGGGAGACCCCCTAAATTCCATACAAGGCCCTTCAGGTCTGGTATGGATATTAAGGGGAACCCCGGCTAAAATTTTAAAAAAAATGACGTGGGGTTCCCCCTAAATTCCATACCAGACCCTTCAGGTCTGGTATGGATTTTAAGGGGAACCCCGCGCCAAAAAAAAAAAAAAAACAGCACAGGACATGACGGGACTTCCCTGTGGCATTCCCCGTGACATCACAGGGAAGTCCCGTCAAGGCACCGTGCATCAGAGGGGGGCGGGGTCACCGGGTGGCCCCGCCCCCCGTTATTTAAGAGCCGTCAGACGAAGAGACGCCGTCACACAGCGGGAGCCTCCCTCCATGCCAGCATGGGTGCGGAGCGGCCCGGTGAATAAAATGAAGAAGAGAAGAAGAGAAGAAGGAAGAAGAGAAGGGGATGAAGAAGAAAATGAAGAGAAGAGCGGGAGCCTCCCTCCATGCCATGGGTGTGGAGCGGCCCGAGGAGAAAAAGATAGAAGAGGCCGCGGAGGAGATGCTGGACGAGAACGCCGGAGGAAGAGCCAGAAGAGCCAGAAGAAGAAGATGAAGGAAGAAAGAAGAAGCATTTAAATAAAGGAATTGTCAAAAACTGTCTCTTGTCATTTTTAACATTTTTGACAGTTTTTTAGTGAAATGGTACCATTTCACACAGGGGGGGGCCGGGATCTGGGGGTCCCCTTGTTAAAGGGGGCTTCCAGATTCCGATAAGCCCCCTGCCCGCAGACCCCCACAACCACCGGCCAGGGTTGTGGGGATGAGGCCCTTGTCCTCATCAACATGGGGACAAGGTGTTTTGGGGGGCTACCCCAAAGCACCCTCCCAATGTTGAGGGCATGTGGCCTGGTACGGTTCAGGAGGGGGGCCGCACTCTTGTCCCCCCCTCTTTTCCTGCGGCCTGCCAGGTTGCGTGCTCGGATAAGGGTCTGGTATGGATTTTTGGGGGGACCCCACGCCGTTTTTTTTTTTTGGCGCGGGGTTCCCCTTAAAATCCATACCAGACCTGAAGGGTCTGGTATGGAATTTAGGGGGAACCCCACGTCATTTTTTTAAAAAGATTTTGGCCGGGGTTCCCCTTAATATCCATACCAGACCTAAAGGGTCTGGTATGGAATTTAGGGGGACTCCCACGTCATTTTTTTTTTACATTTTGGTTCGGGGTTTCCCTGTGGGGAATTCCCATGCCGTTTTTATCAATGAACTTCTATGTGTATTGTCGGCAATGCAATAGCCGCGGGTAGTTTTAAATGGGTTTTTTTCCCTTGAAATGTCATTTTGCTGTCAGACTGTTCTAAACACAGGAAACATGCGCCCCTTTACAGGCATACTATAGACACCCCCCAGGTACGAAATTTAAAGGGATACTACACTTTTATTGTTTGATTTTAAGCATTATTAAAATCACTGCTCCTGAAAAAACAGCCGTTTTTAAAACTTTTTTTTGCATTGATCCATGTCCCCTGGGGCAGGACCCAGGTCCCCAAACACTTTTTATGACAATAACTTGCATATAAGCCTTTAAAATTAGCACTTTTGATTATTCATGTTCGTGTCCCATAGACTTTAACGGTGTTCGCGTGTTCGAGCGAACTTTTTTCCTGTTCGCATGTTCTGGTGCGAACCGAACAGGGGGGTGTTCGGCTCATCCCTATTTAGAGGCCAGAAGTGCATTATGCAGAGAGTTCAGGGGACAGGAGTGCATATTTCACAGAGAGTTCTACTGCTCGCTGGAAAAAAGGAGATTGTAATTTTATATAGTTTTGAGCTTCAACAAAAAAAGGAAATATAAAAATGGCACTATGACTCCACCTTTAGTAATTAATAATCGGGGCCAAGAGAAAAAAGTTAATCATAACGGATCCCATATGCCCTCACTACAGAAAATTTCTTCACAAGAAGTCTGGGATGTGTTCCTCTGATTTCGTGGACAGGACGGATGTGTTCACCAACTCTGATGGAAAAAAGACATTTAAAATCAACAACTTTATTAATTGTAATACCACCCGGGTGGTTTACATGTTGACCTGCCCATGTGGTAAGAATTATGTGGGTAAAACTAAAAGGCAGCTGAAAATCAGAGTTGGTGAACACATCCACAGCATTGTCAGGAAAGACGATGAACATCCACTTGCCTTACATTTCATTAACTTTCATGACAGTGACCTCAGGGGACTTTCCTTTAAGGGTATTTACAGACTCAATTTACCCCTTAGAAGGGGTGACTTTGACAGGATTTAATGTCAGAAAGAAAAAATATGGATTTTTAACCTGAATAGTATGCAACCCCGCACATGCTCTGAAGAAACTCAGGTCACGAGTGAAACGCATCAGCATGACGCCATCACGCTCCCTGTAGCGAAGACTTAGACCCGCCTGTCAGCTGACAAACCCCCCTCAGCTATTCCCGGGACATCGGAAAAGGCTGCTGGAATGCTCGGACCATGTGCAGGCTCCTACTAACCAGAAGGACTTCCACAGTTACTGGCTAGATTTCAGTGATCCGGAGGGACAGACAAGAGTTTTCTCCTGAGTTATCGGCAAGCGGAATACCGGCTTCTCACCAGTGCCTGAGGTGGTTATCAGGAGAGCAGTGAGCTGTACTGTTTTACACCTCCCGGCTGGGAGGAGGTTATACACACATATACTCACCTGCCCCATAGAGATTGTTGTGGAAAATTTTATATTAATGTATTGTCATAAGAGTCTCCCAGTGTCTGTTCTCTCGCAGCCCGCTCTAAAGAGCTGACTGGGGCAGACTGACGCTGGTTGAGACCTGTTAGGTGGTGGAAAACTTCCTGGTGTTTGGAGAGAGGTGTTTGCGGAGAGAGGACATGTCCGCCAGCAAAGGGCCCCTGTGCAATGCACAGAATGATCATCTGTTGGGGGTGTGTTCGCTCTGCAAAGACATTATCGGTTTAGCGGTTGTTTGCCCTTGTCACCCCGGTATGCCTGATCAACATAGTTGGGGTGCCATGACGTATACCTGCAGATAATCTCCCATCCACGAGGAACTCTAGTCATCGTCATTTGGTTGTATGTATTTTGTTGTGTTGTTAAATCCTTATATGGTCATTCACATCCTGTGTTCATTTCCTGTGAGGTCACAAGCTTTGTAAGAGGTGTTTGGCTGCTGGAAGCCCAACCCTCGAGTTTTGGGACGTCCTGTTATGCTAATAAAGAGCCAGGAGACTGCTCGGCGGGGGGGGGGGGGGCTTGCGGGCAGTGTGATGCTGGAGCTGAGAACGTAAGGATGTGTTGTGTCTGTTTGTAAGGAAGGGGCACACACCAGAGGAGGGCTACACCAGAGGATGGCATAAGATCAGATGGTGAGATGCATTTATATCATTAGACAAAATTGTTATTTTTATTAGAAACAGGAGATTGGGCTGTGTGCTCTGTATGCAGCCAAATTTCCATGTCAAGATTTACCAACCCACCTGCATAGGTTGATTATAGCCTGAATAGCCGCCAGATATATAAGCTCAGTGAAGGAATTCTTAATAATCATCTCCTGTGCATTTTTCCGAACTGCATTTCCAGTGACTTTCTCTTTCCCTTTGTCATTTATACATGAACTGTTTATGATCTTCTAATCAATGTTACCGGAGCCAATTGCTCCCATCATTACATACTATTTTGGTCTAATAGACTCATGGATGGGATTTCCACTCTGTGTTTGATATCTATTTAATATAAGCAAATTGCTTTGACAGCATTATTTTCTATACCAACACAGCAATCATCAGTGATTTGATAAAGTGTACAATGATACTAATAAGGTGTGTATGTCTGAGTGTGGTGGGCATCTGAATCTGTAGGCAACGTTGTCTAATTTTGATGAAAGTGGTGGAGGTATTTTCTATTTTTGATTAGTGTTAAGTGAATTTTTGCAATAAATACTTTTTATAATTTTTGACTAATCTGCCTGTTCCTTTTTGAAGAATTGCTTTGGAAATCCTTTTTATTTCCCTCCCTTCTTTTGTAGTTTTGAGCTTCAGGTACCCCTGTCAGGCAGCACAGTTTGGTCCTGCACTCCATGTGTCTTCTCTGTGCACTGTTCTGCAGCTGAGCCTTGTGGCTGGTTTGAAGTCAACTCCAGGTTGTACCTGGACAGTAAAGCATCACTCCGCCCTCTCCTCCCATCAATGTTAGTTAAAGAGTATTGTTCGTGCAGAGGAGCCTGGATAGCTTACCCTCTGCCCAACCCTTGTACATAGCTTGCTCTCTGCAGAAAATGTATAAGATTACCAGCTACCAGGACATTATAATCAAAGTAAAATTCACAAGAACCAGTAGCGACCTTGGATTGTTGTTCCCATTGTTCTCCAGAGAGTTGCCGATAAGGATGTTTGCCCCATTCAGTCTCTGGCCACAGCAGTCTCCTCTGTTGGTGATGTAGACAGAGGAAAGTCTGTACGAGGCCCGTAGATCCACCCTCCACCATGGGGACAAGTCAGGTTGGGTACAAGAGCATGAGCTGTAAAAGTTGGAGTCATCGATGGATTTTATGGCTTCGTTGCCGGCAGAGTAGCTGGAAGATTGTGTGGCTTGACCTTGAAGGGCAAGATTTCTACCTGTATGTATGAAATATACCCAGAGGAGAAATCAATATTGGTAACAGTGGGCCATGTTCAACAACATAGTGCAATGTTATTGGATTGTCATTTAGATCCATGTGCATTTTCTTGTGCACTATCATTGCACTTTGGACACTTTACAGTTACTGGCTAAAACAGCTTTACAAATTCCTAAAGCTCACCTTTAGACGAAAATAAACATTCCACCCATCCCTCTCTCCCACACATTCCCATCTGTTTACAATCTTTTTAAAAAGGGACCTTGTACAGCTGTTTTTTTTATCTAAATCTGCCATCTGTGTCCCTCGCCGGCACCACTTCTGGGAGTGGAGACCATTGATCCAGCACAGCAGTATGTGCCCATCACTGACCAGACCCTTTGTCATGATGTCATCATGCTACTTCATTCTTCTTGGTCCTCAGCAGGCTTTATAGCTAAACAGTCATTAAGAGGTATCCATGTCCCTCCCACTTTGCAGTATGGAAGAGATGAGACTCAGAACCCAGTGCGACACATCACCATGGATTTAGGTAAGTACTCTGGGCCATTTTGTTTTTTTATTTTTTTGACCTCAGCATTTAGTTGGCAATGTCTGAGAAGGCAGCTGAGAATGATGTCATAGCCATTCAGAGTACTGCTTTAACTATTATACAAAATGAATATTAGCTTTTAGGCCGGGTTTACACTGCTCCGACATAAAAGTCCCACGACTTCTGATCCGACTTTGTCCTGCAACATCGGTCAGTCATCAGTCAGACTTTAATGAACAGGCTTGAGATGTGTGCAACTTGGGTCTGGCATTGATTTGGGGGGGGGGGGTTCAATACATTTTGCTGTGTTAACATTGCCTCTGAGTACATGTCACAGCATGAGCATGTCACAAGTCGGGTCGGGTAAAATGCTGATCCGACTTGAATGATATTCAATGGGCTGAAATCAGACCAAAGTCGGACCAAAGTAGTGCAGGAACCTTTTCCAAAGTCAGACTGACACAAGTCGGACCAGTTAAGACAGCTCTCATAGGGAATCATTGATTTATACACGTCATGTGACGTGCTCTTAAAGTCGGAGCGATTGTCGCACCAGTGTGAACTGGGCCTAACTCTTGTCTTCTTTTTCTTCTTTCCTTATTTTGATAATATGTAATTTAGCTTAACCACTTGCCAACCGCAAGTTGACGAATGACGGCTACAGTGCGATCATCCAGTTCTGGGAGCAGGGGCGTTGCTAGGTCTACAAAAGATCTGGGGCTAGAGCTTATAGCAGCGAAGTAAATAAAGTCATACGCTTGGGCGGGCATACACATGTACAGTATATAATATACGTGTGTGTGTGTAACTATATATATATAATTGTGGCATTAATAATGAAAATATGACTGATCATGCCAAAAAAACTGTCTTTTATTTAAGGATAGCAATCACATGAAGCCATTTATTATCACATCGTTTTTTGAATCCCTTTTAAATCATAATGATAACAGAAATCCCCCAAATGGCCCTGATAAAAAGGACAGGTGATGAGCAGTGCCTGATTTTCTCCACACATACCGCTTAGATTAAAGGCCAAAAAGTTCTATCTTGGTCTCATCAGACCAGAGAATCAAATTTTTCACCATCTTGGAGTCCTTCAGGTGTTTTTAGCAAACTCCATGCGGGCTTTCATGTGCCTTGCACTGAGGAGAGGCTTCCGTCGGGCCACTCTGCCATAAAGCCCCGACTGGTGGAGGGCTGCAGTGATGGTTGACTTTCTACAACTTTCTCCCATCTCTTGACTGCATCTCTGGAGCTCAGCCACAGTGATCTTTGGGTTCTTCTTTACCTCTCTCACCAAGGATATTCTCCCCCGATAGCTCAGTTTGGCCGGACCGCCAGCTCTAGGAAGGGTTCTGGTTGTCCCAAACGTCTTCCATTTAAGGATTATGGAGGCCACTGTGCTCTTAGGAACCTTAAGTGCAGCAGAAATTTTTTTGTAACCTTGGCCAGATCTGTGCCTTGCCACAGTTCTATCTCTGAGCTCTTCAGGCAGTTCCTTTGACCTCATGATTCTCAATTGCTCTGACATGCACTGTGAGCTGTAAGGTCTTATATAGACAGGTGTGTGGCATTCCTAATCAAGTCCAATCAGTATAATGAAACACAGCTGGACTCAAATGAAGGTGTAGAACATGCTCAAGGATGATCATAAGAAATGGACAGCACCTGAGTTAAATATATGAGTGTCACAGCAAAGGGTCTGAATACTTAGGACCATGTGATATTTCAGTTTTTCTTTTTTAACCACTTGACAACTGGACACTTAAACCCCCCTCCTGTCCAGACCATTTTTCAGCTTTCAGCGCTCTCACACTTTGAATGACAATTACTTAGTCATCTAATACTGTACCCAAATGATTTTTTTTATCCTGTTTTTCATACAAATAGAGCTTTCTTTTGGTGGTATTTGATCACCTCTGGGTTTTTTATTTTTTGCGCTATAAATGAAAAAAGACCGAAAATTTTGAAAAAAAAAGCATTTTTCTTAGTTCCTGTGATAAAATTTTGCAAATTATTAATTTTTCTTCATAAATTTTGGCCACAATTTATACTGCTACATATCTTTGGTAAAAATAACCCAAATTATTGGATATTATTTGATCTTTGTGAAAGTTAGAGAGTCTACAAACTATGGTGCAAATCATAAAAAATTGATCACACCTGATGTACTGGTGGCCTATCTCATTTCTTGCAACCCGAACAAGCCAGGAAAGTACAAATACCCCCCAAATTACTCCTTTTTTGAAAGTAGACATTCCAAGGTATTTAGTAAGATGCATGGTGAGGTTTTTGATGTTGTCATTTTTTCCCACAATTCTTTGCAAAATGAAGATTTTTTTTCCCCCCACAAAATTGTCATTGTAATAGGTTATTTCTCTCACATGGCATGTATATACCACAAATGACACCCCAAAATACATTCTGCTACGCCTCCTGAGTATTACGATACCACATGTGCGGGACTTTTTCACAGCCTGGCCACATAATGGGAGGATATAAATTCAAAGAAATACAAGTGCAAAAAAAACAATGATGATCAAACCGCTAGCACTAAAAAGGTGAATATACAATCCTCAAACCAAATGTGGAATAAATAAGTGCAGCGCTAAAAATACATATAACATATAAATGTCCAAAAAACAAAAAATAAGTAGTAATCAGTTTGTGAACAAAATTGCATGTGAAAAAACTTGGTGAATCACTTCATATAGTTCCTTATCCAGATATGGAAGATATCAGGACATGTAGTGACCAACAGTTGAAATAAAACATCCTCTCCGTGGAGAAAAAATGATCCACCAAAAGCGTGTGATATATAAACTAGATGTAAACAAGCCTTGTATGGGTATCTTTTGTCCAAACGTTGATGTCTGTCAGATGTGAGTATCCTCAGTCAGCATCCAGGTGGATATGGAATCAGAAAATTAATCCATCCTCATTACCCCCGATGGGGTGAGCGCTGTTTAAAAAAAAACGCTCACTAGGAGCCAAGGAGAAGCTAATATGGTGTAGTATTTATTGGTTTCCAATAGTAGCAATGGCCAGTAAAAACAAGCATAAAAACACATTTAAAAAACGCTGCTCCTTTCACGAGGCTGCAGCAATGAAAACGTCAGTGCGTAGGACTTTTACTGACGCGTTTTGTGCTCAAGCACATTGTCAAAGGGATCTGCCTATATGATATGCTTGTTGTTACTGGCCATTTGTCAGAAGCCGCTCTGCATTCTCTACGGCAGGGACGGCGGCCGGTGGAGGACTACACCTTGTACTTCCGTCGGTGGTCTGCAGATACAGGCTGGAATGAGGCTGCTTTAAAACATCAGTTCCGTCTAGGACTTTCTGAATCCCTCAAGGAGGAATTGGACAGAAGTGGTATTCCTACCACTCTTGAGGGTCTCATTCAACTGGCCATCCAGTTGGATAGACGTCTAGAGGAGCGCCAGGCAGATCGGTCACAGACTTTCTGTGCACCTATTCCAGAGACTGGGGACATACCCGTTAGTATGATGCAAGCTGCATTGACCCCTGGGGAAAGACAACGTCGGCGTCAAGCCAACCTATGTCTCTACTGCGGAAGAGATTGACACTTCCTATGTAACTGTCCCATTAGGCCCTGCAAGTCACTCAAATACACCCCAGTGTAATTCCAGGTTTCTGGAACTTCCACTTCCCACCTAGTCCTTTCCATTACATTGCAGTTGGCTGAAGAGAAGGTTCAGCTGTAGGCCATAGTTGATTCCTGGGCATGCAGCTGCTTCCTGGACCTGAACCTGGCAAGAAGATTGGCCTACCCCTGCTCCCCAAGAAACGTAGGCTGGAAGTTCTCCTGGCCGATGGTACCCTGCCAAGTTCTGGTCCCGTTACTCAAGAGACTGCTCATCTCTTTGTCACTACTCCTGATGGCCATCAGGAGTTCATACGTTTTGACGTCCTGAGTTCACCCATGTTCCCAGTCATCCTGGGTATTTCTTTTTTTTTTTTTTTAAATCTTTATTTATCATTTTCCATTACAAAACATTTCCCACCAGGGGCATTCCAGTAGTACGAATCATTCTATAAATTCAGAGAATAAACAAGCTTGCCCCCCGCAACCACCCCCGCCCCCCTCTACCCTCCCCACCTCCCTTCCCTTCCCCACCCTACAGGATGTTCCTCGGTAGGTACTAATCGCATCTTACTCACTCCCTTCCCCGTGAACAACCCTTCCTTGTTGTACCGTTTTTATATAATCTCCTTTAAATAGGACCATGATTTTTTAAATTTAATCCAGCCTGTCCACTTCCCCATATGCTCCGAATCCTCATCGGGTTCCATTCCCCACCGGTCTAAGCACTCAACGTTAAATATTTCGTTAAGGTCAAAGAGCCAATCTCGCGTTTTAGGACAGGACGGGTTCAGCCAGTTTAAAGCGATCTGTCTCTTGGCCGCGTCTAATATCATGGGGACCAGAGAGGTTTTGTAACTCTTAACTGAATCCTGAGTCCCATGGAAGAAGCAGGCCCATGGATCTTCCTCGATTTCCCTCCCCGTGAATTCCTTTGTCAATGACAGGATTTTTTTTCAGAAGGCCTTAATGATGGGGCATTCCCACCAGATATGGGCCATTGTGCCCACAGTTGGGCATCCCCTCCAGCAGGTGTTGACCTTTGTCCCATCCATTTTGCTTACTCTGTCTGGGGTGGCATACCATCTTGCTAGGACTTTATAGTGAATTTCCGTTCTCCTATTATCTAGTGCTGAGTGGTGAACCAATCTCAAAATTTTTCCTGTCGTGTTCCTATTGCACTGTGACCCCAGTTCCTGCTCCCACCTTTTAATGTATGGAGGCGTCACCTCCTCCTGTTCCGCTCCCAATATTCTGTAAATTTGGGCAATGACACCTCCTGAGTACTCCTTCGTACAAAGTTTCTCCAGCGGTCTGAGCTCTTCCATACTTCTAAGTGGCTTCGGTAGTTTTCCAATAAAATGGGAGAGCTGGAGATACCTCCATCTGTCCATCACCCAAAGTTCTGATTCTCTACTCAATTCCGTGAAAGTGCAAATTTTCCCCTTACTAATAAAATTTTTCAATTGAATAGAATCCTCTTTTAACCAATTCCCTCCCACCTCCCTCGTCCCTGGTTCAAAAAATAAATTGTTTTTCATATATAACAACGGTGAATTATAAGACCATTTGTGTTGTGAATGTATTCTATCCCAATATTTAACAGTGTTTTGAGTTAACAAAGAAGTGTTAGTGCTAAATATTCTAAATTTTGGGGGGTTCCATAGTGAGTGTGCCAAATTATTGTTACTTAAGGAGAACTCAATGTTCACCCATCGCTTGTCTGTCCCTTTCTTGCTCCATTCTGTAACCCGTGAGAGCACTACGGCAGTGTAATACCTATTAAAGTCTGGTACCGCTATTCCCCCTTTTTTTTTCCCTCTACTCAGTGTTGCGTAGGAGATACGCGGTTTGTTGCCACCCCAGACAGCTTCACTGATTAATTTCTTTAAAGCCTTCAGGAAATACCTTGGTAGGGGAATCGGCAACCGTTGAAATTTATACAAAATTTTCGGAGCAATCATCATTTTAACCGCGTTCGCTCGCCCAAACCATGAGAGCGGCCTGATTTCATCTAATAGTGGGATGTAGTTTTTTTGAAATAACTCTTTAATGGTGTTGGCACGCTTAATTCCTAAATACTTGATCTCCTTTTTCTTCCTGCTTAGTTAAACTGATATTTAGGATTTCGGACTTACCCGGGTTAATTTTGAAATTGGAAACTTCTCTGTATAATCTGAGGATTCGGAGCACATTAGGGAGGGTTACTCTAGGGTTTGAAACAAAAAATAATACGTCGTAGGCAAATTCTGCCAGTTTATGCTCCTCCATTCCCACCCTCACCCCATTACAGTCGGGACTGTTCCGAATGGAGGCCAGGAGAGGTTCAAGGGACAAGACAAACAAGAGGGGAGAGAGCGGGCACCCTTGCCTTGTTCCATTTACCATTCCAAAAGATTTTGAAATGGCCCCGTTAACCCTTACAGCTGCTGTTGGGCTACTGTATAGAGCCCTGACCCAGGAGATAAACCTAGACCCGAACCCCATAACTTCCAGTGTATTCATCAGGAACCCCCAGTCTACCCTGTCAAAGGCCTTTTCGGCATCTATCGACAGGAATAGAGCTGGGGTCCCCTGCATCTACAGAACTCCGATAGCAGCACCGCCCGTACCCCATTATCCCTGCACTGTCTTCCGGGGACAAAGCCGGTCTGGTCCGGGTGCACCAGGCCGGCCATACATCCCTTCAGTCTATTAGTCAGGACCTTGGCGTAAAATTTAACATCCGCGTTTAGCAGAGAAATGGGCCGGTAGCTTGAACACAGCCTAGCATCCTTCCCTTCTTTCAGTATTAGGGTTATCGTAGCGGACAATGCCTCGCCTTCCATCTCACACCTGGTGCCCAGGTCGTTCCAATATTGACACAACCTGGGGACCAGTAAGTGTTTCATTTTCTTTAAGTAGATGGTAGAGAAACCATCTGGACCTGGGCTCTTACCCTTCGGGGAGTCTCTCAGGGCTGCTAAGAATTCCTCTTCCTCGATTGGTTTATCCAAGAGATCCTTATCCTCCTCAGGCAGCACCGTCAAACCTGCTTCTTTTAGGAATTCTCTACTCCTAGCTAACCGGGCACTGACCTCCCCCCCTTTTGTCCTATAGAGTAAAGATCAGCGTAAAATTTTCTAAACTCCTCAGCCATGCCTCCGCTAGTCGCTATCTCTTTCCCTCCTGTGCCGTTTATTTTCTCGATAAAGTTCCGCCCTCTTTTTTTCCTGATTAATCTCGCCAAGTGTTTACTAGACTTGTTTGCCCATAGATATTTGTTTCTGGCTATTAAATTGATGACTTTCTTAGTCTCCTGCTCCATCATGTCCCTCAACTCCTCCCTCCTAGCAACCATTAAACGATAACGATCCTGATCCTGCCCTTTGGACTTTTTGTGTGCTTGTTCCAAACGGAACAAATCCTCTATCAGTTTTTCCCTTTTTTCCTTCCCTTTCTTTTTTTGACCTGCTCCTATAGATATAAGGATCCCTCGGATATAGGCTTTGTGCGCCTCCCATAGAATAGAGGGTGATACCTCCTGTAAGAATCAATATAATTATTAATATTATATCTGTGTATTAATTTGTCTAGTCCCTATAATTAGTTGGCCTTTTAAACTCTGAGCACATGCTATTGTTAATATCACAATAATACCAAGTTAGCTATGAAACCAAACACACGGTGCTGCTAGTAAAACAAGTTACATTTATTTCCCAATAAAAATAGGAATGTATTAAAACAGCATAATTAGGAAAACTAACATAAAGATACTACCAGAAATTGCAATATTACAAGGCCTACACTCATAACACAATACAAGAGTGATACTTAGCACATCCTCCTCGGCTGGTCCTCTGGTCTTCAAGAGACTGTTTCTTTAGCCCACATTCCTTTTAACAAACATACCTCATCCAGACCCCCCCCCCTTTTGCCTGCCCAACTTTGCCTTTGGACGAATCACAATGTCTCTGGGGCGTTCCCTCAATAGGCCCTTATATGGTTCATTTTTGTCCTCTGGAGGGCAGTGTTGGTCCATGAATTGCCATCGTCCGACAGATGTCAGGTTTCACACACACCTGGGCCCTTGATCTCCTGTATCTAACCTCATCCATCATCCCTGTCAGTTTATCTGCCTTTGAAGCCTGGGTGGATAGTAGCTAATCAGGAAATTCCCATAGACAGATTGGAGCCAGCATTGTCATGCACAATGGGAGCTAAACAGGCCACATCCTGTAATCCCGGAAGTGTGACATTTTTTAGCCTTTTCAGAAACCATGTGAGTTTTCGTCTCTTAGGTATCGTAATGAAATATATGTACAAATACGATATTCATGTTGAATTCCAACATATGCCGCTTTGCGCCTGAAGGGCGCATACCAGCCTTCTTCAGACACGGCTCCTATTGAACAGCCATAACTGTCTTAACGTGTGTTGCTCCCCAACATGTGCTTCCGAACCAGTACCTATGGGACAGTCCTTAACTGTGGTAACGTATTGCGGTTTTCAACAGGAACATCTATGGAACAGTCCATAAGGGTCTTGCTGTGTGTTGCGCCTCTCAACATAGGCCTCAGAACCAGCTCCTGTGGAACAGTCCATAACAGTCTTAACGTGCTGTGTTTCCCAACACGTGCCGCTTTGCTACTGGGTGACATACCAACATCATTCTTCTGTGACAGCTTCCATGTCACCACTCTGTGTCTTCTTCTCTCCGATATCTTCAGGACGGGGTGCAGTATAGGCAAGGGGTGTCCATTCACTCACCATTCACCAACACACATTCAGAGCAACCTATCAACCAGCTTTCCGATATAGAGTCTCGAGGAGTGCCTCTAGCCCATGTTATTAGCCTAAAATACACCTTTATCACACTAAACCATAACATGAAATCAACCCATTACCATAATATATACATATATATACCTTTGATCCATCAGACTACACATCCCATTCCCAACCTCCTATACCTCCTCACTGTAGATACGGGCCGGGATTAGGCAGGTTCGCTCACAATGGCCTTTCCTACCACAATTCTGGCACGTCAGTGGTATTTCAGGGTTCTGAACTGGCAGCAAAGCCTCTACCATGTATGAAGAGACCTTACCATTAATTCGTCCCTCCACTTGTATAGATAAATGCGAGACTTTCCTATACAAATGTCGAGTCCAACAACACATACCAACTTGAACCAATGATGAAATTGCAGCAATAATGAGTAATATTACCACGGGATGTATCAAATAATTCAAAATACTGTTGGCCTTACTGGAATGTCCGAATATTACCTCCCACCAAGACCCTCCCACATCATTTTCTAGTTGATGTACTACCTCCTTTATTACATTCTGGTCATGGTAGATGGCTATAGTAGCATTAGCTCTCTCTTGCTGCAGCATCCTCATAAGGCTCTCATCTCTATCCCAATCTGTTAACCATTCCTGTATCTTCCTTCCCATACCAAGGTTCAGGGCTCTAAGATTAACAGGGCGGTTCTGGTTGACATCCACAGACAGATTGGCCATATGCGGTACACCATGCTCCTGTAGCTATTGTCAGGTTCACAGAACATCCTAGTTCCATGACCAACGATACATTAGTATCCTTCAGGACAAAGAAACAAACTCTCCTATGTCCCAAATAATATACCGGTGTTCCCTTTGAGGCAATGTTCTCCCCATCCAGAACACAGAGTGATGAATCTTCCCAACATTTCTCATCCACCACCGTGTATTGACCTGGCATACAAAGGATATCATGGTCATGCCTCCGACAGAGGGAAATATCAACCTGCCTCCAGCTCCCGTCCTCTCTGATTACATGTGGGTAAGTTAGCCTCAGATGCAACAAAGTAGAATCCCCAGTCAGCAAGCCCATCGATATCACCGAATACACAGATTGAGTCTGCACTTCTGTATATGGGATCAATGAGGAAGCGTAACATCTCTCATAATCCAAATTAGTACAGCCTATCCAGGCATTCGACCACCAACTTGGATTAGTGTAAGAGATGTGCTTTGGTAAAATCTTACTGAGCTGTGATGACAACTCATAAGGCCACTGCCCCCCATACAGAGATTGTACAATCAGCTTGATATTGGTTGATAACTCCGCCTGTCCCTGCGTGCACGCCAGAGCCCACGACATATTTTTGTCCTATACCATCACATTCTCTACCAACCTCTCAACATGGTTGACAAAATCTTGAACCACTTTAACCTGGGTACTTATGTGACCTTGTTGAATGTTATTAAGGATGCCATCAATCTCTCTGAGTAACAAAGCCCCGCTTATTCTCTGAAGCTATGGCTGTGAGTTTGTTCCTCAGGAGGCCGATGTCCACCCCATTAACAACACCCATCCCAGCTCCTATTCCCCCAATATAGTGCTGAATACATCCCTCCTCTTTCGGGTTACTCCTCAGACATACGCGCTCTGCATGAACCTCATTCCGTGTCCGCACATCTCTGGGAGCAAGTCACTGGTACAATGATTGCACTTGATTCAGTGTATACTCAGCACATATAGGGTAATAGGTTTTTATCAACCACTGTGAGATGTTGCAGCTCCATGTGGTGAAGGCATGTACCCTGGTAGCCAGTGTTTTGTTCCCTGTATCTAACGGAGCATGCTCCTGTGTGTATTCACTGGCCTTCCCTGTGCCGGGTTTCAACCTCTCAGGTGAGACATCAGCCAGGCGTATCTCCCCATACAAGGAAATTTTCACCCCATTGATGTGACACCTGGCCAACCTCTAGTCTGGCCAACCGACACCTTATTATGTATAAGCGCCAGTCACCTGGGCACCTGCACCATATTACTTCCGTTATGTCAATACATGTCATACATTAAAAACCTTTCCTTCTTTCAATTCCTCCCTTCAACAAAAAAAATATATATTTCACATTTCATGTTCTGACGGATTGGATGTGTATAATCCTTCCCCAACCTCCAACCCATTGCACATGTATTAATAGCATGTTTGCATTCTTCAGGAGAGACTCCGGCAAAAATGTTTCACAAGTCTCGTTGATGGGCAAAGTCCTTCAGATCCAGCATTAACCCTAAATTGTCCATAAGCAAAAACAAGTATTAAACTGAATCTTTTCGTTTGTCCCTTCTCTCCTGTTTATCAGAACAAATTTGCGGTGTAGTATGGCCGAAACAAACTGCCAACCAGATGAACATCTGTCATCCCTGTTCCAGAGACCTCTCCAATCACGCTTCACCAGGACTCTGGAAGTGAAAAAAACAAGAGCAGAATCAAATTCTTATTCATAATATCTGCTCGCGTACTACATTTACTTATAGTTCCTTCCTTGGAACCAGGAACTTAGTATTCCTGGTTTCTGCAACCCTGACCAACCTATCAAGACAACCATGACCTCTTTAGGCTGAACCCACTCTAAAATGGATCCCATGGTATGATCAAAAATTTTAAAAACAAAACGAACGTCAATGTTGACTCTCAAAAATTCTCAATTTAAGCATCAAAAACACAATGCATTATCTGTATTTTCAGACCTAAGCACCAACCCCCCTTTCAGGTGGACAAAGCGTACACTTTGTAACTTTTCCCACCTGAATGAACATAAAACAAAGAGAAAAAACAAACTCCAGAAGCTAGAATGGTTCCCTACCAACAATTCTTGTCTTAAATCAACAAGATGTATTCAGCTACAGGACATATCCCATGACCATCTATTCAGCTGCTAATTGACGGAATAGCCAATTACCCCCCTTTCAGGTGGACTAAACAATAATTTCTCCACCTGAACAAACAAAAAATAAAATGGATGACTAAACAACTACCAAAAATATAAAAAAAAAAATTAAAAAAAAAACTAATAACAAAAGAAATTAAAATTCTGGCCATTATCACACAAAAACAATATGACAAGACGACCACCATAAGACAATGACAAACACTCAACTTTTAACTAAAGACATCCATGGATTTTCCTCCTGAGAAGAGTAAGTGCTCATTTCCATCTGAAAAACAATTAGTTAATGGGAAAAACAAAAAAACAAAACATCTGTACGTCATCACAACATTTGTAACTTCACTTGTAACACTTGAAACCCCTAATGCCTGACTATTGTTTATCTTACTTTTTTTTCATTGTTTGCAAACAATTACTAATTAATGAGCTCAGGCTACCATTTGATAATCGATTATGCCTTTACCATAACCTAACCCTTGTTTTGCTAAATGTGCCCACTGTTGTTCTCTCTTTGAAGAACCTGTAAACAAACACAGACATTAGTATCCAAACCAGTTTTATCTTCTTCCAAGGTCTCTGGAAAAAGGAACACAAAGACAGTGATTACACACAATTATCACGACAATTGACTTTTTAAGTCCCCCAAGCCTTTTCCCATTAATTGTACTGTAGGGGAACATTTGCTATGTATAAGGTTTAGATATGAGCGTTGTATTTAAATAAAATATGGCAAGGAAACATTGACCATAAAATTCTTAGCATCCATGCAGCTCACTAAGTGCTGCCAACTTTGTTTTCCCCAGTGCTACATTTGAATAACCATGCAGCTACCTCCATTTTGACTCTACGTAACTGTTGTCCATATTGGCGATCTTCAGTCTGTAGTCCCCGCATTTGGGTCTTTAAAGGGAAATGGGTTTGATTACTACGGCCTCCATGCTTTGGGTTGCTGCCCCATTGGGCAGAATACACTTCATAATGCCTTGGGGTCGTTTTGGGGTATTGCGATCTTCTTTTGATACCATTATTCGCCGCCCAACAATACTTAGCGATGTGACCCCCCCTTTTACACAAAAAACATTTGAGGGCTGGTCTCTCTGTATAGGCCATGCTTTGAGCATACGGCAGTGGAAACTCACATTGCTGGACATTATTACTACGATTACTATGCTTGGAATAAGCAGACTTTATACTTTCATCGTCTGAGGAGTCATCAGAAGTTTCAACTCCTGAATCACTTTCAAGCACAGTTATCGCACTTTTATTTACATCTCCACCATTGACTTCTGTCTTAGCAACATCACTTGCAGCAATAAGAGCATCTGTTTTTTCTGCATGCTTCACTTCTATCTTTGCTGAGCACTGTGCATGTGCGGAGGGTACCTCCACCACTGCACATTCAGCTTTTGCATGTTTGGCTCCATTATGGCTGCCTGTGCACCCTGTAATTCCTCCCTGAGCAGTGTGATAACATGCAAATTCTCAGCCTCTGTTTGATTCAATGATGCGATACATTGTTCCTTCAACATACATGTTTTTTCCAACTCATCTAATCTCTGTTCCAATACACACTTCTCAGTTACTAATTGTTGAATGTGATTAGCAACATTTGCATCTGCTTTTGCAACCATTGCCAATATATTCTCTGTTACACTTTGTACCTGTTCAAATAATTGTTTCCTCTCACTATACCATTCTAATTCTTTTTGTTCCGCAATCTCTTTCATCTTTAACAACACGCATATAGCATTGGCTAATCTCTGTTTCTTGCCTTTTTTGGAAGATTTTTTATGCTTTATGGCATCATTATGGGTATTACATTGTCTTAATAGATCATTGTATTGGTGTGCTAATGCATTCTCTTTTATAGACTCAAATCTAACACCACCATACTTGTTAACAAAACCTTCAATGGCTTCCATTGCTATGCTAATTCGCACCTAGCTACACTGAAGTTGCTTACACAATGCCCACAGCTAGACAACAAAACACAAACAGATAAAACTGCTTGAAAGCAAACTTTGACTTGTAGTTCTACAATGAAGAGAGAAAAAAAAAAAAATTCAAAAGCCGTTTAAAAACAACTTTCCTTGCAGCTCTACAGCTTGCAACCAGGCACACTCTTAGTCAATGCCTTATTATATTCCCACTGATTTCCAAACCCTTAGATTGCAGGCCACATTGAACTTCTTTTGGAACAGAGCGCTATTTCACACTCACGTGGGGACCAAATAAAAAATACACTAGTAATGAAATTAATAAAAAAATAAAAAATAAAAATAAAAATGAAAAAACGAAAATCAATAAAAAAAAAAAAATTAAAACAAAAAAATTAAAATCTATATTTCTCCCACTTTTTCCTCAAAGATGTGTGGTATATCCTGTCAATCTGCAGGCTATATCAGTGCCAGGGGTGATCAATCCCTTCACTCACCAGTACCATTTACTGGCTACAGGCCTAACACACATTAACGATACAAACATTTAACAAATATACATATATCAGCCGAAGATCTCACCAGGTTCTACGCGTCCGTCTCCCTGATGAAATATTTCACAGAATCTTCATTACCATCAAAGCGTGGTTTCAGAATTCGCGAGCCAGCGCCAATCTTGTCCACACAAGAGACGATTTTCAGTTCTGGGTGTATTTGAGGATTTATGCTTGCTTACAGGGTTTCAAGACAAAAAAATACATCAGTTTTTTGTGGATTCTGTGTAAAAATAAAATTCCACAGTCTGGCGTGCCAATTGTAAGAATCAATATAATTATTAATATTATATCTGTGTATTAATTTGTCTAGTCCCTATAATTAGTTGGCCTTTTAAACTCTGAGCACATGCTATTGTTAATATCACAATAATACCAAGTTAGCTATGAAACCAAACACACGGTGCTGCTAGTAAAACAAGTTACATTTATTTCCCAATAAAAATAGGAATGTATTAAAACAGCATAATTAGGAAAACTAACATAAAGATACTACCAGAAATTGCAATATTACAAGGCCTACACTCATAACACAATACAAGAGTGATACTTAGCACATCCTCCTCGGCTGGTCCTCTGGTCTTCAAGAGACTGTTTCTTTAGCCCACATTCCTTTTAACAAACATACCTCATCCAGACCCCCCCCCTTTTGCCTGCCCAACTTTGCCTTTGGACGAATCACAATGTCTCTGGGGCGTTCCCTCAATAGGCCCTTATATGGTTCATTTTTGTCCTCTGGAGGGCAGTGTTGGTCCATGAATTGCCATCGTCCGACAGATGTCAGGTTTCACACACACCTGGGCCCTTGATCTCCTGTATCTAACCTCATCCATCATCCCTGTCAGTTTATCTGCCTTTGAAGCCTGGGTGGATAGTAGCTAATCAGGAAATTCCCATAGACAGATTGGAGCCAGCATTGTCATGCGCAATGGGAGCTAAACAGGCCACATCCTGTAATCCCGGAAGTGTGACATTTTTTAGCCTTTTCAGAAACCATGTGAGTTTTCGTCTCTTAGGTATCGTAATGAAATATATGTACAAATACGATATTCATGTTGAATTCCAACACCTCCCCCCGTGTCATTTGTATTGAAGAAGAAATTCACCTCATTCTGGATCCACTCTAACACTTCGGGATCCCTGAGCAAGTCCTCATTCAGCTTCCAAGAAAGAGAACTTCTCCCCGCTTCTGGGAGCTTCAGCCTCATCGTAACAGGGGAATGATCTGAAAGGGTTGTTGTTTCGATTCTAGTTTCTACAACCCCCTCCAACAAACTATGGTCCACAAGAATGTAGTCCAGTCTGGAGTAGGTCCCGTGCACAGGGGAGAAGAAGGTGTAATCCCTCTCTTTAGCATGTTGTACTCTCCACACATCCATTAACTGGCTATGGAATAATTTCCGCCTAATTGCTCCTAATGACACCTTCTTTATGCCCTGAGCACGAGACGTACTATCCAGAGCGGGGTCTAAGCAGAAATTTAAATCCCCTGCCAAGACCACCTCCCCCTCCCCGAATCCCAACAGTTTCTCCAACACTTGTCCCAGGAAAGTGGTTGGACTTCTATTCGGACAATAAACATTAGCCAATGTAAACATTCTTGTGCCTATAGAACCTTTTAGAAATATATAGCGACCTTCAGGGTCTGTTAATCTGTCCCTTACTGAGAAGTTTGATGCCTTAGACAACCCTATGGCCACTCCCCTAGACCCCCTGTCAGGGGAGTCCCCATAAAACCATTGAGGGATCTTTGGGGAAAACAACCTGACCCTTGTGTCGAGGGTCAGATGGGTCTCCTGCAGGAAAACTAAGTCCCCACGTAGGAGACACAGTTCCCCCAATATTTTATGTCTTTTCCTAGGTGAATTCAACCCTTTTACATTATAGGATATAAATTTGATCTCAGGCATAGTTAATGGAGTGAGCGTTTACCTCTATGTTCTGCACCTCCCGTACACATCCCGCAAATACCCCCTCCCACCTCTTGTCCTCCCCCCTCTTATGTCCCTCCCTCCCTCTATCCCCCCCTCCCCTCCCCCTAGCCCACTGCCCTCCTCCCTATTCCCACTCCTCTCCCTTCCCACCTCCCCCTCCAACCCACCTCCCCCCCACCACCCCGTGGCGTTCACTTCGCCGAAAGCCCGCCCGTATGGAAATTCACCCATTCCACACTGCGGTGCTTCTCCCTCAGGAGTGAGCTCCAGCACCGGCGTCCAGCGCCTGCCCATCCCAAAAAGGGGGAGACACAGGAGATGGAGGCTCGGGACGTCCCCACCCAGGGATGCACCCCCACCACCCCACGACCCCTCCCACTCGGACCTTATGCAAATTATTTTATGTTATTTAGAGAAGACCTTCTGACAATCCGCCTTCCCGATCACTGCTTTATATTCACTTTAAACTAGAGTCCATGGTACATAAGTCCTCATGCTCCAAGAATAGACGCCCCCTTAGGGGGTAGGGAGGGGTGAGGAGGAGGGAGAGGGGAAGAGAGGAGAGGGGAGAAAAAAAAAAAAACACCCCCCCCACACTCTCCTCTCTTCCCCCACGCCCCCCCCCACCGCCCCCCCCAGCACCTATAACAAATCAGGGACGGGAATGCCCAGGTTGTTACAGAAGTCCTGCATTTCTTCCATGTATCTCATTCTGTAGGATCTTCCATCTTTGGTAACTATCAGGGATGTTGGGAACCCCCAACTGTATTTTAAATTTGCCCTCCTGAGTTGATCCAGGATTGGTCTCATCTGTCTTCTCCTCTCCAAAGTGCCCGCTGATAGATCAGTGAATATCTGCAAATCCTTGTTTTCAAAATTTAATGGAGGGGCCCCTTTTAATTTCTTCCAAATTTTTTCTTTGTCCTCGTATTGATGAAATTTGATTATAACATCTCTCGGGGTGTCTTGCTTTATATGGGGGGGCTTCCTTATTCTGTGGACCCTGTCGATCCTTAGTGCTTCGTCTTCTCGCCTACCCAGCAGGGGGTTGAAAATCTTCCTCATCTTCTCTCCCAGATCCTCATTTTGTTGTTCCGGGATAGATCTGATGCGTAGATTTTGTCGCCGGCTCTGGTTCTCCTGTTCCTCCAGTCTAAACGCCAACATACGGTTTTCATTTTGCATCTTCCTGACTTGTTCTTTTAAATCTGATATGTCCTTGGCTTGAATACCAGAGGCCTCTTCAGCCTCCTCTACCCGGCGGAGAAGGTGTCCCATGTCAGAGCGAACATTTAGGATCTCCTCTTTTATCACACTTTCTAGTTTTTTTTCCAGTTTAGTGAGCATTTCACTCATGTCTGATTTACTAGGAACTAGAGCCATTATTCTTTGCTCGTCGGCCGCGCTATATGCGGAGGCCCCCTCCAAATCCGGCTCTTCGGGAGTTCTGTCACCCTGTCCCCCCTTTTGTTTCTGTTGCTCCTTCTTCTTTGTACCTGGGTGTTTTACCTCCATTCCTGGGCTCTTTGCACTTGCTTCTTTTAAGTATTTTTGAATGGAGCTGGTGTTTAAACTCTCTCTTGAGTTGTGGGGTTCCGCTGATCTTGATGACCCACCTCTCATACTTCCACTCACTGTCCCGGTTTTCCCCTTTTTATGGTTTAATGAAACGGTGTCTCGCTATCCCTACTCTAGATGCTTTTCTGTTTAGAGATCTCCTCCCTCCCTCAGACCGTTAGGGTGAAGGGTCTGTATTACCCCTGGGGGCTGTATTAAATCTCTGAGGTGGATGTACCGTTTTCTTCCTCCTTCCAGGCCACAGATCGCTGAAGAAGGTTGTCTTGTGACTACTTCTCTTAACAGATCCTATCCCAGGCCGGGGACCGTGCTCGGGAGCGAGAATCCAAACCCCCAACAGCAAGGGGGTAACAGAGGCCAGGCAATCCCTACGGAGGGCACATTCGGCAGATGCTAAACCACTCCACTCAAATGTCCGCTTCTGACTAATGAATAGGGGGGTGAAGCCAGAGAAGCCTCAATACTCCAGTCCTTTTTGACCTGGCCTAGGGCCAAGGTAACAATGCACCCTAATTACATGCGTTTTCCAGATCCCCCTGTCTAACATCAGGTGCTCCAGAGTGAGCAAAGTTCATACCCAAGCATTAACAGTTATTGTACGGTGGAATCAACAGTGGAATCAGCGAAGCATCTCCTACCTTGCTTCTTCTACCCGGACAGTTGAGCGATGCAGAGGATCCTTTACTTGCTTGTCTTGCTTCCTATTGCAGCTCTGACAGACGCGAGTAGAGGAGAGCCGATCGGCTGCTCTCCTGACGGGGGGGGTCTGTGCTGATAATCAGCACAGCCCCCCCTCGGATCCCACCCAGGACCACCATCATGCCACCCAGGACCACCAGGATGGCCATCCACACTCGACCACTCGGTATGCCCCCCCTAGACCCCCAGGGAAATGCTAATCTGTGCCGAGGCAGCTGCCAATCAATGCCCAGGCAGCTGCCAATCAGTGCCCACTCACAATGCCTACAACTACCAGTGCCACCAGGGATGCCTATCAGTGCCTCATATCAGTGCCGTGTATCAGTGCCACGTATCAATGCCCAGCAGTGCCGCCTATCAGTGCCCATCAGTGCCCAGCAGTGCTGCCTATCAGTGCCCAGCAGTGCCGCCTATCAGTGCCACCCATAAGTACCCATCTTTGCAGCCTTTCAGTGCCCATCAGTGCCCACCAGTGCCACCCATGAGTGCCCATCAGTGCCGCCTATCAATGTCCATCAGTGCTGCATATCAGTGCCACCCATCAGTGCCGCCTACCAGTGCCCATCAGTGCCGCATATCAGTGCCCAGCAGTGCCGCCTATCAGTGCCACCCATAAGTACCCATCTTTGCAGCCTTTCAGTGCCCATCAGTGCCCACCAGTGCCACCCATGAGTGCCCATCAGTGCCGCCTATCAATGTCCATCAGTGCTGCATATCAGTGCCACCCATCAGTGCCGCCTACCAGTGCCCATCAGTGTCGCATATCAGTACCCATCGTCAGTGCCCGCTCATTGGTGCCACCTCATCGGTGCTGCCTTATCAGTGCCTGTCAGTGCCGCCTTATGAGTGCCTATCAGTGAAAGAGAAAAATTTTGGGCCTTTTTTTATTTGTTTAGCAAAAAATAAAAACCGCAGAGGTGATCAAATGCCACCAAAAGAAAGCTCTATTTGTGGGAACAAAATGATAAAAATTTAGTTTGGGTACAGTGTTGTATGACCGCGCAATTGTCATTCAAACTGCGACAGCGCTGAAAGCTGAAAATTGGTCTAGGCAGGAAGGTGTATAAGTGCCCTATATTGAAGTGGTTAAGGGAATAAATCATGTCTTCAGCTTTGAACTCTGCCCAAACAGACAATTGTACCCCACTTCCAAGCAATGCTTTATATTCCTATTTCTGGCCTCAAATATCTGTTCTAAGTATACCTTTTGTTTCATTCTCATAGGGGAGAAAAGACTCGGGACGTCTGAGGACTCCAGGAACCCCCCCCCACCTCCTGAAGAAGGGGACCAGGGAACACCACAAGGGGGGGGGATGTTGAGGAAGGAGAGGTGGTTGAGATTGTCACCACTAGGGATGAGCCGAACACCCCCCGATTTGGTTTGCACCAGAACCTGCGAACGGACCGAAAGTTCGTGCGAACTTTAGAACCCCATTAAAGTCTATAGGACTTGAACGTTTGAAATTAAAAGTGCTAATTTTAAAGGCTAATATGCAAGTTATTGTCCTAAAAAGGGTTTGGGGACCCGGGTCCTTCCCCAGGGGACATGTATCAATGCAACAAAAAGTTTTAAAAACTGACGTTTTTTCGGGAGCAGTGATTTTAATGATTCTTAAAGTGAAAAAAAAGTGAAATATTCCTTTAAATATCGTACCTGGGGGGTGTCTATAGTATGCCTGTAAAGTGGCGCGTGTTTCCTGTGCTTAGAACAGTCCCTGCACAAAATGACATTTTAAAAGGAATAAAAGTCATTTAAAACTGCTTGCGGCTTTAATGTAATGTCGGGTCCCTGTTAGAATATCAGAATTTATGAATGGTTGAGTTCATGTGATAATTGAATTATATATATAAATATATATATATAAATATATATATATATCTTCTATGTATGGAAAAGGTGAAGTTATATAGGTTTTTATAACTTCTATAAGTTTATGCTGGTATAGGCTTTGTATGCATTGCTTGGGAGAGATTCGTCTCACATATGGATACAATTTAGTGTAGACCATTTCACCTCCCCCATCGTAAGAAGATTAGATTACAGTCTTTCCAAAGACACAAAGTTTCATTATGTTAAGAATATAAGCTGTTTCTTTACACTATTATATTTCTTGATTAGGGTATTAATAAGAACACTGCATTTTACATATATGTATACTGATATGTAGGATTTTATATGTTTAAAGGAAATGTATATATTGTAAGTTAAATGATTCTTAAAAGATAGCTTTTCTCACTTCGTTCATAGCCCCGCCCTTAGGAATGTTGGAAGGAGTAATTCAAATTTCGCGGTCTTTTCTGTGGCACTATAAGTAAAATGAACCTTTTTTAAGCCAGCCTCTATGGAAAAAGGTGGGAGTTAATTGTAGGAGTACAGACAGGCTGTGGGGAGAGGGTCAGATTCTTTGCAGCTCCCCATCAAGTCAGACACACAGACACACATCTCAAGACATACACACAGACATATCTGATTTAAACTTCATTTTAAGAATAATCTATTTTTGTATTCTACATTTTGACATTGTTTTTGTAACATTTTGCTAATTGATCATTAAATCAATTTTGGAGGTTTTACACGAGAACTTAACAGATTTTTCTTGGAACTTTTCTCATCAATATGAATTATTGAAATATAGTTATTAATACAGAAATAACTCGATTATTACAGTGGCGAGCCATTTGCCAGATTCTTTTTGTCCGAATATCGAATTTTTTTCAATAATTTCTCCTTCCGCTTGTCGAGAGGGAATATCAGCAAAAACAGTGATTATTCAGACAAGCTTTCAGGAGAAATCGAAAAAGCTCATTTTCGGCATCATTGAATTGAACTTGGAAGGAAAAGAAAGATCAGAATCGGTGAGACGTTTGTGCACGTACAAGAAAAATCTGTTTCTTGATGACGTAATTTCCCGCCAAGAGAGGGAACGCGTGTTACATGAAGGAAGCCATCTTACATTGGTAAGTTATGGATTTAATTCATGAATTATCCAGTGAGAGTGATTTAGAATTTAAAAATTTGTCAAAGTTTGTTAAAGATGATGAATTATGGTGTTACATGTTCAATGAATGCTTACAGGCTAATAAGAAAATACAAAAGTCAAAATTTACATTTAAGAAATTCAGCAAACAGGTTAGGAATTTGATTAAGTTAATTAAAGTTTATGATACAATGATATCAGGAGTTTTTGAAAGCAATGTAGTTGGTACAAAAGAGGAAATAAAGGACAATAGTTTATGTACTAATTGTCAGATTTTGACTGAAAGGATAGATGATTTGCAGAGTGCAATTCAAATAAAGGATATTCAGTAGTCTGAGTTACAGAATAATGTAACGTTTAAAGCAGAGTCAAGCAAGAGTTTAGAGATTAATGTTAATGCAGACTCTATGAATGTTACTGCAGATTCTATGCAGGAGCCTTTTGTACAAGATATGCGATTTTTCAAGGTTGATGACCAGGAAAATGAAGTTTTGCTTAAAACAAAAATATTGAATAAAGCTGCTGAATGCAGACGCCGTTTAGATATATTACAAAATGGTGTTCAGAGTGCCACGTGTAAGGCCACACCCAGAGATGATGAGATACACGTCACAGGTAGGGATGAGCTTCGAGTTCGAGTCAAACTCATGTTCTACTCGAACATTGGCTGTTCGCAAGTTCGCCGAACAGCGAACAATTTGGGGTGTTCGCGGCAAATTCGAATGCCGCGGAACACCCTTTAAAAGTCTATGGGAGAAATCAAAAGTGCTAATTTTAAAGGCTTATATGCAAGTTATTGTCATAAAAAGTGTTTGGGGACCCGGGTCCTGCCCCAGGGGACATGTATCAATGCAAAAAAAAGTTTTAAAAACGGACGTTTTTTCAGGAACAGTGATTTTATTAATGCTTAAAGTCAAACAATAAAAGTGTAATATCCCTTTAAATTTCGTAGCTGGGGGTGTCTATAGTATGCCTGTAAAGGGGCGCATGTTTCCTGTGTTTAGAACAGTCTGACAGCAAAATGACATTTGGAAGGAAAAAACTCATTTAAAACTACCCACGGCTATTGCATTGCCGACAATACACATAAAAGTTCATTGATAAAAACGGCATGGGAATTCCCCACAGGGCAACCCCGAACCAAAAAAAAAAAAAAAAAATGATGTGGGGGTCCCCCTAAATTCCATACAAGGCCCTTCAGGTCTGGTATGGATATGAAGGGGAACCCCAGCCAAAATTTTAAAAAAAAATTGACGTGGGGTTCCCCCTAAATTCCATACCAGACCCTTCAGGTCTGGTATGGATTTTAAGGGGAACCCCGCGCCAAAAAAAAAAAACGGCGTGGGGTCCCCCTAAGAATCCATACCAGACCCTTATCTGAGCACGCAACCTGGCAGGCCGCAGGAAAAGAGGGGGGGACGAGAGTGCGGCCCCCCCCCCTCCTGAACCGTACCAGGCCACATGCCCTCAACATTGGGAGGGTGCTTTGGGGTAGCCCCCCAAAACACCTTGTCCCCATGTTGATGAAGACAAGGGCCTCATCCCCACAACCCTGGCCGGTGGTTGTGGGGGTCTGCGGGCGGGGGGCTTATCGGAATCTGGAAGCCCCCTTTAACAAGGGGACCCCCAGATCCCGGCCCCCCCCTGTGTGAAATGGTAAGGGGGTACTTACCCCTACCATTTCACTAAAAAACTGTCAAAAATGTTAAAAATGACAAGAGACAGTTTTTGACAATTCCTTTATTTAAATGCTTCTTCTTTCTCCTTCATCTTCTTCTGGTTCTTCTGGCTCTTTTGGTTCTTCCTCCGGCGTTCTCGTCCAGCATCTCCTCCGCGGCGTCTTCTATCTTCTTCTCCTCAAGCCGCTCCGCACCCATGGCATGGGGGGAGGCTCCCGCTCTTCTCTTCATCTTCTTCTCTTCTTTATCTTCTTCTTCATCTTCTTCTTCTTCTCTTCTTCCTTCTTCTCTTCTTCATTTCTTCTCCGGGCCGCTCCGCAGCCATGCTGGCATGGTGGGAGGCTCCCGCTGTGTGACGGCGTCTCTTCGTCTGACGGTTCTTAAATAACGGGGGGCGGGGCCACCCGGTGACCCCGCCCCCCTCTGACGCACGGTGACTTGACGGGACTTCCCTGTGACGTCACGGGGAATGCCACAGGGAAGTCCCGTCATGTCCCATGCGTCAGAGGGGGGGCGGGGTCACCGGGTGGCCCCGCCCCCCGTTATTTAAGAACCGTCAGACGAAGAGACGCCGTCACACAGCGGGAGCCTCCCACCATGCCAGCATGGCTGCGGAGCGGCCCGGAGAAGAAATGAAGAAGAGAAGAAGGAAGAAGAGAAGAAGAAGAAGAAGATGAAGAAGAAGATGAAGAAGAGAAGAAGATGAAGAGAAGAGCGGGAGCCTCCCCTCATGCCATGGGTGCGGAGCGGCCCGAGGAGAAGAAGATAGAAGACGCCGCGGAGGAGATGCTGGACGAGAACGCCGGAGGAAGAACCAGAAGAGCCAGAAGAACCAGAAGAAGAAGAAGATGAAGGAAGAAAGAAGAAGCATTTAAATAAAGGAATTGTCAAAAACTGTCTCTTGTCATTTTTAACATTTTTGACAGTTTTTTAGTGAAATGGTAGGGGTAAGTACCCCCTTACCATTTCACACAGGGGGGGGGCCGGGATCTGGGGGTCCCCTTGTTAAAGGGGGCTTCCAGATTCCGATAAGCCCCCCGCCCGCAGACCCCCACAACCACCGGCCAGGGTTGTGGGGATGAGGCCCTTGTCTTCATCAACATGGGGACAAGGTGTTTTGGGGGGCTACCCCAAAGCACCCTCCCAATGTTGAGGGCATGTGGCCTGGTACGGTTCAGGAGGGGGGGGGCCGCACTCTTGTCCCCCCCTCTTTTCCTGCGGCCTGCCAGGTTGCGTGCTCGGATAAGGGTCTGGTATGGATTTTTAGGGGGACCCCACGCCGTTTTTTTTTTTTTTGGCGCGGGGTTCCCCTTAAAATCCATACCAGACCTGAAGGGTCTGGTATGGAATTTAGGGGGAACCCCACGTCAATTTTTTTAAAAAATTTTGGCTGGGGTTCCCCTTAATATCCATACCAGACCTGAAGGGCCTTGTATGGAATTTAGGGGGACTCCCACATCATTTTTTTTTTTTAATTTTGGTTCGGGGTTTCCCTGTGGGGAATTCCCATGCCGTTTTTATCAATGAACTTCTATGTGTATTGTCGGCAATGCAATAGCCGCGGTAGTTTTAAATGTGTTTTTTCCTTCAAAATGTCATTTTGCTGTCAGACTGTTCTAAACACGGGAAACATGCGCCCCTTTACAGGCATACTATAGACACCCCCCAGGTATGAAATTTAAAGGGATATTACACTTTTATTGTTTGACTTTAAGCATTATTAAAATCACTGCTCCTGAAAAAACGTCCGTTTTTAAAACTTTTTTTTGCATTGATTCATGTCCCCTGGGGCAGGACCCAGGTCCCCAAACACTTTTATTGACAATAACTTGCATATTAGCCTTTAAAATTAGCACTTTTGATTATTCATGTTCGTGTCCCATAGACTTTAACGGTGTTCGCGTGTTCGAACAAATTTTTTTCCTGTTCGCATGTTCTGGTGCGAACCGAACAGGGGGGTGTTCGGCTCATCCCTAGTCACAGGCAGAACTAAAGTTTCAGAGCAGACAGGAAATACTTCCCTACATACTACACAAAGGAAAACTTTGAAAGTAGAAAATACAGAACATATTTCTGAGCAATATATTCTTTCTTTTTCAAACAATAGTTTGACTGATTTGCCTTATGCTTCAGAAGTCAAACAGATCAGTACATTGATTGTTAATGACAGTTCAATCAATTTGAAAAACAATGATGAAAATGAGAGGGATGGATTACTTCCATCACCATCAGGATTTAAGAAAAAAGGTTCTGAGTCATCTCCAACATTAAAATATGTGACTTCACTTTTATTAGATGAAAGTGGAAGGCCATGGGTACATGGTTTATTAAATGGCAAGGATACTAAATGGTTAATAGATTTAGGATCTAAACTCAGTTTAACTAAAAACAAATTACATGTGAATATTGATTCTCCAAAATGTAATTTAATTGGTTTCAATGGAAAAGGAAATACAGTTGCAGCTAAAGTTTCTGGTGTGAATTTCGAGATTCCGGGAGTTTTAAAAACTAAAATGGACATCTGGTGTTGCCAAAATACAGAGAATATTTTAGGCATGGATGTGATTAGTAAATTAGATTGGATTATTGATTTAAGTAATTCTACTATATGGAAAGATTCATCTAGGCCCAAATCTAGGTTAATAGATTCTTCCATGTACAATAATGTTGGAAGTATTTGTACAGCAGTCGCTGACATTTCTTCAGATCTTAATTGGCCACACACAGGAACCAATCTCGAATTGGAACAATCGGTAAGAGCACATAAAAGTCTTTGGAGTCAGAACAAAATGGATACAGGTTTGTTTAAAGATATTGAGATAGAAATTGAGGGACGAGACCCTGAACCCCAAATTCAAAATAAGTTGCCACAAGAATCAATAGGTCCAGTTTCTGACATTGTACAATCATTTTTACAACAAGGAATATTAAAGAAGGCACAATCAGTGGTAAATAATTGTATTTGGCCTATCAAGAATGCTGATGATTCGTATTCTTTATCAGTTGATTTAAGATCACTGAATAAATGCATTACAAATAACAAACCTATTGTTCCTAATTTAAATTTAATGTCACAAATGGATGCCAAGGCCAAAGTATTTTCAGTACTGGAAATTTCCAATAGTCATTTTTCAGTACCAGTAACAAACAGCTGTCATTATAAACTTGCCTTCAGTTTCAATAAAGAAGCTTATGCCTTCACTAGAATAATTCCAGAAATGGAAATCAGTGACGGAATAGTGCACGAGTGCTTGGAGAAAGTTTTATCAAAATTTTCTAGACCAAAATGTATTTTCCAACACGTGGACAAAATTTTGTTGTCTACCCAAAATACAGAGGAACATGTCACTCTGTTGACAGAGTTATTTACTCTGTTACAAACAGCAGGATTGAAATTGAACACAGAGTCAGTTCAGTTAATGAAAGATAAAGTTAACTTTCTTCATATGCAAATTAGTCATGGACAGAGAATGTTATCACAGGAAAAAGTTAGAAACATTTCTGCTATTCCAGTTCCAACATCTTACAAGGCATTATATCAATTTTTGAGTGAGTTAAATTCTTACAAAGAGTTTTTACAGGAATATGATGATAAAGTTAAACCATTATTTGATTTCCTGAAACAAAAAGATGTTGTGTTTGATGAATGGTCTCAAACCCATACAGATGTTTTTGAAATGTTGAAAAAAGATTTGCAGAATGCTGTTTCATTGCATACAATCGAAATTGGAATGTCTATGCCTGTTTTATTGTCTACTAAGGTATCTGAGAATTCCATCTCAGTAATTTTATTTCAGGTAAAAGATGGTGAACCGAAAATAATAGGTTTTTTCTCCAGAGGTTTGACAAATATGGAAAAGACTTTTGACACAAATATGAAGCAATTGTTAAGTGTTTATTTTGCAGTCAAAGTAACAGAAAAGATTGTGAGATCTAGGATGATCATATTACGGACACCTGATCTGTCATTAAAAATTCTTTTTAAGAGAATTCATTCAGGAGAATTATATGATAAATATTGCCCATTTTTTAAAACTTTAAAATCTAAACCCATAGAGGTAGATGTGATAACAGAACATTCTCAGCTAAATTTATTCAGAAAGCCTATAAATTGGATTGTTAGAACAAGTGCTGAGAGATGCTTTGAGACAGGATTTGTTAATAATATTAAGAATTGTTCAACAGGTCTTTCTAGGTGTTACCCAAAGAATGGTTATACTATTCAGCAAAAATTCTACAGAAAATGCTGAATTGAAAATGTTAGAAGTACAGTACAGCACGCATTACTCTGAAATATTATAGAGGAGAAGTGAATGAATATATAATTCGCTTTTGTCTTCTGGGATAATTTAAAATCTTTATTTAGTTTATGAAAACAAGATTTTATATTATGACTAAAAAAAGAGAAATTGCGTCCTGTCGTTTAAATAAACAGAATAATAAATTAGAGTATAGGTCATTTTAAGAAAAATAGAGCAAAGTAAGGTAATTAGAAATGTTATTATTAAAATATGGTTTGTATGTCATAATAAAATATTAGAATTTTGGTATGTAAAATGAGTAAGTAAATGAAGGTATATTTTGCATGTATTTAAATTCTCAATAATGATACTGCATTCTTTTTTAGGATCTGACTTGTAAGTCACCAAAAGAAAGAAATTTAATATTTCTAGACCTTCCAGATGGGAACAAAATCTTGAAGTTTAAGAATATCAGTTCTGGGAGAAGAATTGACAGAAGAGATCCATTCGTTATAATTATTGTTGTCATTTTAATGTTCAATAAAGTTTTTCCAATTTTACAGAGTGCAGGAAGAAGAAGAAGAAGAAAAATTCTCGAGAACCTCTGATAAGAGAGGACATTTTAAAAACAATGGACTTTTTAGTTTTTTTGACTACTGATGAAATCATTTATCCATCAGATATATTGCAGTTTTTATATATCATTTTTATGTGACAGGACATGTTTATTATATCAAGATGAGATATTTTTTTACACATCATTTTTACACTCATATATAGTGTATTTTCAGAGTTGAAAGGGTTAAACATCCCTACAATAGAGTCATTCTAGTTAGAGGGAACATCTGGTGTTAATTAAGACAGAGTACATTTTTCTTAAAGGTACATAAACAAGATAGGATTAACTTTACATTGTAATATGTATTTAGTTTTGAAATCATCTCACTTATATGAACAAAATGAAGTTAAGAACATATTTTATGTTTTAATTTTGACAAGGTTATTAGAAAGGTTTTATGGATTATAGATTTATGTTAAACACAATTTGGAGGGAAAATATGAAACAAATTTCTGAAGTGATATCTATATTTCAAAGTATTGTACAACAATGTTACATTTATGAATCATGAAATTAAGGGGATTTATTTGGTAAAAGAAAAAGAAAATAATAAGGGTGAAAATATTTTTTATGGTATATGAAGATGAAGGGTTATGAATTCACTTTTCCTTATATAGAATCACATTTGAAAATATATATTTGAGTCAATTATCTTAAGATCTTTGGGCATGAATGAATACGGATGTGATGCGTTTGAGGTATAAATGAATTTAGAGTTAGATTCAGATTTATTTAATGATTTAATTTAAAATGATCAGATTGGTTAAATCAATCATTTTGAGAGGGAAATGTTAGAATATCAGAATTTATGAATGGTTGAGTTCATGTGATAATTGAATTATATATATAAATATATATATATATATAAATATATATATATATCTTCTATGTATGGAAAAGGTGAAGTTATATAGGTTTTTATAACTTCTATAAGTTTATGCTGGTATAGGCTTTGTATGCATTGCTTGGGAGAGATTCGTCTCACATATGGATACAATTTAGTGTAGACCATTTCACCTCCCCCATCGTAAGAAGATTAGATTACAGTCTTTCCAAAGACGCAAAGTTTCATTATGTTAAGAATATAAGCTGGTTCTTTACACTATTATATTTCTTGATTAGGGTATTAATAAGAACACTGCATTTTACATATATGTATACTGATATGTAGGATTTTATATGTTTAAAGGAAATGTATATATTGTAAGTTAAATGATTCTTAAAAGATAGCTTTTCTCACTTTGTTCATAGCCCCGCCCTTAGGAATGTTGGAAGGAGTAATTCAAATTTCGCGGTCTTTTCTGTGGGACTATAAGTAAAATGAACCTTTTTTAAGCCAGCCTCTATGGAAAAAGGTGGGAGTTAATTGTAGGAGTACAGACAGGCTGTGGGGAGAGGGTCAGATTCTTTGCAGCTCCCCATCAAGTCAGACACACAGACACACATCTCAAGACATACACACAGTCATATCTGATTTAAACTTCATTTTAAGAATAATCTATTTTTGTATTCTACATTTTGACATTGTTTTTGTAACATTTTGCTAATTGATCATTAAATCAATTTTGGAGGTTTTATATGAGAACTTAACAGATTTTTCTTGGAACTTTTCTCATCAATATGAATTATTGAAATATAGTTATTAATACAGAAATAACTCGATTATTACAGTCCCGGCAATATGGATGAAAATCAGTGAGACAAAAGGCAAGGGTACCCCCCCACCCCAGTCCATTACCAGGCCCTTTGGGTCTTGTATGGATATTAGCCACTTCAAGACCGCCGCACGACTATATACGTCCAAAGTTTGAACGGGGATATCGTTGTTATGGCAGCGGCTAGCTGCCATAACCCTGGTATCCCCGTTTTCGTGCGGCGGCCGGCTTTCAGATAAAAGTGGTCCCTGCGGCGGATTCGCCGCGAGATCCCTTTTATCGGTGGCGGGAGAGGGGCCCCCCCTCCCGCCGCAATCCGGTGCCCTCCGCCGCTTACCGGAGCCGTCGGTAGCGGCGGAGGCGATCGCGTCCTATCCTGTGGTGTGTCTGGAGACGAGTGAGGCTAAGATGGCACTCACTCGTCTCCATGACACTGATGGGCGGAAGCCACGTCAAAACGTCACTTCCGTCCACGCCTCTTAACCACTTGCCGACCGCCTAACCCAGATATACTGCAGCAGAATGGCACGGGCAGGCAGAATCACGTACCCATACCCTCCGATCGGACCCCCCCCGGTGCCAGCGGCGGTCGGCATTTGTCTGGGAGCATTCCGTGATGAGGGGGAGGCCATCTGATCGTGGCCCCCCCCTCGCGATCGCTCCCAGCCAATGAGAGACATCCCCTGCCTGTGTATAGTACACACAGGCAGAGGATGTGATGTCATCTCTCCTCGGCTCGGCAGTTTCCGTTCCGGCAGTTTCCGTTCCGGCGAGAAGACATGTGAGTACACAACACACACACACACAGTAGAACATGCCAGGCATACTTTACATCCCCCGACCCCCCCCCCGATCGCCCCCCGATCCCCCCCCAATCACCCCTCCCCCCTGCCTGTCACACTGACACCAAGCAGTATTTTTTTTTTTTCCTGATAACTGCATGGTGTCAGTTTGTGACAGTTAGAAGTGATAGGGCAGTGAGTGTTAGCCCCCTGTAGGTCTAGGATACCACCCTAACCCCCCTAATAAAGTTTTAACCCCTTGATCACCCCCTGTCACCAGTGTCACTAAGCGATCATTTTTCTGATCGCTGTATTAGTGTCGCTGGTGACGCTAGTTAGGGACGTAAATATTTAGGTTCGCCGTCAGCGTTTTATAGCGTCAGGGACCCCCATATACTACCTAATAAATGTTTTAACCCCTTGATTGCCCCCTAATTAACCCTTTCACCACTGATCACCGTATAACCGTTACGGTTGACGCTGGTTAGTTTGTTTATTTTTTATAGTGTCAGGGCACCCGCCGTTTATTACCGAATAAAGGTTTAGCCCCCTGATCGCCCGGCGGTGATATGCGTCGCCCCCGGCAGCGTCAGATTAGCGCCAGTACCGCTAACACCCACGCACGCAGCATACACCTCCCTTAGTGGTATAGTATCTGAACGGATCAATATCTGATCCGATCAGATCTATACTAGCGTCCCCAGCAGTTTAGGGTTCCCACAAATGCAGTGTTAGCGGGATCAGCCCAGATACCTGCTAGCACCTGCGTTTTGCCCCTCCGCCCGGCCCAGCCCACCCAAGTGCAGTATCGATCGATCACTGTCACTTACAAAACACTAAACGCATAACTGCAGCGTTCGCAGAGTCAGGCCTGATCCCTGCGATCGCTAACAGTTTTCTTGGTAGCGTTTTGGTGAACTGGCAAGCACCAGCCCCAGGCAGCATCAGGTTAGCGCCAGTACCGCTAACACCCACGCACGCACCGTACACCACCCTTAGTGGTATAGTATCTGAACGGATCAATATCTGATCTGATCAGATCTATACTAGCGTCCCCAGCAGTTTAGGGTTCCCAAAAACGCCGTGTTAGCGGGATCAGCCCAGATACCTGCTAGCACCTGCGTTTTGCCCCTCCGCCCGGCCCAGCCCACGTAAGTGCAGTATCGATCGATCACTGTCACTTACAAAACACTAAACGCATAACTGCAGCGTTCCCAGAGTCAGGCCTGATCCCTGCGATCGCTAACAGTTCTTTTGGTAGCGTTTTGGTGAACTGGCAAGCACCAGCTCCAGGCAGCGTCAGGTTAGCGCCAGTACCGCTAACACCCACGCACGCAGCATACACCTCCCTTAGTGGTATAGTATCTGAACGGATCAATATCTGATCCGACCAGATCTATACTAGTGTCCCCACCGAGGAGGTACCTGTGACACCGAGGCAGCTGTGACACCGAGACAGCTGCGACACCGAGGCAGCTGCGACACCGAGGCAGCTGCGACACCGAGGCAGCTGCGACACCGAGACAGCTGCGACACCGAGACAGCTGCGACACCGAGACAGCTGCGACACCGAGACAGCTGCGACACCGGGACAGCTGTGACACCGGGACAGCTGTGACACCGAGGAGGCACCTGCGACACCGAGGCAGCTGTGACAACGAGACAGCTGCGGCACCGAGGGGGCACATGCAACACCGAGGCAGCTGCGACACCGAGGCAGCTGCGACACCGAGACAGCTGCGACACCGAGACAGCTGCGACACCGAGGCAGCTGCGACACCGAGACAGCTGCGACACCGAGGGGGCAGCTGCTGCAACACGGAGGAGGCAGCTGCTGCAACACGGAGGAGGCAGCTGCTGCAACACGGAGGAGGCAGCTGCTGCAACACGGAGGAGGCAGCTGCTGCAACACGGAGGAGGCAGCTGCTGCAACACGGAGGAGGCAGCTGCTGCAACACCGAGGGGGCAGCTGCTGCAACACCGAGGGGGCAGCTGCTGCAACAACGAGGGGGCAGCTGCTGCAACAAGGAGGAGGTAGCTGCTGCAACACCGAGGACGCAGCTGCTGCAACACCGAGGACGCAGCTGCTGCAACCTCGAGGGGGCAGCTGCTGCAACACCGAGGGGGCAGCTGCTGCAACACCGAGGGGGCAGCTGCTGCAACACCGAGGGGGCAGCTGCTGCAACACGGAGGAGGTAGCTGCTGCAACACCGAGGGGGCAGCTGCTGCAACACCGAGGGCGCAGCTGCTGCAACACCGAGGGGGCAGCTGCTGCAACACCGAGGGGGCAGCTGCTGCAACACCGAGGGGGCAGCTGCTGCAACACCGAGGGGGCAGCTGCTGCAACACAGAGGGGGAAGCTGCTGCAACACCGAGGGGGCAGCTGCTGCAACACAGAGGGGGCAGCTGCTGCAACACCGAGGGGGCAGCTGCTGCAACACCGAGGGGGTAGCTGCTGCAACACCGAGGGGGCAGCTGCTGCAACACCGAGGGTGCAGCTGCTGCAACACGGAGGAGGCAGCTGCTGCAACACCGAGGGCGCAGCTGCTGCAACACCGAGGGCAGAGCTGCTGCAACACCGAGGGCGCAGCTGCTGCAACACCGAGGGGGCAGCTGCTGCAACAACGAGGGCGCAGCTGCTGCAACACAGAGGGGGCAGCTGCTGCAACACAGAGGGGGCAGCTGCTGCAACACAGAGGGGGCAGCTGCTGCAACACAGAGGGGGCAGCCGCTGCAACACAGAGGGGGCAGATGCTGCAACACAGAGGGGGCAGATGCTGCAACACAGCGGGGGCAGCTGCTGCAACACAGAGGGGGCAGCTGCTGCAACACCGAGGAGTCAGCAGCTGCAACACCGAGGAGGCAGCTGCTGCAACACAGAGGGGGCAGCTGCTGCAACACCGAGGAGGCAGCTGCTGCAACACCAAGAAGGCAGCTGCTGCAACACCAAGGAGGCAGCTGCTGCAACACCGAGGCAGCTACAGTGGGTAGGGAAGAGGTTGGTGTCAGTAGCTGCGACACCAAGACAGCTGTGACACCGAGACAGCTGGGACACCGAGGAGGCACCTGCGACACCAAGGCAGGTCCGACACCGAGACAGCTGCGGGACCGAGACAGCTGCGACACCGAGGCAGCTGTGACACCGAGACAGCTGTGACACCGAGACAGCTGTGACATCGAGACAGCTGTGACATCGAGACAGCTGCGACACCGAGACAGCTGCGACACCGAGACAGCTGCGACACCGAGGAGGCACATGCGACACCGAGACAGCTGTGACACCGAGACAGCTGCGACACCGAGACAGCTGCGACACCGAGACAGCTGCGACACCGAGACAGCTGCGACACCGAGGCAGCTGTGACATCGAGACAGCTGCGACACCGAGGAGGCACATGCGACACCGAGACAGCTGTGACACCGAGACAGCTGCGAAACCGAGGCAGCTGTGACATCGAGACAGCTGCGACACCGAGACAGCTGCGACAACGAGACAGCTGCGACACCGAGACAGCTGCGACACCGAGGAGGCACATGCGACACCGAGACAGCTGTGACACCGAGACAGCTGCGAAACCGAGGCAGCTGTGACATCGAGACAGCTGCGACACCGAGACAGCTGCGACACCGAGACAGCTGCGACACCGAGGCAGCTGTGACACCGAGACAGCTGCGACACCGAGACAGCTGCGACACCGAGACAGCTGCGACACCGAGACAGCTGCGACACCGAGGCAGCTGCAACACCGAGGCAGCTGTGACACCGAGACAGCTGCGACACCAAGGCAGCTGTGACATCGAGACAGCTGCGACACCGAGGAGGCACATGCGACACCGATACAGCTGTGACACCGAGACAGCTGCGACACCGAGGCAGCTGTGACATCGAGACAGCTGCGACACCGAGGAGGCACATGCGACACCGAGACAGCTGTGACACCGAGGCAGCTGTGACATCGAGACAGCTGCGGCACCGAGACAGCTGCAACACCGAGGCAGCTGCGACACCGAGACAGCTGTGACACCGAGACAGCTGAGACACCGAGACAGCTGCGACACCGAGACAGCTGCGACACCGAGACAGCTGTGACATCGAGACAGCTGCGGCACCGAGGAGGCACATGCGACACCGAGACAGCTGCAACACCGAGACAGCTGCGACACTGAGGATGCACCTGCGACACCGAGGCAGCTGCGACACCGAGGCAGCTACGACACCGAGGCAGCTGTGACACCGAGACAGCTGCGACACCGAGGAGGCACATGCGACACCGAGGCAGCTGCAACACCGAGACAGCTGCAACACCGAGACAGCTGCGACACCGAGACAGCTGCGACACCGAGACAGCTGCAACACCGAGGCAGCTGCGACACCGAGGCAGCTGCGACACCGAGACAGCTGTGACACCGAGACAGCTGCGACACCGAGGCAGCTGTGGCATCGAGACAGCTGCGACAGCGAGGAGGCACATGCGACACCGAGACAGCTGTAACACCGAGACAGCTGCGACACCGAGGCAGCTGTGACACCGAGACAGCTGCGACACCGAGACAGCTACGACACCGAGGCAGCTGCGACACCGAGGCAGCTGCGACACCGAGACAGCTGCGACACCGAGACAGCTGCGACACCGAGACAGCTGCGACACCAAGGCAGCTGCAACACCGAGGCAGCTGTGACACCGAGACAGCTACGACACCGAGGCAGCTACGACACCGAGGCAGCTGCGACACCGAGGCAGCTGCGACACCGAGGCAGCTGCAACACCGAGGCAGCTGTGACACCGAGACAGCTGCGACACCAAGGCAGCTGTGACATCGAGACAGCTGCGACACCGAGGAGGCACATGCGACACCGATACAGCTGTGACACCGAAGCAGCTGTGACACCGAGACAGCTGCGACACCGAGACAGCTACGACACCGAGGCAGCTGCGACACCGAGGCAGCTGCGACACTGAGACAGCTGCGACACCGAGACAGCTGCGACACCGAGACAGCTGCGACACCGAGACAGCTGCGACACCGAGGCAGCTGCAACACCAAGGCAGCTGTGACACCGAGACAGCTACGACACCGAGGCAGCTGCGACACCGAGACAGCTGCGACACCGAGACAGCTGCGACACCGAGACAGCTGCGACACCGAGGCAGCTGCAACACCGAGGCAGCTGTGACACCGAGACAGCTGCGACACCAAGGCAGCTGTGACATCGAGACAGCTGCGACACCGAGGAGGCACATGCGACACCGATACAGCTGTGACACCGAGACAGCTGCGACACCGAGGCAGCTGTGACATCGAGACAGCTGCGACAGCGAGGAGGCACATGCGACACCGAGACAGCTGTAACACCGAGACAGCTGCGACACCGAGGCAGCTGTGACACCGAGACAGCTGCGACACCGAGACAGCTACGACAGGGAGGCAGCTGCAACACCGAGGCAGCTGCGACACCGAGACAGCTGCGACACCGAGGCAGCTGCGACACCGAGGCAGCTGTGACATCGAGACAGCTGCGACACCGAGGAGGCACATTCGACACCGAGGCAGCTGCGACACCGAGGCAGCTGCGACACCGAGACAGCTGCGACACCGAGACAGCTGCGACACCGAGACAGCTGCGACACCGAGACAGCTGCAACACCGAGGCAGCTGCGACACCGAGACAGCTGTGACACCGAGACAGCTGCGACACCGAGACAGCTGTGACATCAAGACAGCTGCGGCACCGAGGAGGCACATGCGACACCGAGACAGCTGTGACACCGAGGCAGCTGTGACATCGAGACAGCTGCGGCACCGAGACAGCTGCAACACCGAGGCAGCTGCGACACCGAGACAGCTGTGACACCGAGACAGCTGAGACACCGAGACAGCTGCGACACCGAGACAGCTGCGACACCGAGACAGCTGTGACATCGAGACAGCTGCGGCACCGAGGAGGCACATGCGACACCGAGACAGCTGCAACACCGAGACAGCTGCGACACCGAGGATGCACCTGCGACACCGAGGCAGCTGCGACACCGAGGCAGCTACGACACCGAGGCAGCTGTGACACCGAGACAGCTGCGACACCGAGGAGGCACATGCGACACCGAGGCAGCTGCAACACCGAGACAGCTGCAACACCGAGACAGCTGCGACACCAAGACAGCTGCGACACCGAGACAGCTGCAACACCGAGGCAGCTGCGACACCGAGGCAGCTGTGACACCGAGGCAGCTGCGACACCGAGACAGCTGTGACACCGAGACAGCTGCGACACCGAGGCAGCTGTGGCATCAAGACAGCTGCGACAGCGAGGAGGCACATGCGACACCGAGACAGCTGTAACACCGAGACAGCTGCGACACCGAGGCAGCTGTGACACCGAGACAGCTGCGACACCGAGACAGCTACGACACCGAGGCAGCTGCGACACCGAGGCAGCTGCGACACCGAGGCAGCTGCGACACCGAGGCAGCTGTGACATCGAGACAGCTGCGACACCGAGGAGGCACATTCGACACCGAGGCAGCTGCGACACCGAGGCAGCTGCGACACCGAGACAGCTGCGACACCGAGACAGCTGCGACACCGAGACAGCTGCGACACCGAGGCAGCTGCGACACCGAGGCAGCTGCGACATCGAGACAGCTGCGGCACCGAGACAGCTGCAACACCGAGGCAGCTGCGACACCGAGACAGCTGCGACACCGAGACAGCTGCGACACCGAGACAGTTGTGACATCGAGACAGCTGCGGCACCGAGGAGGCACATGCGACACCGAGACAGCTGCGACACAGAGGCAGCTGTGACATCGAGACAGCTGCGACACCGAGGATGCACCTGCGACACCGAGGCAGCTACGACACCGAGACAGCTGCGACACCGAGGAGGCACCTGCGACACCGAGGCAGCTGTGACACCGAGGCAGCTGCGATACCCAGGCAGCTGCGATACCGAGGCAGCTGCGACACCGAGGCAGCTACGACACCAAGACAGCTGTGACACAGAGACAGCTGTGACATCGAGGCAGCTGAGACACCGAGACAGCTGCGACACCAAGGCAGCTGCGACACCGAGGCAGCTACGACACCAAGACAGCTACGACACCGAGACAGCTGTGACATCGAGACAGCTGCGACATCGAGACAGCTGCGACACCGAGGCAGCTGAGACACCGAGACAGCTGCGACACCGAGACAGCTGCGACACCGAGGCAGCTGCGACACCGAGGCAGCTGTGACATCGAGACAGCTGCGACACCGAGGAGGCAAATGCGACACCGAGACAGCTGTGACACCGAGACAGCTGCGACACCGAGGCAGCTGTGACATCGAGACAGCTGCGACACCGAGGAGGCACATGCGACACCGAGACAGCTGTGACACCGAGACAGCTGCGACACCGAGACAGCTGCGACACCGAGACAGCTGCGACACCGAGACAGCTGCGACACCGAGGCAGCTGCGACACCGAGGAGGCACATTTGACACCGAGGCAGCTGCGACACCGAGGCAGCTGCAACACCGAGGCAGCTGTGACATCGAGACAGCTGCGACACCGAGGAGGCACATGCGACACCGAGACAGCTGTGACACCGAGACAGCTGTGACACCGAGACAGCTGCGACACCGAGGCAGCTGTGACACCGAGACAGCTGCGACACCGAGACAGCTGTGACATTGAGACAGCTACGGCACCGAGGAGGCACATGCGACACCGAGACAGCTGCAACACCAAGGCAGCTGCGACACCGAGGATGCACCTGTGACACCGAGGCAGCTGCGACACCGAGGCAGCTACGACACCGAGACAGCTGTGACATTGAGACAGCTACGGCACCGAGGCAGCTGCGACACTGAGGAGGCACCTGCGACACCGAGGCAGCTGTGACACCGAGGCAGCTGTGACACCGAGGCAGCTGCGACACCGAGGCAGCTGCGATACCGAGGCAGCTGCGACACCGAGACAGCTACGACACCGAGACAGCTGTGACACAGAGACAGCTGTGACATCGATACAGCTGCGACACCGAGGCAGCTGAGACACCGAGACAGCTGTGACACCAAGGCAGCTGTGACACCGAGGCAGCTGTGACACAGAGGCACCTGCGACACTGAGGAGGCACCTGCGACACCGAGGCAGCTGTGACACAGAGGCAGCTGTGACACCGAGGCAGCTGCGACACCAAGGCAGCTGCGATACCGAGGCAGCTGTGACACCGAGGCAGCTACGACACCGAGACAGCTGTGACACCGAGACAGCTGTGACATCGATACAGCTGCGACACCGAGGCAGCTGAGACACCGAGACAGCTGCGACACCGAGGCAGCTGCGACACCGAGGCAGCTACGACACCGAGACAGCTGTGACACCGAGACAGCTGTGACATCGAGACAGCTGCGACACCGAGGCAGCTGAGACACCGAGACAGCTGTGACACCGAGGCAGCTGCGACACCGAGGCAGCTGTGACACCGAGACAGCTGCGACACCAAGGCAGCTGTGTCATCGAGACAGCTGCGACACCGAGGAGGCACATGCGACACCGAGACAGCTGCGACACCGAGGCAGCTGTGACATCGAGACAGCTGCGACACCGAGGAGGCACATGCGACACCGAGACAGCTGTGACACCGAGACAGCTGCGACACCGAGACAGCTGCGACACCGAGACAGCTGCGACACCGAGGCAGCTGTGACACCGAGGAGGCACATTTGACACCGAGGCAGCTGCGACACCGAGGCAGCTGCAACACCAAGGCAGCTGTGACACCGAGACAGCTGTGACACCGAGACAGCTGCGATACCGAGGCAGCTGCGACACCGAGGCAGCTGCGATACCGAGGCAGCTGCGACACCGAGGCAGCTACGACACCGAGACAGCTGTGACACCGAGACAGCTGTGACATCGATACAGCTGCGACACCGAGGCAGCTGAGACACCGAGACAGCTGCGACACCGAGGTAGCTGCGACACCGAGGCAGCTACAACACCGAGACAGCTGTGACATCGAGACAGCTGCGACACCGAGGCAGCTGAGACACCGAGGCAGCTGTGACATTGAGACAGCTGCGACACCGAGGAGGCACATGCGACACCGAGACAGCTGTGACACCGAGACAGCTGCGACACCGAGACAGCTGCGACACCGAGGCAGCTGTGACACCGAGGCAGCTATGACACCGAGACAGCTGTGACACCGAGACAGCTGTGACATCGATACAGCTGCGACACCGAGGCAGCTGAGACACCGAGACAGCTGCGACACCGAGGTAGCTGCGACACCGAGGCAGCTACAACACCGAGACAGCTGTGACATCGAGACAGCTGCGACACCGAGGCAGCTGAGACACCGAGACAGCTGCGACACCGAGGCAGCTGCGACACCGAGGCAGCTGTGTCATCGAGACAGCTGCGACACCGAGGAGGCACATGCGACACCGAGACAGCTGCGACACCGAGGCAGCTGTGACATTGAGACAGCTGCGACACCGAGGAGGCACATGCGACACCGAGACAGCTGTGACACCGAGACAGCTGCGACACCGAGACAGCTGCGACACCGAGGCAGCTGTGACACCGAGGAGGCACATTTGACACCGAGGCAGCTGCGACACCGAGGCAGCTGCAACACCGAGGCAGCTGCAACACCGAGGCAGCTGCGACACCGAGACAGCTGTGACACCGAGACAGCTGCGACACAGAGGCAGCTGTGACATCGAGACAGCTGCGGCACCGAGGAGGCACATTTGACACCTAGACAGCTGCGACACCGAGGCAGCTGTGACACCGAGACAGCTGCGACACCGAGGAGGCACATTTGACACCGAGGCAGCTGCGACATCGAGACAGCTGCGACACCAAGGAGGCACATGCGACACCGAGACAGCTGTGACACCGAGACAGCTGTGACACCGAGACAGCTGCGACACCGGGGCAGCTGTGACACCGAGACATCTGCGACACCGAGACAGCTGTGACACCGAGACAGCTGCGACACCGAGGCAGCTGTGACACCGAGACAGCTGCGACACCGAGGCAGCTGTGACACCGAGACAGCTGTGACACCGAGACAGCTGCGACACCGAGGCAGCTGTGACATCGAGACAGCTGCGACACCGAGGAGGCACATGCGACACCGAGACAGCTGCGACACTGAGACAGCTGCGACACCGAGGCAGCTGTGACACTAAGACAGCTGCGACACCGAGGCAGCTCTGACACCGAGGCAGCTGTGACACCGAGGCAGCTGTGACACCGAGACAGCTGCGACACCGAGGCAGCTGTGACACCGAGACAGCTGCGACACCGAGGAGGCACATTTGACACCGAGGCAGCTGCGACATGGAGACAGCTGAGACACCGAGACAGCTGCGACACCGAGACAGCTGCGACACCGAGACAGCTGCAACACCGAGACAGCTGCGACACCGAGGCAGCTGCGACACCGAGGCAGCTGTGACACCGAGACAGCTGCGACACCGAGGCAGCTGTGACACAGAGACAGCTGCGACACCGAGGCAGCTGTGACACCGAGACAGCTGTGACACCGAGACAGCTGCGACACCGAGGAGGCACATTTGACACCGAGGCAGCTGCGACACCGAGGCAGCTGCGACACCAAGGCAGCTGTGACATCGAGACAGCTGCGACACCGAGGAGGCACATGCGACACCGAGACAGCTGTGACACCGAGACAGCTGCGACACCGAGGCAGCTGCGACACCGAGACAGCTGTGACACTGAGACAGCTGCGACACAGAGGCAGCTGTGACATCGAGACAGCTGCGGCACCGAGGAGGCACATTTGACACCGAGACAGCTGCAACACCGAGGCAGCTGCAACACAGAGACAGCTGTGACACCGAGACAGCTGCGACACAGAGACAGCTGTGACATCGAGACAGCTGCGGCACCGAGGAGGCACATGCGACACTGAGACAGCTGTGACACCGAGACAGCTGCGACACCGAGGCAGCTGTGACACCGAGACAGCTGCGACACCGAGGCAGCTGTGACACCGAGACAGCTGTGACACCGAGGAGGCACATTTGACACCGAGGCAGCTGCGACATCGAGACAGCTGCGACACCGAGGAGGCAGCTGCCGCAACACGGAGGAGGCAGCTGCTGCAACACGGAGGAGGCAGCTGCTGCAACACGGAGGAGGCAGCTGCGACACCAAGGCAGCTGTGACATCGAGACAGCTGCGACACCGAGGAGGCACATGCGACACCGAGGCAGCTGTGACACCGAGACATCTGCGACACCGAGACAGCTGTGACACCGAGACAGTTGCGACACCGAGGCAGCTGTGACACCGAGACAGCTGCGACACCGAGACAGCTGCGACACAGAGGCAGCTGTGACATCGAGACAGCTGCGACACCGAGGAGGCACATGCGACACCGAGACAGCTGCGACACTGAGACAGCTGCGACACCGAGGCAGCTGTGACACTGAGACAGCTGCGACACCGAGGCAGCTGTGACACCGAGACAGCTGCGACACCGAGACAGCTGCGACACCGAGGCAGCTGTGACACCAGGACAGCTGTGACACCGAGACAGCTGTGACACCGAGGAGGCACCTGCAACACCGAGGCAGCTGCAACACCGAGGCAGCTGTGACAACGAGACAGCTGCGGCACCGAGGGGGCAGCTGCCGCAACACGGAGGAGGCAGCTGCTGCAACACGGAGGAGGCAGCTGCTGCAACACGGAGGAGGCAGCTGCTGCAACACGGAGGAGGTAGCTGCTGCAACACGGAGGAGGCAGCTGCTGCAACACGGAGGGGGCAGCTGCTGCAACACCGAGGGGGCAGCTGCTGCAACACCGAGGGGGCAGCTGTTGCAACACGGAGGAGGTAGTTGCTGCAACACCGAGGGGGCAGCTGCTGCAACACCGAGGGGGCAGCTGCTGCAACAACGAGGGCGCAGCTGCTGCAACACGGAGGGCGCAGCTGCTGCAACAACGAGGGCGCAGCTGCTGCAACCTCGAGGGGGCAGCTGCTGCAACACCGAGGGGGCAGCTGCTGCAACACGGAGGAGGCAGCTGCTGCAACACCGAGGGCGCAGCTACTGCAACACCGAGGGGGCAGCTGCTGCAACAACGAGGGCGCAGCTGCTGCAACCTCGAGGGGGCAGCTGCTGCAACACCGAGGGGGCAGCTGCTGCAACACGGAGGAGGCAGCTGCTGCAACACCGAGGGCGCAGCTACTGCAACACCGAGGGGGCAGCTGCTGCAACAACGAGGGCGCAGCTGCTGCAACCTCGAGGGGGCAGCTGCTGCAACACCGAGGGGGCAGCTGCTGCAACACGGAGGAGGCAGCTGCTGCAACACCGAGGGCGCAGCTACTGCAACACCGAGGGGGCAGCTGCTGCAACAACGAGGGCGCAGCTGCTGCAACCTCGAGGGGGCAGCTGCTGCAACACAGAGGGGGCAGCTGCTGCAACACAGAGGGGGCAGCTGCTGCAACACAGCGGGGGCAGCTGCTGCAACACCGAGGGGGGCAGCTGCTGCAACAACGAGGGCGCAGCTGCTGCAACCTCGAGGGGCAGCTGCTGCAACACCGAGGGGGAAGCTGCTGCAACACCGAGGGGGCAGCTGCTGCAACACAGAGGAGGTAGCTGCTGCAACACCGAGGGGGCAGCTGCTGCAACACGGAGGAGGCAGCTGCTGCAACACCGAGGGTGCAGCTGCTGCAACCTCGAGGGGGCAGCTGCTGCAACACAGAGGGGGCAGCTGCTGCAACACCGAGGGGGCAGCTGCTGCAACACGGAGGAGGTAGCTGCTGCAACACCGAGGGGGCAGCTGCTGCAACACGGAGGAGGCAGCTGCTGCAACAACGAGGGCGCAGCTGCTGCAACCTCGATGGGGCAGCTGCTGCAACACCAAGGGGGCAGCTGCTGCAACACCGAGCGGGCAGCTGCTGCAACACCGAGGGGGCAGCTGTTGCAACACGGAGGAGGTAGTTGCTGCAACACCGAGGGGGCAGCTGCTGCAACAACGAGGGCGCAGCTGCTGCAACACCGAGGGGGCAGCTGCTGCAACAACGAGGGCGCAGCTGCTGCAACCTCGAGGGGGCAGCTGCTGCAACACAGAGGGGGCAGCTGCTGCAACACCGAGGGGGCAGCTGCTGCAACACGGAGGAGGTAGCTGCTGCAACACCGAGGGGGCAGCTGCTGCAACACGGAGGAGGCAGCTGCTGCAACACCGAGGGGGCAGCTGCTGCAACACCGAGGGGGCAGCTGCTGCAACACCGAGGGGGCAGCTGCTGCAACACGGAGGAGGCAGCTGCTGCAACACGGAGGGGGCAGCTGCTGCAACACCGAGTGGCTAGCTGCTGCAACACCGAGGGGGCAGCTGCTGCAACACGGAGGAGGCAGCTGCTGCAACACCGAGGGCGCAGCTGCTGCAACACTGAGGGGGCAGCTGCTTCAACAACGAGGGCGCAGCTGCTGCAACCTTGAGGGGGCAGCTGCTGCAACACAGCGGGGGAAGCTGCTGCAACACCGAGGGGGGCAGCTGCTGCAACAACGAGGGCGCAGCTGCTGCAACCTCGAGGGGGCAGCTGCTGCAACACCGAGGGGGCAGCTGCTGCAACACCGAGGGGGCAGCTGCTGCAACACAGAGGAGGTAGCTGCTGCAACACCGAGGGGGCAGCTGCTGCAACACAGAGGGGGCAGCTGCTGCAACACCGAGGGGGCAGCTGCTGCAACACGGAGGAGGTAGCTGCTGCAACACCGAGGGGGCAGCTGCTGCAACACGGAGGAGGCAGCTGCTGCAACACCGAGGGCGCAGCTGCTGCAACACTGAGGGGGCAGCTGCTGCAACAACGAGGGCGCAGCTGCTGCAACCTCGAGGGGGCAGCTGCTGCAACACTGAGGGGGCAGCTGCTGCAACACAGAGGGGGCAGCTGCTGCAACACAGAGGGGGCAGCTGCTGCAACACAGCGGGGGAAGCTGCTGCAACACCGAGGGGGGCAGCTGCTGCAACAACGAGGGCGCAGCTGCTGCAACCTCGAGGGGGCAGCTGCTGCAACACCGAGGGGGCAGCTGCTGCAACACCGAGGGGGCAGCTGCTGCAACACAGAGGAGGTAGCTGCTGCAACACCGAGGGTGCAGCTGCTGCAACACGGAGGAGGCAGCTGCTGCAACACCGAGGGCGCAGCTGCTGCAACCTCGAGGGGGCAGCTGCTGCAACACAGAGGGGGCAGCTGCTGCAACACCGAGGGGGCAGCTGCTGCAACACGGAGGAGGCAGCTGCTGCAACACCGAGGGCGCAGCTGCTGCAACACCGATGGGGCAGCTGCTGCAACACGGAGGAGGCAGCTGCTGCAACACCGAGGGCGCAGCTGCTGCAACACCGAGGAGGCAGCTGCTGCAACACGGAGGAGGCAGCTGCTGCAACACCGAGGGCGCAGCTGCTGCAACACCGAGGGGGCAGCTGCTGCAACACCGAGGGGGCAGCTGCTGCAACACGGAGGAGGCAGCTGCTGCAACACGGAGGGGGCAGCTGCTGCAACACCGAGTGGGTAGCTGCTGCAACACCGAGGGGGCAGCTGCTGCAACAACGAGGGCGCAGCTGCTGCAACCTCGATGGGGCAGCTGCTGCAACACCGAGGGGGCAGCTGCTGCAACACCGAGGGGGCAGCTGTTGCAACACGGAGGAGGCAGCTGCTGCAACACCGAGGGCGCAGCTGCTGCAACCTCGAGGGGGCAGCTGCTGCAACACAGAGGGGGCAGCTGCTGCAACACCGAGGGGGCAGCTGCTGCAACACGGAGGAGGTAGCTGCTGCAACACCGAGGGGGCAGCTGCTGCAACACGGAGGAGGCAGCTGCTGCAACACCGAGGGGGCAGCTGCTGCAACACCGAGGGGGCAGCTGCTGCAACACCGAGGGGGCAGCTGCTGCAACACGGAGGAGGCAGCTGCTGCAACACCGAGGGCGCAGCTGCTGCAACACCGAGGAGGCAGCTGCTGCAACACCGAGGAGTCAGCAGATGCAACACCGAGGAGGCAGCTGCTGCAACACCGAGGAGGCAACTGCTGCAACACAGAGGGGGCAGCTGCTGCAACACCGAGGGGGCAGCTGCTGCAACACGGAGGAGGCAGCTGCTGCAACACCGAGGGCGCAGCTGCTGCAACACCGAGGGGGCAGCTGCTGCAACACGGAGGAGGCAGCTGCTGCAACACCGAGGGCGCAGCTGCTGCAACACCGAGGAGGCAGCTGCTGCAACACCGAGGAGTCAGCAGATGCAACACCGAGGAGGCAGCTGCTGCAACACCGAGGAGGCAACTGCTGCAACACAGAGGGGGCAGCTGCTGCAACACCGAGGAGGCAGCTGCTGCAACACCAAGGAGGCAGCTGCTGCAACACGGAGGAGGCAGCTGCTGCAACACCGAGGGCGCAGCTGCTGCAACCTTGAGGGGGCAGCTGCTGCAACACAGAGGGGGCAGCTGCTGCAAAACCGAGGGGGCAGCTGCTGCAACACGGAGGAGGTAGCTGCTGCAACACCGAGGGGGCAGCTGCTGCAACACGGAGGAGGCAGCTGCTGCAACACCGAGGGCGCAGCTGCTGCAACACCGAGGGGGCAGCTGCTGCAACACCGAGGGGGCAGCTGCTGCAACACGGAGGAGGCAGCTGCTGCAACACGGAGGGGGCAGCTGCTGCAACACCGAGTGGGTAGCTGCTGCAACACCGAGGGGGCAGCTGCTGCAACAACGAGGGCGCAGCTGCTGCAACCTCGATGGGGCAGCTGCTGCAACACCGAGGGGGCAGCTGCTGCAACACCGAGCGGGCAGCTGCTGCAACACCGAGGGGGCAGCTGTTGCAACACGGAGGAGGTAGCTGCTGCAACACCGAGGGGGCAGCTGCTGCAACAACGAGGGCGCAGCTGCTGCAACAACGAGGGCGCAGCTGCTGCAACCTCGAGGGGGCAGCTGCTGCAACACCGAGGGGGCAGCTGCTGCAACACCAAGGGGGCAGCTGCTGCAACAACGAGGGCGCAGCTGCTGCAACAACGAGGGCGCAGCTGCTGCAACCTCGAGGGGGCAGCTGCTGCAACAACGAGGGCGCAGCTGCTGCAACCTCGAGGGGGCAGCTGCTGCAACACCGAGGGGGCAGCTGCTGCAACACGGAGGAGGTAGCTGCTGCAACACCGAGGGCGCAGCTGCTGCAACACCGAGGGGGCAGCTGCTGCAACAACGAGGGCGCAGCTGCTGCAACCTCGAGGGGGCAGCTGCTGCAACACAGAGGGGGCAGCTGCTGCAACACAGAGGGGGCAGCTGCTGCAACACAGTGGGGGCAGCTGCTGCAACACCGAGGGGGGCAGCTGCTGCAACAACGAGGGCGCAGCTGCTGCAACCTCGAGGGGGCAGCTGCTGCAACACCGAGGGGGAAGCTGCTGCAACACCGAGGGGGCAGCTGGTGCAACACAGAGGAGGTAGCTGCTGCAACACCGAGGGGGCAGCTGCTGCAACACGGAGGAGGCAGCTGCTGCAACACCGAGGGCGCAGCTGCTGCAACCTCGAGGGGGCAGCTGCTGCAACACAGAGGGGGCAGCTGCTGCAACACCGAGGGGGCAGCTGCTGCAACACGGAGGAGGTAGCTGCTGCAACACCGAGGGGGCAGCTGCTGCAACACGGAGGAGGCAGCTGCTGCAACACCGAGGGGGCAGCTGCTGCAACACGGAGGAGGCAGCTGCTGCAACACCGAGGGCGCAGCTGCTGCAACACTGAGGGGGCAGCTGCTGCAACAACGAGGGCGCAGCTGCTGCAACCTCGAGGGGGCAGCTGCTGCAACACTGAGGGGGCAGCTGCTGCAACAACGAGGGCGCAGCTGCTGCAACCTCGAGGGGGCAGCTGCTGCAACACTGAGGGGGCAGCTGCTGCAACACAGAGGGGGCAGCTGCTGCAACACAGAGGGGGCAGCTGCTGCAACACAGCGGGGGAAGCTGCTGCAACACCGAGGGGGGCAGCTGCTGCAACACCGAGGGGGCAGCTGTTGCAACACGGAGGAGGTAGCTGCTGCAACACCAAGGGGGCAGCTGCTGCAACACCGAGGGGGCAGCTGCTGCAACAACGAGGGCGCAGCTGCTGCAACCTCGAGGGGGCAGCTGCTGCAACACCGAGGGAGCAGCTGCTGCAACACCAAGGGGGCAGCTGCTGCAACAACGAGGGCGCAGCTGCTGCAACCTCGAGGGGGCAGCTGCTGCAACAATGAGGGTGCAGCTGCTGCAACCTCGAGGGGGCAGCTGCTGCAACACCGAGGGGGCAGCTGCTGCAACACGGAGGAGGCAGCTGCTGCAACACCGAGGGCGCAGCTGCTGCAACACTGAGGGGGCAGCTGCTGCAACAACGAGGGCGCAGCTGCTGCAACCTCGAGGGGGCAGCTGCTGCCACACAGAGGGGGCAGCTGCTGCAACACAGCGGGGGAAGCTGCTGCAACACCGAGGGGGGCAGCTGCTGCAACAACGAGGGCGCAGCTGCTGCAACCTCGAGGGGGCAGCTGCTGCAACACCGAGGGGGCAGCTGCTGCAACACCGAGGGGGCAGCTGCTGCAACACAGAGGAGGTAGCTGCTGCAACACCGAGGGGGCAGCTGCTGCAACACAGAGGGGGCAGCTGCTGCAACACCGAGGGGGCAGCTGCTGCAACACGGAGGAGGTAGCTGCTGCAACACCGAGGGGGCAGCTGCTGCAACACGGAGGAGGCAGCTGCTGCAACACCGAGGGCGCAGCTGCTGCAACACTGAGGGGGCAGCTGCTGCAACAACGAGGGCGCAGCTGCTGCAACCTCGAGGGGGCAGCTGCTGCAACACTGAGGGGGCAGCTGCTGCAACACAGAGGGGGCAGCTGCTGCAACACAGAGGGGGCAGCTGCTGCAACACAGCGGGGGAAGCTGCTGCAACACCGAGGGGGGCAGCTGCTGCAACAACGAGGGCGCAGCTGCTGCAACCTCGAGGGGGCAGCTGCTGCAACACCGAGGGGGCAGCTGCTGCAACACCGAGGGGGCAGCTGCTGCAACACAGAGGAGGTAGCTGCTGCAACACCGAGGGGGCAGCTGCTGCAACACGGAGGAGGCAGCTGCTGCAACACCGAGGGCGCAGCTGCTGCAACCTCGAGGGGGCAGCTGCTGCAACACAGAGGGGGCAGCTGCTGCAACACCGAGGGGGCAGCTGCTGCAACACGGAGGAGGCAGCTGCTGCAACACCGAGGGCGCAGCTGCTGCAACACCGAGGGGGCAGCTGCTGCAACACGGAGGAGGCAGCTGCTGCAACACCGAGGGCGCAGCTGCTGCAACACCGAGGAGGCAGCTGCTGCAACACCGAGGAGTCAGCAGATGCAACACCGACAAGGCAGCTGCTGCAACACCGAGGAGGCAACTGCTGCAACACAGAGGGGGCAGCTGCTGCAACACCGAGGAGGCAGCTGCTGCAACACCAAGGAGGCAGCTGCTGCAAGCTACAAGTTAGGGTAGTGCGTCCTCCTCACAGTGTTCAGCTAAAGCTACAAGTTGGTGTAGTGCGTCCTCCTCACAGTGTTCAGCTAAAGCTACCTGTCGAAGGTTGGTGGTGTTTTCCTGATCCTATTGCTACCGCAGGCAGCTAAATAAGCTACAAGTTTGTTTTTTGCGAGCTCTGCACGGTGTTCACCTAAAGCTACCTGTAGAAGGTTGGTGGTGTTTTCCTGATCCTATCCCTACCGCAGGCAGCTAAATAAGCTACAAGTTAGTTTTTTGCGAGCTCTGCACAGTGTTCACCTAAAGCTACATGTCGAAGGTTGGTGGTGTTTTCCTGATCCTATCACTACCGCAGGCAGCTAAATAAGCTACAAGTTAGTTTTTTGCAAGCTCTGCACAGTGTTCAGCTAAAGCTACCTGTAGAAGGTTGGTGTTGTCCTCATACTACAGGCAGGCAGTTGATTTTGCTAGCTGCAGTATCTATATATCTATATATATATATATATATATATATATATATCCCAGCTTAGTGCAGCTACAGGCCATTAGTATGTCTGGAAGGCCAACAAGGAGAGGCAGACAGTCACAAGCCAATAAAAGAGGGCAAGCAGGCTCTGTGTCTAGAGGCAACAGTGCTGGTTGTGAAGGTGGTACATCCTCATCAGCACGTGGCCGTGGGACACGCTTGGCCTTTTTTTCAGCAGCTGGCCGTGTTTAGCCGCAACATGCGGAAGACTTGGTCGAGTGGATGACCAAGCCGTCCTCATCCGCTCTCACCCATGCTCAGGGTACTTTGTCTGGCAAAGCAGCTGCCAATGCGGCCTCTTCCCTCGGCTCAATGGCATCAGTGACTCCTTCCCTAGCCCCACCATGTTCTCCTGAGGAGTCCCTCGAACTGTTTGACCACAGTGTTGGGTACATGCTCCAGGAGGATGCCCAGCGATTAGAAGGCTCTGATGATGATACTGAGCTAGATGAAGGCAGTAACGTGAGCACAGACAGAGGGGGTGCCCAAGAAGGACAGCAATCTGGCAGTCATGCTCCCCCTGCTGCAGCATACTCCGAGGTTTGCTCCAGTGATGACGAGGGAGGGGATGATGAGGTCACTGACTCAACGTGGGCGCCTGATAGGAGAGAGGAGGAGGCACATCACCAACGAGGCAGGATGCCCTCCAGGGGCCAGTCTAAGGGCAGCATACTGACTGCATCACACCCCAAAGCTCCGCATGTGCAGGGCACTGCTGTCTCTGTGCGTTATTTCAAAAGTTCTTTGGTGTGGGCCTTTTTTGAGATGAGTGCATCAGATCGCACCGCTGCTATTTGCAACACATGTCTCAAGCGTATCTCGCATGGCCAAAAAATCTCCCGCTTGGGCACCACATGCTTGACCAGACATATGTTGACCTGCCATGCAGTTCGTTGGCAAGCGTATCTAAAAGACCCACACCAAAGAACAAAGAGGACCTCTCCTTGCTCCTCATCAGCTGAGATCTCCAACCCCACTATACCTTCAGTCCTCTCTGAGACCTGCACTGAGAGGAATGAAGGTGTAGAATTAGGTGTGTCACAGCCAAGTACTTGTGGACAATCTGCTTTCGGTACACCGACGTCAGATTGTACCAGGCAAATTTCCCTTCCCCAGCTGCTGCACCGCCGAAAGAAGTTCGCTCCCAGCCATCCACATGCCCAGCGGTTGAATGCTAGCTTGGCAAAATTGCTAGCACTTCAACTGCTGCCTTTTCAGTTGGTAGACTCTGCCCCCTTCCGTGAGTTTGTGGAATGTGCGGTTCCTCAGTGGCAGGTAACCAAACGCCACTTTTTCTCACGGAAGGCGATTCCGGCTCTCTACCGGCATGTGGAAGGCAATGTCTTGGCCTCGCTGGACAGGGCGGTCAGTGGTAAGGTGCATATTACCGCTGACTCATGGTCCAGCAGGCATGGACAGGGACGTTACCTAAATTTCACCGCGCATTGGGTGACTCTGCTGGCAGCTGGGAAGGATGCAGGACAAGGTGCAGTAGTGTTGGAGGTTGTTCCGCCACCACGCCTCCAAAATGCCACTACTAATGATTGTGACACACCTCTCTCCTCCACCCCCTCCTCTTCTTCTTCCTCCATGGCCTCTTCCTGTGCTTTGTCCTCAAAACCAGCGGTGCTCCGTACCTGTTCAAGGGGCTACACAAGTATGCAGGCCAAAAGATGCCATGCGGTGCTTGAGCTGGTGTGCTTGGGGGACAGGAACCACACTGGGGCAGAGGTTCTGTCAGCTCTGCAGGGGCAGGTTCAGAGGTGGTTGACGCCACGCCAACTTAGGGGAGGAATGGTGGTTTGCGACAATGGCACCAACCTCCTCTCTGCTCTCCGACAGGGACAAATGACCCATGTGCCCTTTTTGGCTCACGTCCTTAACTTGGTGGTGCAGCGGTTCTTGGGCAGGTACCTGGGCTTACAGGATGTCCTGAGGCAGGCCAGGAAAGTCTGTGTGCATTTCCGCTGGTCATATAATGCCAGTGCTCGGCTGGCAGACCTCCAAAAGGAGTTTAACCTGCCCAAGAACCGCCTAATCTGTGACATGCCTACCAGGTGGAACTCAACATTGGCCATGCTGCAGCGGCTGCACGTGCAGCAGAGGGCCATCAATGAGTACCTGTGCGACTATGGCACCAGGACAGGGTCAGGGGAGCTTGGTTTTTTCCCCACGCCAGTGGGCCATGATCACGGATGCATGCACTGTCCTGTCACCATTTGAGGAGGCCACGAGGATGGTGAGCAGTGACAGTGCATGCATCAGTGACACTGTCCCCCTTGTCCACCTGTTGGAGCACATGCTGCGTGGAATAATGGACAGGGCACTTGAGGCAGAACAGAGGCAGGAAGAGGAGGACTTCCTTAGCTCTCAAGGCCCCCTTTATCCAGACAGTGTTCCTGTGTGCCTGCCGATCACACAGGAAGAGGAGGAGGAGGAGGATTGTGTCAGTATGGAGGTGGAGCCTGGCACTCAGCATCAGCAGCAGTCTTTAAGGGATCAATCCCAAGAAACACATGGACTTGTACGTGGCTGGGAGAAGGTGGCTGCGGACCATGTCGTCCTTAGTGACCCAGAGGACTCCGGACCTAATGCCTCAGCAAACCTACGCTGCATGACCTCCCTGATCCTGCAAAGCCTGCCTAAGGATCCTCGTATTCGTGGTATCAAGGAGAAGGACTAATACTGGCTGGCAACCCTCCTTGATCCACGTTACAAGGGTAAGGTTGCGGACCTTATCTTGCCATCACAGAGGGAGCAGAGGATGAAACCTCTTCGGGAGGCCTTGCAGAAAGGTCTGTGCAACGCGTTCCCACAGACTGGGAGGTTACAAACTCCTGTTTCTAGACAACGTGTTGCTGAGGCTTCGGTCAGTCAAAGAAGGAGCGGTGGAGAAGGTGGCCGTCTGACCGATGCGTTCAGACAATTTTTTGGTCCGCAGTCCCAAGGTATGATCGGTTCCAGCAACCATCGCCAGCATCTGTTTTACATGGTGCAGGAATATCTTGGGGCAAGATCTGACTTGGACACCTTTCCCACCGAAAATCCTCTGGGTTACTGGGTCTTGAGGATGGATCACTGGCCAGAGCTTGCACAGTATGCAATTGAGCTACTGGCCTGTCCTGCATCCAGCGTTCTTTCGGAACGCACATTCAGTGCTGCTGGAGGCTTTGTAACCGATCACAGGGTGCGTCTGTCCACCGACTCGGTCGATCGACTGACCTTTATAAAAATGAATCAGTCTTGGATTACCACCAGCTACCAAGCACCTGATGCTGATGTAACCGAATAATTTTTTTTGAATTCTCAGATCCCTTCAAAGACTGCCTATGCTGATACTGAGTGACTATCCTGAGTAATTATCCTCTTCCTCCTCAATGATCACGCTGATAGCTTGTAAGAACATTTTTGGTTCTGGGCACCACCACCAGTGCCTAAGGCCTAATTTTTCAGCCTCTGTTAAACAGGGGCGTGTAATTACAATTTTTGATGCAATACTTTGCAGCAGGGCTCGTTTCTGCATTCCAACTAGAGTATCTCTGAGGGGTTGCAGTGTTGTGGCACCAGCACCAGTGCCCAAGGCCCAATTTTTCAGCCCCTGTTCAACAGGGGCATGTAATTACAATTCTTGATCTAATATTTCACAGCAGGGCCCGTTTCTGCACCCACCAAGAGCGAGTGAGGACTTACAGTGTTGTGGCACCAGCACCACCACCACCAAAGGCCCAATTTTTCTGCCCCTGTTCAACAGGGGCATGTCATTACTATTCTTGATCTAATATTTCACAGCAGTTCCCTGTGAGGGTTTACAGTGTTGTGGCCACAACAACACCTAAGGCCCAAATTTCTGCTGAGTATATAGGGCAGGCCCCTACTTTCAAACATCCAACTTACAAACGACTCCTACTTGCAAACGGAAGGAGACAACAGGAAGTGAGATGAAATCTACCCCTAGGAAGGGAAATTCTCTCCTGTAAGAGTTAATATGGGAAAAACGTTTCTCCTTTCATTGGGACAAAAAGTGAGATGAAATCTTCTGAAGAGGAGCACAGACAGTAAAACAAATGTCACAGGGGTGATAACCCTTCCCTTTTCCAAAAAGCTTAAAATAGATTTTTTGGTTGGAGCTAAACACGTTAAAAATGTACCAGTTCAAAATTACAAACAGATTCTACTTAACAACAAACCTACGGTCCCTATCTTGTTTGCACCGCCTGTATACTGCTGTTCAGAGTATATAGGGCCTGGTGGCCCCACGCCTTTCCTTTTTTTAATTTAGGTGCGGGGTTCCCCTTAATATCCATACAAGACCCAAAGGTCCTGGTAATGGACTGGGGGGTACCCATGCTGTTTGTTTCACTGATTTTCATCCATATTGCCAGGACCCGACATTACATTAAAGCTGCAAGCAGTTTTAAATGACTTTTTTTCCTTTAAAAATTACATTTTGTGCAGGGACTGTTCTAAGCACGGGAAACACGCGCCACTTTACAGGAATACTATAGACACCCCCCAGGTATGATATTTAAAGGAATATTTCACTTTTTTTTTAACTTTAAGCATCATTAAAATCACTGCTCCCGAAAAAAACGTTTTTAAAAGTTTTTTTTGCATTGATACATGTCCCCTGGGGCAGGACCCGGGTCCCCAAACCCTTTTTAGGACAATACCATGCAAATTAGCCTTTAAAATGAGCACTTTTGATTTTGAATGTTCGAGTCCCATAGACGTCAATGGGGTTGTAACGTTCGTCGGAATTTTCGGTCCGTTCGCAGGTGCGAACCGAACCGGGGGGTGTTCGGCTCATCCCTAATATGTATCCAGGCTGTGGTACTACAATAAACTATGTTTTCTTGATGACCAGACTGAAGCCAGGGCATCACTTTCAACCCTTCCCTCCACCCTTCCATGCACTCTTCCATGCACCCTTCCCTCCACCCCAGCAGAGGCTGATGAGGACCAAGCTGGGTAAATTATTATTAATTAAAAAAATATATTGTGTGTAAAATATTAATGATGTTAACTAGATGTTATAATTGATTAAAATAATTTTATCCTAAAAATTATGTATACATATCAATTGACAGTAGTGGCCAAATATGTTTGTCACCTGCTTTAACCTGCCTGGCGGTATGATTATTTCGGATTTTAGGTGCTGAAAGCTGTACAATTATTTTCACACAATAAGTCTAAAATCATAAACAATGCGCCCAGTCTCTGATAGTTATGCTTATTGAAGCAGCGCTAAGTGTCCGATGTTATAAAACACTTTATATAGAACAGATGTTGAAGAGACAGGAAAGTTCAAAATAAAGCTGTGGTCTGTGGATATGAAGATATACGTAGAGATCCTTCCACCAATAATGATCACCGCGTGAGGGAGTCACCCCCCGTGAGATTGCACTCACCACAATTTCAATAAGCACAAGCCTTTGGATAATGATCTTTGAAAAACTCTCCGTCTCCTTAGTTCAACCACCAGGTGGTGCAAAACCCTCTCTGTAAATTGTAACATAGGGAGAGAAATAAAATGCTATATAGCGTAATATTGCTTGAGAACGTTTATTAAATAATTCACAACATCACACTCCCCCCGTTTAAAATATGCGTACCAGATACAAAAGTATAATAGAGCATGATTTTAGACTTATTGTGTGATTATATGTTCAGTTTGTAAAGTAGCTGCTTTAGCCTGCTACATCAGATTACAGAGTAATTCCAAGGCGCGGATTAATGTGAGGCAGAGGCGGTTTACATTGTCCACGCATTTTACAGTTTCTTGGTACAATTATTTTGCATGGAAATTTGGCGTTTTATATTGTAGGCCTGTAATTCTTAACAATAACACACTTAAATCTGTCCAAACAAGAGTCTAGTAGATATCCCGGGTATGATGAAGTTTGAAACACAAAAACATAAATTATAATATAATAAACAAATATAAATAATTAAAAAAAATAATAATAAAATACATTTCCCCATGATTCACTATCGCTCAATTCTGCAAGTGTTCTAATTTACTATCGCTGTTTTCTAGCTGGTCTAAAGCCACTTTTGACATAAAGTTACACTTTTTGGTTGCTATGGACAATCTCCAGTTTCCAGGCAGAAAGAATTGTATATATAACATAAAACTGCATGCAGGGCATGGGCCAAAGCACTGGGGACAAAAGGGATGTGAAATAATTTCATACAGTACTGTAATCTGTAAGATTACAGTACTGTATGTGTTAAGGTTTGTAAATTTGCAGCCAGGCTCCGCCCCCGTGCTTAGCGATGCTCGCAGGGAACGGAGCCTGGCGCGGAGAGGCTTCGGAGGAGACAGAGCCCGCAGATACAGCGGGGGACATCGCAGGATCCTGGGGACAAGGTAAGTAATGCCGCACCAGGATCCTGCAATGTAATCCCGAGTGTGGCTCGGGGTTATGCGCTAATGGGACTGAAATTTAACCCCGAGCCACACTCGGGATTACCGTCAGGGAGGTTAAAAAATGATGGTGTCAGATTTCTAGACTCTTTTATTACTAGATGTATTAACATTGAATTTGCAAGTCATGAGAAGCAAATTACGTGTCATTGATGAACCAAAAACAAACAACTAAAACTATGTCCCTTTTTTATACACAGGATGAGGTCAGCCAGAAGGAAAGTGGGGAAAGTGGCAGGCAGGAGGACCCCGTGTCATCCGGAGGAGGACAGACCCTGTGTCATCCAGGAGGTGGCAGGACCCTGTGTCATCCAGGAGGAGGCCGGGCCCAGTGTCAGGCAGGAGGTGGCTGGACCCAGTGTCATCCAGGAGGAGGCCGGACCCAGTGTCAGGCAGGAGGTGGCTGGGCCCAGTAGGAGCCTGACCCAATCCCAAGTGGCTCCCTTCCGCCTTCCTACAAAAAGGGCCAGGAAGGGGACGGTGACACAGGAGGCATCCCTGCATCTCATGAGAGAGGCCACAAATTTTTTGAAGAGCCCCCCTAGGCTGAAGAGGCCTATCGGTGTTATTTAGCCAGCAGGCTGCTTCAAATGGAGTGGGGCCAACGCCTCATTTGTGAAAAACTGTTTGCTGAAACTATACACAAGGGGCTGAAGGGCGAGCTTCTCCCCCTGCCACAACTCAACCACCAGAGCCACAGCCTCCAAGGAAGGCTGCAGGGAAGGGTGCAGGGCAGCGTGGAGGGAAGGCTGCAGGGTAGAGAAGAAAGTGATGACCTGGGTTCAGTCTGGTCTGACAGAAGACGCAGGCTGGTGTAGTACCACAGCCTGGGGACATCTATGCCATCTGCTGATGCTCTTGATCTCTGGGATTCCTGGACCAGATTGTGCTCCCTCTTATATGGACTCCTCAAGATCCCAATTTTCTTTTCCACAGACTTTTGCCAGCGTTGACTTACTCTTTATTTTCTTTTTACCATAAATAAATGGATATTTTAGTTTATGAAAAGACTTTATGTGTTTTAATTAACATCATTGATTTAGAGACAATGTCAAATTAACAAGGGACAACAACCTCCTTGAGGTTTCAAAAACACAACAAAAAAATATAATGTTCTAGTGGTAACTTTTACAAAAAAATACATATATAACCAAAAAAGGTTCTTTGTGTTAACTTTATATACAAAGAAAAAAATCAAAAACAAAAAAAAATAATGATTCTTTGTGGTAACTTAACCAAAAAAAAAGAAAAATAAAATTTAAAAAAAAATGTATTTGTGTTAAATTTAAGAACTACAAAAATAAAAAAAATGGTTCTTTGTGGTAAAATTAAATAATGTAGATAAAGAGAAAATTATTTCAACAATAATCATAAAAAAAAAATCTTGATGAAATCTAAAATAAAAGATGACTCCCAAAAAAAGAAAAAAACAATTAAACATTAGTATGAAGATATGGCTTTAAAAAATATACTATATCATTCATGAGATCAAAGAGAAATAATCCAGAGATCAGTTTGGGAGAACTCTGTGTGAATAGGAACAGCAAAACCTCTTTGTTCTGATAGCATTATTAAAGAAGACATTAATGCGCTGCATTCAACAATCACAGAATTTGCAGCGTGAGGAATGTGCTACCTACAATACGAACACTAGTTTTACTAGACCGAGTGCTTCCGTTTAGTTTTTGCTTCTGAGCATGCATCGTTTTTTTGTCCGCCAAACTAGCATACAGACGAGCAGATTTCTGGGTCTGGCGGAGTTACGACGTAAACATTTGAAGCAATTTCCAAATCTAAAGTCCGTCAGATTTGTGGCTGGAAAAGTCCACTGAAAGTCCGGGGAAGCCCACACACGATTGGATTGTCCGCCAGATTTGGTCCGTCAGCGTCCGTCGGACTTTTGTAGGCGAAAGGTCCGACGATGTGTACGCAGCAGTATATATGTGTAGGATGAAATTATTGAACCAAAATGTTTATGTACTACTTTGTTATATATCTGAAAAACCCAATAAAAATATTTGAACTAAAAAACTCAAGCACAGTTTGTTATTGTACATATACACCAACCACTAACATCTCATATGTTTTAACATTATAATATCACTTGGAAAACCTATTTTAATTGTATTGGCTATCTTTCATGAAAACCATGAATGGTTATACTGATCTAAAGGAAAATATAAGCTTCTTCTTGCTGATTCACAATGCCTATGCATATTTCAGTGTTGTCTCTATTGAAAATGCCTGTGAATAAAGCAATTGTAGCTAGAAACAATTAGAAAATATGCCATGTAAAAAACATGCATAATGTTAATAGTGTAGTGCATGTAGACAAGGACATGCTATAAAGAGGAACAATCTGACTGGTGAATTGGGTTTGCCAAATCTGTCCAAATATTATAATATGGCACAAATAATCAATTTATTGTCTCTTCACACTACCCATAAACTTCCTTTGTGCACCTATTTGAATAATATAAGCTGATTCTACTCCATTCTATAATTAGCTTTGGTTGATATCCCCTCATCTGCCATTGTCTGGGTTGTTACACTCTGTTGGTACATAGAACCTTATGTCTTCATTGCCCAAGCCATGCATGCAAACATTTATATCACCACGGGTACAGCTACACAGGTACATACTGTGTTTAGGCCATAATGAGAATATGGAATTATATATTAGATTTTGGGGTATTTTTCATGCTTCTAATTTTTTTTCTAAATATGTTTATGTTATGGTATTTTTATGGTGTCATTTTATATTTTTACCACTAGAGGACACTATGAGAGATATACAATAATAGATAATAGGCATTTCTTGCTTTAAAACTACTTGTTATAGGATTATTTTTATTTGTTGTATATAGGATTGTTGATATTAGCTGGAAGTGGTGGAATAATTTACGACAGTGGGAATTAGGTAATACAGTATTTAGAATAGTGGCAAGAAGTAGTATCCAGTAAGGGCAGAATAATAATGGCAGAAGTGGCCTATATGAAGAAGCTTCCTGGGTGACATCATTTCCTCTTGAAAAACACTACACAAGAAGTGTAGTATATTATACTATGAAGTTATATTATACTGTGAAGTTACTTCTTTTGTGAGGTGTATTGATAGCCTAAAGAAAACACTTCTGATGACCAAGGAGGACCTCATGTCATCCTGTATAGGACCTAATTAGGTTGCTTTCATCAGGTGAGACTATATTGCATGTGGGTGGAACAGGGTGGTGAAAAGAAGATTGGGTAGTACATTGATTATTTTGTAGTTTAGCACTTGCACATTGATGGTAGCACAATTGAGAATGGTTTGAGTGATTTATCTTTACAATATTGCACAATTATTGTTCTTTTTCTTTTTATACACTAATGAGAGAAATTGTGGAGTAAGCCTTGGTTCACACTGGAACCGGCTGCGGATCGCACAGAAATGCTGTGTGTTCCATTCTCCGGTTTAGGGACGAATCCGGGCCAAATCTTTGCTTGAATTCGGTCCTGAAACTAAGCCAATAATGCACAGCCTTTCTATGCAGTGCGCTCCGCACCTGCCCCGGAGATATGTGAACCCGCTCCATTGGGAGCCGGTCACATTCTTCTGCGATGCGAATTGGATGCTGGGAAATTTGCATAGGTGTTGTTCTTTTTCTTTTTATACACTAATGAGAGAAATTGTGGAGTAAGCCTTGGTTCACACTGGAACCGGCTGCGGATCGCACAGAAATGCTGTGTGTTCCATTCTCCGGTTCAGGGACGAATCCGGGCCAAATCTTTACTTGAATTCGGTCCTGAAACTAAGCCATTAATGCACAGCCTTTCTAGGCAGTGCGCTCCGCACCTGCCCCGGAGATATGTGAACCCGCTCCATTGGGAGCCGATCACATTCTTCTGCGATGCAAATTGGATGCTGGGAAATTTGCATAGGTGTTGTTCTTTTTCTTTTTATACACTAATGAGAGAAATTGTGGAGTAAGGCTCGGTTCACACTGGAACCGGCTGCGGATCGCACAGAAATGCTGTGTGTTCCATTCTCCGGTTCAGGGACAAATCAGGGCCAAATCTTTGCCTGAATTCGGTCCTGAAACTGAGCCAATAATGCACAGCCTTTCTATGCAGTGCGCTCCGCACCTGCCCCGGAGATATGCAAACCCACTCCATTTGGGGGCCAAAACTCATTTGGAACCCTCCCTCCCTTCTAACCACTAAATCAACCGATGCCAATACTCTATCTGCTGACTTTGTCAAACCCATACACACTATACCTACCTCTTTTGTGTTCATATTTATGGATGAATTCACCAACGCATGTAGTGCAAGTGCCTGCCTGAATACTTTCAAATGGTGCTGTTTAAAGTTTTTTGTTCTCCTATGATCTTGATAGGTAATTGCAGAATGTAAAAATGTGCTTCAATTTGGACAGTGCATATTCATATTTTTGGATTATGACACTTCTTACCTGTCCAGTAGGCTGCCAATAGTGTAAGTAAGGAGGGGCTGGCCAAAGTAACAAACATTATTTATGCATTCAGCTCTCAATGAAGTGGAGACCTGTCCAAAACATCCCCCCACCCTAACATTTTTACAATGGGCCATCAGAGGGGGTGAGGAATCTGATAGGTGGACCTTATACCTTTGTCTTTAAATACTCATTTCAATAAATGTTATACTCATGTTGGCCAAGAATGTTTGTGTCTAATCTGCTTGCGATGATATGTGCAAAAGTATATATTTTTTTCTTGTTTGACTCCACAGTTTCCTTCCAACCCACAGAAATGGCAGACTGTGGCCTCCCAATTCGACCAGCAGTGGGACTTTCCCAACTGCGGTGGTGGTGCAATAGACTGGAAGCAAGTAAGGATCATCCCACCCCCCAACTCGGGGTCATACTACTACAACTACAAGGGGTACAGAAGTATTGTGATGTTGGCGGTGGTATCGATGACTTACGAGTTCCTCTATCTGGACGTGGGGAAGAATGGCCATATGTCGGATGGTGGAGTGATAGCACAGACCAAATTTTACAAACGGCTCCAGAATGGCAGCTTGGGCTTGCCACCTCCAGCAGATAATGTGGCGGGCCTCCCATTTGTTTTTGTGGCAGATGAGGCATTTGCGCTGGGGAACCATCTGATGAGGCCATTCCCCCGTGAGGACCCTCATCCCAGAGCAGAGGGGTTTTAACTACCTGCCAGAAGAGTGGTCGAGAATGCCTTTGGCATAATGGCCAGCCGGTTTCGGCTATTCCAAGCGGCCATAAACATGGCCGAATACAAACTAAACCAGATAATTTTAAGCTGCTGCGTTCTACATAATTTTCTGCATAAACATGCAGCAAACTATCTGGCCTCGGTTGCGACTGAGGCTGACTTTTCACCCGCAGAATCAATGACGGCACTTGAAACTGGCCGTCCTGGCTTGCCCCCCTCAGAGTTTCAGGGGTGAAACCCCTTCCTCTCACCTACTTTAGTTTCGAGGAAGGGGTTGCACCCACAAAATGTGTACATTGATATCCCATGATGGCAGATAGCACATGTTGACACACTGTGTGCATCTTCAAAATTTGGCTTTGCAATTACTTTAAAACTTTTAAAAAACGTACAATAACGACAAAATTTTCATTTTTTGGGTTTAGATTTTTTCATAAAACATAAATGATTTTGCTCAGTCTTTTTTGAACATCATTGATATTTTGCTTCAGCTTGTCTAAATACCGATTGCAGACCATGATCTCACCGATGAGGACTTGTGCACTTGCACTGCTAAAGTGAGTTTCTTCTTCCATAACATCCACATCACCTAAAAAAAAAACACACACCATGTATTATAAATATGCAGGCATCCATCTATTACCTGAAGCTGTGGTCTCAGACACTGACCTGTTGTGGACACCATTTTGACCACTTCCTGAACCTCTGCATCTACATCCTCAGGTTCTGCATCCACATCCTTAGGTTGTGTGCTGAGTTTCCCCTTCTTCAGGAGGTGTGGGGTTCCTTGTGTCCTCAGATGTCCCGATTCTTTTCTCCCCTATGTGAATACAAAAAAAGGTATACTTAGCAGACAGATATTTGAGGCAAGAGTTCGAAGCTGAAGACATGATTTTTTTTCCTTTCCAAAGCTGGAATACTTACCTGTTTTGTGCACGTTTCACACATGGAGAGTATCCACTGGAGCACCTGCGTGGGACACCATAAAAAGGTTGTTATGGTGTCTCACACTAGTGCGCCTGCGTCCAGATGTGTAAACAGCTGCTAAGTGTCCTCTCCTTACACTGAATCAAGTTGGCATTTCATTATAGTTTCAAACACAAGACCACAATGTAATAAACTTCTTTTAATCCAAATAGGCATGAACAAGTGTAGTTAACCTGCATCTGCCAAAAACGTTGGATTAGGGGTCAAACAAACAATGTTTAATAGTAACGATTACTGTGTCCGCAAACCTCAAACTTGGCATTTTAAACTGTACAACAGTAAAGAAAAGCACATGTACCAGCACGAAAGTAATAATAATAATAATAATAGGAACACATGACAAATACTTACTTTTTTGCAGCACTTTCCTGATCCTTCTATACTGATCCTGCTCCCTCAATTTCAGGTCTGACCAGCATTTCCTCAATTGCTCCTTGGATCGTCGTACCCCAAAAGTCCTGTGCAGACTTCTCACAACTTTAGTCATGATCTTGGCCTTTCTCACATTTGGGTTTCTGTACGGTCCATACTTCCCATCATAGTCTTCCCTCTTCAAGATGTCCACCATCTCTTAAAAGGACATATTTGAAGCCTTATAGCTAATTCTGGATCTGGAACTGCCTTGCTCCGGGCTTTCCTTGTCATTCCTGATAACAGCACACACCTGCTGTGTCTCTGCCATGTGCTCTCCCACTGCCCCGAAAGAGAAGAGGTGGGGAATACACTATAAAGAAGGACAGGGGCGAGGTTTGAAGCATGCGCAGTGTATATAAAGCATAACATGCGGGCGTCATACGTATGATCTGTGAGTGGAGGACGGAGGATCGTAAGTGCCGATCATGCAAACGAAGGTACAATCGTATCTTGGGGCATCAGTGGTTATTGGCCTATACTGCTTATATATTGAGTCCTATATTGGGACAAGATTAGGAGTGTTTAGCCTGACATTAGAGTTTGTCTTGTATTGTGTCTTGCAGCTAGAATGGTGGATAAATTCACTGACCTGAACTTCCTGCCCAAATTCCTAGACTTGTACAGGGTGCTGCCATGTCTCTGGCAAGTCCAAAGCATGGACTACAACAAGCAAAAGAGGAAGGCAGCGCTGGATAAACTGTTGGAATTGGTGAACCTGGTGTATCCCACGGCAGACATCAACTATTTGAAGGCCAAAATTGGTAGCCTGAGGAGCACATATAATAGGGAGCGCAAGAAGGTCCAGGATTCCATGTGATCTGGAGCAGCAGCAGATGACGTATATGTACCCAGGCTCTGGTACTACGACAGACTGCGTTTTTTTGTCAGACCAGAGTGAACCCAGGCCATCGCTATCTACACTTCCTTCCACACTTCCTTCCACATCAGCCGAGTCTCCTGTAGTCCAACCTGGGCTTTCCACCCAGGAAGATGTGGAGGAGCCCAGCTTGAGCCAGGTATAGCATTGTTGAACATATTTCTTGTCAAAAATTGAATGATGTTAACTAGATGTTATTGATCACTAATTTCAGATTTAACAAAGTGGTTTACATATCAATAGACAGTAGTAGCGGTGGCGTGGCTACCATGCAACTGAATGGACGCGTGACCTTTCAGCTCTGCTCCAGAAAGAGGAACCACCAGTTTTAGGAATGACACAGCTATCTAAAAACTCACCCGAGGCAAGCCTAAAGGTGCCCCCGAGCCCGCAGGATGGCCCACAAAAGGAAGGGAGCCGCACAATTAAAGAAATTAAGGGATTTCTTTCCTCCGAAAGACCGCAACCCTTTCCAAGATGGCCTCGGGAACAGCTCCCCATCCTCCACAGGCAGCTCGTGATCTGCAGCATCAAGCCCAGCTTTACAGACAGGCTCTTCCCACAACACAGCAGATGCATCAAACCCTCTCTCCCGCAGCCCTGCTAAATCAAAGCCCCCAAATAGAAGATGATGCCCGGCAGAGAGGAACAAGCTAGGACTGCATGGAGGACACGAGGGAACTAGTGGACCCGTTCACAGCATTTCCTACTGCGGGTAAGCCGGTTTCTGATACTACCCTCAAGGACATGCTGGTCTCCCTCTGTAGCTCCATACACACAGACATGCTGCAGTGTGTCACTAACTTTAAAACAGAGCTAGGTGCACCAGGAGGGAGGGTAACCCACATAGAGGAGAAAATGGGGGACTTTGCTGTATCACACAACACACTAATAGATGTCCATAACGACCAATCTGAAGAGCTTGCATGGCTCAGGTCAAAGGTCGCTGACCTTGAAGACAGGTCAAGACGAAACAATGTCAAGATTCGGGGGGTCCCAAAAACTGTTATCCCCGCACAACTTCAGCAGTATGCCCATGAATTAATATGAAGACCCTCCTGCCCTCAATTGCTGACTCTGAAATACATGTTGACCGCATCCACAGGCTGCCAAAGACACCATATCTCCCTGATAATATCCCCCCGGATGTCCTGATGCGGGTACATTTCTATCAAGTAAAGGAACAACTTATGTCCGCGATTAGCAAAAACCAGCAACCCCCAGAAAGATTTGCACATATCCAATTGTTTGCGGATCTTTCTCAATTTATGATGCAAAAACGTAAATCCCTGATACCAGTGACCAAAACCTTACGCAATCATAGTATTCCATACCGTTGGGGATACCATGTCAAATTGATGGTCACACGTGAAGGCAACACAACTGTAATCTCGGATATAGAAGAAGGGCTGGAATTGCTTCGGTCCACTAGGGATGAGCTTCGAGTTTAAGTAGAACTCATGTTCGACTCGAACATCGGCTGTTCACCAGTTCACTGAACAGCAAACAATTTGGGGTGTTTGCGGCAAATTCGAATGCCACGGAACACCCTTTAAAAGTCTATGGGAGAAATCAAAAGTGCTAATTTTAAAGGTTTATATGCATGGTATTGTCATAAAAAGTGTTTGGGGACCTGGGTCCTGCCCCAGGGGATATGGATCACTGCAAAAAAAAGTTTTAAAAACGGCCGTTTTGAGTGCGCAGGCGCGGGATTCCCAAGATGGCCGCGTAAGCCGGGAGCTCTGCTCTACCCAGCCCAGAAAGCCACCCAAGAGCCGGAGTAAGGCTGACAAGACGCCCGCCACCCGAGGATTCGGACTCTGGATCACACATAGCATCGATCCATGCTTAACAGCTCTGTCCGTCGGGACCTGGGACCGCAGTTCACAGCAGAGGATTCCCGGGCCGTATCCAAGATGGCGGCCGCAACACAGCTTAAGTAGCCTCATGCAGGGGGACACGCGGGCACAAGGCAAGTGCTAGCTCCTGCTGTCTTAGCTTTCACACCCCAATCCGCTCCCCACAACCAAGCTATGGGGACGCCCTCCCCGGCCTCCACGGTGTCCCTCTTACCTTTGACAATTATACACTATCCCCACTGAACAACACACCGGCGCATCAGGGAGTCGGGACATCCAGGGGAAACTCTGAGGGTGACATACCCATTAATGCAGGAGACTTATTCCTCAAGCTATCTGACCTCCTGGACAGGGGGCTAGCAAATACAGCCACAAAAATCACGAATGAGATAAGAACTGACTTTCAAAACCTGGGAGCAAGGATGGAAGCAATAGAACACAAATTAGACATCACAGTGTCCAGAGCTAATCGGAACACTGAGCACATCCATGTCATACAAGAGCAATTGGAGGTGGCATTGAACAGAATCGATGACCTAGAGAACAGGTCAAAAAGTGACAACTTCAGAGTCAGAGGAATCCCTGAATCAATATCAGATATTCCGAAAGCGATTCAAGAATTAATTAAATCCCTCATCCCGGAGCTATCCTCCATTAAATTGGAGCTGGACAGAGCACACAGATCCCTGGGCCCCCCTAGAAAAGACGGGTTCCCCAGAGATGTAGTTGTGAAGCCACACTTTTATAGTGTGAAGGAAGAGATCATGCAAATATCACGCCAGCAATCCCGCATTCTCTTTCAAGGCCAGGAAATCCAAATATTCGCTGACATTTCACCCATGACCATCCAAAAACGCAGAGCCTTGAAGCCTCTACTGCAAATTCTCACCCAGAGGGAGATTAAATATTGGTGGGCATTCCCCTTCGCGTTAAAATTTACCCTCCAAGGCAAAACCCACTCATTCACCACTTTCCCAGAGGGCGAACGAGTTCTACTTTCACTTAAACTCATCTCGCTAGATTCTGCAATGGACACGTCTAATATGCAAGCTGGCTCATCTAAACGCCGAACTCCCAACAGCCCAATCTCCCCCTCCTGGAAATCCAACAAAAGCAGGCGTCTGAGGGAACAAATGCCAACCTGAGGATGATAGATGCAAGATTCCTGCTTTATTCCTTTTCCTTTTGTGATCCGCTGGTTCCTGGACTTCCCTAGAGGAACTCTACCCCACACGGATCTTCCACCAAGGTGCCTTATACCTTCTCGAGGACAACTGTCCACCTGTTCAATGACTCTAGCATCTAGAACTCCACCCCAGCGGCTCTACTCTAACATTTCCCTAAGACCTTTTGCTGGTCCGGTTACATTTTTACCTTCTATGGGAACTCTAAGGTTCAGTTCACAAACCCATGCAAGATTGACTTTCTGATATTTGTGACACACCCCTATTTCTCCTGTTGGAGCCCCCAATGCCAGAAGAGGGGTTGGCCCTTCTATGATTATTTAGTAGAATATTTAGTTTAATTGTTTGGTTTTTAAGGTGCCGACCCTCCTTCCTCTCCATACCCACCCACAGCAGATCGGTTGGTTCTAGAGTTTGCTATGATTATTCCGCTTCTCCCTAATTTTCTTCTTCCACAGCAGGTCCCACAGCGACTCCACGGAAGATTGTAACTATCCCACATGTCGGTTTTACTCCTAGTTGGAAAGAAAAATTTATCGCTTGAATCTCATTTGTTTGTTTTTTGTCTTGTTTTGTTTCAGGTTACAGGGTTGGCGCCGGCTGCGGTAGCTACCCTGCGACTCCATCCATCCTACGATAATGGAGCTGCCATTTTCGTTCGATGGACCGGTGGTCCTCCTTCCGGACCACCTTAGTTTGTTACTGGAGCACAGAGTGGGGGAAATTTTCCCACCACTACGTCTCCGGCCTATATTAGGCCAAATTGTTCTTCTCTTCTATTTTCTTTGGTATCTCTGCTTTAACCCATCTGTGTTTATCTCTCCCTCTCTTTCTACCACCCGGGTTTTCAGATCATGTTCAGCTCCTTCTCATCCAGCATCTCCAGGTCCCAGGTACTACTCCTCGTTCGCCACCTGCTCGGTCCTCATCAACGTGGGTAGGGTGAGTGCCTCAATTCCAGAATCACACTCACACCACAAAGATTATGCCTAACAACACACTGCCTCCTTCTCATATAAAAATTATTTCTCATAATGTCCAAGGCCTCAACTCCCCAATCAAAAGGAGAAAAATCCTCCAATCCTACCGCAATCAAAGGGCATCAGTAGTAATGCTCCAGGAAAAGCATTTTCCTACTCGATACTCCTCCTCATTTCTACACGCTCACTTCCCCCAGTTTTACTTAGCAAACGCTGAGGACAAAACCAGGGGAGTAGCGATCCTTTTCGCTAAGGACAGTCAACTTAAAGTTAGCCAGACCCTTAGCCAGTGATCCTGAGGGCAGGTACTTGTTAGTGAAAGGTCAGATCTAAGACCAAATTTTATCACTAGTATCCTATTACGCACCAAACAAGGGACAGGGTATATTTTTCACTTCCCTATTTCAAACCCTAGGACCACATTTAGAAGGGACAGTAATTCTGGGGGGAGACTCGAATGTCGCATTCGACCAGAGCCTTGACAAATCGAAACCCCCATCTAAACAGCTTTCTAGGCCCACCAAAATCAGCTCCAAAATCGCTAAACGAATCCACCAACAGGGACTTACAGACATCTGGAGAGAACTCAATCCCTCCACAAGGGACTATACTCATTTCTCAATACCCCATCAAGTATACTCAAGAATTGATCATATTCTAATCTCCTCCATACAGATATCTGCTGTAATTACAGCTAAAATTAAGGATACTGCCCTCTCTGACCACTCGATGATCTCCCTGACTCTCCAGGGATTGCTCCTTAGACCTCCATCCCCCCTATGGCGCATCAAAAATCATATTATTAAAGATCCCATTCAGATCTCAGTAATAACTAGGGCTTTAAAAGAATACTTTACCTTGAACAACGTAGAGGGTATCTCGGCCGAGACCTTATGGGCGGCACACAAAGCCGTGATACGAGGCAAGCTTATTCAAATTTCCTCCCAATTAAAAAAGGAGAGAACCGTGGATATCCTAAAGCTGGAGAGAGATTTTAATCTCCTTCACAAGAAACGCAAAACAAACCTGTCCCTGGTTCAAACCGATCAGATCGACGCTGCTCGAATTAAGCTAAATCTAGCGCTTACGGTCAAAGCTGAGAGTTCTCTACGTTGGAACGGTGTGAAATTTTATCTTAATCAGAATAAAATGAGCACGATGCTGGCCTCGAAGTTATCCCCCAAAACTCATCTTTTCGCACTCCCCAAAATAAAACTACAAGACTGGTCGCCTTCCCAAAATCCCCAACGAATCTTAGAATCTTTTCAGTCTTTCTATTCAAAGCTCTATAGAGCAAATGACAGCAATGACACACAAGATATAGATGCATTCCTAGAAAATCTGCCTATCCCCACTATACACAAGTCCCATAAAGAAATCATGGAAGCCCACATTACAGTAGAAGAAACTTTAGAGGTCATTAAAAATCTTAAAGGGGGATCGGCCCCATGCCCAGACGGTCTATCCAATCTATATTATAAGACCTTTGCTGAGACTCTGGCTCCGCACTTAACTAGATTGTTCCACTCCAAACAGAAGGGTGACCCCATGGAATCTCATTTAAATGCAGCTTACATCACTGTCATCCCCAAACCAGACAAAAACCCTGATCTAGTAGAAAATTACAGACCCATATCGCTAATAAATAATGATTTAAAAATTCTGACCAAAATTTATGCTAATAGACTAAATACATTTATTAACAAGTACATCCACAAAGATCAGGTGGGATTCATCCCCGGCAGACAGGGTCCAGACCAGGTTAGAAGGGCCATAGACATCGCTTCAATCTTACAATCGGGCTGGGATGGAGGATCACCTCAGGAGGGTCTTTTTCTTTCATTAGATTTACAAAAGGCCTTCGATTCTATGACATGGCCCTTCATATTCGCCTCTCTCAAATTTTGGGGGTTCGGCGAAAATTTTATTGGAATCCTCAAATCGCTCTATTCTGAGCCTGAAGCAAAAGTCAAATTACAGGGCTTTCTTTCATCCCCCATTAAAATTGCCTGGGGCACGAGACAAGGGTGCCCCCTATCCCCCCTAGTATTTGCTCTAACAATAGAAACACTCGCCATAGCAATTAGGTCAAACCCAAATATTAAAGGTGTTAACTGCAGTATGAATACACATAAATGCTCCCTATTTGCGGATGATATCCTTTTATTTATCACCTCTCCAATTACCTCCTTACCCAACATTAACAACCTTCTTAAAACCTTTGGTGATGTCTCGGGCCTGCAAGTCAATATGGTTAAATCCCAAGCATTAAACATTTCCCCCAACCCAGCCTTAGTTGAACATCTAAAACCGGCCTTTAAATTCAATTGGAGTGACTCTTCAATACGCTATCTAGGAATAAACCTAACGCCCAGAATAGATTCCCTCTATCAAGCCAATTTTCCTCCCATGTATCGCAGATTAGAAGAAGACATATGAACATGGTCATCTCACAAATTATCGTGGCTAGGGAGAATCCACGCAATCAAAATGACCCTTTTTCCTAGAATCCTGTACCTCTTCAGAGCCCTACCAATCCCAATTAATAGAAATCACCTCAAGAGGGGAAGATTATAAAATTTATTTGGGGGGGAGAGGGTACAGGTTTTCCAGGAACACTCTTTATACCCCGAAATCTAAGGGAGGATTGGGCCTCCCTGAGCTATACAAATACTACCAAGCAGCTAGACTAGCCCAACTATCAACTATTTATTTCAGGGGTGAAAAACCCGACTGGGTATACATAGAACGGCAGGCGGTCCCAACATACACTTTAGATTTCCTCCTTTGGATTCCCAGTAAATCTAGACCACCCATTATGGCACCCACACTCTCACATTCCTTTAAACTTTGGGATGACATGATCCACCTACCCTCCTTGACCTCACAATTACGTCCACTATCGCATATATTCCACAATCCCCTTTTCAAACCGGGGTTAGACATCAAATCCTTTCAGTGGTGGTTAGACAAGGGGATGTACAGCATAGGACACTATTTCTTCGCTTCCGGACCAATTTCCCTGAAACAATGTATTGAAAAATTAGAGCTCCCCGACTCGGAAAAATTCAGACATCTCCAAATCTCCCATTTCCTACACACAATCTGGAAAAACAAATCTATTCCTCCAGAATTCATGCCTTATGAACAATGGTGCAGACAAGCAACAGAGCAAAAAGGGGGCATATCGTTGATTTATGACGCACTATCAACTCCCCTTTCCAAACTTACATACATGACAAACTGGGAGAGAGACCTGGGCGAGTCTTGGGACCTGGAGATGTGGCACAAAATGGGAACGAGAGCTTACAAAGGTATGGTAAATATTGCCTTAATTGAAGCTAATATGAAAGTCCTTACAAGATGGTACCTGGTCCCATCCAAACTTGCACAGATGTATCCATCCTCGTCTTCTCTATGTTTCAGAAATTGCCAAGCCCGGGGTTCCATGATACACATTTGGTGAGAATGCCCGAAAATCAGGGGGTTCTGGAATAAGATCTTTAACTTAATAAGAACAATTACAGACATTCCCATCCCGAAATCACCCCAGATAGCTCTTTTAAATGGTCATATTCCCCAAATCCCCAAAACATCTGCTAAACTTATTTCTTTCATATTGACGGGCGCCAAACTTTCCATAGCGAAAGCTTGGAAACAACCAGGAGTTTCTTTGGTAACAGCTAAAAGAAAGATCTTGTGGATCATGTCCCAAGAAAAATTAGTGAGTGCTCTAGCGGACTCAAACAAAGCATTTGTGGCAATCTGGGAACCCTGGGCGAAGCATGTAGGCATTTCCCTCATACCAGGAGTAGGAGCCTAGAATTTTGCTGCTATTATAATGAAATCTGTCAACCCCCCAAAACCCCATCCTCTCTCACTCTAATTCTTTCTTCCCTTTTTCTCTCCACTTTATCTTTCTCTCTCCAGTTGTTGAAATTATATCACTACAGCAATTGTATATTCAACACGTATTGCACAAGTACATTATTGCCTCATTCTAAGTTTTTTAGCACCTGAGTCTGGGATCCCAGGAAACTCTCCTGGCATCCCCAGGTCTCCTGGCCTCATACTCGAGAAGGTCTGGGAAGGCCCTCTCGCGCAGTCCGGGAATCCTTTATACCCCGGGGGAGCAGAGGGTCTTGACAGGTTATATACACACCTATAATACTACATCTTCGTTTGGAGCTCGACACAGTTTGATCCCGTTGGGGGTGTTTCCGGGGAGTTATTATTTTGTAAACACTGAGATGTGTATGGTTACCGTTAGTTCCTTTGATTATGGCTTTTCCAAGTTATATATTTTAGAGGTGGGCTGCGCCCTACCGACAACTTTGTGCCTTTAAGTGTAATGTACTTCTCTTCAATAAATTTTTTTGAAACTCAAAAAAAAAAAAAAAACGGCCGTTTTTTCGGGAGCAGTGATTTTAATAATGCTTAAAGTGAAACAATAAAAGTGTAATATTCCTTTAAATTTCGTACCTGGGGGGTGTCTATAGTATGCCTGTAAAGGGGCGCATGTTTCCCGTGTTTTGAACAGTCTGACAGCAAAATGACATTTCAAAGGAAAAAAAGTCATTTAAAACTACTCGTGGCTATTAATGAATTGCCGGTGCGACAATACACATAAAAGTTCATTGATAAAAGCGGCATGGGAATTACCCACAGGGGAACCCCGAACCAAAATTAAAAAAAAAAAAATGACGTGGGGGTCCCCCTAAATTCCATACCAGGCCCTTCAGGTCTGGTATGATATTAAGGGGAACCCCAGACAAAATTTAAAAAAATGGCGTGGGGTCCCCCTCAAAATCTATACCAGACCCTTCAGGTCTGGTATGGATTTTAAGGGGAACCCCACGCCAAAATAAATTTAAAAAAAAAACGACGTAGGGTCCCCCCCAAAGATCCATACCAGACCCTTATCCGAGTACGCAACCTGGCAGGCCACAGGAAAAGATGGGGGACGAGAGAGCGCCCCCCCCCCTCCTGAACCATACCAGGCCACATGCCCTCAACATTGGGAGGGTGCTTTGGGGTAGCCCCAAAACACCTTGTCCCCATGTTGATGAGGACAAGGGCCTCATCCCCACATCCCTGGCCGGTGGTTGTGGGGGTCTGCGGGCGGGGGGCTTATTGGAATCTGGAAGCCCCCTTTAACAAGGGGACCCCTAGGTCCCGGCCCTCCCCCCTGTGTGAAATGGTAAGGGGATACAAAAGTACCCCTACCATTTCACTAAAAAACTCAAAAATATTAAAATGACAAGAGACAGTTTTTGACAATTACTTTATTTAAATGCTTCTTCTTTCTTCTATCTTTCTTCTTTCTTCTTTTTTCTATCTTCTATCTTCCTTCGGTTTCTTCCTCCATCTCCTTCTTCTTCTGGTTCTTCTGGTTCTTTTGGTTCTTCCTCCGGTGTTCTGGTCCGGCATCTTCCTCTGCGGCGTCGGCGTCTTCTTCCCTTCTTCTCCTCGGGCCACTCTGCATCCATGATGGCATGGAGGGAGGCTCCCGCTCTTCTCTTCACCTTCTTCTCTTCACCTTCTTCTCTTCATCTTCTTCTCTTCATCTTCTTGTCTTCTTCTTTTCGGGCTGCTCCGCATTCATGATGGCATGGAGGGAGGCTCCCGCTGTGTGACGCTTCTCCTCTTCTGACAGTTCTTAAATAACGGGGGGGGGGGGGGGGGTGGAGCCACCCGGTGCCCCCGTCCCCTCTAACGCAGGGGGACTTGACGGAAACTTCCCTGTGGCATTCCCCGTGACATCAGAAGGGGGCGGAGTTACGTAAAACTTTTTTTTGCATTGATCCATGTCCCCTGGGGCAGGACCCGGGTCCCCAAACACTTTTTATGACAATAACTTGCATATAAGCCTTTAAAATTAGCACTTTTGATTATTCATGTTCGTGTCCCATATACTTTAACGGTGTTCGCGTGTTCGAACAAATTTTTTGCCTGTTCGCATGTTCTGGTGCGAACAAAACAGGGGGGTGCTCATCCCTACTGCCAACCTGCAGGCTCCCCCTCCCCTGCAAAACTAGATGCTCAATATGAATGGCAAACGGTGTCGAGAAAGAAGAGCAACAAACAACAAAACCCTAAAGCACCCAAGTATAAAAATTGAATCAGCCTCTATATATAATGGTTTCTGACAAATTATGGAGTTCTCAGTTGTGAATTTCCCCCTCTGAGTTATGGGCAGTTGTTCTGCCCTCAGGTTCATGTTTGAATTTGATATTTTTTTATTGCATTATCTGTTTTTTATGCTATAACTTTAATTTTTTTCCCCACTATACATTTATCCCCCTCCTATTGGTCTGACCTCCTTCCAGAACACTTCACCTTCATCGCAATGGAAACAACCAACCTTTGTCAGCTCATTCACCATTGAAACCTCACGACAGGTCGGCTCCCATTACCAAGGCTAAGGTACTGTAAATGCTCACAATACACACATGGCTTTGAAAATAGTCTCATTTAATGTGAACGGCCTCAACCAACCGGCCAAAAGATCATATGTCTACAAGAGACCCATTTTGCAGCAGGCAGCACCACCTATTTCCAACATAAAAACTTTCCCCACGTTTTTTCTGTACCAGCCCCCTTAAAACAGAAGGGAGTCCTCGTTGCTATTATAGACTCTGTGGCCTTTAGTTTATTAGCTGTTCACGTTGATCCGGCAGGTAGATACCTTATACTTGTTGGAGAAATCAATAACAAATCTTTTACCATTGCTAATCTGTATGCCACAAATTCCCATCAGATCCGTTTCTTGAAAAGACTTTATCGCAAAATAGTCAATACCAAAAAAGGCTCATTGGTAATATGTGGAGATCACAATATGACAGTAGACCACATAATGGACACCACATCCAAGGCCAAAAGACCTCCCCTATCGCTCCAACCTTAACTGCACTCAGAAGATATATACGACGTATGGAGATGCCAGCACGTGAATGAAAAAGACTACACTTATCGCTCTCGGGAGCAGTGATTTTAATAATGCTTAAAGTGAAACAATAAAAGTGTAATATCCCTTTACATTTTGTACCTGGGGGGTGTCTATAGTATGCCTGTAAAGGGGCGCATAATTTCTACTCAAGAATAGATCTGATAATGGTAGACAAAGTGCTCTTGCAGGCGGTGTCCTTCTCCACCATACACGACTTCACGTGGTCAGACCATGCCCCTGTGTCTGTCACGATGGTGGAGGGGCACACTCGGAGCCCTGCTTATATTTGAAGAGCTAACTCTTGTGTTTTTCAAAAATCTTCACATGTAACAAACATAGAAAAAAGCCTATCTGAGTTTTTTGCTGTAAATACCAACTCTATATCTGACCATGCAATGTTATGGTGTGCCCATAAGGCTTTTATTAGGGGGATGATCCTTCAGATATGTGCAAAGGAGAAGAGGCATAGGACGCAAAAGCTGAACCTACTCATTAATGATATCAAAACCCTGGAGACACTAAATAAAAACAACTCAAACTCCCATACAGCCCAAAAACGTTCTCAACTTCGCTCTGATCTCAGACTCCTGCTCATTGAACAATATGATAAACATATACAATCCCTAAAATTATCCCACTATGCTTCAGGCAACCGGGCGGGCAAATTTCTAGCCCAGATGCTTAAAACAGCCAGAACCAAATCTAGAATTGCATATTTACTACACCCTACAGATCATCATAGAATATTCAACCCTAAGGAAATAGCAAACTCTTTTGCCGAATATTAATCATCATTATACAACCTAGATAAAGACCCCAATACTCCACAACCAACTGAGGACAATCCTTTCTAGCAAAAATTAAACTTCCATCTCTTTCGCAGACGCAACTCATGTCCCTTAACACTCCCATATCGGAGACTGAGATCAAGAAAGCGATACATACTCTCCCATTAGGCAAATCCCCAGGTCTGGATGGACTACCTAATGACCATTATAAAACATTTCAATCCAATTTAGCCCCAACATTACAGGCGGTCTACTCGGCTGCGGTGTCCTCTACCTCATTTCCCCCCGAAATGCTAAAGGCTTTTGTGGTGACGATTCCAAAACCGGGTAAAGAACCTACATCTAAACAAAAAATACTGCACTGTGAATAGACTGAAAGGAACTAATTACATATAATATAAAAAGAAATTTAAAAAAGCTGCTGCTAAAAGTGAGATACACACAACAACAAATAAGCCAAAAAGTAGCAGCGCTAAACCTACTATAATTATAAAGTATATACCAATATAATTAAACAGTGTGCAGTATGTGAAATAGGAAGACTAATTAATTTGATAAAAGTCCATCTTCATAAATAAACAGTGCTCAAACAATTGACCGGACTGTGAATGTGATTCAATTGGTTGATTTCATCCTCCACCACACCACCAGTGCTGAACACACAGAATGCTCGCTTACCAGACTGCAAGCTGTAAAAACTTGCGACCTATACCCGGCCAGGGCCTTTATCCAATGGAAGGCCAAAAGGGTTTATCAACAAAATTGCTCAGTCACTGAATCCTAAGCAGTGCAGCCAACAGAGTTCAAGCAAAATCATCTGGAAGCAGGGTTTAGTCAGGTCAGATAGGAGACACCAGAGGAGAAATCAAAGGGCAAGCAATACCATTTTCATACACAGGAAAGTCTTAGCCAGGAGGTGGCCATGTCAAGCAGCCTGACGGAATCCCAGGTTCCTCCCCTCCACCCTCCAACCAAAAGGACCAGGAAGGTGAGGAACCTGGAGAAGTCGGCGATTGTTTTCCTTCGCCAGGCTACTGCGGCACCTAACACGACCCCTGGTGTCCATGAGGCATTTGGCTGTGTGGCAGCAAGCAAGCTTGAACACATGGAGGAGGGCCAATGCACAATCTGTGAGGAAATCATTTTGAAGGCCCTAAACAGGGGGACGAGGGGCAAACTCACAAACAAAACCCACCTGTGTGAGTTGGACCATACCTCTCCACCACCTCCAGCAACACCACCGACACCACAGCCACCCAACCCACCAAAGCAGCATGGAAGGAAGCATGGAAGGAAGTGTTGAGAGTGATGGCCTGGGTTTGGTGTGGTCTGGCAAATAACGCAAGCTGTTGTAAGACCACAGCCTCGGGACATATATGTCATCTGCTGCTGCTCCCGATTTCTTGGAGTCCTGGACCATATTGTGCTCCCTATTAAATGGACTCCTCGGGTTTCCAGTTTTGACAGTCAAATAATTGAGGTCTGCCCTGGGGTACAAAGGCTTCACCATTTCCAAATGTTTCTCCAGCATTGCCTTCCTCTTTAATTTTTATGACCCCTATTACATTTCTAATTTTTGTTTTGACAAAAACTTGGCTATGTGTTTTACTTCAAAAAGGACAGTTTGTTTGTGAGTAGGCAGGTACATTTAAAAAATACAATATCAAATTAACAAGGGACACCAACATAGTTGTATCCTTGAGGTTAAAAAATACAAGATAATAAAGGTGTTGTGGTAACTTGACACACAAAATGAAACAATATGGAGATCACTAGAAAAAAATAAAAATAAAAAAGATTATTCTGGAGATCACAAGAAAAAAACAACAACAACAAATATTATTCAGGAGATCACGAGAAATAATGAAAAATACATTTGCCAGAACTCTGTGAATGTCAGCAGCAAAGCAACTTCATTATTCTAGCATTATAAAGAAGAACAGAATGCGCTGCATTGAGAGATTTCAAAATTTGCCACGTGACGAATGTGATATCTCCATTACGAACGCTAGTTTTACAAGACCGAGCGCTTCCGGCTCGTATTTGATTCCGAGCATGCGTGAACTTTTGTGCGTGGACTTGTGGACACACGATCGGACTTTCCGACAACAAAGTTTTGTTGGCGGAAAATTTGAGAACCTGCTAGCAAACATTTGTTGGCAGAATGTCCAACAGCAAATGTTCGATGGAGCATTCAACACTGTCGGTCTTTCCGACAACAAGCTCACATACAACATTTCCCGTCGAAAAATCCGACCGCATAAGAGTTATCATGGAAAAAGGTGTCTCCATTGGAGCTTTATCACCAATCCTTTTTTCCACAACAACCAAAAATTTTTAAAATACACTTGTCACAGAAACAGAAAGTGAGGTGAAATATTCTGAACGGGGCACAAACAGCAAAACAAACATTACAGTGGTGTTAACCCTTCCCTATGCAATCCAAAAAAAACTTAAAAAAATATTTTTTTGGCTGGAGTTACAATTAAAAAATGTACCTGTTCCAGCCTACATACAAATTCAACTTTAAAAACAAATCTACAGACCCTATCTTGTTTGTAACCTGGAGACTGCCTGTATACTATTTTTTTACAGTTTTTTCTTATCTTAGTCTGATTTAAAAAAATGCTTGATGTTTTTTCACACCTTCAGAATGTGACAGTAGAGATGAGGTTCAAGTTCAGGTCTTCCATAGGTTCAAGGCAAAGTGTCGCTAATTAAAGATTTAGGGCACTTGCGTATGTTACCATTTTCACAGGTGCACACAATTTTAAGGCTTGACATTTTGGGTATCTATTTAAGCAGAATAAACTCATCTTATATATTTTAGGTGATATATTGCCTTAATATTGTGTGACATAAAAAATTGCAACCATCATTATTTTATTCCCCAGGGTCTCCGATTTCAGAAAATACATAATATTTTGGAAGTTTTAAGTAATGGGCATAAAATGATTTTATAAACATGTGTGCAAAGAGCACCACAATGGGCCTGGCAGAAAAAGGGTTAAAGCCATCACATTAAAAAAAAACATGTATCCAAATCATACTCTAATCTGCCCGTTCAAATGGATCTTCCAAATCTTTGCACGTATATAATTAATTTTTACGGTGAAGTCCGTGGACCTATGATCATTCAAATATATTCACTCAAAAGAAGTGATCAGCAGTGGGAAGGTAGATGTTTTACCCTGTACCTGTGAATCTAAAAAATGTTTTAACTGCAAACAATGGAACCACTCTAAGCTAGGGAGCCTCCATGTTAATTGCAAGAATCAGAAAGAATTAAGTTAGTTTAACCACTGCCTGCCCGGCCTATAGCAGAATGATGGCCTGGCAGTGGTTCAGTTATCCTGTGTTCAGTTATGATGTCCAGCAGGATAACAGCTGCCATGCGCCTGTGGGGGGGCGATCGGTGATGTGGTGTCAGTCTAACACACCTCTACACCGATTTCAGTAAAGAGCCTCTGATGGAGGCTCTTTACCACGTGATAAGCCATGTCCAATCACGGCTGATCACAATGTAAACAGGAAGAGCCGTTGATTGGCTTTTCCTCTCGTGTCTGACAGATGCGAGTAGAGGAGAGCCAATCAGCGGCTCTCCTGACAGGGGGGTCTGCACTGATTGTTTATCAGCGCAGCCTCCCTGCGAATGCCCACACTGGACCACCAGGGACACCACCAGGACCATCACAACAGATGGATCACCAGGGATGCCACCCTAGACCACCAGGGATACCAGTAAGTGCCCAAACAATGCCAATCAGTGCCCACACATATTGTCAGTCAATGCGAGTCAGTGCCAGTCAGTCAGTGCCTGCCAGATGTCTCCTCATCAGTGATGCCCAGCATTGCCATCTATCAGTGTCCATCAGTACCACCCATCAGTGTCCATCGGTGCCACCTATCAGTGCTCATCCACGCCCATCAGTGCCCACCCATGCCACCCATCAGTGCCACCCATAAGTATCCATCAGTGCCACCTATCAATGCCCATCAGTGCCGCATACCATGCCACCTATCAGTGCCCATCAGTGCCACCTATCAGTGCTCATCAGTGCCACCTTTCAGTGCCCATCATCAGTGCCACCTCATCAGTGCCAACTCATTGGTGCCACCTCATCAGTGCCCATCAGTGCCACCTTATCAGTGCCCATTAGTGCAGACTCATCACTGTCCATCAGTGAAGGAGAAAGCATATTTATTTACAAAATTTTATAACAAACAAAGAAAAACTTTTTTTTTTTTTTTCAAAATTTTCGGTCTTTTTTTATTTGTTGCTCAAAAAAATAAAAATGCCAGCAGTGATCAAATGCCACCAAAAGAAAGCTCTATTTATGGGAACAAAATGGTAAAAAATTTGTTTGGGTACAGTGTAGCATGACCGTGCAATTGTCATTCAAAGTGCGACAGCGCTGAAAGCTAAAAATTGGCTTGGGCAGGAAGAGATAAAAGTGCCTGGTATTGAAGTGGCTAAGGTACAGACATGTTTAAATGCATGCCACAATCTAGTTAATACCTTCCCGCCTGGCCGTCATTGTACAATAGGCCAGTCGGGAGCAGGCGGGAGAGGGGAGGACGTCCTCCCAGAAAGCGCTTCTCGCACAGCGGCAGAGCCACACAGCGGCGCAATCTGTCACTGATTGTGTCCATTGGACCCAGCCAATGACTGATCACTGCACCGGCCTGCACCAATCACAGCAGATCACATGACAATTGTAAACAATGAATGGCTTCCTTTCATGCCATCCATTGTATACAATTGTGTTTCTGTACCATGTGATTAGCATTAGCCAATCACAGCTAAATTACAACAAAATATACTGAATGAACCAGTTTCATTCAGAAAAATGGTTGCTTATACCAATGAAATGAATTGGTATTAACAATCATAATGTGTATGTAAAAAAAAAAAAAATTGTGATCACTTCCCATGTTAACACTGTGTTGCTCTGGTCACAGTGTGTTAGAAAACAAATCCTAAAAAAAAAAAAAAAGTAACTAAAAATATAAAAAAATAAAATTTAAAAAGTATTCATTTTTTTTTTTTTTTTTACATACTGTTACCAGTCAGTGTCACTGATCACCACCACACCAGTTATATGATAATGCTGCACTGGTGACATTATGTAAAAAAAAAGTGAATTTTTTTTTTTAATTCTTCATTTTCCAAATAATTGTGCCAAGAAGTTACAACTTCAAAAAACTTGTCATGCCTCTTACTAAATACCTTGGACTGTCTACTTTCCAAAAAGGGGTCATGTAGGGGTATTTATTCTGTCCTGGGGTTTTCGGGCCTCAAGAAATGAGATAGGATGTCAGTATATCAGGATTGAACAATTTCTGATATACTGTATATACCATGGTTTGTAGATGCTATAACATTCCTACAGACTAAATAATAAACACTGATTTGGGTTATTTTCAACAAAGAAATGTAGCAGAATATAATTTGCCCTAAATTTATGAAGAAAGATTTTTTATTTTAAAAATGTTATAACAGAAACAAAGAAAAATGCTTTTTTAAACAAATTTCCGTATTTTTACATTTATTTAGAAAAAAAACAGTGGTGATTAAATACCACCAAAAGAAAGCTCTATTTGTGTGAAATTTTTTTTATTATGGGTGCAGTATTGCAGTCATGAACAATTGTCATTCAAAGTGTGACAGCGCTGAAAGCTGAAAAATTGGCCTGAGCAGGAAGGGGGTAAAAGTGCCTGATGGTTAAAAGTGAAATGGTAAAAGTGGTTAAACTTGGGAGCTGATACAAAATATTTTTGATGTGCTACGCCCTCAACTGCCAGTACCTATCCACACTCTCATATAAGCATGCTACCATACAATTTTATATCACCACAGGTATCACCTCCTGTGTTCAGACCATAAGTAATAACATACTATTTCCTAATTATCCCACATGTTCCATAAAAAATAAATAAAAGTAAAACTGTATTTAACCACTTGCTGCCCGCCCGCCGTCATATGACGGCGGGACGGTGCAGCTGTTATCCTGGGCCGCCGTCATATGACGGCGCAGCCTTCCAGGCAGCCCAGGGGGCGCGCGCGCACACCGCATCGCTCTGGTCCCGGTGCGCGTGCCCGGCGGCCGCGATGTCCGCCGGGCACCCGCGATTTCCCGGTAACCGAGCAGGACCGTGGATCTGTGTGTGTAAACACACAGATCTACGTCCTGTCAGATGGGAGGAGACCGATGGTGTGTTCCGTGTACAGAGGAACACCGATCGGTCTCCTCCCCTTGTGAATCCCCTCCCCACACAGTTAGAATCACTCCCTAGCAACACATTAACCCCTACAGCGCCCCCTCCTGGTTAACCCCTTCATTGCCAGTCACATTTACACAGTAATCAATGCATTTTTATAGCACGGATCGCTGTATAAATGTGAATGGTCCCAAAAATGTGTCAAAATTGTCCGATGTGTCCGCCGCAATATCTCAGTCACAATAAAAATCGCAGATCGCCGCCATTACTAATAAAAAAAAAAAATAATAAAAATGCTATAAATCTATCCCCTTATTTTGTAGACGCTATAACTTTTGCGCAAACCAATAAATATACGCTTATTGCGATATTTTTTACCAAAAATATGTAGAAGAATACGTATCGGCCTAAAATGAGGAAAAAAAATTTGTTTTTAAAAAAAAAAATTTGGATATTTATTATAGCAAAAAGTAAAAAATATTGTTTTTTTTCAAACTTGTCACTCTTTTTTTGTTTATAGCACAAGAAATAAAAACCGCAGGGGTGATCAAATACCACCAAAAGAAAGCTCTATTAGTGGGGAAAAAATGATAAAAATTTCATTTGGGTACAGTGTAGTATGACCGCGCAATTGTTATTCAAAATGCGACAGCGCTGAAAGCTGAAAATTGGCTTGGGCAGGAAGGGGGTGAAAATGCCCTGTATGGAAGTAATTAAACAATAAAGTCTCTCCAGCTGAAATGTGTTTGAATTATTTCAGTGTCTTTAGTGCAATATATCACTGTCTTGCTGGTTTGGTTCACAATCTATATTCGTGCAAAAAAAATCTCCTTGTCTGTGCAACCACCACCATTGGATGTACCCCCACCTGGAGTATTGGATCTTACAGATTCCTGTAGGGTTAAATAGGTTTGTGTCCACTGTAGGAGGGAAAATGGACTTCCAGTTTTCTTGAGTTTTAGGGACCTCTGCTGGATTGAGCCTCATTTTCAGGGTGATCCCTCCGCTTTAAGATGCCTTACTCTTTTTATATTTATGTACTCCACAACCACCTGTGCAGCTGCACCCCCTTCAGATGTGCTCTCACTTGGTTTAAATGGTCAAATGTCTTTAATAAGGATCACTGGGTGTATTTCTCCTTTAAATGAAACAAAGCCACTTGCTTTTGAAATTTACGATCCCTGCTCCTCTCCTCCACACCATCAGATGAAAAAAAAAATAAACTCAAAATAGTGCTTTATAGTTATAAACTCTTTATTCACTCCCAAACCACCTTTAAATTGCCACTCACATTAACCACTCTTTCATCATTGAAAAAAAATATATCCAATTTTATAGATGAAAATACCTCCAATAGTTTGCAAAATTCCTTCACTGTTTAATACCATTATCTTGACAATCTGAGCATGATGATCATCCAATGTAGCCCCGCCCCTACATGTTTCATGACCAGGTCATTTGACATCTCTCACTTTGGGCAATATAACAGATAATAGGCATATCTTGCTTTAAAACTAGTTGTTATGAGATTCTTTTTATTTGTGGTATATAGGATTTTTGATAGTAGCTGGAAGTAGTGGAATCATTTATGAAAGTGGGCATTAGGTAATGGATGGAATCACATCACAGCAAGATGTAGTATCCGATAAGTGCAGAATAATAATGGCAGAAGTGACCTATAGAAAGAAGCTTTCTGGGTGACATCACTTGTCACCCAGTCTCCCAGGTGAGAAAGTCTACATGATGTGTCATCATGAACTGAAGTTGCGGTGCCACCATCTTTGTTTTTACCAGAAGTTTCATGTGGATTGCATTTTATATGTAAGCATACGTTTATTTTAAAAAAAATGATGGTTTCAAAAGAATTATACTATGAAGCTGCTTTTTTTCTGAGGTGCATTGGTGTCCTACAGAAGACACTCTGATGACCAAAGAGGACCTGGTGAGACTCCATTGCATGTGGGTGGAACATGGTGGTGGAAGGATTGGGTAACACATTGATGATTTTGAAGTCTTTTTATTATTGCACACACTTGGTTTATAAGGGTATAATATTTTGGTCAGTGCTTAATGACATAAAAAAAAAAAAAAAAAACTATACAGAAGATTATTTGAATAGTCATTTTTATTGTCATGGAATATATTTTATAGTTAGTTGATTGGGACTCAGAGTGCTGGAAATATATTGTACACATTGTTAAACAGCAAAATTCCACTTTAAAAATAGCCTACACAGCTTTTCAATAATCTATAAACCATATGTTTTACTTCTTTTTATATAACAGAGAACATCTTTTAGTATGACATTAAATACATACTGTATTTAACTTTATGCATACTATGCAATATTTATTGTCATTTATCAAATGCTAAATGTTATTGGGTATTTAATGGTATAAAATATGATATTAAGTATTCGTAAAATAGTTTATGTGAAAATATAATTTATTCTGCATCAAGAGAGCGTTTTTTTTTTTTTATAATCAAAATTTTTATTATTTCATTTATATATACATAATTTATACAACATTCTATACCCCTATATTCAATCCACCGAAAGAAAACATACTACACATTACATCCTTCCTCTCCTAGGAAGGGAATAATATCCCTATAGTTTATAATTATTATAAAGCGTGTATCTGTGTTTCCTTTCCCCCCTCCCCTCCCTTCCCCCTTTATAAAACGAGTGAGGGGGGAATCCCCCTCCCATCTAATCTTCTAGTGTCTATAAATGTATTTATTTATATGTGTAATTCTCTCTTCCTTCCCTTTCCTCCCCCCTCTCTCCCTTCGCAAAAAAAAAAAAAAAAAAAATTCTGTCAAGACTGGGGCAGAGGGGAATTAGTAAAAAAATCCAAAATCCAAAAACCACATATACATATAACCATACATTATCTTACCCCCTTCCCTCTTTGATTAGCATTAGAGAAGTTATTTCACTATTTACGTCTACCCTTCAGGGCCACTTTTCTTATATCTCTATTCTAAATTATTATTATTATTATTATACAGGATTTATATAGCGCCGACAGTTTACGCAGTGCTTTACAACATGAGGGCAGACAGTACAAGTACAATACAATTTAATACAGGAGGAACCATTTCTTCCTCCCTTACCCATCTATATTTCCCTCTTCTAATATCTCCTTGGCGCATTGTTCCCAGTTCGCCCATGTCGTTTCAAATTTCTTTCTTTGGTTTTTAACCACATGAAGCCATCTCTCTGCTTCCTTTATTATATTAACCTCATGTCTCCACTCTATGACTGACGGAATCCGGTCCTGTCTCCAGTACTTCGGAATTAATTTTTTCGCTGCATTTAATAAGTGTGGGATTACACTTTCTCTACACTTTTTGACAGAACCGGACGTTCCATGAAATAAATATTGTATCGGCTCAAACACCATGTGGTCCGTCGTCATTTTCTTAATCCATGGGGCCACTAATTCCCATAATCGCTTAATTATCGGGCATGACCACCATAGATGAAGAAAAGTTCCCCTCTGTCCACAGCCCCTCCAGCATTTGTCATTAGCTTCTGAAGAGATTTGTGCTATCTTAACTGGTGTCTTATACCATCTCGCTAGGAATTTATATGCCATTTCTTGCACCTTTGTATTTATGGAGGTAGTAAATGTTAACAATATCATTTTATTTATTTGTTTATCTGTCCACACTTGGCCTAGCTCCCTCTCCCATTCTTTTATAAAGTATGGAGGTTTCTTTTCTTGCTCTCCTTGGATCATTCTGTACATCTTAGATAATGTATTCCCAGCCTCTGATGTCTGTGCACACTGCCTCTCAAACGCGGTAAGTGTATTTATGGGTCTTAATGGTTTTATTTTCTTAAGGAAACTTGTCATTTGACGGTGTTTCCATTCTTGTCTCCCCGAATTTCAATATCATCTCCGTCAGTGATAGTAAGACTCCACTTGGGGCAAACTTACCACATCTAATATTCCTGTCTTGTCCCCACGCCCCCAGACTTCCGTCTTCTCCCCCGGGGGGAACCATGGGAATCCCTCCAGAGGAGCCAGAGGGGAGGTCTGAGGAGCATACCTGCCCTCTTTATTCATTTTATCCCATACTTCTAATGTATTCAGGGTCATTGGTGATGTCCATTGTGACAGCCCTCTCAATGACCCTTGGATCCATGGTGCTCCTGCCAGGTTTCTCCCCGCCATCGCCATTTCTGCCTGTACCCATGGTTTTCTATTTAGGTCATGGCACCAGTCCGTTATTCTAACTAGCGCCATGGCCCTATAATAGAATGTTATATCCGGGAGTCCTAAGCCACTCTCCGCTCTACTCCTTCTTAAAATATCGTAAGCCAGTCTAGGCCTTTTATCGTTCCACACAAAGGCCACGAATAGCCAACGTATTTGTTTAAGGAGACTCGCTGGCAACATGATTGGCACTGTACTCAGCACATAAACTATTCTGGGCAGTATGCTCATTTTTATGGCACTGATTCTTCCGAACCAGGTCAAGTATTTCCCCTTCCACTTCTTTAATTCTTCTTTTATTTCTTTCACTAATGAGCCATAATTATACTCCACCAGCAGTTCATAGTCTGCGCTTATCTGTACCCCCAGATATGTCAGCGACTCCTTGTTCCATATAAATGGGTATTTCTCCTTCAGTGATCTCTCTATCTTCACTGGGACATGACTAGGAAGGATGACTGATTTCTCTAAATTAATCTTAAAGCCAGACACCCTTCCAAATTTCTGTACTCAAGAGAGCGTTTTAAATGTTTTTACAAGCACCTTTTCTTATATTTATTTGCAGTAAACATGTCTACATTTTCAAAACCTGAGAAATAACATTTTATACATAAACAATACTCTAACACATTTGAAAAATTCTTCACACATGTATCTTGGCTAAATTAATACTTTTCCCTGACAATCTGAAGCTTTATTTTCCCATTGCGAAGGTTAGTAAAGGTTATCTGTGCTGTGTTTTTTCTGCCGTATAAAAAATCTGAGTGCTTTCCTTGCCACCTGAGAGGAAAGCCATACATTTTCAATCTTCTAAAATAATTGTGTGTAAAACGCATTCTATTGCTTCCAGAGAGAATCCAATCAGTGCAATGGTTTCTACGGAGCAGGAACTATATTCACATTTCATTCATGTAAAGAATGATATAATAGATGAGTTTATGGTAGCTGAGCACCCTGTAGGTAGTGAAATCTGACATGGCGTATCAGGCTCTTACTGCGTTCATTGCATAAAACAAAGACACTTAATTTGTGACTTTACCTTAGGTGGTAAACACATTATAAATGACTGAGGGAAGAACTGATGGTATTAGTAAATCAAGACAGAACATTTTTTCTGCTTTCCTGTTTAAACTGTGCCATCTATAAGATACATGATATTAGGACACTGTTTCAGATACAATATAGTTTTGGTACATGTTTGAAATGGCAGAACAATACAACAAAAATAAATAAATAAATAGAATCTGTATTGGGAAAAATGTGAGAAGTCTTATTTCTGACCTATCCATCTAAAAGTTTCAGTTCCTTGGTTGTGATACTGACCCTTTTGTCTTGATACTTTTTAATATATTTAAAGAAAGTCACATATTAATGGTATGCACCTTTGATAGGCTTTGATAATGGGGAAAAGAGAAATAAGCAGGGAGAGGTGGCCATGAGTGGGCTAGAGAAATGAGAGTAATGCCGCGTACACACGAGTGGACTTTACGGCAGACTTTGCCCGGTGGACGGGATTTCGTCGGACAATTCGATCGTGTGTGGGCTCCAGCGGACTTTGTTTGCTCAAAAGTTGGATGGACTTAGATTTGAAACATGTTTTAAATCAATCCGTCGAAATCGAGTCCGGTCGAAAAGTCCGCCGTCTGTATGCTAGTTCGACGGACAAAAAGCCACGCTAGGGCAGCTATTGGCTACTGGCTATGAACTTCCTTGTTTTAGTCCGGTCGTACCTCATCACGTACGAATTCGACGGACTTTGGTGGATTGTGTGTAGGCAAGTCTGTTCATTCAGAAAGTCCGTCGTAAAGTCTGTCGAAAAGTCCGCCGAGCAAAGTCTGCCGTAAAGTCCGCTCGTGTGTACGCGGCATTAGGCAAAGAGTGGGGAGGAGCTTTAGAATTTCTGATATATCTATCCAATTTTTAGTGCTTATAGAAAATGTACAGCCATCAGTCAGATGTTCAGTATAGGCATATTGGATCGACGGGGACCTCACATTAAGAAATGTCATTATCCATGAGTATGCATGTACGTTTCTCATTAATAAAAGATAAATCCATGTGTTGTTTAATTTCCGTAAAGTGTACAATTGCTTTTGCAATGGTTTGTTTAGCTGCCAAAAGCACACATGTAGTTAGTTTGAATTGCATACCTTAAATGCCTCTTTGGTAGACAGCATGTTAATAGAAGATGAAATGTCTGTGGATCAAATTTGTTTATATATGATAGTAATTCACAGCCGTTGTCAAGCACTTCCTTAGATAGGGGCGCCTGAGATGCTGAGTCATTGGACTAGACCAGGTTTTAAACAAAAAATTAAGTATTCAGATCTCTTTTATACAAGTTATGCAGGAGGATAGGTAGAAGGAGGGTAGAGAAAACTTTTTTTAAAAATAGTTATATGTAGCCTTTACTACCACTGACCACCCTGTCCGGAAGAGATATATTGAAAGCCGGCAATTTACTTTAAGGTTTTTTCTTTTCTATAGAAGGTTCATTGATGATTTGCTATTCATATGGGAATGATCTGAGCAATCACTCCATCAGTTTATGCATCAGCTTAATAACAACAGGAATAACATCAAATTAAATTATCAGTTTAGCGATAGTACAATAAACTTTTTAGACTTATTTAGGAAGGATGACTTTTTAGCTACAAAAGTGTACTTTAAGCCCACAAAAATAGTCACCTATCAGTAAGAAGTGGCCACCACCCTACTTGGTTGCGCAATATTCCAAGAGGACAATTAATGCGCATCAGAAGGAACTGTACTTTTGATGTTGACTTTATTGAACAGCATGATCTCATAAAGAACAAATTCATACAAAAGGGATATTTAGATTAACAGATTGAGAAATTCAGGAGAATTTTGGCTACTCCAAGCGACCAGTGTTTGGAGAATAATGTTCAAAGGGCAGTTGGAGATGACAAGCGATGGAGTTTCAGCTCAGATTTCAATTGCCAATATGAAGAGATTGAGAATATATTCTCCAAACACAATCCTCCTATTCACTCCAATCAAAACAGGTCGAGATTATGAGATCACTGTTCTCATAACCTACGATACAACCCAAGTTGTATATATGCATTGGTCTGTCAATGGGGACTGATGTATATAAGACACACAAAACGGTCCATGAATGTAAGAATTGGAGATCATGTGGCGAATATACTAAAGGGTTACAAATTTCATAGTGTCTCGGAATACTACAGGCGCTGCCATGTGAGGGACCCCTCTACCCTTCAATTTTGGGGGGTTGAAAGGGTCTTTCCATTTTGGAGGGAATCAAATAGAGTTAAGGACCTTTCCAAGAGGGAAACTAAATGGATTAATTTGTTACAGATGATGAGCCCTGAAGGGTTAAACATCGATCTTCATATAAACTGTTTCATTAGTGAATATTAAAAATGAATTGTATTAAAGATTGGATTATTTAGGTTCAAACTGAAGGTTGTTTTTTTTTTTTTTTTTTTTTAATTCTTTATTTAAATTTTCATATTATAAATATACAAACAACCCCTCTTTCGCGGGGATAAACCAGTCCACCAATAAAAAACAAAAAACAAAACAAAAAACATACACACACATATAAATCCCAAAATTATAAATTATAAATCCCAAAATTATACCCCGCTCCTACCCACCTACATCCCCCCCAACCTCCCGCAGACTGGTCTCGTTCCTTGACACCAATTGAGAGAGAAAATATCTCTGCATGTATTAGTAAAAATGGCTTCCGCAAAACACTCTGATCTTTTAAAGGCTTCCCATCTGGCCCATCTGCCCCCCCTATCTACTTGATCCCTGTCTGAGGGACCAAATGCCTCAGAATTTTCCATAGTGTATATTTCATTGATTCTTGAAATCCAGTCCCTGATCCCAGGCCCCTCCACTTCCTGCCATTTTTTTGGAATTGCACTCTTTGCGGAATTTAGAAGCACTGGGATCAGCGAGGTTTTATACCTTTTAAAACTTCCCTCTGACCCATGGAACAAACAGACCCATGGGTCCAACTTGATGGCCCTATCCACTATCACTTCAATCAACTTGATCACCTCCTGCCAGAAGATTTTGATTTTTGGACAATCCCACCACAAATGCGCCATTGTTCCCGAGGCCTCACAACCTCTCCAGCATTTCGGCGATCTATCAGGCTTAAATTTGCTTATTTTAGTGGGTGTCATATACCACCTAGTCAGGCATTTATAGTTGGTTTCAATCGTTTTCATATCTATTACTGTGCTATGCGTTGCCCCCAATATGCTCCCCACCCAACTTTTCTCACATCTGACCTTCAAATCTTCTTCCCATTTTTTAATAAAAGGCGGTACTATATCCCCCCAGTTGTTTATCAGTATTTTATATACCGCTGAGATATTCCTCTTTACTGTAACCCTACAGAATAGTTTCTCAAACAGTCTATATTCTACTTCTTCCCTCAGGAGACCCGGTAAGCTTTTGACAAAATGTTCGAGCTGACTGTACCGCCACCCGTTTACCTTCAATACATCCCTTTTTATTACTAAATCCTGATATGTGCAAATTTTTCCCCTATTGATAATGTCTTTTAATTGTGTTTCACTATTGAAAATCCAGTTTCCTCCCACATCCTCCATTCCCGGGGGGAAATATGTGTTATCCTTTAAGTAAATTAAGGGGGAATTATATTCCCACTTCCTAGTGCGGTGAATCTGATCCCATATCTTCAACGTGAGGTGTGTTAAAGCGTGTGTGTCTTCTCCCAGATACCTGTGTTGCGGGGGGTTCCAAATTATGTGATTTATTCTTACATTACTTAGACTCATTTCTAAAATAACCCATCTTTTATTGTCACATCCCTTTGCCCAATCTAGTGCTTGTGCTAATGCAATAGCTTTGTGATAGTTTCTGAAATCTGGAATACCCAACTCTCCCTGTGCTTTATCCCTACTCAACACTGTGTACGCTATCCTAGGTCTCTTATTCTTCCAAGCGTATCTACTTATTAAACCTGTTAGTGTTCTAAAATAAAATTGGGGCAGAGGAATCGGAAGCATTTGTATTTTGTAGAGCACCTTGGGGGCTAGCACCATTTTGACTATGTTAATTTGCCCTATCCACGACACCGGGCGATGTAAAATTCTTTTTATTTCTGCTCTGATTTCATCTAGGAAAGGTATGAAGTTGAGCTGAAAAATCTTCCCAATGGAACCCGCCACTCTAACTCCAAGATACTTAATTTTATCCCTCCAGGGAAAATGAAAAACCTCACCGAGTCTAGCAGCTTCCTGCTTGTCAATATTAATTTTTAAAGCTTCAGATTTCTCGATGTTAATTTTGTAGTTTGACATCACAGTAAATTTCTTCAATGTGGCTAATAGATTGGGGATCGTGGTTCTAGGTTTGGTGATGTAAAATAGAACATCATCGGCAAAAGCAGCCAACTTATGCTCCTCCTTTCCTACTAAGCATCCAGTAATATCTGGGTTTTTTTGAATACTAACCAATAAGGGCTCCAAGGTTAGGACGAATAGGAGCGGAGACAGCGGGCATCCTTGTCTGGTCCCGTTTCTCATAGTGAAAGGCGCAGAGGCTACGTTGTTAACTTTCACAAATGCTGTTGGTTGATTATATAATATTTTAATCCATTTTAGCATAGTAGGCCCTGTACCCATTACTGCTAGCATTTTAAACATGAATCCCCAGTCTACTCTGTCGAACGCCTTCTCGGCATCTATCGACAGAAGTAGACCTGGGGATCCCTTTGATCTAATGGCCTCCACTATGAGAAGAGACCGCACCCCGTTATCTCTACCCTCTCTCCCTGGGATAAATCCCACCTGATCCGTATGGACCAGTTGGGACATTAATCCCTTGAGCCTCAGGGACAATACCTTTGCATATAATTTAGTGTCTGCATTTAACAGCGCGATTGGCCTAAAGCTTGAGCACAGGGTGCGGTCCTTCCCTTCTTTAGGAATCAGCGTCACTGAAGCTGTTAACGCATCCCTACACATTTCGCCCTGTTTCCCAAGGCCATTCCAGACCTTACAGACCTTAAGGAGTGAATCTTTAAATTTTTTATAGAAGCTGGTAGTGAAACTGTCCAGTCCCGGGCTCTTACCCGGGGGGAGACGATTTCAGGGCCGAGCTTAACTCTTCTACCGTTAACGGTCTTTCTAACTCCATTGAGTCATATTCCGACAATTTAGGAAGGCCTGCCCCCTCTAAAAAATCTCTCACCTTTTCCTCCATCTCTACCCCGTACTGTTCCTTCTGGCCTACCGAATAGAGGGTTGTAAAGTATTGTCTGAATTCTTCGCCTATCTCCTTAGAAGTATACCTCAGCTTGCCATTTTTATTTTTAATCTTTTCTATAAAATTTTCTTCTATTTTTTTCCTTATGCCGCGTACACACGAGCGGACTTTACGGCGGACTTTGCCCGGCGGACTGGATTTCGTCGGCAATTCGATGTGTGTGGGCTCCAGCGGACTTTGTTTTCTCAAAAGTTGGACGGACTTAGATTTGAAACTTGTTTAAAATTTATCCGTTGAAATCGAGTCCGGTCGAAAAGTCCGCCGTCTGTATGCTAGTTCGACGGACAAAAAGCCACGCTAGGGCAGCTATTGGCTACTGGCTATGAACTTCCTTGTTTTAGTCCGGTCGTACGTCATCACGTACGAATTCGACGGACTTTGGTGGATTGTGTGTAGGCAAGTCCATTCATTCACAAAGTCCGTCGTAAAGTACGTAGAAAAATCCGCCGGGCAAAGTCCGCCGTAAAGTCCGCTCGTGTGTACGCGGCATTACAGTTGCAGCCAGGTGTTTCCCAACCTTATTACACCTCCGGTATCTTTCTTTTAGGAACTTATTCATAACCTTATATGCTTCTTTTTCTAGTAAATTTTTTAACTCTTCTCTTTTAATTATCAATTGATGTAATATGGGCTTGTTATTACCCGAAGAGGCTTTATCGGATTGTTCAAGTTAATGAATTAACGCAATTAGGCTTTCTTTCTTTTTGGTTCTCTCTCGTTTTACCCACACGCCTATGGATATTAATACCCCCCTTATATAGGCTTTAAAGGCCTCCCATATAACCGCACCCGGGGTCTCAGCGTTATCGTTATTTAAAAAGAACGCATCTATTTCATGTTGAATTTTCTCCACTATCTTGTCCTCCTCAAGGAGTTTTTCGTTTAACCGCCAAGTATACAGCACCCGCTGGAGCCCCTCTAACATTACCTTCATCGAGACGGGTGCATGATCTGACAGAGTCATAATCTCTACCTTCGACTCCTTAATAGAGCCCAATAAACTGTGGTCAACTAACATGTAGTCCAGCCTTGAATAGGTCCCATGCACTGCCGAGAAAAAGGAATAATCCCTCTCCTTTGGGTGTTGTACTCTTCATACATCCATCAGTTGACAATCATGTAACTTTTTCCCAAGGCTCAGCAACAGCTTTTTACTTGCCTCTCTATTTCTAGATTACCTATCTAAGGCTGGATCAAGACAGAGATTAAAATCCCCTGCCAGAATCACTTCCCCTCCCTGAATTCCATCAGTCTGCTCAGGGTCTGGGAAAGATAGATTATCGGATCTTTATTCGGACAATACACATTAGCCAATGTGTATGTCTTTACCCCCAGTTTTACCTTTAAAAATAAGAACCGACCCTCCGGATCCACCCTCCTTTTTAATAATGTATATTTCATCCGATTCGAGAATCCGATACTCACTCCCTTCGCCTGCTTGATGGGTGAATCACCATAAATCCAACTTGGGCAATATCTTGAGTCGAGCTTAATGCCCTCCTCTAACACCAGATGCATCTCCTGCAAGAAGACTATATCTGCTCCATAGGACTGTAACTCCTTTAACACTTTACGCCTTTTCCCAGGGGAGTTTAGCCCTTTTACATTATATGACAAAAATGTAATTTCCATCATCCCTTCCTTTTAATCTTTCTCTTATATGCAGCCACATCGCCTCTAATTCACCCACTGTTTGGAAAAGAAAAAAATCTACAGAAACAGAACACAAAATCTGCGGGAACACCCATCCATCCCCTCCCCAACTCCCCCCCCCTCACCCTCCCTCCCCCCATGTCCATACCTGACTACAGGGACGCCGCGTCCCAGACTTCTCCATCGCCGCCTACGTCCCCACGTGCCATGGGGTGAGACTCTCACGGCGGGCTATGGTGTTTCACCCCCCACCCCCAAAAAAAGAGGGCGGGAGGAGGAAGGTCGCAGAGAGCACTAGCTAGTCCCATCCTCATCCTCCCCCCCTCCCCCAACCCCCCCATCACCACCCCCTCACCCACGGCCCCACCCTCTCTTGCCAGTTTTCCAGTTAAATAGACACCCCGCTTGGAAACACAGGTACTGCAATATTTAGATCTCTGCAAAAGTCTTGTAAGTCATCTATCTGAATCAATCTGAAATTTCTACCCTCTTTTATCACATTTAATGCAAATGGGTAGCCCCAGCTATACTTTAAGTTGGCCCCCCTCAAAGCGTCCAACAGAAGTCTCAATTGACGTCTCCTTGCAAGCATTTTAGCTGACAGATCCAAGTAAATTTGGATTTCCCCGTTGTTGTACTTTACAGGTTTTACCCCCCTTAATTTACTCCAAATCTTTGCCTTGTCCTCATATTGGTGAAACCTCACAATAACGTCTCTGGGAATTTCCTCCCTGGGGGTTTTCTTATCCTGTGGACATGGTCCAGTTTAAGAATTTCCTCAAGACTTCTCCCTAAGAGAGGGTTAAAAAGTTCTTTCATCATGAGGGACAAGTCCTCCCCTCTCTGTTCTGGGATAGCCCTTATCCTCAGGTTTTGCCTCCTATTCTTATTTTCCTGTTCCTCTAAATTGTAGAGCATCTCACGCTGGTCAGACTGTAATTTTTTTAACTTGATTTTTTAAAACTGTAATCTCTGCCGCATGTTGTTCTGATATTTCTTCCGCTGCTTCCACTCGCTTCAAGAGGTGTCCCATATCTGTCCTTACATTGTGGATCTCTTCCTTTATGACAGACTCTAATTTGGCAAACATATCTTGTATCTTGGTTTTTGTTGGGGGTTTTGTTGGGGGTGCATCCGCGTCTATATCTAAGCTTTGATCACAATCAGCGCCCAGGGTCGTCTCTCCTCTGGGGGTTCCCCCTAGGGCTCCTTTGTGTTTATAGGGATCTTTCTTTTTATCTTTCATATTTTGCTGCCTATTTTCCAAAACCGGGCTTTTAAGTTGCACTTCCTTTAAAATTTTTTGAATGGAGCTTGAGTTAAGGCTGTCTCTAGGCTTTTTCTGTTCATTTGTTTTATTTGACCGACCTTTCATGGTCTCCCCCCCCCCCCTCCAAGACCATTTTTTTTGCTTCGCTTATACAGTCCCTGTATAATTATACGCTCCTCTGTGCACTTCTCCAGGCTGAGTAAACTTTCCAAACGCTTATGATTAGCTAATTAGTCAGTCCTGCTCAACCATCAAAATTGTTCAATAATATTGCATTATAGAATCCACCCGCAGGGTATGATAATGTGTTTCAGCGACAGCTGATCTTACCTAAAGCCTCCAAACTCCGATTACATCAGTCATCTACTCCTCTCCTGCTCAGCGGGGGGGGGGGGGGGGGGGGGGCTGTGGTAAGCCTTGTGGATATGCAGAATTTCAGGGGAGTTTACAAATCGGTCTCCATTCACTTTTTGCGGTCACCAGCAGAACGCGAAGGGCCGAGCTGTCGCCCTCCTTCGTTAGCCGTGGAGGGCAGGGGGGGCGGGAGTGGGTACCGGGCAGCAACCAGGTCAGGGAGCCGGGATCAGGGAGCCGGGGTCGGATGCCGATGTGTAAGCAGGCTGAGCGCCCCACCGAACAGACCGAACAGACCAGAAGCTAGCGCAGAACTTCTCTTCCTTGGGATCCGGTATCCGTGATACTGTCACCAGGTTAAGCTCCCTGGCTTTCCATGCAGCTCCTCCCGCTATGCTGTGGCGGCGCTTTCAATGGGACCAGCGTGAGCACTCGCCTCTCGCCATCCCTGCCAACCTCGTCTTCCGCTCCTCCGTGCTCCTCCACCACCCCGCCATCAGGCCCCTCCCCCGACACAAACAAGCACGGCACATCTCCCAGCTGAATGCGTTCTGAAGGTTGTTTTTAACATGAGTAATTTCAAAAGAGTGACTGGTGTTTATCACTGTTGGGTTTTAAAATTGAGGAATTATAACTCCCAGAGTTATAAATGTAGATTTAAATATATTTGATTGGTAAAGTATGAGTATCACTCCTCTAACTTTTAATTTTAGTTTGTTGAAATAGTGATTGATGATTACCACCAATTAACAAATCAATGGCTTTCGTTCAAAGTTATTGATCATTGTTTGTGTTTCCAGCAAAGTTTAAATTACATCCAGCAAGTGCGGGGTTAACTGCACAGATGAATGAAGTGGTGTTCTTCATATGGTGTTTGACTCCATGTGGGATGTGTTGGACATATGGAGTGCACACTAATATTTGTCTGATACACTCTGGTATAGTGGATGAATTATGTAAAGTCTAAATCTGTTGCAGTAATAAGGTGTTTTTTAATTATATACTAGCTACCAAAAGGTTAATGGAATAGACGGACAATGTCTGATGATTTTGCATACACCTGATGTTGTGTAGAATAAAAGCTCTATTGGCCATTTGGGGAGGAGGAGGATACTTAAACTTTGCTTTTGTGCCATGTCGACACCCCCTGTGACGAAGTTGGAAGTGATGAAACGCATCGGAACATGGCTACACGGCAACTGTATTCTGATGCTGGAATGTTGACTCTGGGTGTGCAAGTGAAGGAACTGTGAGATCGCAGCACTTTATCACCCAGCATGATTTGATTTTATAACATGAAGCCTTATTTGACTTTTACTTGAGGTACGTGCAATACTTTCTTAAATAAATCAGTTACCTTAAGGGGTTTTACACTATTGGAGAATCTGTCTTCACTTTTATTCTTACATGTGGAGTTTGTATCTCAATGGAATCTGGCGTCCACTAACAGCTCTTCAATTTAACACACAAACTATATTTGCCAAACACGAGAGTGAATGGCAACATCATGTGATGAGCGCTTTTCTTAAGGTAACGGAAGTGGCACACATGACTGTGGGGGAGAATTATTGGTGTTGTAACATTCTTTTGTTACACTTGCCTTATCACATTTTGAGTGGATTTAAGTTAAAGTTACTGCATGTTACTGCAAGACATTGCTGCACTTGTTTATGGACACTGAATTGCTTTTCATGGACACTTTTTCATATATGTTTTGCTGATATATATATTTTTGTTTGTGCGCTGGTGTGAAATGTATATTTCTTGATTGCAATTTACATTTTCACTTTTTTGGTTTATTCTTTTTTTTTTATAATTTAAATTTTATATACAGCGGGTAAAATAAGTATTGAACACGTCACCGTTTATTCTAGGTAAATCTATTTCTAAAGGTGCTATTGACATAGAATTTTTACCACATGTCAGTAACAACCCATGCAAGAATCCAAAACAAATAAGTTAAAAAATGAAGCTATGTGTAATAAAATGCAATGACACAGGGAAAAAGTATTGAACATGCTAACTAAAATGTATTTAATACTACAGAATACTACAAAATTCTTTGTTGGTAATGACAGCTTCAAGATGCCTTCATGTATGGAGAAACTAGTCGCATGCATTGCTCAGGTGTGATTTTGGCCCATTCTTACACACAAATCTTGAAGGTTCCATGAGCCTCTTCTATGAACTCTGATCTATAGTTCTTTCCATAGATTTTCTATTGGATTCAAGTCAGGTGATTGACTGGGCCATTCTAGCAACTTTATTTATTTTTTCTTTGAAGCCAATTGAGAGTTTCCTTGGCTTTGGGTATGAGATCACTGTCTTGCTGAATTGTCCACCCTCATTTCATCTTTATCATCCTGGTAGATGGCAGCAGATTTTTATCAAGAATGTCTTGGTACATTTTTCCATTCATCCTTCCTTCAATGTCATGAAGTTTGCTAGTACTGTATGCTGAAAAACAGCCCCACACCATGATGTTCCCACCTTCAAACTTTACTGTTGGTATGGGGGTGTTTTTGGGTTGATGTGCAGTGCCATTTGACCTCCAAGCATGGTGTGTATTATGGCATCCAAAGAGTTTTGGTCTCACCTTACCAGACTATATTCTCCCAGTATTTCACAGCCTTGTCTGAATGTTGTGCAGCAAACCTTTTTTTTCTTTAAACAAGCTTCAACATGCTTTTTCTTCAGCAATGGAGTCTTGTGTGGTGAGCATGTATACAGGCCATGGTGGTTGAGTGCATTACTTGTTTTCTTTGAAACAATTGTACCTGCTAATTATAGGTCTTTCTGAAGCTCTCCACAAGTGATCCTTGTTACATAATAAAAGTATAGTGCAATCAAATATTACAAATATTGTAAGCATGAAGTCACAGGTAAGAATCTAAACATGTCTGCAGTGTGGATCATATAGCAGAGAGGCTCCTGCCTGAGTAAAAAAATTGGTATTTGGTTATGTTTAACAACTGTTTAGAAAAAGAAGATATAGAGGAGAAGAGGTAATCATTCTGGGGCTCCACCAGTCTTAACAAGTGCAAGGAAATTTTATTAAATGGCTCTTCGGAGCCCTTTGTTTTTCTAGCCATATATTACATTTGCCAATAACGGACACAAATTGAATGTTAGATGGTGTCTTATTGGTCCGCCAATATAATGAAATAAGTCTCCTAGCTGCTTTTAGAATATAGGTGGCTAGTAGGGATGGGCGAACGGTTTGGGCCGAGCATAAGTTCAGGCTCAACTTTTTCTGTCCGGATGTTCGGCGTTTGACCATTTGTTCACCCCCTCCAACCGACCATAATGCATTGTGGCACTGAACAGTGAAAGCTTCAGCCAATCAGAGCACAGAGCACTGTCAGAGTCATGATTGGACACTGTCTTTATCCAATCATGGTTCATTCCCACCCCACAGTATAAAAGTATTCTTTCAACGGCAGCCATTTTCAGTGTGATTTTGGCGTGAGACAGATAGAACAGGGCTCTGTTCAGTGCTATTAGTTAGTGTGCTATACTGTGCTATTTTGTTTCAATTGTCAGTGTAGAATATTAGTTTAGTGTCAGTCTAGGGATAGTGTGAGTGTAGTGAGGAGAACCATCATTCAGCTTTGCATAGTGTGCAGCTAGAATAGGGACAGCTCAGATAGTTTCACTGTAGTGTAGTGACACTGTCATTCATACATACATTAGTGTAGAGTAGGGACAGCTCAAATAGTTTCAGTGTAGTGTAGTGAGACCGTGTCAGTAATCTTTACATTAGTGTAAAGCTAGAGTAGGGACAGTTCAGATAGCGTCAGTGTAGTGATGGTTGAACACCGTCTAATTGATTGTGTTACTGCCAGTTTAACACCATTTGCTGTATGTTACTGCCAGTTTAACGCCATATAGTTTTGTGCATTACTGCCAGTTTAACGCCATTTAATTCTGTGTGCCTTACTGCCAGTTTAATGCCATTTACTTCTGTGTGCGTTACTGCCAGTTTAACGCCATATAGGTCTGTGTGCGTTACTGCCAGCTTAACGCCATATAGTTTTATGTGCATTACTGCCAGTTTAACGCCATATAGTTCTGTGTGCATTACTGCCAGTTTAACGCCATATAGTTCTGTGTGCGTTACTGCCAGTTTAACGCCATATAGTTCTGTGTGCATTACTGCCAGTTTAACGCCATATAGTTCTGTGTGCGTCTCTGCCAGTTTAACGCCATATTGTTTTGTGTGCATTACTGCCATTTTAACGCCATATAGTTTTGTGCGTTACTGCCAGTTTACTGCCATTTACTTCTGTGTGCGCTGCTGCCAGTTTAACGTCATATAGTTTTGCGTAGACATGAGCATTAGTTTTCGTCCGAATGCATTTTCGTCAGAATTTCATTTATTTTTGTTATCGTTTTAACAAACAATAACGAAAGCGCAGAATACGAAAACCAAAAGATCCGACATAAACAAATGCTTTATTTTCTTTTTTGTTGCGACAACAGTTCGATATAGATAGGAGATTCAACATGATGCTAACAATAACAATCTGTGTCTATCGAACCTGTGGTCGAATGTGCCTAACCTTAACTCTTTTAGTCCAAAAGTATTCTACATAGAGAGAAAAAATTTGACATAGAGAGAAAAGATCGCTGCTGAAATTGGGTGGGGGAAGTAAAATAAAAATGATGATGATGAATGTTATTGGCTGATTGTAACCAAAGAGGAGGGGCAGTAAAATAGCTAGAACTAAGGACACACGTACAGCCAACTTACTTTCACTTACGATTTGCTAGCAGAGATGAACAACGAAGATTCGACAAAGCAACGAAAAACATACAAACAGCGAATCTTTGGCTTATGGTGTCTGTCGAAAGTTCTAAGAAGATTCGACGGAGCAGCTAAACTGTACGATACTGCAATCGTACATTTCCGGTCAAATGCATCCGCCCATAGGCTATAAAAAAATTCTAATGGTGGTTGACTAGTAAAATAATTAATAAATATAATTATTACTAGTCATACAACATTAGAATTCTACTACAGCTAGCTTGTAGGTGGAAAATTCGACCGGAAATGTACGATTGTGGCATTGTACAGTTTAGCTGCTCTGTCGAATCTTCTTTGAACATTCGACAGACACCATAAGCCTTCAATGACGGATTTGACCTTAATTAATTTGGATTTTCGGACGAATGCAATTTTTAACGAAAAAATAAATAAATAAAAAGAATTTCGGGAATACCTAAATAAATGTATTTTTCGGACAAAAATGAAATTCCGTAACAAAATATTTCAGTGTGCACATGTCTAGTTTTGCGTGCGTTACTGCCAGTTTAATGCCATATAGTTCTGTGCGTCACTGTACATTCGGTGCATTATATTGCAGTACGTGGTGGTCATTAGTCCTCAGGCAGGGCAGAATTTCCTCTGTTTAGTGAGTTTGCCCATGCTATCCAGCCACAGCATGCAGAGGAGGTGATGGACTGGCTTACTAAACCTTCCTCATCCATCTCATCCTATGTCACACAAGCAGAGCCAAGTGTGCAGTTCCCTGCAGTTGCCAGAGTGGATAAACCTGCCTCCTTGTCCACAAAGAGTCATTTTTCTGCACCTGTTTGACAGATGCATATCATTGCAATTTTTTACAGCAAAGCCAATTCTTGCTGTCATCAAGATTACCTCTATGGGGTTAAGGTGGGAAGGTGCCACCGACACCCAAAGACCAATTTTTACGCACCCGTTACTTCTATCCAAAGTCAAAGTGAGACCAGAATGTATCCAAAAAAATCTCTAATCTTGTTGCCAGTGCACTACATTGTGGCCGCATCATACACACTGGCTCCCCAGCTGTTGCTGAGCAAAATAAAGGCATCTTGCAGGGAAAATGTAATTTTTTTGGGGCTTTATAAATGCAATTATTGCTGCAGCAGATTCTAGACATGGTACAGATCTGACAATTTACAGGTAGACTAAGGTGACTCCCCAGGCATTGTGTTGGAAGGAATTTTGCATTTTTGTTTCATTTTTATGCTTTTACTTTACAAATCAAAAAATCACTTCTCATTTAAAAATTACGTTTTTCACAAACTTTTTTTTTAATTGATAAATGTCCCCCAGGGCAGGACCTGGACCCCTATAACCATTGTATGCCCTTAAATATAAGCCTTCCAAAATGGGCACTTTTGATTTTTGACGTTTGGGTCCCATTCACTTTAATTGGGGTTCGTTATTCGGGTCCAAACTTTCTCAGTGTTCGAAAGTTCTGGTGCGAACCGAACAGGGGGCCGTTTGGCCCATCCCTAGTGGCTAGATTTTTGAAGTGCTTGGAGATGCCTATAAACAGCAGTCCTGGAAGATAGTGTATGAGATCTAGAGGATGGGTGACCTCCAAAATTTGACATAGAAGTTGTTGGACACAAGCTCAAAAAGGTTGAATTAGGGGGCATTGCAAATAGATGTGAAATAAGGTTTCCTTTTCTTATCCCACATCTTCAATATAACTCTGAACTGAAATATTTGCATTATATGCATGCAAGATATCTGGAGTTTTGTACTGCCACATAAAAAGTTTATATATTTTTTTTTCTTGTATGTAATATGAAGAGAGAAATTACCCACTGTATCCCATATTTTGGACCAATTTGGTAATGGTATTGGTTGCTGGAGAGAATATTCTCATTTTCGCATGTATAAGTATTAGTCTCTAGTGATAGCAGTGTCTTCATTTAGAATTATATATGTTGATGAGAACAAACTTAGCTGGAATGGGCCTTGTACACATATACTGTACATTCAAAACTAGTAGAGTTAGTGAGGGGTTAAGAGTGGAGAAGTAGTGCTTAAATTGAAGATTTATAGGAATAAAAAAAGTAGGTATTTATATTGTAAAGCGCTGCGTAAACTGTTGGCGCTATATAAATCCTGTATAATAATAGGTATTCCATTTTTTTCCTGAAGCTCTGTAAAGGAGTACAATTTGCCAGTCACTGGGTCAAGAAGAAGTTTTAATTGTAATACAGCAGCTTGAGCCCAGTGATTAGCTATCCTGGGATTGCCAGATTATACAAAACATTATTCAGTGGCAAGCATAGACAGATTCAAAAACATTTCCTGCACACATATATGCCATATTTTCAAAGTAAAATTCATGTGTCCTAGTAAAAAGTGGTTCACAGAGTTATACCAACTTTTTGCTATAGGCCAAGACAAAGAACGGGGATGTATTGGGTATATTTGTCTTGATTCAATTTGAGCTTATCTACTGGGTGGACATTGAGTTGATCAAGAATGTTTATGTCATAGATAAGTGACATAGTAGTATTTAACTGTATTTGGTGCTCCCGGGCTCCTCTAGATCTTAATGAAAATAAAACTGAGTTAACTATCCTGTGGGATTTATTGCACAAAATTAATTTATAAAAGACCATTTTAAACTATGGAATTGTAACATGGGGATATTGACTGGGAGGGTTTAAGAAAACTAGAACAGTTTTAAGAGAATAGACATCTTAAAGCGGAGCTCCATCAAAAAAGGGGAAGCTACGCTTGTTTGAATCCTCCTCTCTCATTTGGCACCTTCCAGGGAAGAGCGGGTACCTGGTTTTGACAGGTACCCACTCCCACTTCCGGCTGATTATGCCGTGGCAAAGTCCCCCAGAAGTTTGGCCCCCCTCCTCCCTCCCCAACGCCGGCCCATTCACAGCGTGTTTCATGCATGCACAGTTGGGAAACGCCTGGCTTCACTGACGGTTTCCCTTACAAGAAATGGTGGTGGCACCACCCGAGAGCTGAAAAATCGGATGGAGCGAAGACATTGCTGGATTAGTGGACAGGTAAGTGTCCTAATATTAAAAGTCAGCAGCTACAGTTTTGTAGCTGCTGACTTTAAAATTTTTTCTGAAGGTGCCCAGAGCTTCTCTTTAAGGATATTGATCCTGTCAAGTAAAGGAATATATTAAGTGTTCCATTGTCTCAGCAATTTGTGAATTTCCTGGATCAGAGGGGGGGAAACTAGCCTGATAACATTGAACATTGTGAATGCAAAAGTATTTATTAGAATGAGAACAACAATGGCAGCCTATATGGATGCAAGCTGGTCTGGAGCTATATGGGTGGGGGCAGCTTCTGTTTTTGTAGTGTTAATTTTATAACCTGACAAGATACTGAAGTTGTCTAATAAAGCGTTCAGGATTGGAAGTAAAAATATGTGGTCTCCCAACCCCTCTGTGATCCTATCTGAGATGTACCTCATCCCCAGCCGAGGTTAAAAAGTCCCTTCCCATCTGAAGAATCAGCTGACCCATGGGAAGAAGCGTTCTCTTCCCTTTACACAACTCCGAAACAGCTAACAGAGGATACACAGGAACCGGAGGCCCTCTCAAATTCAATTGGTCCAGGCTTTGCTCTCAATGAGACTGACTTCATGGTCACCACATCAGGGAACCTAGTTTGATAGACAATTGTTGTTTACCTCTGACAGCAACAGCGTGGTATCTAAGGCTTATGCCACGTACACACGAGCGGACTTTACGGCGGACTTTGCCCGGCGGACTGGATTTCGTCGGACAATTCGATGTGTGTGGGCTCCAGCGGACTTTGTTTTCTCAAAAGTTGGACGGACTTAGATTTGAATCTTGTTTAAAATTTATCCGTTGAAATCGAGTCCGGTCAAAAAGTCCGCCGTCTGTATGCTAGTTCGACGGACTAAAAAGCCACGCTAGGGCAGCTATTGGCTACTGGCTATGAACTTCCTTGTTTTAGTCCGGTCGTACGTCATCACGTACGAATTCGACGGACTTTGGTGGATTGTGTGTAGGCAAGTCCGTTCATTCAGAAAGTCCGTCGTAAAGTACGTCGAAAAATCCGCCGGGCAAAGTCCGCCGTAAAGTCCGCTCGTGTGTACGCGGCATTAAGATCAGTCACTTTGTTCAACCACCCCTCTGCCCAAGGGCACCGTGCTGTTGTTGCACACACTTCACTGGCAGTGCAGAACCTTACTACTATTACTCCTGATTGCTCAGGCCAGGGGGAGGGAGTGGCCGGTGTGGCACACCGGGTCTGGGACTGTTGTTTACTGGTGTTAGTTGTTTAATTTGTTTACTTTTGACATTTTCTCATGCATAACCGCTCATGGGTCAGGATACTCCTTTGGATACCTTGTGAGGCTCAGCCTTGACCTATGACCGGTTATCGGACTATAGTTGCTTGCGACCTGTAGAGAGAGGAAACTCACAATTCAGGGGCACGCCCTCTTAACCTGGGTAGAGTATGAGCCCTCATGGTTTAACTTGGTTAAGTTGGACAGAAATATGCAAGGGCACTTGTTCAAGTATGGGTGAGTTCTTCTAAAGATCTCATCTTGGAAATCTGCTGGTGGGTGGGATCCCCCGCTTTGGAAGTGTCCCGGATTTGGGTGCTCCCGGGGCTGTGGACCTCAATACACCACCACCATGGTAGCCCACGTGGCAACTGGGTTAGTCCAGTTAATTCAAATTTCTTAGCGTGATTTACTTAACACTTTATAATTTTGTTACAGACTACTATACATGTTCATAGGATGTACTGTACGAATAGGTTGTTATGGGTGGCACTGGCTCGAGGGGAATCCCGTACTAGCTGGCACCAGGGAAGCCGGGAGGGACTACTCCTTCTGGGCTTATCTGGTCCTGCCCAACACTCCTCCCATCTGCTGGGACGGGTGTCCACCCATCAAAGTCTATGTTTGCCCTTTGGAGTCTCTGGATGACGAGGTGCGTACCTCTGTTTTTGGTGCTAAGTTTTCAACCCACAACAAGGGGGCAGGCTCACAACTTGAATTAATCCGGAATACTCTTTCCCTACCCCCACCCTATATCCTCTCCTCTTAGGTAACTCAGCAGGACTGTCATTACCTCCGGTAAATTTGACCCACCCCCTATTAAGGTACTAGGTGTACCACATCTGCTGTGAGCCCCCCTTAGGCTACGATAGCTATCTGAGCTGCCCTCTGAATCGGGATCATTCCCTTTCCTTATCTCTTCTGTTTTCCTACTTTCTCCTTCGTACCCCCTACCTCCTACCCTTCACCCCACCCCCCTAAATCTACCCCATCCAAACCTAGTAGGTGTTATTAGCAAACAGCCCCCCTTCTTTAAATATGCCTCCTACAGTGCAGACATCAGTTCCTTTATCCCTCAAGGTCTACTCTTTAAACACAAAGGGTCTCAATGTACCTGAAAAACGCAGTAGCGTTCTTGCAGAGATACACCGCCACAGAGCTCAAGTGGTATTTCTGCAAAAAACACACTTTAAATCGGGATCCACACCCCGCCTATCCAATAGTAGATTTCCTGAGGTATTCCATGCAACTTGTGCAGACTCCAAAACAAAGGGGGTCTCAATATTGCTCGCAAAATTGTTTATATTCCACTTCACGGACCAAGTCCTTGACCCAGATGGTAGATTTCTTTTTCTGAAAGGGACCTGGAAAAATAGAACAATAACCCTGGCTAACATATACTGCTCCAACTCTGGCCAAGTGACATTCCTGAAAGAGGTCCTCTTACAATTAACACTTTTCAGACGGGCCTTCTTATACTGGGGGGGACTTCAACATACCCCTGGATTTACTTCTTGATACCTCGAACGGCACATCTTCACTCCCGTTCTTGGCCTTATGCCAAGTAAAGCTGCACTTAGCCTCTCTTACACTCCACGACACCTGGCGTACCATAAACCCATGGGAGAAAGACTACACATTTTTCTCGCCCCCACACAATTGATACTCGAGGCTGGATTACCTCTTCATCCACCAAGCTGACCTGACATACCTCCATGAAGCAACTATAGAGAAGATGGTACTCTCTGGCCATCACCCGATCACACTGACCTTGCAATTCCCAGAGAGGGAAAACTCTACCAAAATATGGAGGTTAGATGCCACCCTATTGTCTGAACCTTTAGACCTCGCTGACGTAACACAGACTGTTGAGGACTACTTTAGACATATTACACCAGATGTATCTCCCATGAACCAATGGGAGGCGCACAAATGCGTGGTTCAGGGGCACCTGCTTTCCATCGCAGCCAGGAAAAAAAGAGAACACCAAGCTACTATTAAAAAACTTGTCTGACAAAATAACCCTACTAGAAGCGCAACATAAATGCTCATTGGCAAGGAGGGTGGCGAAAAACTTAGCTGACACTAGAGCGCTCCTTTGTGAGGAGCTCTTTAAAAGAGCACATAAACGACAATTCCTGTCACTGAAGTTATTCTATGAACAGGGCAATAAGCCAGGGAGGCTCCTAGCGAGAGCCACATAAAAACGAACCCTTAAAACTACAGTACACCATATTAAAGGTAGGAATGGGGCTAGTCTTTCCAAAAATGAGGAGATCGCTAATCAATTTAAATTATTTTACAGCAAACTTTACGATCTCCAAACACACGAATGCAGATTGGTAGATGAGAACGTTCGCGTTAATATTATGCAGGAGTTTTTAACCACTTATAGCCCACAGGCGCTTTCAACTGAAGACAGAGAAGCACTGGAGGCCCCTTTCTCAGCGGAGGTGTGGGGGAGGCATTGAAGGCCACGAAGCTTGGCAAAAGTTCGGGACTGGACGGCTTCTCCGCACAATACTATAAGAGCTTTGCAGATCTCCTAGTACCGGGATTTCTTAAGGCCTTCAATGCCCTTTCCCGCTCACCCTGCAAATCGGGAAGCCTCCTGGAGGCTTATATTTCCGTAATCCCGAAAGAAAACAAAGATCCCACTGATGTAGCCAATTACCGACCCATTTGCCTTTTAAATGCAGATGTCAAATTGTTTGCCAAGATTCTGGCCACCCAACTGACCTATCATATACCTGCATGAGTGGGTCTGGACCAGGTTGGTTTTGTCCCTGGAAGAGAAGCCAGGGACAAGACCATTAAGGCCCTCAATTTTCACCACTGGACCACTGGCTCACCACTACTCAACGGGAGGGCTGCTTTCTGGCCATGGATGCGGAGAAGACGTTCGACAGGGTGGCGTGGGAGTACATGGGCGCAGTCCTGGAAAACCTGGGGCTGGGTCTCTGTATGCGGGCCTTTATCAGGGCACTATACACGAACCCCAGGGCTAGAGTCCGGGTTAATGGCCACTTGTCGGACACCTTCCCCATCCAGAATGGGACCAGACAGGGGTGCCCTCTCTCCCCTATACTGTATATTCTCACCTTAGAACCTCTCCTCCGCTGCATTCGAGCAAACCCAAACATCAAAGGCATAGAAGTTCACCAGCGGGAATACAAGATTGCCGCCTTTGCAGACGATATCCTGCTCTTCCTCTCGTCCCCGTTAACGTCCCTTCCCAATCTAATGCCAATTCTAGACAAATTCAAGACTATCTCGAAACTAAAGATTAATTACTCGGGGGGCGTGGCTTCGGCATGGCGGCGAGTGGACGCTAACACTAAGAGCTCCCGGCCAGCGGCACCCCTGCAGTATACCTCAGCCACATTACCCCGCATTGTCAGCACCTACCAGAACCTCTGACAGCCACGGGACCGTACCGCCGCATTCAGACCTCCCCCCGCGGCATGGATCGGTACCTAAAACCGATTAAACAGTCCGCCTCCACCCAAAGATGGCGCCGGCCGGACACGCGGCGGGGGATTCACAGGGAGAGATGGCCACCCCTGAAGGCTTGCAGCAGCAGGGAGATGACTTCACGATGCCGCCCTACTCTCCGATCAGTGACTTATCCCCCTGCATGCCACGATCACTGGCAGTATCGCCCGACCTGGAAGAGGATCTATTCAGCTCCAGACAGACATCTCCATGTCCCACCACATCCCATGATGCTCCTGGCCTCAGATCTGCACACACTCCAAGGCTACAAGACACAGTGAGTACCTCTGCTACACCTTCCCTGCAGTTAGAGCCTGCACTTCATGCTGACCCTTCACACAAGTTATGGGTACTCCTACAGCAGCTCCCCACAAGGGATGACTTTGAAACACTAGCCTCTAGAATGGAGATGGCCATGAGGGGAGAGATACAAGCCATTAAACAGGAAGTCGCAACCCTAGACACACGCGTTGCAGCAGTGGAGCAGGAACAGGGTGCAATGTCCCAGGGTATACAAGATGTGCAGTCCTCACATACGGAAATTAATGATCAATTTCTTCAGCTACAACTGCTAATTGATGATTTAGAAAACCGGAGTCGCAGACAGAACATACGCCTGAGGGGAGTCCCGGAGTCCATCCCACAATCTGAGCTCCGTGCGATGGTAATCTCTGTCTTTAACCGTTACTTAGACCGCCCGAGAGACACGGCTATTACCATAGACCGCATCCATAGGACCCTCGGCCCTAACCCTTACCCATCTGACAGACCAAGGGACGTCCTCTGCTGTCTGCACTCCTTTAACCCCAAGGAGGAAATCCTGAGACAGGCATGGCGGGTAGGCGTATTGGAGTTTGATGGGGCTGCCATCCACCTGCTTCCGGATATTTCCAGGAGAACCCTGATGATGAGACGAATGCTCAAACCACTTTTGGACGGCATCAGTGAGAAAGGTCTCACATACAAATGGGGCCACCCGTTTCATCTGATTGTTCGTAAGGGTGCTAGCACTTTCACTCTACGGCACCCCTCAGAGCTCCCACACCTATTCACTTTTACCAAGATGAATCCAGTCGCTGTACCAAACTGGCTCCTAGTGAACGTTCAGTCTAACCCACAACGTCGGCCCTTGGATGGAAGACAACAAAGGGTCCGGACCGGACGCCGTTCCCAGAGAGGCCCTCCACAGGTTCCACAAGAACCAGTCTCTTGACTCTGAGGAGCTTGGTAATCGGGTGTCCCCTCTGTTCTAATATGCGATTACTCCCCACTTTTTGCACTTACCGGTGGGTATAGGGGGGAGTTTGGTGTATTGGGGGGTTTTTTGGGGGTTTTTTTTGCTTTCCTTGCCGTGTTTTTTTTCACCACAAACGGATGGCCCAACCACCCCACAGTCAGCATTCTCGGAGCTCACTAGTTCCCCATAGTGGCCTGGCCCACTCCAGACATACCAGTTTACTCCAAACGAGCACCCCACAGGCTTCCCCAAATAAGCGTTGAACCCTATGTTGTTGTTGTGGGCTGTTTTTATTTTCCCCTCACACCCCCCCTTTTTTTTTTGTTTTTTTTTTTGTTTTTTTTTGTTTTTACCATCCCCCCTCTCTGTTTTTGTAGTTGCAACCTGAGTGCAACTGTCGGACTCATCATATGAAGAAAGAGGGGACTCGAGGACTTTTCCAATACTACGGGCAGTGGGGATTGTATTTAATTGAACAGTTATCTCACAGGAACCCACTCACCACTGATTGGTACTGTTTTGTATTGCTGTGTATCTGTTTTTACCTGATAGTGGGTGGAGTTCTAGGGGGGCTGGTGGGAGGACGGCGTCAGATCTTTGTTCCCACACCACCCCCGTTCACCTGCTTTACAGCCGGGTCAGAAAAAGGTACTTTATAGCATTTATATGGAGCAAAAAATGTTCTTATTTTTCTTAATTTAATTTAAATTTCCTTTTTTTTTTTTTGGATGCTACACTGGTCTCTCTAGCGGACCCAGTGCCCGCACGCGGGATCGCTGTTCCTGGAGACATTCCCCGAACTGTAGCAGGGGACTGCTCAGGTTTCAACCCGGGACGGCCTTGGAGGGTGGGCTTAGGGCTTAGATCCCTACTTGGACACCAAAGTTGAGGTCCTGGAACCAAATGTAGGGGAGAGCGGGAAGTAATTCAGGAGATGTAGCAATGTTAACCCGTATATCTCCCCATAAGCTATTTGATGTTCCCGGCCCAAGTCTAGGGCAATAGGTATCCATGGGTAGCAATTTTTTCAGTAATCATTTAGCGGTTGTTACATGCCTTATGTTTGGTTCTCCAATATTAATCTTAAGATGTTAATTTCTTTCTGTTTGTTTTTTTTTTTTTTTTACCTCTCATGATGGTGCTGATGTATCATTGATATACAAATGTTGCTGGATGGGGAGGGCAGGTTCCTGCTCCTGAAGGGCAAAATTGATTCTCACACATTTACCCTTGCGAACTACTACTTACCTAACATGAACCAAGCTCAAGTTCTGGGGGCTTTCCTAGCAGCGCTGGAGCCTTTCCGCGAGGGTACTCTCGTACTGGGGGGAGACTTTAACCTCACCCTGGATCCCTCTAAGGATTCATCTGTCCAATCGTCCTCCCTACCTCAGGGTGCAAGATGGGCACTGAAGGACCTGTTGCATGAACATCAATTGGTAGACATATGGAGAATTTTCCATCCCCAGGAACGAGATTTCTCCTTCTATTCTTCGACCCACAGATCCTACTCTAGGATCGATTTTTTTCTAATACAACATTCTGCAATTTCCTTAGCCTCCAAAGCAGAGATAGGTCAGATAACACTATCCGATCATGCGCCAGTCCTCCTAGAGCTAACTCTCCCACACTCACGCCCTAAAACACTATCTTGGCGTCTAAATGAAACACTTCTCAAGGACCCCGAAACAGCTGCAGAGATCAACAAAGAACTTTGCTCCTATTTTAAAAACAATACTGGCTCAGTGTCTAACCCTCTCTCAGTGTGGTCAGCACACAAATGTTACATTAGAGGGATCTTCATAAAACTTGGTCATGCGGCCAAGCAACGCCACACCAAAACTCTGACGGACCTTTTGATGAAACTTCACATTTTGGAGAGGCAACACAAGGTTCGAACTGATCGCACACTGGAAGCAGAACTGCTTCAGACTAGAGAGGCTATTAGAGAGCACTCACTGTATAAGGCCAAACACGTCCTGCTTAAGGCGCGCCGCTCCTTTTATGAGTATGGAGATAAATGCGGGCGTTTGTTGGCAAATGCATTGAGGGCAAAACGCACACAATCATACATACCAGCCCTCCTGACCCCATCAGGGTCCAAGATTCACACTTCACCAGACCTAGCAGCGGCCTTCCGAGAATTTTATTCAAAGCTTTATAATTTGGAGGCGGCACAGGCCACTGGATCTTCGGCCCCTTCCCTATCAAATATACGGGAATACCTTCAAGAGGCCAAACTTCCCTCACTCACGGAAGCCGAATGGGAATTACTCTCCCAACCACTTAACATAGAGGAGCTCGCAGACGCCATAGCAGAAACACAGCCGGGGAAGGCCCCTGGGCCTGATGGCTTTACACTACTATATTACAAGACATTTTAGACACAGCTAGCACCCCAATTCATCACAGCCTTCAATGCCATACTAGAAGGGCATAAAGTCCCCCCTGACATGCTACAAGCTTCCATCTCTGTACTCCCTAAGCCCGGAAAGGACCCATTGTTATGCTACAGGCCCATTTCTCTTCTAAATTGTGACATCAAGCTCCTCACAAAAATCATAGCCTCCAGATTCAATAGCCTAATGAAACGCTTGGTAGCACCCGATCAAGTGGGTTTCATACAGACTCGTGAAGCGAGAGATAACACTATCCGGACGATAAACGTTATAGAGAAGGCGAAAAGATCAAACACACCTCTTTTACTCCTATCCACTGATGCCGAGAAGGCTTTTGATAGGGTGGACTGGGGGTTCCTCCGGGAAGCACTCTGTTCCTTTGGGATGCCGAAGCCCATCCTAGACTGGATTTCTGCCCTCTATTATAATCCCACAGCCACGGTACGGGTGAATGGGTTAGAATCTGACATTTTTGCGATCTCCAACGGGACTAGGCAGGGATGCCCACTTTCCCCTTTACTGTTTGTCCTTTCCCTAGAACCATTTCTTCGCCATGTGAAAGATAATCCTAATATCAGCGGGGTTCATTCTGACCACTATCAACACAAGGTAGCGGCATACGCTGACGATCTTTTATTTTTTATCACCAAACCCATAACGTCCCTGCCTTCATTGCTACAAGAGTTGAAACGATATGGCAATCTTTCCAACTTCAAAGATAACCTCCAAAAGTCAGAAGCCCTGAATATTTCCATACCAGACAACACATTGTCGGGTTTGCGACCCTTTTTCCCGTTTAAGTGGGCCACCCGTTCTATTCAATACTTGGGTACCAGAATCCCTGCAAATCCAAAAGATGTCTTCGCCCTGAATTTTCGCCCCTTCCTAGCGACGCTTAGTACAGACCTTACGAAATGGGATCCCCTTGCTCTATCTTGGTTTGGCCGGTGTAATGTATTGAAGATGAACGCAATGCCTCGGCTACTTTATTTGCTACAAGCCTTACCTGTCAAATTACCGCAAACTTTCTTTCACGAAGTTCGCTCAAGGTTTATTAAGTTCCTATGGCGGGGTAGACACCCACAAATGGGTAGGGCGTTGCTGCTTAGGCCGAAGCTGAAGGGAGGCATTGGATTCCCAGACCCTGCTCTCTATTATACTGCAATGCACATGACCCGAGTAATTGACTGGTGCCGTCATGGGGAAGGGAAACTCTGGGTAACGTTAGAACAGGAGATGGCCCGGGCCCCGTTGGCTGGTCTACCTTGGGCGGGTAAACATCTTGACCCCCACATAACCACTCACCCGCTGATTGGCCCTTCTCTGGTGGAAATGGATAGATTTTTTCATCTTTCTTCCTTTCCTAATTTCCCTTCTCCCATGACCCCAATCATAGGACATCCCAAATTCCCCCCAGGCTTGTCAGACCCAGCCTTTACTGGACAAGCCCTGAGGGGACTCCTGCGTGCGTCTCAATTCCTGGGACCCACGGGTTGGATCCCTACAGGGTCCGTGATATCAGGACAGGCACCCATCACATTGGATAGTTGGAGAGCGGGGCAACTCTCCCACTTTCTCGGCTCGCTACCCAGAGATAGGTTTTTTTCTAGACAACTTCATTCCTTTGAGGAAATATGTCTGGGTGATGGCCCAACCCGGGGTTCCCTTTCTAGATCTTACAAATCTTTGTTGGACATGCATGCTACCATAGACCCCCCCTTCCTAGCTAAGTGGGAAAGGGACCTACAAATCACATTTACTACTCCGCAGAAGGAACGCATACTCTTCTTCGCTCATAAATCGTCACTTTGCAGCAAACATCAAGAAATCTCCTATAAGTTGACCACACGCTGGTGCCGCACGCCGGCCGTATTGGCCAAAATATTTCCCAACCATTCTGATCGCTGCTGGCGATGTGAGCAACAAACTGGCACTCTCCTACACATCTTCTGGGAGTGCCCCAAACTACAAACTTTCTGGCAACCGGTCATCCGCTACATTCACAAATTCACAGATATTTCCTTAAACAATGACCCTGCTGCTGTGCTCCTCAACCTCACTCCCATGTCTGCAAAGCGATATCGTAAATCTCTTCTTAAACACCTACTCAGCGCTGCTAGAGCTTGCATCCCAAGTTAATGGAAGCAACAGTCTGCTCCGACTGTGGCCCAATGGTTCGCAAGGGTCAATGATATCGAACGAATGGAGGACCTCACTGCTACGATCCAGGACAAATCTGAGGAACATAAGACCAGGTGGTTTTATTGGACCCAGTTACGCTTCTCAGAGGAATACCTCCGCGAGACATAGCCAGGCCGCATTGAATACCAGAGGCTCTTGTTCCTATTCATGGCCGCTAGTTGGCCTGGGGAGTTGAGGGTGGTCCTTGCTCTCTAGGTGGACTTTTAACTCCTCCCCCACTCTTCTTCTATACCACCCTCCTTCTTTCCCTCTTCTTCATTCCCCTTTCTCACTCTCTCTTCTTCTCTTTATTCTCCTTTATTCTTTTCCTCTATTTTAATCCAAAAAAAATTGGTATGATTCGACCTCAGTCGGTCACCTAGCAGCACCCTTCCCCTATGTATAGATACTTAACTTTTCCTTGGATACTAGGAAGAATCCATAGAGCATCATAACAGTTCAGTTCCACCGTCAAGGCGAAGCCCTAGTCCTATACCCCCAGGGTATCCGAGTATCTTGTATGCTTACTGAACTGTTTCTGTTATGTAATCTTGAGTTTACTTATCTTTTGTTCAGATAATACCGGATGTCCATGTGTAGGCTACTTTGTTTACACTACATATTCTGTAAAGTTATTGTTTCATTGTATGTCGCATACCACTAAATAAAAAATTAAAAAAAAAAGATGAATTACTCCAAGTCCTTTGCGCTAAACATATCACTACCCCCTACTGTAGTTCAACTTTGTCAGACTAATTTCCCGTTTCGATGGAAAGCGGATGCCCTCACCTATCTAGGCATACAACTCCCTAGTAACCTTAAAGATCTATACGAAAAAAAAACTTCCTAGCAGAATTAAAATCTATACAGCAAGATCTCAAAAAGTGGGAGGCCCCCACCATATTGTGGTTTGGGCTGCGATTCCTAAGATGACAGTACTCCCTTGCTTATTTTATAAACCCCAAATAGTCCCAATCCACTTACCACCCTCTTTTTTCGCTACATACAAGAGAATGTGTAGGGCTTTTCTCTGGGGAACCAAGACGGCGCGTATTGGATGGGCAAAATTGGTTCTCCCAAAAACAAGAGGTGGGATAGGCCTCCCGGACCTGCAGAGATACTACTGGTCAGTACATCTGACCCGAGTAGTTGACTGGAGGCTCCACAGGTGACACAAGGGCTGGGTATTGCTAGAACAGCAAGAGCTAGCAGCAATCTCAAACACTAAGTCGTTTCCCTTCTGGGCCTATCTCCAAATAAAACATTTTCTTGACAACCCCACGAACAGAAACAACTTTGGGAAGAACCCAACAGTCTTAGAATCACTGTGTACTGGCCCTGCCCCACAGAGTCACTTGATCTCGGTGCTCTACGCGGCAATGTTCAGGGAACCCTACGTTTCTCTGCACTCAGAACACACCTATTGGGAAACCGTACTGGATGGGGAGATAGAGGAAACCAGCTGGGACCGAATACATCTATATATTCACATCGGCTCCCTCAATGTACACACACAAGAAAACGGGTATAAGATTAAGATGAAATGGTATAGTATGCCAGAAATACTTCACAAGTTTATCCCTGCGGTCTCTAACCAATGCTGGAGATGCTCTTTGTGTTCTAACTGAAGGGGGGGCTGTCTAGGGGAGATGACAGATCACTGTTCATACGATCAGTCTCTTCTCCCCTCGGAGAACCGGAAACTGTGTGTTTACACACAGATCCCGGTTCTTGGTGTGTAAGATGGATGGCGGGAGCCCGGCGGCGATCGTGACTGCCGGGCACTCGCATCAGCACTGGGGGTGAGTAGCAGGCGCGCATGAGCGCCCCTAGTGGCCACAAGGTGAAGCAACGTTGCATAATGTTTCGTCTAGTCGTGCCATTCTGCCACAGTAAAACTGCTGAGGCTGGTCGGCAAGTGGTTAATCACTACTGAGTTTTTTATTACTTGGTAAATAAGACCGAAATGTAAAAAAAAAAAAAAAAAAAAACAAGTTTTTCTGTTTCTCTTATAAAATGTTGCAAAAAAAAATTATCTTTCTTCATAAATTTAGGTCAAAATGTATTCTGCTACATTTCTTTGGTGAAAATAACCCAAATCTGCATTATTTAGTCTGTAGAAAAGTTAGAGTCCACAAACTACAGTATATTTATATGAAAATTGATCAATCCCGATATACTGACACCCTATCTTACACTTAAGGCCCGAAAATTCTAGGACACTACAAATACAGCAAAATAACCACTTTTTGGAAAGTAAACAGTTCAAGGTATTAGTAAGAGGCATGGTGAGTTTTTTGAAGTTGTAATTTTATTGTTCAAAGTATTTTATTGGTTTTCAAAAAGATAACAGAAGATATCATTACATCAGACATGTCAATTAGTGAACAGAGACATTATCCAGCCAGATAAATCTGCATATCTATAACCTAGCCAATAGTAAAACAGTCTTCAGGAAATCATTTAGCCACCTGGGGAGTTGAGTAAGACAATTACTGAATCGCCTTGGGCCCATGAATGGTAAGTAACCTATTATGCCATCTCCTCTTCCTGCACCCCAAAAGGGATCACACTGTGCCAGAGAGGAGAAAAACACCCAATATCTAGTGGCCTTAAGTCGGTTAAAGAGTAAGGTATACCCTCCAGGCTTCTAGGGAGGACTGTCTGTATTTTTAACTATCTAAACTGGTTGAAAAAGTCACTCTTATAGGGCATACACACGGTCGGACTTTGTTCGGACATTCCGACAACAAAATCCTAGGATTTTTTCAGACGGATGTTGGCTCAAACTTGTTTTGTCTACACACGGTCGCACAAAGTTGTCGGAAAATCCGATCGTTCTAAACGCGGTGACGTAAAACACGTACGTCGGGACTATAAACGGGGCAGTGGCCAATAGCTTTCATCTCTTTATTTATTCTGAGCATGCGTGGCACTTTGTCCGTCGGATTTGTGTACACACGATCGGAATTTCCGACAATGGATTTTGTTGTCGGAAAATTTTATCTCCTGATCTCCAACTTTGTGTGTCGGAAAATCCGATGGAAAATGTCCGATGGAGCCCACACACGGTCGGAATTTCCGACAACACGCTCCGATCGGACATTTTCCATCGGAAAATCCGACCGTGTGTACGGGGCATAAGAGTGACCCTGCATGGTAAATAATGTAGGAATCAATACTAACAATAATAATAAAAAAAAATTAAAAGGGGAGGGGATATGCCTCACAATTATCACTACAGATGTCCGTCTATAGGACATTGACACACCAGGACAAGTCCCAAGTTAACATGTAAAGAGGTAAGGAAAGGAAAAAGGGGGGTGGAGGGGGTGAGGAGAAGAAAGGAAGAGAAAGAGAGAACAAAAAGAGTTAGCCGTCTGCCAGTCAGTCCCTGAGTGTCGATAGTACTAGGACTGTGAATTTGAGGAGGCATCTACGCCTATGTATTTGGACCAAGGTTCCCAAGTCTTCCCAAACTGTGTTGAGGTGTCTAGTATGGAGCTCACCATCTTCTCTTGGGCCATTATCCAAGAAATTTTGCGTTTAGCCGCTATAACAGAGACCTTAGGAAGCTTCCAATCTTTGGCCAAGGTGAGTTTGGCACCAAGCAATATAAAAAATATTAATTTTTGCAAGTATTTCGGAACCCCGGGAATTAGGTGATTGAGTAAGGCCGTCAGGGGAGACTTGGGAATGGTCAGAGCTATAACTTTAGATATGATTTGAAAAATTTTGTTCCAAAAGCCTCTGATTTTGGGACAATTCCACCAAATATGCATCATGGTGCCCTTCATATGACACCCGCGGAAGCATAAAGGAGAGGCTGAGGGAAACATGAGGGAAATCCGGGAGGGGGTCAAGTACCATCTTGTGATGACCTTCAGGCTGGCTTCTATTAGTGTAATATTTAGGATACCCTTGAAGGATCTAAAGAAAGTTTTGTGCCAGTGTTCCAGATCCCAAGATTCCTGAGTATCCCTTTCCCACTCCAGTATGAACGTTGCTTTCCGACTGCTTGTTGCAAGCGAGGAGTAGATTATGGAGACCCCCCCCCCCCTCTGCTCCAGGAGTTGTCCACACCATAGTTCATATGGGTTAAATTGAGGTGGTTCAGGTTTCGAGTACCAAATCGAATGAAGAAAGTGTGACAGTTGAAAAAATCTGAACCTCTCTGAATTGGGTAGGTCCAGATGTTTAATGCAATGGGCCCTGCTGAGGTAAAGTAGTTCCCGATCGGGTACATTCCCCTGTCTAGCCACCACTGAAATGCTTTGATGTCCATGCCCGGATGAAAATCCGGATTATGGAATATGTGAGTTAATGGCTTGCTTTGTGAAACCAAAGAAGGAGACTTCCTGAGAGTGTCTCAAATCCTCAATGCCTGTGACAAGGAAGGTGATAAGATGGGAGGCCTAGTCTTTTGGGGACACCAGAGGAGAAAATCTATAGTGAAGGATGGGACTGCCTGCCTCACCATTTCTACCCAATCAGGTCTGGCTGATTTAGAATAGACCATGGATAGCTGAGCCAGTCTAGCGGCTTGATAGTACCAGAAAAAAATTAGGAAGGCCCAGTCCCCCCTTATTTCTCAGGCTGTATAAGGATTGTCTCGCAAGTCGACGACCAGATTTACCCCAAATAAATTTGAAAACCTTGCTTTGGAACGCCGAAAGGTGGTCCTTTCTTATGGCGATCGGAAGTGAGCGAAAGATATATAAGAGTCTCGGGAGAAGGGTCATTTTGACAGAGTTTATCTTGCCCAGCCAGGATAGTTGGTGAGGAGACCATTGCTTAAGATCTAATTCCAATTTTTTGTAGATGGGGGGGTAATTAGCTTGATACAGTTGTTCAAATTTAGGTGTGAGATTTATACCAAGATATCGTAGGGAAGACTCACTCCACGAAAAGCGGAAGGAGTCCTTCAGCCGAGATACCAGAGACGGTGGGAGCGATACATTGAGTGCTTGGGACTTAGCGTAGTTAACATGTAACCCTGAAATTTTAGCAAATTCATCCAGGAGCTTACATAAAACAGGTAGGGAAGTGACCGGGGACGTGAGGTAAAGAATGAGATCGTCTGCAAATAAATCACATTTGTGAATTTTAGGCCCACATCTGACCCCCCCCTATGTCTGGGTTGGTACGGATAGCAATTGCCAGTGATTCAATTGCTATCGCAAAGATAAGTGGCGATAACGAGCACCCCTGGTGGGTCCCTCTCGCAATTTTGATGGGTTCTGAAAATTGTCCTTGTAATTTAATCCTAGCTTCAGGGTTAGAGTATAGTGATTTAAGTAGCCCAGAGAATCAGGGGCCAAAGCCCCACCTTTCTAGAATGGAAAACAGGTAGGTCCAAGAGACAGAGTCAAAAGCCTTTTGTAGGTCTAGCGACAGTAACATACCCGCTTGATCATGACCACCATCCCAACCGGACTGTAGGCTAGAAACCACATCCACTGTTCTTCTGATTTGGTGAGGACCCTGCCGTCCGGGAATGAAACCAACTTGGTCCTTATCAATATAAGACCCAATGAAGGACGCCAGGTGATCAGCCATAATTTTAGTCATTATTTTAAGATCGTTATTGATTAAAGATATGGGTCTATAGTTGGTGACCTCGCCTGGGTCCTTGTCCGGTTTTGGGATGACGGTTATGAAGGCAGCGTTCAGCTGTGAGTCCAGAGGGTCCCCTTTGATTTTAGAGTTAATAAATTTGGCCAGATAAGGTGCTACGACATTCGCAAAGGTTTTATAATATGGTATGGAGAAACTGTCTGGACCCGGAGCCGAACGCCTCTTTAAGTTTTTTATTACTGCTAAGACTTCCTCAGTAGAGCCTGGGGCCTCGAGTCTGTCTCTGTGGTTCTCCGACAAGGTGGGAATCAGTAAATTATCCAAAAATTTGGTCACAGGATGAGGTCTATTTGACTTATGTTCACTATAGAGATCCGCATAGAATCCATGAAAGGCTTCCATGATTTTAAGAGGGTTCGACATGGGTGGTTGACCTGCTATTTTAATTCTGGGGAAGGTGTAAGAGTGGACACGTGGTGTGAGTTGGGAGGCCAAGAGAGACCCAGCTCTATCCCTTTTGGTAGCAGTATTTTGCCCCTTGCCATACAAAGTTTTTTTCTGCCTTGACTGTGGGCTAAATTAAGTTCAAGACGTGCTGCGTCCAGACAGGACACGGGTACACGAACTGGATCTCTCTTGTACTCCAGACAGAGTTTTTGAAAGGTCTTTTCAAGATTGTCTATGTCGGCCCTGTGTTCTCTGTTATTTGGGAGGCTATTTGGATTATTTTCCCTCATATGGTCGCCTAATGAGCCACCCATAAGGTTTCAGCCGAAACGTTAGCAGTATCGTTTTGCAGAAAGTAGTCATAAATGGTCTTTTCAATTTCTATTTTCCTAATAGGGTCCGAGATAATCGTTTCTTTTAATCTCCAATAAGGGGATTTGGTTTGTGGGGCTTGGTTGTTTATCGTTACACTCAACAAGGAGTGATCGGACCACACCGTGTCTGTGATCTGTGCTCTTTGGGCTGCCGGAATTAAGCTATTTGAGACTAGTAGATGGTCGAATCGGGCGTAAGATTGATGTGCATGGGAGAAATGTGTAAAATCTTTTTTGGTGAGGTTTAACTCCCTCCATATGTCTGTGAGGCCCTGTGAGTAAATTAATTTAGCTATCTTAGAACTGTTCCTAGTTTGGCGAATGGTTTGAGCACGGGGGGGGTTTGGATCTGTCTAGGCCCTGGTCGAAGGCCTCATTTGAGTCTCCGCCTAGGATCGTGGAGCCTTCCAGTAGGGGACCTAGTGTCTTAAACATGTTTCTGAAAAATTTTAGTTGTCCTGCATTCGGGGCGTAATAGGATACTAGGGAGAATAATCTACCCTCTATAGATCCCTTTACAAGGATATACCTCCCCTCTGGGTCCCGCAGCACCTGCTGCAATGTGAATCTACAATTCTTTGAGATGAGGACTGCCACCCCTCTGGTTTTATCTTCCGCATTAGCCAAATAAAACAAGGGGAACTGGGCATGTAGGAAATTAGGTTTGTACCGGATCGGGAAGTGTGTTTCCTGAATAAACAGGACATCAATTTTGCGGGATTTCATATAATCTAGGACTTTTCTTCTTTTAGAAGGTGAATTTAGCCCTTGGGTATTATGAGTCGCAACCCTTAACAGGGTAGACGATGAATCAGTGATAGCCATGGAGCAGAGGGGGTGGGTGTACCACCAACCCACTATTGCTTACCTGATCTACGTAGCTGTGGATATCTGAAATCAGTGCAGGGGTGGAAATCAGTTGCTTCTTGCGTGGAAAAGGGTCATCGACTAGCAGACGGCCAACTGCAAAAAGATGAAACATTAGAAAGGAGAAAGGTTGGGGAGGAGGAAGGGAGAGGAAGGAAGGGTAGTTCAAGCCCCCGAAGGGCTTGAGTGAGCAGTGAAGGCTTCGAAGCACACCACTCATCGAAAAGGAATACACGTCCAATCCCTGCATACAGGGTGGACTCCTAACCCAGGGAGGAGGAATTACCTAATCCGTGGGGTAGGGGGAGGCGCGGCATAACTGCCCCAACCTTGGCGCACCTTTAAATAAACGACATAACTAGAAAACAGAATCATTCTGATTGGAGGGATCAGGGGGCCCCGGAAGACCACCCCCCCACAGTCCCCTTCCCCCGCCCGATGAAAAGAAGAAGACAGGAGGGGGGAACGGACTCCTCAGGTACCAGCCCCAGGGGGACAGGACCGATCCCACATAGAAAGCACTTCAACAGATAATGCTAGAAAATAGAAGACTATGGAAAATAGCATCTGTAAACTTATACCTAGAACCATTAAGGGGGCAAGTGCCAAACTAAGGATTAACAGTAAACCCTGACCAAAGTCCATGAAAACCTACATTATCCTTATAACCATGGTATTAGCTCCTAGTAGAGGGGCCTATATAGGCCGAAAAGGGTACAGTTGCCAAAAAAAATAAATAAATAAAAAATAAAAAAAACTATGACAGGGGTTTGTCTACCACAGAGTCTCTCGGAGTTCAGATTGGATACTGAGGAGAGAGTGCAGTTAGAAAGTTAACAACAGGAGAAAACCCTTGACTCGTGATGTCATGGAGGTGTGGCTTCTTTGGTGCGTTTGTATTTAGGTTTGTCCCGAACAGGCTGTAGAGGGCTCGCTGGAGAAGGGCGTTTGGTAGAACCCACTGAGGAGTTGGTAAGGTCCATCGCTGACTCATGAGATGAGGTGAAGATCTAGAAGGATCCGTTCAGCCTCTTGTAGGCTGCGGAAGGAATGTGTCTTACCCCTGTAGTCAAACTTAAATGCAAAGGGGAAGGCCCATTTGTATTTAATTTCACGTTGAGACAAAATAGTAAGTAAGGGTTTCAGCGACCTCCTTTTTTGTATTGTGTACGGTGATATGTCTGCGAATACTTGTATGGCATGACCTCTGCACGTGATAGGGTGTTGATATCTACACCTTTTCATCACCTCTTCCTTCACCGAGAAGTAGTGGGGTTTACCAATATATCCCTAGGCAGGCCATCTTTCCTCGGGGGTCCCAACGTTCTGTGAGCTCGATCTATCTCCAACTTATGTGATGGAATGTCAGGGATAATCTGCTTGAGAAAGTCCTGAACTACCGATGTGGTGTCCGTAATTGATTCTGGGAGCCCCCTAATTCAGAAGTTCTCCCTTCTAGATCTATTTTCAAGATAATCGATACGAGAAAGAGCAATGTCCAGTTGATCTTGTAACACCTGGATGTGGGCAGAGTTCTGTCTGGTTTTAGAAATGGTATGGTCAAGTTTATCTTCAATAGCTTCCATCCTTGAGCCCTGTACTTGGAAGTATTCCCTGATATCTCCTGTAATTTTGGCTGCAGTTTGAGTCAAGCTTCTGTCTAATAGGGCTGACAGTTGGGAGAAGAGGTCCGGAGCTGAGAGCAGTGTGTGGGAAGGGATGTCTGTCAGCACAGGCCCAGTAGCATTTTGAGGAGAGGTAGGCCTCATGGAGTGCTGGAGCTCCTCCATTGACTGTTCAATAAGTGTTTCTGTGAATGCTGGAGAGTAGGGACATCGGCTGTTCGCAACTTCGCCGAACAGCAAACAATTTGGGGTGTTCGCGGCAAATTCGAATGCCATGGAACACCCTTTAAAAGTCTATGGGAGAAATCAAAAGTGCTAATTTTAAAGGCTTATATGCATGGTATTGTCATAAAAAGTGTTTGGGGACCTGGGTCCTGCCCCAGGGGACATGTATCAATGCAAAAAAGAGTTTTAAAAACTGACGTTTTTTCGGGAGCAGTGATTTTAATAATGCTTAAAGTGAAACAATAAAAGTGTAATATCCCTTTAAATTTCATAGCTGGGGGGCCTGAAGGGCCTGGTATGGAATTTAGGGGGACCCCCACATCATTTTTTTTTAAATTTTGGTTCGGGGTTCCCCTGTGGGGAATTCCTATGCTGTTTTTATCAATGAACTTCTATGTGTATTGTCAGACCGGCAATGCATTAATAGCCGCGAGTAGTTTTAAATGACTTTTTCCTTTGAAATGTCATTTTGCTGTCAGACTGTTCTAAACACGGGAAACATGCGCCCCTTTACAGGCATACTATAGACACCCCCCAGGTACAAATTTTTTTTTTCAATCAAAAAGGTTTTATTGCTCAAAGAACAGAGTACAGTTATGCATAAACCATAATACACATCATCCAAGTACTGGAATACCCATCAATCAAGTGATACATTTTACAACCCAAAACTTTCAACATTCGGACCATGTGTCCCGTCTAATCTCACCAAGGGCATGTTCTCCAGCTACCTCACACCTTCCTCCTCCATCCCTAGTTACACATTTTCTACAGCTTCATAGCGTATTTGTCATGTGACCTAACTCCCAGCCGTCCGGCTGATACCCTAGTCCGTCTTTGAATTTAAGCACTTCTTAACAGTCTCATCTGAACCAATTCCATGGGGCTTATGCCAGGCACATCTAGCCACGGGTCCCATAGTTTATCAAATTTTCCAGGGCTCCCCCTGTGCTGGTATATATATTTTTCCATTATAAGTGTTTTTCCCATGTGTTGTATCCATGTTGTGCACCTAGGTGGCGTAGCAGATTTCCATCCCATAAGTGCTCTTGCAAAGGCGACTCTTGTCACCTCCTCCGCTATCACCCCCTCCAAAACTCCCAGTAAGCAACACAGCGGATCTAGGGAAACATTGGTCTGGAATACCTGATTCAGTGTAGCCAAGACCTCCATCCAATACCAATGGAGTTTGAGGCAACGCCAGAGGAGGTGAATCGGGTCTCCAGCCACTGCTCTGCATCTGCCACATAATGAGTCTGGTGCTCTGCCCATTCTGTAGAGCTTTACAGGGGTATAATGTACTCTCAATAGTATATATAATTGGGAGACCTTTTGAGCCACGTTTAACGAGCAAGTGTTGACCGCTTGCAGAGCCTCTTCCCACAGCTCCCCTGAAATGGGGCCTAAACCTGCCTCCCATTGAGCTGCTGCCCTTGTGGGGTACCCCTCTAACAATGACAATAAAAACATGTTATAACATTGTGAGATTATGCCTCCTGCATCATATGGAAAACAGGCGTGGGGGACTGGGACCAGTCCATCGCTTCCCCTTGAGCTCTAACAGCGTGTTGTAATTGTACATAATAAAATAACATATTGGGAGGCAGAGAATATTTGGCTTGTAGATCCTTAAAAGAGAGCAATGTCCCATTACGAAAAACATGACTCAAATGAGTGATACCCCTGCAGCGCCATCTGGGTCCTTGTTGGATCTTGGCCAGTTCTGTGTATGTTTTATTTTCCCATAGCGGGCTATATGTGGTGAAGCCTGTCACATTTTGCAATTGTTTAGACTTATTCCATACCTTCTGGAGGAGTGTATATGTGGGCATTTGCTTGTTGGGCCTTTGGAAAAGATGGGCTTCCAATCCCTCGGGAACAGATTCCGCCCCTGTGCCAACCAGCATAAACTTAGTCGATGAGCCCATCGGCAAAGGAGCCATGGCACCTATCAAGTGCTGTAATTGTGCTGCCAAGTAGTATATCCAGGGGTTGGGGAGGGCAAGACCCCCCCTCCTTTGAATACTGTAGCTGTTCTAATTTAATTCTGGGGGGTTTGGTGTGCCACAGTAACAGCCTAAATAAGGAGTTAACCACTCTAAATATCTTCAGCGTGATAACTACTGGCGTGTTATGCAGCATGTACAAAAATTGTGGCATCAGAATCATCTTTATGAGATTAACTTTCCCTGCCAGGGACATTTTAAGTTTATTCCATACATTTATTTTATCTCTAAACCGCGATAACAAAGGGTAAATGTTCAGGCTACAAAATTCGGTAAGTTTGGGTGAAATAAATATGCCTAATGCCGCGTACACACGAGCAGACTTCACAGCAGACTTTGCTCGGCGGACTTTTCGACTGACTTTATGACGGACTTTCCGAATGAACGGACTTGCCTACACACAATCCACCAAAGTCCGTCGAATTCGTACGTGATGACGTACGACCGGACTAAAACAAGGAAGTTTATAGCCAGTAGCCAATAGCTGCCCTAGCGTGGCTTTTTGTCCGTCGAACTAGCATACAGACGAGCGGACTTTTCGACCGGACTCCAGTTTGACAGATAGATTTAAAACATGTTTCAAATCTAAGTCCGTTCAACTTTTGAGAAAACAAAGTCCGCTGGAGCCCACACACGATCGAATTGTCCGATGAAATCCCGTCCGCCGGGCAAAGTCTGCCGTAAAATCCGCTCGTGTGTACGCGGCATAAGTATTTGAAGGTGGATACTATGGGTATCTGGCTTGGAGGTCTCTCATTGGTTACCGGCGATCCATCTATAAACATTAAAGCTGATTTAGTCCAGTTGATAGTGAGGCCCGAAAAGTGGCCAAACTCCGTTATAAAGGGACATTACCTGATCCAGGGACCCCTCCGCATCTTCCAAAAATAAAAGCATGTCGTCGGCGTAAAGCAGTTCATGCAGTTCGCCATACCGAAATCCCCTAATCTGTGGGCATTCTCTCACCTGCGCCGCAAGGGGCTTAATGATCAGCGCAAAGAGCAGGGGAGACAGAGGGCACCCTTGTCTAGTCCCCCTACCCAGTCCGAAGGCATGCGACATCCTATCTGCCATGCGTATGGCTGCCCGTGGTGTGTCATACAGCAGCCTCACCCATCGGATGAACCTGGGCCCAAACCCAAACTTGGCCAGGATCGCCCACAGATACCTCCAGCACACACTGTCAAACGCCTTGTTGGCGTCAAGAGACAACAGGGCTCTGCGACCGGTTGACTCAAAGGGGGTCTGCATGTTTAAGTATAGTCATCTAAGATTGGTCGCTGTAGACGTTCGAGGCATAAAGCCTTCCTGATCTGAATGGACGATTGACCTGACTATCCTGTTAACCCGCATGGCCAGTACCTTAGCTAGTATTTTAATGTCGCTCTGTAACAGCGATACAGGCCTATAGGAGCCGGGATCTAAAGGGTCTTTACCAATTTTAAGCAGTAGTATGATATTGGCCTTAGTCATGGTGGTGGGCAGCTTTCCCAATTTAAAGGAGGCGTTGAATACTTCTAGCAGTTTGGGTAATATTACTTTGCCATATTGGGTATAAACCTCCATGGGAAGCCCATCGTCCCCCGGGGCCTTACAAGTAGGAAAGGAGGCTGCAGCCTCCCTCAGCTCGTCCAGCGTGATCGGTGCTTCCATCTCTTCCCGCACTTGGTTGGTCAAAGTTGGAAGTGTTATTGTGCCCATATATGTCTGCAGTTCCTTGTCTGTGTAGTTGTCACATGGTTTGTATACCTCAGCATAAAAAGATGCCAGTTCATCTATAATTTTCTCCGGATCATTCACCAGACGTCCCAAAGAGCTACGTATCGCTCCTATAGTGGGGGACGACTGTTGAGATCTGGCTATGCTAGCCAACAGTCTACCAGTCTTTTCACCTTCTTCATAAAATGCTTGTTTGGTGAAAAACCATTTGTGTTCCGCGGCGGAGGATCTCAACTGGTCCAGAGACTCCTGAGCCGATATCCATGCCTCCCTCGAGGACTCTGATGAGTCTAGAACAAATGCAAGCTCCAATTGCTTCACCCGGTCTTCCACCTGCACCAATAAGGCTGAGGAGTTGTGTTTTATGTCTGCTATTTCAGCTATAAATGTACCTCTTAGGAAGGCCTTAAAGGCATCCCATCTCATTAGTAAGTCAGTTTGTCTCTGGTTGTCAGAAAAGTATTGTTCTATCTGTTTCACTATTCTATCATGGGAAGTAAAAAGTTTTAACCAAAAGGCATTCAGTTTCCATGGTGCTCTAGGTAGGGAGGTCGCCGGTCTGGTGATAAGATATGCGGCCAATGGGGAGTGATCAGAGACCCCCCGAGGGAAATATTCCACCTTATGCAGAATACTTAAAAGTTGCGGGGACCCCACGCACAGGTCTATATGGGAGAGTGACCCATGGGTTTTGGAGAAGCATGAGAATTGTTTGGTCGTGGGATGTTTAGCTCTCCACAAATCCGTCTACCCCACCTCTAACAGCAATCTACTCAAAATGGTACCTCTGCTCCCAGAAGGCGGTTGAGCTGGGGGATGCCTGTAAAGCCTGGGATCAAGGTAGCCATTAAAGTCTCCCATAATCATTATAGGGACATCAGGTTTGTCAACCAGGTAAGTCAAGAGGAGCTGCAGTACCTCCCTAAAGAATGGAGGAGGTATGTACACAAACACCAATATCAACGTCAAGGTATACAATCTGCAATGTAAAAATATAAATCTACCTAGAGGATCTATAACTGTGTCCAATTCCTGGTAGGCCAAGGATTTTTGTACCAGCACACTCACTCCACGGGAGTATGCAGTGTGAGTGGAGTGGTATGCCTTGCCCACCCAGGAATATTGCAGAGAACAAACCGTGTCCCTTGTTAGATGAGTCTCCTGGAGGCTCACTATAGCGGGGTGAAACTTTTTCAGTCAGGTGCTTATCATAGTGCGTTTCAAGGGATCATGGACACCACGGACATTCCACGTTACAACCGGAGTGTTCACCATTTTTGGTGAAGTAAGGTGTTATGTCCAGGGTTAACATGCCTCTTCGCCCCCATCTCAGGTAGTAAAGAGTCAGTGTGCATCCCAGAAACACAGAGTTTCCTGGTGCAATGTTCGGCATTGGTTTGATATGATGACATGAGGCATTTGTGGAAGCATATACGTAATAGTTCCAAATGGAAATGTGTCATTCTGAGCAATAAGAATGTGTATAGCAGTCCTAAACCGGTTCTTCGGGTGTAGGCAACTGTTCCGCTCAGGTCAGAGGGGGATTCCCTTATTCCACCTTCACACCCTAAAACGTGTTGTAAACTTGTGCCAACCGAGCACCTTTTAACCAGCCCCTTCAACTGGGGTAAATTGAGTTTCCAAAAAGTTCCTGTGGGTATAGCTATCCCACAGTAGAGTCAGTTATTTCTTAGTGAATCTCTTGTGAACAATGCTCTTGTCAAGCGCTAACTTTGAAAAATATAAACAGTGTCCCGCATTGTAAATTGTAGACTCTAAACATCTATTAGTTACATACCGACCCCTTGACTCCATGTAACGGCAATCAGTCTCCCATGTCGGCCTCTCTGTGCCTCCTGAGATCCTGTTCATTGCGGTCCAGCCAGGCGGACGCTTCAGATGCAGATTCAAAGTAGGTTGACTGCCCTCTGGCCGTGATGCGTAGTTTGGCCGGGTACAACATGGCATAGGTGACTTGGATCCTCTGCAGTCACTTCTTCATCTCAGCAAACTTGGCCCTCTTGCGCTGCACCTCCGCCGAGAAGTCAGGATAGAATGATACTTTGGTTCCATTGTAGTGCACTGCGCCTCTTTCCCTGGCCAATCTAAGTATTATTTCTCTGTCCTTATAGTTCAGGAGCCTGGCCAGCATGGATCTAGGTGGGTTACCCGGGGAAGGGGTCTTGGCGGTGTATGGTGGGCCCGTTCCACCGCGAACAGCGTGGTGAAGGCATCTTTGCCAAATATGTCCTGTAGCCATGCTTCTGTGAACGCCGTGGGGTCCCCGCCCTCCACCTTCTCCGGGAGCCCCACAATGCGCACATTATTCCTCCTGAGACGGTTCTCGATGTCGTCAGTTTTGCCGTTGGCTTGCGCTGATTGCTGTAGTGCACTCCTGGTATCCCTAGTGAGGGGAGGTAGCATATCCTCTACCTCACTGATCCTGCCCTCTACTGCTGTGGTTCTCTCCCTGATCTTTTGGATGTCATGGCGCAGGAGAGACACTGTTTCTGTGAGGTTTCCAAACTGCACTTTCAGTCCATTAACAGACGCTGTGCAGTTCTGCACTGCCCGTAGGATGTCACTCAAAGTAGACTGCTGTGTCTCTTCCTGCGGGGAGTCAGCACCGTCTGGACTGAGGATCAGGGAGCCTTCTAAAGGCAGCGTGTCATCTAGTGCCATGGCGCCATCTTGCCCATCAGTCTCCAGTGCTAGTGACTTCTGTAATGGGGGGAGAGTGCCGCTCGGTCCCTGCATCTTCTGTGCATAGTACAGCATGTCCCTGGGCTGCTCCTTCCCCAACTGTTTCACTGACTTTGTCATCTTACCGCTCGGTTCCTGTGCCTTGTCCATGCTGCGCGCCACACGCTGAGGCAGAGGAGAGCCGGCACCATTTTGGCCTTCCATGGCCGCCGCTGCTTCTTTCTCCCCCTTGCGGGTCATCATGGGCTCCTGTGACTGTTCGCCAACACTGTGGGGCTTCCTGCAGAGTCACGCTGTGCAGGTGAGTCAGTTGTAAGTACGGATCTGTAGCGGGTTTAGGATCTAGGTAGGATCAGTAGCGGGAGCTCCGTGTATAGCGTCCGCTCACATGCCCGTCCAGGCTACGCCCCCCCAGGTACAAAATTTAAAGGGATATTACACTTTTATTGTTTGACTTTAAGCATTATTAAAATCACTGCTCCCAAAAAAACGTCAGTTTTTAAAACTTTTTTTTTTGCATTGATCCATGTCCCCTGGGGCAGGACCCAGGTCCCCAAACTCTTTTTATGACAATAACTTGCATATAAGCCTTTAAAATTAGCACTTTTGATTATTCATGTTCGTGTCTCATAGACTTTAACGGTGTTCGCGTGTTCGAACAAAGTTTTTTCCTGTTCGCATGTTCTGGTGCGAACCGAACAGGGGGGTGTTCAGCTCATCCCTACTGGAGAGTGAGCCATAGGCTTGGGGTTACTCACTGGGGTCCCAGGAAGGTGAGAGCGGGTCACTGCAGCATAAGACAGCCTGTCTCCAGGGCTCTCCTCAGCGCTTTGTATGCTAGGCAGCATGGCGCCCGCCATCTTGGATTCGGCCCGCTCCGCCGAGGCTCTGAATAGCGGCTCTAGGTCTCTCCTGGATGATCCCGTAGACATGGGCTAGTGCCCCAGCTATTCCGCCAGCAGATGAGGTGGGTCTCATGGCTCCCGGGGTCCCGAATACCCCGCTATGAGCGCCGGGTGATTAAGGCAGTGCTCCAGACTTAAGCAGCCATCTTGGAGCAGTCCGCGCATTTGCCCTTTGAAGTTGTAATTTTTAGTTACAATTATTTGGAAAATGAAGAAATAAAAAAAACCCCAAGAAATCCACATTATCATGTAACTGATGTGGTGGTGAATGGGCACACTGACTGGTAACAGTAAGGTAAAAAAAAAAAAAAAACATTTTTTTTTCAATTTAAAAACAAAAAAATTTGTTTTGTTTTTTTTACATTTTTTTAATTAGAACACATTGTGACCAGAGCAATACAGTGTTACCATAGTAACACTGTACTACTCTGGGGATGTGATCAGGATTTTTTTTACACATTATGATTGCTTATACCAATTAAATTCATTGGTAAAAGCAACCATTTTTACTGAATGAAACTGTTTCATTCAGTGTCTTTTTTGTGATTAGCTGTGATTGGTCCAAGCTAATCACAGGGTGCAGATTGGCTGTGATTGTAATCACTGTGGCCAATCACAGCTTGCAACACAAAATTGTATAGAATGGATGGCATGAAAAGAAGCCATCCATTGTTTACAATTGTAAATGTGATCTGCTGTGATTGGTCACAGTAATCACATGGTGTTGGCAGTGGGCCGATACAGTGATCATTCATTGGTTGCATCCAGTGGACACAGCTGGTGACTAGGGATGAGCCGAACACCCCCCTGTTCGGTTCGCACCAGAACATGCGAACAGGAAAAAAGTTTGTTTGAACACGCGAACACCGTTAAAGTCTATGGGACACAAACATGAATAATCAAAAGTGCTAATTTTAAAGGCTAATATGCAAGTTATTGTCATAAAAAGTGTTTGGGGACCTGGGTCCTGCCCCAGGGAACATGGATCAATGCAAAAAAAAGTTTTAAAAACGGCCGTTTTTTCAGGAGCAGTGATTTTATTAATGCTTAAAGTCAAACAATAAAAGTGTAATATCCCTTTAAATTTCGTACCTGGGGGGTGTCTATAGTATGCCTGTAAAGGGGCGCATGTTTCCTGTGTTTAGAACAGTCTGACAGCAGAATGACATTTTGAAGGAAAAAACTCATTTAAAACTACCCGCGGCTATTGCATTGCCGACAATACACATAGAAGTTCATTGATAAAAACGGCATGGGAATTCCCCAAAGGGGAACCCCCGAACCAAAATTTAAAAAAAAAATGACGTGGGAGTCCCCCTAAATTCCATGATTTCTCCCATAGACTTTTAAAGGGTGTTCCGCGACATTCAAATTTGCCGCGAACACCCCAAATTGTTCGCTGGTCGGCGAACTTGCGAACAGCCAATGTTCGAGTCGAACATGAGTTCAACTCGAACTCGAAGCTCATCCCTACTGGTGACAGATCAAGCTGCTGCATGGCCCATTCTGGGAGAACAGCATATGACTTCCTCCCAGAACAACAGTGCTCCTGTGGGTGTTACAGCTTCCATTCCTATAACAGTTAAAAATCCTGGTGGGGGCAACCCCATATCACACAAAACTAGTGCTTCTGCTCTAAAGCTTGGTTATGGACTTGCACAATCAGGTTTGCATACATTTAATTTTAGATGTTTACGCAGACCTGGTTAAGCTTATAACCTTCCTGTAGAGAATTTGTATCAGTTGGACGGGTCTATGTTTAAAGTATATTTGCAGTCAAATTTGAGAAAAACCCACCATATGGTTGTTATGTGTTCCCATTCACACAGCTTCCTAGAAAAGGAAAAGCCCTCATAAGTGACTTCAAGATTATTTGAACAATGTGAAAGGGAGGTTTTCCTAGGGACAAGCTTATTCTCCTCTGATTGACATACAATGTCAAGAGCATAGCTTCCAAACCTTTAACCCTTTGTTAGAAGAGGCAGTATTAAAATGTAGTTCTTCAATTGATAGTTAAGATCTGTCTGCACAGTTTAGACATATATAATGACAAAACACAGCTGTCCAGCCCCTCATATACAAAGAGAACTAGTAGGTTTTTACAGTGATGGAATTTCCAGAACAGGACATCTGATAAAGGTAAACTGCATTTTTTTTGCATTATGCTATGTGAATGAGAACATGTAACTCATAAAATAGATGTTTGGGATTTGGTTGCAAAAGTGGAAAGACACTTTATGGTTTTGGGTACCCTACACACAAGTCAAATTGATGGCTTACTATAGGGAAAATTAATTGACTATATATTTCTACTGTTCCCACCCTGTGGTGCCAGATCCGTACATGCTAAATAACCAATTAGGGAAGAGATTACAAGTATATGCAGTGCATGTATGTCTGCAATTCAGCTACAGGGCAGAAATAATGTTATAAAAAATGAAATTAACCAATTGGAACCTCCAATTAAACATTAAAGCTAGAGTCCTTACCTATATGCATATGAAAAGTGGATATATTAAAAAGGTTCCTATATGATGGACCCAAGCAGAAAATATGACAAAATAATATTAATAAAACATTATCATCTTTATTACTATATGTGATAAATAAAGTTTAGGTAAAAGCGATAACAATAAATTTAGCAGGGCCCCGCTGTATATACATAAATCATTATAAACATAACATATATTAAATTTTGTAGGTGATATTAATGGCAAAGCTACTAAATACACTGCTAATTAAACAACAAATTGTAGGCATTCGGTGCAAATATATTGCAAATCAACAGCAAAGTATAGAAAGCTCTCCACAATGGCCTTTCAAAAATACATCAGTATGATAGGAAAGGCATTATTAGAGTACTAGTACAAAATCTTGTAGAACACCAATTAAAGTAATTGTAGCAATACTTGTTTGATGGACACCACTAGAAACCGCATCAGCCATATTATTGCACATAAAAGTTCAAGAGAGATGTTCCATAAAGCAGCATAAATTGAATCCAGCAAGAATGGAGATATAATTCAACTATCTTGCTCCATGGTACAGGGGCCATCATTAATTATTAACTGTGTATTGATGAGCTGCAATGGTTTTTAAAGTGTTGCCTATGAACACTTTTTGGTACCCTAGTTTTCCTCCATTTTGAGGGCAAGTGAAATTTTGCAGTTTGGCATATTTATTTTTTGTTATTTGCAATCACATCTTTTATTTTTTTTTTTAAAGTATTATATATTGTATTGTATTTCTTTGCACTACAAATAATTTGAGTGCATATTTTTTTACTCAAAAAATATAGATTTGATAAACAGTAGCGCAATTATCATGTGGCATGAAAAGTTGTAACTGCCCCCATTGTAGCAATCGAAATAGTTCTCCACCACTTTTTACCAGCCATTTTACAACTGTGTTCTACACTGTCTGTAATCTCTGCAGCTATTTTGAATACTCCTCTAGTCAAGAGTCAAACACCTACAGTTTCAAACCAAATGGCTCTGTATAAAGTTTCAACAAAAGCCATACAGAAAGTAAGCTGCCACTGCTGGACCTCTTTAATAAAAAACCCTGTAAAAAATATTATGGCTGTAATGATTTATCTTTTTATATGTCTGCTTGTAAATTAGAGTTTATGCAAAAAAATTAGAAAAACATATAAAAGCATTTGATAAAATTTCAATAAATCATGAAAAAAAAAAATCACTAAAACAATTAATGTTACCTTTTAATTCATCGTCAATAAACATTATGATTTTGTAAATAAAAAAATAAATTTGTGAGTTAAATAATTAATTGGCTTTATCTTTATTATTAATATTATTTTTGTTGATATACTTTATTGCTTTATCTCCCCATTATATTGTGTAATTATGTTACTGCTTTTTAAATAAAGAACATCTGAATAATGTTGTAAAACTAAAAGTAAATAGAATAAAAATGCTGCATGAATCAGCCCCAATTCATATTACATGGAATGCAATCTAAGATGTGCTATTAACCAATTGCCGACCGCCTCACTACGATATACGTCGACAGAATGGCACGGGCAGGCAGAGTAACGTATGGGTACGTTACTCCCCTCCCGCGGGCAGGGGGCATGATCGCTGCTGATGTCGACCTCCCCCAGTGCCAGAGGTGGTCGGCATCGTTCCAGGAGTGATCCGTCCTGAGAGGGAGGCCACTGATTCATGGCCTCTCCCTCACGATCGCTCCTGGTGAATGAGAAGCTTCCTCTGCTTCTGAACTGTAAACAGAAGCAGAGGAAGTGATGTCATCTTTCCTCATGAAGCCTTTTTGTTCCTGCTTCCGAGGAGAGAAGACAGTCTACATCTACAGTGAGTCTGCACCAGCACTACACTAACACTAGCACACATAGGCACATAAACCCCCCCCCGATCTCCCCTTGTCACAGTGACACCAATAGCAGTTTTTTTTTCTTACTGATTACTGCATTGGTGTCATTTGTGACTGTTATAAGTGTTAGGGCAGTTAGTGGTAGGCCCCTTTAGGCCTAGGGTACCCCCCTAACCAAGGTTTAACCCTTTGATCACCCCCCAGTTAACCCTTTCATCCCCCGTTGCCAGTGTCACTAAGCTATCTTTTTTCTGATCGCCGTATTAGTGTCACAGGTGACGCTAGTTAGCCAGGTAGGTATTTAGGTTCACCGCCTGCTTTTTATAGTGTCAGGTACCCCCATATACTACCTAATAAAGGTTTTAACCCCCTGATTGCCCCCTAGTTAACCCTTTTCACCAGTGATCACTGTATAAGTGTTACGGGTGACGCTAGTTAGTTAGTTTGTTTTTTATACCCGCCGTTTATTACCCAATAAAGGTTTAACCCCCTGATCATCCGGCGGGTGATATCAGTTAGGTTTTAGGTTCAGTTAGGGTCTGTGTTGCCCCAGGCAGCGTCAGATTAGTGCCAGTAGCGCCAACACCCACGCACGCAGCATACACCTCCCTTAGTGGTATAGTATCTGAACGGATCACTATCTGATCAGATCTATACTAGCGTCCCCAGTCCAGCATCGATCGATCACTGTCACCTACAAAACACTAAACACATAACTGCAGTGTTCGCAGACAGTCAGGTGCTTTTTTACCTGTGAGTCTCACTACTGTACCAGTAAATTTAGAACCCAAAATTGCAAATCGAAGGTACAGTAGTGAAGAAGCCTTGTCACGACTAATACTCACCGAGGCCAAGATGCCGAGAGCGGCTCGCCCTTACGACCACGCACACCCAAGCCCCTGGAGATGATACAGGGAGTTGGGGGCACGCGGAGGCACGGGCTTCCGGTAGCTGCAGGATATCAGGAAGGCCTGCTAGAAGTCCTGGTTATTATTGGAGAACACCGGCGGGTGCCGTTCAGGACCGGGGAACTGAGGAACAGAAAGTTCGTTAAGCAGGGAAAGGTCAGAACCGGGGTATCAGGCAGATCAGAGTCCGTTAAGCAAGCAGAGGTCAGAACCGGGGTATCAGGCAGATCAGAGTAATCCGTTAAACAGGCAGAGGTCAGGGGTATCAGCACAGATAGACAGGAACAAGGAACTAGCAATGGTTCAGGTAGACAGGAACAGCTGACGACAAACCAGCAACCCGACCGGGTGCTGGAGCCGTCAGAAGTAGCCTCCCCGGCAAGCGCATTAGCGTGACGCGCTACCAGGCACCCGCACGGGCGACGGCGCGCACACGGGGACCCCCAGTGTACCCGTGCACGCTGCACCATCGGGCCGCAAACGGGTGTACGTCTCAGCGCTAGCCCACTGCGCATGCGCCCCAAAGCCCGGCGGACGGAGGTGACCTGCGTCTCCTGACAGTGCCCCCCTCCTAAGGGCGGACACTGGACGCCCAGGCTGGACATCAATTCCGGATGGTTTCGATGAAAGGCTTGAATTAAACGTGGTGCATGTAGGTTCCTTGCGGGCTCCCAAGAATTGTCCTCAGGTGGGTATCCTTTCCACTGGATCAGATACTGTAGTTGCCTGCCCCTCTTCCTACAATTAAGGATGAACTCGTTCTCTCCGTCTACCCTGATTGGTGGAGGAGGAAACTCTCCTCTTTCTGGAAAAGCACTGGAACCACAGGCTTCAGCAGGGATACATGGAAGACAGGATGGATCCTGTACGTTTTTGGTAGTGCTAGCTCCATGGCCACAGGATTGATAATTCTTTTGATAGGGAAAGGACCAATGAACTTGGGTCCCAGTTTCCGAGATGGCACAGGTAGTTTAAGATTGGTGGTGGATAACCAGACATCTTCCCCTATATTAAACGTTGGATTCTCCTTCCTACCCCGGTCATACTGCTCCTTGTAATCCCTTTAAGCTTTCTGTAACATGTCTTGGATCCTCTGGAAATTAGATTGTAAGGAGGTTATCCTGTCGTGAACTGCAGGGACTGCTATCTCAGGAATATCGGTAGACAGAAACGTAGGGTGGAATCCGCAATTTGCCCAGAAAGGCGTTTGGTTGGTAGCTGCGTGAACGGAATTATTATACGCGAACTCCGCATACGGGAGAAGACTTGCCCAATCATCCTGGGATCCTGAGCAGAAGCAACGGAGGTATTGCTCTAAGGTCTGGTTCGTCCTCTCCATTTGACCTTTGCTCTGAGGATGGTAAGCTGATGAGAGGCAAACTTTGATATCCAGGGCTTTGCAGAGCTCCTTCCAGAATTTAGACGTAAATTGCACGCCCCTATCCGACACTATGCTCCTTGGTATGCCATGGAGCCTGATGATTTCCTTCAGAAAAGTATTGGCCATCTCCACGGCAGAAGGAGTGCCCTCCATGGGCAAAAAGTGAGCCATCTTGGAGAGACGGTCGACCACAACAAAAATAGTGGTAAAGCCTCCCGAGGCTGGCAAGTCCACGATGAAATCCATGGACACGTTGCACCATGGTCGTTCTGGAATGGGCAGGGGTTTGAGCAGACCCCAGGACTTAGTGTTTTGGCCCTTGTTCCGCTGGCAAAGAGGACAGGAGGCCACATACTCCCTGCAATCCCGTCTCCACCTAGGCCACCAGAAGGAGCGAGAGATCAGCTCAGATGTTTTCCTTATTCCAAAGTGCCCTGCCAGTTTATGGTCATGGCACATTTTAAGGGTTAATGACCGTGTCTCCTGAGGTACAAAAATTTTCCCCCGGATCCAAAAAAAATTCCCATATTTTTTCAAGGAATGTACCTCTGGTTCCATACATGAGTTAGACGAGGCTTTGATGGATGACATTAAGTCCGCCTGCGACAGCCCAAGGAAGTTTTGAGGAGAGAGGATTGTGCTCGGTTCCGGGGTTTGGGGATCAGCCGAGAACATCCGAGAGAGGGCGTCTGCCTTTCCATTCTTTGCACCAGGTCTGTAGGAAATATGAAAATTAAAGCGAGAGAAGAAGATGGCCCAACGGGCTTGTCTGGGTTTGAGTCGTTTTGCTGTCCGGAGATATTCAAGGTTCTTGTGATCTGTAAAGATCATCACTGGGTGGAGTGCCCCCTCAAGCAAATATCTCCATTCCTCCAGGGCGAATTTTATGGCCAGCAGCTCCCTGTCACCCACATCGTAATTTAATTCCAGCGGGCTGAGTCTCCGGGATGCAAACGCAACGGGATGTAGGATGGCTTTAGGTCCCGGTCTTTGGGAAAGAATTGCTCCTGTTGCGATCTCCGATGCGTCCACCTCCAGTACAAATGGCTGAGAAGGGTCGGGGTGACGAAGAATTGGAGCGGAACTGAACAGGGTCTTCAATCTCAGAAAGGCTTCCTGTGCGGCTTGGGACCACCAGAATGAACCGTGCTGGCGGGTTAGCTGGGTAATAGGTGCCACTATGGCAGAGAATCCAACAATAAATTTCCGGTAGAAGTTGGCAAATCCTATAAACCGTTGGACTCCTCTTTTATCAGCTGGGGCTGGCCACTCCTGGATAGCTTGTATCTTTTGAGGGTCCATTGCGACCCCATTTGCTGATATTATGAACCCCAGAAATTGCACGACTGGTTTTTCGTACTCGCACTTCTCCACTTTCAAGTAGAGCTTGTGTTGCTTCAGTATGGTAAGAACCTTCCTGACGTGCCCCTTGTGTAGCTCAATCGTGGGGGAGAAAATTAGTATATCGTCCAAATAGACCACAAGGAAATCATCCAGGTATTCTCAGAATATATCATTTACTAGGTGTTGAAAGGTGGCTGGAGCATTACAAAGCCAGAATGGTATCACCAAGTACTCGAAGTGTCCAAATCTGGAAATGAAGGCCGTCTTCCATTCATTACCGGCCCTGATTCTGACAAGGTTATAGGCACCCTGGAGATCTAATTTGGAAAATACTTTAGCTGATCGGAACCGTTGGAACAGCTCCGGAATGAGCGGCAGTGGGTACCTATTCTTGATGGTTATGTTATTAAGCTGCCGGTAGTCCACACAAGGTCTAAGGGAGCAGTCTTTCTTCCCAACAAAGAATATACCCGCTCCGGCAGGTGAGGACAAGGAACGGATGAACCCCTTCTTCAGGTTCTCGTCTATATATTGTTTGAGAGCCTCCAGCTCAGTCTCCGAGAGGGGGAATATACGACCGAACGGGATCTCCGACCCCGGCAGCAGGTCAATTGGGCAGTCATAGGGTCGATGAGGTGGTAGGCGATCAGCCATTTGATTGCTGAAGACTTCCTGGAAATCAAGATATTCATGGGGAACATGTTGAGGGTTATTTGATGGAGCAGTAACCATAGCACAGACTTCTGGAGCCAAAGGGAGGCAATGTTGAGAGCAATATGGAGAGGGAAACGAAACCGCCTTAGTACTTCATTGGATCTGTGGATCGTGAGCCTGTAGCCAGGGCAGGCCTAGAATGACTGGAAACATGGGAGCGTGAATGAGGTCTAGGCGTAGGAGCTCTTGATGCCCGGAATCGGTAGTTACTAGAATAGGTTGGGTCTCCTGGGTAATTGGACCTGAACTAGGGAGAGACCCATCAGCCAGATGTACTCGTAAATGTTGAGCTTTGGTTTGCAAGGGGACATGCAGGTTGTGGGCCAAGGCAGCATCCATGAAGCAGCTACATGCACCCGAATCAATGATGGCTGGCAAGCGGGACTCCCCTTCCGGTAGCTGTAGAGAAACAAACGACATTACGTAAGATTTAGGAGCATTGTTGTCTGGGCCATTCATCAATTTTGGCTGAAAGAACTTACTGGGCCTTATCGGGCAGTTGCGCAGGAAGTGTCCGGCCCCCCCACAATAGAGACACAATTTGGACTGCCGTCTGCGTTGCCTCTCTTCTGAGGTCAGTGGTGCCCAGACCAGGCCAAGCTGCATGGATTCTGCCTCGGGAGGTGTAGTAGAACCAGCTGCCATAGGAGATGGTGACTGTACAGGTAGGGATCTCAACGGCGTGGACTTTGGAACCGTTCTGAACGACGTTCCCGCAACCGTCTGTCCAGTTTTGTGGCTGCCTGTATTAATTCCTCCAAGGAAGCGGGAGTCTCCATCCGGGCTAACTCATCCTTGAGGAGTTCGGACAGGCCTTGACGGTACTGATAGCGCAGGGCCGGCTCGTTCCAGTTCGTATCGGCCGCCCATTTACGGAACTCCACCGTATAATCCTCAATTGGTCTCCTTCCTTGGGACAGGTGGTGCAGGATGGCTTCAGCTGTAGCCATACGCTGCGGGTCATCATAAAGCTGGGACATACTCTCGAAGAAGGTATCGATTGTATTTAGCACTTGACTTCCCGTTCCATCAAGCCGTGGGCCCAGGCCGGAGGTTCTTCAGACAGCAGGGAGATCGCAAATCCCACCTTGACCACCTCTGATGCGAAGGTTCGGGGCTGGAGGGCGAAATAGAGAGAACATGCATTCTTAAAAGCCCTAAATTTCTTACGGTCCCCTGAGAACCGTTCGGGTGTAGGGACCCTGGGTTCCGGAAGCGCCATGACAACTGTGGGACTGGCGGTAGCCTGGTGAAGCGGACCTTCACTGCTGGGTGCGGGAGCTGGGGCGGCAGAAGGGAGTGGCCCCGTAAGCTGTTGGAGGCAGTTGTCAATTTGAGTATATCCCTCTTGTAGTTTCTGCACCGAGTCGGCCAGGGTGGAAACCTGCTGACACAGGATCTCCAAGGGGGAGCGCGCACTGTCGGCCTCGGACATCTGGCTGGTTTGTACTGTCACGACTAATACTCACCGAGGCCAAGATGCAGAGTCTCACTACTGTACCAGTAAATTTAGAACCCAAAATGGCAAATCGAAGGTACAGTAGTGAAGAAGCCTTGTCACGACTAATACTCACCAAGGCCAAGATGCCGAGAGCGGCTTGCCCTTACGACCACGCGCACCCGAGCCCCTGGAGATGATACAGAGAGTTGGGGGCACGCGGAGGCACGGGTTTCCGGTAGCTGCAGGATATCAGGAAGGCCTGCTAGAAGTCCTGGTTGTTATTGGAGAACACCGGCGGGTGCCGTTCAGGACCGGGGAACTGAGGAACAGAAAGTCCGTTAAGCAGGCAAAGTTCAGAACCGGGGTATCAGGCAGATCAGAGTAATCCGTTAAACAGGCAGAGGTAAGGGGTATTAGGCAGGCAGAACAATCCGTTAAACAGCCAGAGGTCAGAGGTATCAGGCAGGCAGAGCAATCTGTTAAACAGGCAGAGGTCAGGGGTATCAGGCAGGCAGAGCAATCCTTTAAACAGGCAGAGGTCAGGGGTATCAGCACAGATAGACAGAAACAAGGAACTAGCAATGGTTCAGGGAGACAGGAACAGCTGACGACAAACCAGCAACCCGACTGGGTGCTGGAGTCATCAGAAGTAGCCTCCCCGGCGAGCGCGTCAGTGTGACGCGCTACCGGCACCCGCACGGGCGATGGCGCGCACACGGGGACCGCGTGCACCTGCGCGCACCGCACCATCGGGCCGCGAACGGGTGTATGTCTCAGCGCTAGCCCACTGCGCATGCGCCCCGAAGCCCGGCGGACGGAGGCGACCTGCATCTCCTGACAAGCCTACATGTTTCTGAGCATGACAGTTAGTGAAGAGGAAGTCACTTATCTGTCAGATTTAGGCTCAGAATACGATCCTGTAGACGACAGCGAATCCATGACAGATAGCTCTGACAACGGAGTTGTGGTCCCTGCCAAGGTCAGGCATACCAGACCTTGATCTTCTTCTGCTGTTGAGGTGCAAGAACCGCAGTGCACTCGTATGGAGCAGAGAAGTACTAGTGCTGCTCATCCTTCTGGTGAACTGGCAAGCATCAGTGGCCTAGTACACCCTGGTCGTAGCCAAACCAGTACTGCAGTAACACGTGGTGACGTGGCGAGTACCATAAGTTCAGTTCAAGCTGGCGAGGGGGCAAGCACAAGTAGTGTCCCGCTGCCACCAAGACGACAAAGACAGGCCTGTCTAGCCCATAGTTCCCTTCCTGCTGCAGTCACCAATCCTAATTGAGAACCCACCACTTCTGCAGCACCCATGCTTCCCCCATTCACTGGCCAACCCGGCATTCAGGTGGAAACAGTTGACTATAAATCACTTGATTTTTATTCGCTGTTTTTCACCGAAGATCTCTATAGATCTATTGTGGACCAAAGTAATTTGTATGGTCAATACATCGCCGCTAATCCCCAGTCCTCCCTTGCTAGAGATTGGAAGCCAATTACGGTTTCCTAGACCTTTCTGGGCCCATTCCTCGACATGGGCATAGTTAAAATGAGTACGTTGTGGTCATATTGGTCCACTGACCCATATACCATATGTGTTCTCTGCCTCCATGACCAGGGCACGATACGAGCAGATCTTGCGGTTCATGCATTTCAACAACAATGAACTCTGTCGTCCTCGTGGAGACCCTGGATATGATCAGCTCTACAAAATTTGGCTCCTCGTAAACCACTTCAACCAACATTTTGCAGACTTGTTTACTCCCCATCAAGTTGTATAAGTTGATGAGTCCCTGATTAAGTTTTCTGGCCGCTTGTCTTTCAAACAGTATCTTCCCAGCAAGCGTGCCAGATACGGGGTCAAGATGTATAAGCTTGTTACTTTGTTTTATTGTTAACCATCATTTGCTTAGCAGGTACACCATTTATTTACAGCACAGATTTAATTATCTTGACAGCAACAGCGTTTGCTCCCATGATACATAAAGCCGTGACTCCTGCGCTGTAGGAGGTGATTTCACCACCACAGTTAAAAAAAGAGCATATATGCCGAAGCATGGGGCAGCAGGGGCGGAGGAGCAATTTGCTCCTAAAATTTGGCATATATTTTTTAAGCCATTCAGCTGCAGCACTGATTTATTTATCCTGACAGCAACAGCGTTTACTCCCACGATACATAAAGCCATGACTCCAGCACTGTCGGAGGTGATTTCACCACCACAGTTAAAAACAAAATGGTGCATGTATGCCCATCATTAGAAGTGGGTGGATGAAGGGAGGTATTCTAATGGTGGGCATACCCACCAATCAATCTTTTTTTCGTTCAGCTCACAGGCTGCATGGAAAAAAAAAAGATTACAATATATGCCCAACAACATACTGGTATGTTGCAGGACTTTGAGTAGTTATACCAGAATGATGCCTGCGGGTTTAGGTATTATCTTGGTATCATTCTTTTCAGCCAGGGTCGGCTTTCATGTAAAAGAAATCCTAGCGGCTAATTAGCCTCTAGACTGCTTTTACAGGCAGTGGGAGGGAATGTCCCCCCACCCACCGTCTTCTATGGTTTTCTCTGGCTCTCCTGTCCCAATAGGGAACCTTAGAATGCAGCCGGTGGTTCCACCAGCTGACCATAGAGCCGATCAGAGACCAGAATGGCTCCAATCATCTCTATGGCCTAAGAAACCGGAAGCTACGAGCATTTCATGACTTAGATTTCGGCAGATGTAAACAGCGCCATTGGGAAATTGGGAAAGCATTTTATCACACCGATCTTGGTGTGGTCAGATGCTTTGAGGGCAGAGGAGAGATCTAGGGTCTAATAGGCCCCAATTTTTTCAAAAGAAAGAGTACCTGTCACTACCTATTGCTATCATAGGGGATATTTAAATTCCCTGAGATAACAATAAAAATGATAAAAAAAATGAAAGGAACAGTTTAAAAATAAAATTAAAAAAGCTAAATAAATATTAAAAAAAAAAAAAAAAAAAGCACCCCTGTCCCCCTTCTCTCGCGCAAAGGCGAACGCAAGCGTCAGTCTGGCGTAATATGTAAACAGCAATTGCCCCATGCATGTGAGGTATCACCGCGAAGGTCAGATCGAGGGCAGTCATTTTGGCAGTAGACCTCTGTAAATCAAAAGTGGTAACCTGTAAAGGCTTTTAAAAATGTATGTAGTTTGTCGCCGCTGCAGGTTTGTGCACAATTTTAAAGCATGTCGTGTTTGGTATCCATGTACTCAGCCGAAGATCATCTTTTTTATTTCATCAAACATTTGGGCAATATAGTGGGGTTGATTTACTAAAGGCAAAAAAAATTTGCACTTTGCAGAGTGCAGTTGCCCTCTGCAAGTGCAATTGCTCCAGAGCTTAGTAAATGAGGTAAGGCTTCACTTTGCAAAGAGTACCCAATCCCGTGCAAGAAAAATTAAAAAAACTGCATTTTTGCTTGAACATGATTGGATGATCGAAGTCAGCAGAGCTTCTGCTCATTTACCAAGCTCTGGAGCAACTGCTTTTGAAGAGGGCAACTGCACTTTGCAAAGTGCACAGTCTTTTTCCCTTTAGTAAATCAACCCCAGTGTGTTTTAGTGCATTAAATTTTAAAGTGTGTTTTTTCCAAAAAAAAATGAGTTTGAAAAATCACTGCGCAAATACTGTGTGAAGAAAAAAATAAAACACCCACCATTTAATCTGTAGGGCCTTTACTTTAAAAAAATATGTAATGTTTGGGGGTTCAAAGTAATTTTCTTGCAAAAAAATGATTTTTTTATGTAAACAAAAAGTGTCAGAAAGGGCTTTGTCTTCAAGTGGTTAGAAGAGTGTGTGATGTGTGACATAAGCTTCTAAATGTTGTGCATAAAATGCCAGGACCGTTTAAACCCCCCTCAAATAACCCCATTTTGGAAAGTAGACACCCCAAGCTATTTGCTGAGAGGCATGTCGAGTCCATTGAATATTTCATATTTTGATAAAAGTTGCAGGAAAAAGACAATTTTTTTTGCACAAAGTTGTCACTAAATGATATATTGGTCAAACATGCCATGAGCATATGTGAAATTACATCCCAAAATACATTCTCTTGCTTCTCCTGAGTACGGGGATACCACATGTGTGAGACACTCTTTGGGGGCCTAGCCACATACAGGAGCCCGAAAACCAAGCACCGCCTTCAGGCTTTCTAAGGGTGTAAATTTTTTATTTCAATCCTCACTGCCTACCACAGTTTGAGGCCATGGAATGCCTAGATGGCACAACCCCCCTAAATGACCCCATTTTAGAAAGTAGACACCCCAAGCTACAGTATTTGCTGAGGGGTATGGTGAGTATTTTGCAGACCTTGCTTTTTGTCACAAAGTTTTGAAAATCCAGGCAAGGGTTGTGGGGATGAGGCCTTTTTCCCCATCAACATGGGGACACGGTGCTTTGGGGAGCTACCCCAAAGCACCCTCCCCATGTTGAGGGCATGTGGCCTGGTACGGTTCAGGAGGGGGGGTGCTCTCTCATCCCCCCTCTTTTCCTGCGGCCTGCCAGGTTGCATGCTCAGATACGGGCCTGGTATGGATTTTTGGGGGGACCCCCATGCCATTTTTTTTATTTTGGCACGGGGTTCCCCTTAAAATCCATACCAGACCAGAAGGACTTGGTATGGAATTTGGGGGGACCCCCACGCAATTTTTTTTTTTAAATTTTGATTCAGGGCTCCCCTTAATATTCATACCAGACCCAAAGGGCATGGTAATGGACTGTGGGGGAATCCCATGCCATGTTTTTCAATGACTTTTATGTGTATTGCCAGGACCGACAAATCATTATAGCCGCAAGTACTTTTAAATGACTTTTTTTCCTTTAGAAATGTCATTTTGCTCTCGGACTGTTCTAAACACGGGAAACATGTGCCAATTTACAGGCATACTATAGACAGCCCCCAGGTAAGAAATTTAAAGGAATATTTCACTTTTATTGTTTCACTTTAAGCATTATTAAAATCACTGCTCCCGAAAAAAACGGCCGTTTTTAAAACTTTTTTTGCATTGATACATGTCCCCTGGGGCAGGACCCAGGTCCCCAAACACTTTTTATGACAATAACATGGATATTAACCTTTAAAATTAGCACTTTGATTTCTCCCATAGACTTTTAAAGGGTGTTCCGTGGCTTTCGAATTTGCCGTGAACACCCCATATTGTTCGCTATTCGTCAAACGGGCGAACAGCCAGTATTCGAGTCAAACTCATGTTCGACCCAAACATAAAGCTCATCCCTACTCAGGAGAAGTAGTTGAATGTATTTTGAGGTGTAATTCCACATATGCACGACATGTTTGAGCAATATTTTTTTGTTCAACAAATGTTTATTAAAGTAAAATAGAGAAAAGGATATACATATACTAATCATTGTACAATCTTAAAGAGGAATGACACAGATTCCAATGCACACATAATCACAGCAGTTGTCTGGAAAACATACAATTGTCCCTGAGAATACAGAGGGAAGAGGTACAAGTAAATATAGTAACAAGCTAAGCAGGGGTTTCAATCTATGTGAGCATTCGAATCAAACTATAGCAATATCAAAAATAACTGATTAAGGAGAATAGCGAGAGAGATAGAAAAGGGAGGGGGATAGGTAGAGGTGGGAGGGGAAAGATTATAGAAGGGGTATAGGGTAGGGTGGGAGGGGTTGTTGGCGTGCATGTCTGCGCATTTAGGAATAGCTATGAAAGTATCTTACAGGTCATGTGGAAGGAAAGTAGACCATATTCAGTAATAGATTTATCCATTTAGAAGCGGAATTCAGGAGACATTGCTTGAGCGGCATACTTAGGGGATTTGCATTATAATTTCCTTATAAGAGGAGGTGGACTTGAATTTTATCCAGGGTGCCCAAGTTTAGGAATGTCTCTTAGAGGTGCCTTTAATGTTGTGAGTAATGTCTTCCATGAGATGAACTTCGGAGACCTTTTGTAGCCAAGTTTTTACGGACGGGGTTGTTGGTTGGCCCCAGAGAGTGGGAATTAAGGCTTTGGCCGTGTTCAAAAGGTGAGGAATGAGTGAACGCTTGTAAGAACCTATGGGGTCTTTAGTGGCATGAAAAAGGATGGTCCATGGGTCATTGGGTAAGCTGACGTCTGAGATCTGTAGTATCAAATCTAGAATGTTGGCCCAAAAGGGGCAAATGAGAGGCCAAGCCCACCAAACATGTGCATGAGTAGCTTTGTTCCCACAGTTCCTCCAGCATAATGGGGAACTGGTGGGGAACATTTGATGTAGTTTGGCTGGGGTGTAATGCCACCGTGTGAGTAATTTATAATTGACTTCTGCCATTTTTGAAGCAAGAGAGGAGACGTGAGCTAATTGTAGGACTTTAAAGATATAAATAAATAGACCTGCGCTTAGGACAGTGTGAGAGCTGCTGCCTATCTCTAATTAGTACCCCTAGGGGTCTAATTGCATAATAGATAGGTAAGATGAGAATGGAAACGGCGCTGCCCTCTATATTAATATTAAATAACGGGTAAGAATGTCATAAGATACAGACTAAATCCAAATGACTACAATGCGTAAAAGCTCCACCAGTGTCAGAACGTAATATGGTCTAAACAAAAGGGGACCATATATATGGGAATAACCAAAAGTTCAAAAACACCAGTACTTTAGAAACTGCTGAGTAAAATGTGTCCCCCCCAAGCAGGATAAAAGTGTCATCCAAGTTGGAATATATAATAAATGAGTGAAAAAATATTGTGGTGAACAGTGCGAAAAAGAGCAGTGCGAAAAAAGAAGAAAATTAAAAACTTGACCCCAGGGTTCAAAAGTATTGGGACAAAATGGCGCCAAGAAATAAAATGGTTAGATAGTAAGAGAGTATATGTGCATATTATTATCAGTGTAATATCCGTGTTGCCCCTTCCATATATATATGCAAAGAATTGAGTAGGGTTATGATTGACCCCAATGTTCAAAAGTATTGGGATAGTATGGCGCTTATGAAGCGTGAAGTGTCCTATGTGAAACGTGAGTTGTCCTTCTGAGTGACAAACTAAATGTTAATGCAATTAAAACGCTTCATGTGCATAAATAACAATAAATAAAAAGATATATGCGATTGGTTCCAATTACTTGTGTTAGTAACAAGTGATATAGTTAATTTCTAAAAAGTTTTTATATATAGTCCATGCAGAAAAGAGTGTTGTTAACCAGGTGGGAAGAGCAGAGTTCAACTATAAATAATGCTTATTTCACCCTAGAGGGTACACCGCAGTGACTTCTGTGCGATTTTTTCATAAGGTGACTTGAAGTGCTCGCCCCCTGATGCTACCCCACTCACCAGAAACAATCACCCCTGCAGGGGTACCGAGCGACAAAGTGGGTGCCTCAGGGCGGGTGATGTTCACTCCAATAGTGCTTCCATTCCTCTGCTATGTGCGATCCTTACGGCTGTTCCAGGAAAAATATGTGCTCTGCTATGACCAAGCTACTCCAGCAGTGTACCACCTTAATAATCACACAGCTTTTGTCATCCAATGCTCCTCTTCCATAAATATATCCGCTGTGCTCCACTCCAGAGAATGGTGGAAACTTCCAGCCTTCATCTGGGGCTGGAACAACGTCCAAGTGGGCAAGGATCATGTATGGCTTCAATTTTTGATCTAAGCCTCGGACTGTGAACAGGTGACTGTATTGTGCCACAACCTCATGTTGAATAAAACTTGAAGAAAACACCCGAGGAAAAACTTTTCTTATGTAGTCTTTAAACTCAGCCAGAGCCGTGAAATTCTGCTCTTCTTCAGAAAAGGAAACAGTAGGAATGCGAACCGCTCCTGCACTATATACACTATATTGTACATTACATTGGCAGGCGTGTGTAATGTACAATATAGTGTATATAGTGCAGGAGCTGTTCGCATTCCTACCGTTTCCTTTTCTGAAGAAGAGCAGAATTTCACGGCTCTGGCTGAGTTTAAAGACTACATAAGAAAAGTTTTTCCTCGGGTGTTTTCTTCAAGTTTTATTCAACATGAGGTTGTCATGTTGACATGAGTCACCTGTTCACAGTCCGAGGCTTAGATCAAGAATTGAAGCCATACATGATCCTTGCCCACTTGGACGTTGTTCCAGCCCCAGATGAAGGCTGGAAGTTTCCACCATTCTCTGGAGAGGAGCACAGCGGATATATTTATGGAAGAGGAGCATTGGATGACAAAAGCTGTGTGATTATTAAGGTGGTACACTGCTGGAGTAGCTTGGTCATAGCAGAGCACATATTTTTCCTGGAACAGCCGTAAGGATCGCACAGAGCAGAGGAATGGAAGCACTATTGGAGTGAACATCACCCGCCCTGAGGCACCCACTTTGTCGCTTGGTACCCCTGCAGGGGTGATTATTTCTGGTGAGTGGGGTAGCATCAGGGGGCGAGCACTTCAAGTCACCTTATGAAAAAATCGCACAGAAGTCACTGCGGTGTACCCTCTAGGGTAAAATAAGCAGCATTTATAGTTGAACTCTGCTCTTCCCACCTGGTTAACAACACTCTTTTCTGCATGGACTATATATAAAAACTTTTTAGAAATTAACTATATCACTTGTTACTAACACAAGTAATTGGAACCAATCGCATATATCTTTTTATTTATTGTTATTTATGCACATGGAGCGTTTTAATTGCATTAACATTTAGTTTGTCACTCAGAAGGACACCTCACGTTTCACATAGGACACTTCACGCTTCATAAGCGCCATACTGTCTCAATACTTTTGAACATTGGGGTCAATCATAACCCTACTCAATTCTTTGCATATATATATGGAAGGGGCAACACGGATATTACACTGATAATAATATGCACATATACTCTCTCACTATCTAACCATTTTATTTCTTGGCGCCATTTTGTCCCAATACTTTTGAACCCTGGGGTCAAGTTTTTAATTTTCTTCTTTTTTCGCACTGCTCTTTTTCGCACTGTTCACCACAATATTTTTTCACTCATTGATTATATATTCCAACTTGGATGACACTTTTATCCTGCTTGGGGGGGACACATTTTACTCAGCAGTTTCTAAAGTACTGGTGTTTTTGAATTTTTGGTTATTCCCATATATATGGTCCCCTTTTGTTTAGACCGTATTACGTTTTGACACTGGTGGAGCTTTTACGCATTGGAGTCATTTGGATTTAGTCTGTATCTTATGACATTCTTACCCGTTATTTAATATTAATATAGAGGGCAGCGCCGTTTCCATTCTCATCTTACCTATCAATTGTAGGACTTTATCCTTTTGACTGCTTGTGAGAGAGGAGTCCAGGTCAATTTCCCATTTAGCCAGGAAGGATGGGTGGTGAGGGTTTTGAAGTTCCATAAGAGCTTTGTAGAATAATGAAATACCGTGTAGGGGGGGTCCTTCGGAAGGAATATTTCTTCAATGCTATTTAGATCTTGCAGACTCCTTAGCGGATGGGGGAAGGAACGCAGGAAAGGGTGCAGTTGGTGAAATCTCCACTTATCTAGAAACGTGATAGGTTTAGAGCCAAGGATCTCAGATAGTGGCTTGAGTGCATTGGCACAGAGAACATGGTGTAGTAGGAGGGGCTCTCCTGAGGCCCAGGATTTAAATCCTGGATCCAATAAGCCTGGTAAAAAGTAGTTATGGTTGAGGAGAGGCATCAGAGGGGAGTCATATCCCCAGGAAAATTTCTTATGTAGGGCGTCCCATATGTCCGGTGAGGATGTTGTGAGTACAGAGGTAGTTTGAGTAAGGTTCCTGCAAGAGCGGGGTATCCAGGGGGCAATCAAGAGATCTGTGCCACTCAGAAAGTGCTCTAGTTGTACCCATAGTTTCTAGTTAATAGCATATTTCCAGTCAGCTAATCTGGACAATACAACAGCATGGTAGTAAGTCTTAAGATTTGGGAGTGCCAGTCCCCCAGAACACTTGGAGCGAAATAATGTCTCTCTAGAAATCCTGGGGTGGCTGTTCTTCCAAACAAAGCGGGAAATCATAGTTTGCAAAATGGTGAAGAACCCCACAGGCACACCCAGTGGTATCATTCGAAAAATAAAGAGGATGCGAGGCAGTATGTTCATTTTAATAATGTTTACTTTCCCCAACCAAGAATGTGATAAGCTAGCCCATTTTCGTAGGTCTTCTCTGATGCTGTTTAGTAGGGGAATGTAATTATGTTTAAAAAGGGAATGGGGGCTAGGAGTAAGAAAAATACCCAAGTATTTCAAATGTTTTTGTTCCCATCTAAAGGGAAATAGGGGTTTCAAAGAGATCGCCTCTGATCGAGGAAGGTTAATGTTTAGAATTTCGGATTTGGAGAGATTTATTTTGAAGTTGGATATCGTCTGAAAAGTGGAGAATGCTGACATTAAATTAGGTAGAGAGATACGTGGTTGCTGAATAAAGAATAGTATATTGTCAGCATAGGCTGCATATTTGTGGGGTCTGTTGCCTACGTTTATGCCATGTATAATAATGTTATGTCTAATAGTGGCTAGGAAGGGTTCTAAGGTGATAGCAAAGAGGATGGGGGACAGGGGACAACCTTGCCTGGTGCCATTATGCAGAGTGAAGGGGTCACTCAGCACCCCATTTATACGAATTTGTGCTGTGGCATTGGATTAGAGGGATGAAATACGGTGGTACATTTTTGGTCCCAATCCAAAATGTCGTAGGGTCATCTTGAGGTAGTCCCAGTCCACTCTATCGAATGCCTTCTCGGCATCGGTGGAAAGAAGTAGAGTGGGCTGGGCGCACCTCCGTACATACTGGATTAGGGAAATTGCACGTAGAGAATTATCTTTAGCTTCTCTTAGTGGTATGAAACCTGATTGATCCGCCGAGTTTCAACTAGGTAATAGAGGGAGTAGGCGATTTGCCATCACTTTGGCATATAATTTAATATCAGTATTTAACAGTGACATTGTCCGGAAACTGCTACAAAGGGTGGGGTCCTTATCGGGTTTGGGATAGACAGCGATGTGGGTTGAGAGGGATTCTGGACGCAAGCCTGAAGAGTGGGAGATTGAATTTGCATAAGCTGTGAGACGAGGGATTAGAATGTCGCTGAATGTTTTGTAATATAAAATAGTGAACCCATCAGGTTCAGGGGCTTTACCCGAAGGGGAAGATTTCAAGGCAGCCTGAAATTCTTTAACCGAAAAATCTGCGTCCATTTCCCCAAGTGCTGACTTAGAAAGTCTAGGTAGGTTAGCTGCTTTCAAGTAGGAGAGCATGCGGCTTTGCCTCTCTTTTTGAGATAGAGAAGATAAACCACTCTTGACATTGTAGAGAGCTGCGTAGAATTCTCTAAATGCTTTAGCAATGTCTGGGGTAGCATGTGCAAGCTCTCCTGTTGGAAGTTTGATTTTGGGAATACATGACTTTGACTGTTTAGCTTTCAGGGATATAGCTAGTTTGCTTGGTTTATTCCTCCACTCATAAAATTTCTGTGATAGGCGCTGGAATTTTCTTTTAGTGTCCAGATCAAAAAGGTTTAATTCCTTTCGCTTAAGTGTAAGGGCTTTGAGGTGTGTGATATGGAGAGAGAGTTTGTGTTGCTTGTCAAGGTCAGCTATTTGTTGCAAAACCTGTTCAATTTGGTGACCATGCTCCCTTTTTTCCCTTGCACCAAGTTCAATGAGACGTTCTCTACCGTAATAGTAGCAAAATTTCTAATTTTATTGGTCCGGTTGATTGAGAACACCCTTTTTATAGACACCTCATCCCAATAAAGCAAATATATCAAAAATGGAGGGAATAAGGGGATTTTTGCGGTGTCAGGTATAGAAATCCACAATAAGCGTATTAAAAATAGCACAAGAATTTTTATTTAACAAAGCATGATTAAAATAAGAGACATACACATTGTACTGTTACTAAACAGTGCACGATTACTAGCATTAGGTGGTCAAAAATCATGTATAAGTAGGTAATACATCGCAGCAGAAGATATTGCACACTAGCCCGACATGTTTCGCTGTTTATAGCTTCCTCAGGGTATGTGCAAGCGATTTATTTTACTGAGACCAGTAAATGAATAAAGAAAAACAAAGTTGTAACAACAATATTATAAAATCATATATTCAAAGTATACATATAGAGTGTTAATTGAATTATGAACCCAGTTGCCTAATTAGGTTGATCACTTACCCTATACAATATTTGCACCCAGAAACCACCTGGCTGGTCCCCGACTAGGCCCCAAAGTAACCGAATCCAAGGGGGTCAGTACTTGCACATCCCCTGAGGAAGCTATAAAAAGCGAAGCATGTCGGGCTAGTGTGCAATATCTTCTGCTGCAATGTATTACCTACTTATACATGATTTTTTTTTTTTTATTCCATATTTTTATTAGATTTTACAAGGAAATACATTGTACAATTAGAACTGTACGTCGTGCAGCGACGTCAAAGTGTTTTAACAGGATGTAAATATACTTTAACAGGTTGAGAGTATTTGTTCGCGGTAAACATATGTAACAGTTTACGAATAAGTTTTAATTTCCTAAAAAGGGAAAAGAGACATTTCTTACATTATTACCGTTAGTAGCCCCCTACCCTGGTGTGGCACCCCAAGTGGGATCCTTAGTGCCACTCCAGCGCAGAGCGCCGGTGTACAACTTTTATAAACTGAGAATGTCTTAAGGATATTAAGCAGAACCTTTGTGAGAGAACGTTGGGAGAGAATACAGTATTGCTCGGTCAAGAAAAAGTATTGTTTCACCAGGTGATCATATGGGGGATGCAGTGTCAGTCCATTCTTTCCAGGGTTGCCAGTGGGTGCGTGTTTTTGTTGCGTGGCCCGTGTGGGCTACTGATGTGATCTCGTAGCTGAAGTGTAGGGCAACTATGTCCACTACTTGGGTTAGTGTCGGGTGACCATCCGACTTCCATTGTCTAGTCAAGTTGAGTCTCGCTGCCAGTAGAATGTGTGTAGTGACATGTCTGAAGGGAAATGGAATGTCCTCAATAGTCAGGTTTAGGATTGCTAGTGCAGGTGAGGGTGTGATCTTAATTTGGGTTATTGTTGATATTAGTCGGAAGACCTTTTCCCAATAGGTTCGAAGGGAGGGGCATGACCAGAAAACATGGAACATGTCACCTGTGGATGATTTACATCTCCAACAAGTATTGGGGGTTCTGGGATTAAAGGATGACAGTTTGGCAGGGGTTAGGTACCAACGTATGGAAATTTTTTGCATGAGCTCCCAGAGGGCCGCACATTTAGTGGCTTTATAGACTGTTTTAAGTGCTTGCTGCCATTGGTATTCTGTGTATATGCAGGCTAAATCTTTTTCCCATTTATGATGCTCAGTTGTTTTGGAGAAGGTCTGTTTTTGGTGGAAAGTATTGTAAAAATATGAGATGCCCTTGGTTTTTGTGTCAGAATTAGTGAGGTACTCCCAGGTCTTTGGGTGGATGGTATAATTAGGGAGGATGATGGTACTTAGGCGATGACATATGCGTAGATAAGTAAAGTATTCGGTTGTGGCGAGGTTGAATTCAGATTGTAATTGGGGAAATGGTTTAATGCTGTTGTCATGAAGTATATCTTGCAGTGATTGTATACCTTTCTTAGTCCAAGATGTTAGTGAGAGGTCTAGCATTAAATGATGAAGAACTTTCAGGGGTATGTGGGATTGTGGGGTGACAGACGTATATGTGTGGGAGGCTTTTAGTTTCGACCACGCATGGGCCGTGGCCTTCATGGTAGGGGATAGATATGTCGGTACTACGGAGCCCAACGGGATACTAAGTAACCAGGTTTTTAGATTAGGGCGGATGAGCGATGCTTCTTCTATTTGTCCCCATAGAGTTGTTGGATTGGGATGGAACCACCCTGGTAATTGGGCTAGGATAGCTGCCAAGTGGTAATCTTCAAAATCTATGGCGTCCATACCCCCGGCTAGTTTGTGTTTAGTCAGTTTGGAGTGGGCACACCTGGGGCGCTTGCCATTCCACAGGAACCTGTTAAACAGTGTTTGTAGGGATCTGAAGAATTTAGTTGGTAATGGGATTGGGATAGATCTGAAGTAGTAAAGCAGTTGGGGAAGGCAAATCATCTTGAAGGCCGCTAGTCTGCCTGTCCAAGACAATTCATGTTTTGCTATTTGTTGGGCGGCTGCTTGGATAGTCTGGAGAAGTGGTGGGAAGTTGCATGAGTAAAGGTTTTTAGTCGTTCTTGGTAAGTGAATTCCCAAGTATGTTATATCTGTAGTTGCCCAAACAAATGGATATTGCGTTTGTAATAAGTTTTTCAAAGTGGCATCTATATTGACATCTAGTATAAAGGATTTAGTGGTGTTAACCTTGTAGTACGATACCGAGCTAAACCAGTTTAATAATTTTTGCACCTCAGCCAGGGAGCCAGATGGGTTGGTAAGGATAAGAATAACGTCATCAGCGAATAGGCTGATTTTGTGGTGTACATTGCCAGTTATTAGGCCGGATATGCTAGGGTGGGAACGGATGTGTTCCGCCAGGGGTTCCATGAGTAAGTTGAATATGATCGGTGACAATGGGCATCCCTGGCGTGTACCGTTGGTAATGGGAAATGGGCGAGACAGCATGCCTTCCGTATACACTTGGGCTTCTGGATTTGAATATAGTGCCATAATGGCGTTCAAGATGTTGCCCTGAAATCCAAATTTCCTGAGGACCGTGTGTAGGTAAGTCCAATGGACTCTATCGAACGCCTTCTCTGCGTCCAGGGATAGGAGCAGAGAAGGCGTTCCTGTGATTTCAGCTTGGTGTATGATATTAATCATTCTCCTGGTGGCGTCAGAAGATTGTCTGCCTTTAGTGAATCCTGACTGGTCAGGGTGGATTAACATTGGCATGATTTTGATTAGTCTTGTTGCAATCGTTTTAGCATATATTTTGAGGTCGAGATTGAGTAAGGATATCGGGCGAAAATTTTGGGGGACATTTGATGCTTTCCCTGGCTTCGGTAATGTTATAACCAATGCTGATAGATATTCTTTTGAAAAGGAGGAAGAGGAGGCAGCGTGGTTGAATAGTTCGGTAAGGTGGGGAATCAGTTGAGGGGCGTATTGTTTATAATATTCCCCTGTCATACCATCGGGTCCCGGTGCTTTACCGGTAGTGATTCTATGGTGGTTTTAATCTCTTGGGTTGTAAAGGGGGCATTTAAGTCAGTTAGTTGGTCGCCAGTCAGAGTGGGAAGTTTGAGGTTGTGGAGGAAATGGTCTATGTCAGTTTGCGTAGGTTGCGGGGTGTGAGGGTCCCTGTGTAAGTTGTAGAGGTCCCCGTAGTAGGCACTAAAAGCGTCAGCTATGTCTTCTTAGTGGGATTGATGTGTGCGGGTGGATTAGAAGGGGTATTTTAGTTTTCACTCGTCTACCCTTAAGTCGTTGTGAAAGTTTTTACCCCGCTTTGTTGGAAGTGGAATAGGTAGTCTCTTTGAATTTCCTTTGAAGGAATTCGTATGAGTGAAGCAATAGAACCTTTAGTTCCTGTCTTAGGGAGAGTAATTGGTTTGTCATTGGGTTATGTGGGGCAGTTTTATGTTTCAGTTCTAGGGTCTCTATTTGGGCCATGAGTTCGTCCACACGCTGCGTCCTCTTTCTTTTGTGGCAAGCACCCATTTTAAGTAACATTCCTCTCATGTACGCTTTGTGCGCACTCCACACCACGGCAGGGTCGGAGACCGAGCCTTTGTTTAACATGAAGAAGTCGTTAATGTGATCTTTTATTTCTGTGGTGTATTTGTCATTTTGGATAATGGAGTTGTTGGCTCTCCATATAAATGCGTTTTGTCCTAGGTTAGAATCTTGTATTGTAATTGATATAGGGGCATGGTCCGACCATACCGTGGTGTGGATCACAGAATTTGATATTTTTTGGAGAATGTATTTGTCGGTTAGGAACAAATCTATTCTCGAATAAGAGCTGTGTCTTGAAGAGAAAAAAGTGAAGTCTCGTTCTGAACCGTGATGCCAGCGTCATACGTCATAAAGATCTTGGGAAGAGATGAATTTTTTCAGGGGTGAGTCTCTCCTTTTGGTTGGTGATGTGGAATCCATGTGTATGTCCGGTACGAGATTAAAGTCTCCGCATATTATTACGTGGCCCTTTTGAGTGGGTTTGGCGGAACGCATGACTCTGCGTATGAATTTCAATTGATGGGAGTTTGGTGCGTACAGGTTTATTATAGAGTATGTCACTCTATTGATGTTGCAAACTAAGATAATAAAGCGACCTTCGGGGTCTGTTGTGGTATTTAGTAATTGGAAGTCCACTGAATTCTTGACCGCTATCATGACTCCTCTAGCTTTGGTGGAGTGCGTTGCGTGGAAGATATGAGGAAAGTGGTGGTTTTTGCAAAGGGAAGAGTTTGATGCTAGCAAATGGGTTTCCTGGACACACAGAATGTCACTCTGGAGAACCGAGGCGGTTTTCCATAGTGAGTGCCGTTTGGCGGGGTGGTTGAGTCCGTTGGCGTTTATTGAAAGTATGTTGATCGGCATCTTGTGAATGTGTTGTTGGTGAGTGGAGTGTATAACACTTACAGTTCGTCGGTGGTTTCGGTGTCTCAAGATACCTGGCAGCTGTTTTCAGAGGTAGGAAGACGGAAGGTCACTATCTGGAAGTGAATTGCCCAAAAGACTGCAAATAGAGCAATACGTTAGATATAACAAAAAAAGAAAAAGATCAAAGATCACTGCTCAGTATGTAAGGTTAGGAAGTTCGTTAACCGCTTGGACAGTAGTAGAGACGTTGATCCTATAAGAGCAATATAATGCAAAGAATATAGAGGAGGTGCGTAGCACCTTGAAAGCCTCTGTAGTGGGGTTCAAAAAGTTAGTAACTCGGGAGAGTGAGAACAGGGGTTTGCATGGTGTCAGAGCTCAGGGGAGCTGTATTGTCGTCATTCGGCCTTTAAACTGGTAACCGTGTGCCATTCAGGTGTAGTTGCGGTTTGTGTTAACTTGAGGTGGATTAGATCCTCTGCCGGGTGAAGCTGTGGGAGGAGGTTCTGGAAATATGCCCCATGATTGCAGGAGCTTGAGGCCTCTGTCGAGGTCCACAATCGAATGAGATTGACCATTCCTCACAACAATGATAGTGGCTGGGTAACGCCATTTGTAGGGCACCTTGTGGTTCTGGAGGCTCTTGGTGACCGGGTTCATCTGGCGTTGGAGGGTAAACTTGGAGAGATCTGGGAAAAATTGAATTCCTGTGTATGGAGCAGGAAGAGGTGATTTAGCTTTGACTCCCATGAGGAGTTTTTCTTTAATGTGATAGAAATGTACCCTCATGAGGACATCTCTTGGGACCGAGGCTACCAAATGGGATGGTTTAGCAATTCTGTGTATTCTGTCTATTATAACATCCCTCGGAGATGCTTCAGGTATAATGGTGTGCATCAGCTCTTTTGCGTACCTTGGAAGGTCCGCAGGTGGTATGGACTCAGGGATGCCTCTCAGCTTAATATTGTTCCTGCGTGACCTGTCCTCCAAATCGGCCAGCTTGGCGCGCACCCACACTTGCTCCTCTTTTACAGCTTCATATGAGCCAATGACTTCATTGATTGTGGTGGTACATTCAGTGAGGCCTCTTTCAGTATTGTGCACTCTGTCATCTAGTGAGTGTAATTCAGAGGTGACTTTATGAAACATAGAGGATAGGTCAGTCATCAGTGAGGACTGTAAGGATATTAGCATGTCCTTTAGGGTGGTATCTATGATCGGCTGGCCTGAGGTGGGGAAAGAGGCCATGGATGAGTGTAAGGCCTGGTGCATAGTGAAGGGATTTGGAGCCTGGGCCTCAATCAGCTGACGCTGCGGCCGCAGCGGCGGCGCATCCAGCCACATTTTAGCTTTTGCTGGGCTGCCTGGCAGGGGGTCACCTCCTGGGGAGCAAGGGGTCTCAGCTTGAGTACCTGTGTCTTGTTGATGTTCCGGAATCTCATCCGGCAGGTCCGTGTATGAGTCCCGCGGTCCGTCCGGGCCGGCGCCATCTTGTTGCTCACTGATCGCCGGCTTGTAGGCAAATTCAGTCAGTTTCTGATGCTTATGGTCCGTGAATCTCTTCCTGGAGGTCTGCATTTTGTTCTCCTGTGTAGCAGGAGTAAGGATGGCTTTGGATGGGATCTCTGGTGCGGCCTGTGTTGGTTATCTTTTCCCCTGGCTGACGAGCTGTGTGATTAGGCGTCCATCACAGTCTCCGGCCGGCCACGCCCCCCCCTTATACATGATTTTTGACCACCTAATGCTAGTAATCGTGCACTGTTTAGTAACAGTACAATGTGTATGTCTCTTATTTTAATCATGCTTTGTTAAATAAAAATTCTTGTGCTATTTTTAATACGCTCATTGTGGATTTCTATACCTGACACCACAAAAATCCCCTTATTCCCTCCTTTTTTTGATATAAGGGTAATAGTAGCCTTATGGGCTTCCCACACAATTGTGGGAGAGGTCTCAGAAGGTTTATGCTCTTTAAAGTATTGTGTCGGATAGGAGGACAACATGGAGACCTCGGTTTGGTTAGAAAGAAGAGAATCATTAGCTTTCACTTATTAGTGTGGCGTGTTAAAGTGGGCATGGTCAAACGCATTGATACAGGTGCATGGTCCAAAATGGTCGCAGTGCCAATGTGAGCAGACTGTAGGAGAGGGAGATGATAGTGATCCAGGAATATATTATCTATTCTGGAGTAGGAGTGGTGTGTTGTGGAGAGATGTGAATAGTCCTTATCTTTTGGATGAAGTTGGCGCCAGACGTCCATTAATTGAAGGTCTAGAAGCCTCCTTTTAACAAAAGCCAGACGTTTAAATTATATATTAGAAGGGCCCTGGGACGTATCTGTAATTGGGTCTAGGGGCATGTTAATGTCACCTGCGAGGACAGTGATTCCCTTGGCAAAATGTGATAATTTAGTAAGAGCTTTGGAAAAAAAAGTAGGCTGGTTTTGATTCGGGCAGTAAACATTTGCAAAAGAACACTGAGTGTTGCCTATGAAGCCCCTGAGAAAAAGAAAGCGCCCATGATCATCCGCTAGCATATCAGATAAACGAAAAGGTACTCCTCCGCTGAACCCAATGGCCACACCTTTGGCTTTAATAGTGTCTGTGGAACCACTATGGAAATTGAGGAGAGGTCAATTTAAAAGGTGTTTGTTGTAATATGTTGTAATATGTTCACCGATTTATGTGGGACATTGTTGTGTGTATGTACACATGCAGTCAATGTTGACCGAATGGTTGATTTGTCCAACTGAATTTTAACAGCTGAAGACTCTTTGATGTGTTAATCTCATGCAAGTCTACCTAGGTGTGTGAGGTGAGGTATGGTCTGGAAACCTAATTGAACATTTCAAAGGGTACATTGTTTAAAGGACCATAGTAGAAATATTAATTGATGGTAATTAGACCTGAGGGGGTAACAATGGGATCAGGAAGTGTTTTGGGTTGGCCTAGCGGAGGCTCCCTCCTGTGGGGCTAATTTATCAGGAGGGCTTGTTGATATGCAGGAATGTAGGTATTCCAAGGGCTCAAAAGGGTGTTCTGTTTATCTAATTAATATATCTAAAGGGGACTTGTTGATGTTGATATGCGGGAGTGCAAATTGGGGTGGTTCACGGCTGTTCACGGCTGGGGGTTGTTGTCTGTTTGAAAGACTGTAATCAAAGTCCAATCAAATTGCTCAGCCATTCAATATTTAGTGTATATAACACAGCATTCAGTCTATAGGTTTGGGGAGTTAGGCTTGTCTTTGTATGAGAGAGGCTTGTCTGTGTATGCACACTCAGACCTAAGAACATGGGACTTTGAATTATATCTCCTCTGTCGGATTTCTTTGTCATCTGTGGACTTTGGACTTTGTTCTGTGTTGGAAGTCAATAAAGTGCATCTCTCTGGAAGAATTGGGTTGCTGCGGAAGAGTACTTACATCATCATCATTATAATAATACCTAAATATTAATTATCTATACACCCAATATTAATACATATATTCGATCACTACACTGGTGCCGTGACTCGGATCAGAAGAGCATTTTCAGACTTAGTAACAGAAGTCGGTGGTGACAACAATCCTGTGAGTTGGACAGAAGTCTGATGAAGAACCAAGAGCTGTGCTGTGACTCTAATGTCTAGTTGTGACATAAGAGAGTCTGGATTACAAAATTTAACAAGTTGGGAACCCCAGAATTATTCTCTGGAGACTGGAAACAAAAAAAAGGACTGTGCCGTGTACCAGAAGACCTGAACTGGAAGCTGAAGGAGTAACTAATGCGGTGAGTAAAATATTTCCTCTTTTTTAAATTATTAGTAATATAGTCAAAATGCTTACTCAGTGTGAAGCTAGTGTCAGTTCTGATAAAGTTAACAGATGGGTATTAAAATGTATTAAGCGCCATGGCGGTCCTTATGAAATTCCAGAAAAATGTAAGCAGACGTGGACGATGATGAAGGAATTTTTAGAGAAAAATGTTTTTGATAGCAAAATTTCAGAAAGTAAAAGAAAAGGTTGTATTATACAAGGCTTGTTATCTTGCTGTCTAACAATGGAAAGTTCTTTGAATTATAAGGTTGAGGAAATTACCCAGTTACAGAAGACAGTTGATAATAGCAACAATGTTTGTGAGAGGTTACAAAACCAATCAGACACCGAGACAGTAAATTTAAAATTGCATGCGGTTACCATTGGAGAAGCTTTACTTGAGAAATCTAAACGTTGTGATGAATTATCAGAGGAAAATGAGAGATTAAAATTAAGAATTATGGAATTAGAGAAGAGATCTCAGGAATGCAGATATGCATCAAATCTTGGATTCAGCAATCTGCAGCAAACAGAACCTCATATTAAATCTGATAATTCATTACCAGCTGCCCCCACTGTGACTACCACAGTTTATAACAATAATAATAATACAGGTGAAGTTCAGCTTGTAATGAAGCCATTGAAACCAAAATTATTAGACGCAATTCTTAAAGAAATAGGAATGGTTCCATACCATGATTTAAACAGATTTTTAAAATGGTTTTGTGACGTGCAGCAAGTCAGAGATATGTACAATCTCAACCCATCTGACTTAGAAAGAGTTTTGCAACATTCTATAGGAAGTGGTCTTTGGATGAGAATTAAACAGATCTGTATTCAGCCTCTGAGGACAAGGGACATATTACTGGAATTATTATGTGTTTTGTATGGTGTACGTTCTGATGTTACTATTCATGGAAAGATCCAACAAATGCAAAATGAATCTCCCTATGAATTGTCACACAGGATAGCAACTATTATGGAATTATTGGTCGGTAATAATCTTGCATTTGAGCGTGGGGGCTTGATACATATGAGTATGTTTCTAGATGCGTTGCATGAAGATATCAAACAAAATATTTTATTAGTTACCCCAAATCCTCATGATTTAAAAGACATATTGTTGAGAGCAGACCATTTATGGAGAAAGTCAAATGAGCAGGCGGTCAAAATTGATTTAGCCACATTGTTTAGGACAAATACTGAACATAAAGATCAGAAGATAATATCCTATGATAATAGCCAGAGAGGAGACATCGGGTCAAACATAGGTGATATTAATATGAAAAACAGAGCTGAACAAAATAATAATAAGAAAAGGTCCAAGACTTGGATACCGTTTTCTCAGTTAAAACAGAAATATGACCACCTGAAAATTGAGTATGACAAGATGAGAGGGGAACGTGATAAATTATTACAGCAGTTGAAGGGGGTACAGGGTGTCATAAATGCAGAAGATGTACATTCTCCAGATCTGTTTTTGAATGCAGATGACACTTCTCTAGCAGTGGGGGTGAATTAGCTTCAAACTGTAAATGTGTAAATAGTGTTTTGTTTTAACTTCAAACAATGTTTAAGGACCTTGCTAATTAGTTTTGTTGGAGAGTTTTGTTTTTCAGGGACGTCTGAAGATGCTTGCATGTGAATAGCAGAAGTCTGAAATTGAATAGTGGTGGAGAATTATGGGAGAAATGCTGAATAGACAATATATCACTATACATGGAATTATAAAGTATTCATGGACTCTCTCGAAATTCATCAAGCAATGGACCTTTTTTTTCTTTTTTCTTCAACGCCCTAATTTTTAATTTTTCTCCCTTTTCCTGATATATTTTGCTTTTCATTTTTTTATTTTTTCTTTATGTTTTATTTCTTGAACTTTATCTTAAAACCAAAGAGAAGCATTTTAACCTAAAACAATTTTCGTAACATCTGTACATATTACATAATGCGTATTGATCAATATATTTGACATCTAAGGTGAGATGCTGCACAATGGCTTGGCATAGCTTAAATTATAGTATGTTGGGTGGTTTTCCTAAATTTATAAGAGGGGTGAGTGAAATTCATCACTCTAGTCATGATTTGAAACTTTGTTGATTCAGTTGTTTATAATATGCTAAAGGCTATGACATATATGGATGAAAAAGACCTTTCTACCTTTCATGGTGAAGATACTGGCAAGAATTTCCACTGCCGCTTTGTCTGGATAGAAGATCTGATAAACACTGATGACTAGCTGATTCTATCTGAACCATCGTGTGGGGGTATATGTATATGTATATGTTGGTATACCATTCAAGTGTAATTATGGACTGAATGATCCAAGTAACTGCTTTATTGAAGACAATGGGGGGTCGGCCTACAGCAAATTACAAAAGCAAATTGTGGCTGGCAATCAACAAATTCTGATACTTGACAGGTACACATCCCAGTCATCATTGTTCAAATAGGAAATGGAAAGAAGCAGATGTGAATTGTAAAATGCTTGCAAGATGGACTCATGAATGTCAAGTGCAAGGAAATAGTTTGCAGTACAGTTAACCTTTTGACCTTGAAAGTGAGTGCTGATACATTGATGGTTCTTCTTACTATAAAGATGAAAGTAGAGAGTTTGCGTAAAAGCATCTTTAAAAATGAAAAGCTTGAGCCTGGAGATGAGATAATCCTGGACTTATGTGGATTGGAGTTCCCAGAGCATACCAAGTTTACGTTCAGTGAGATGGTGAGAGATGTGATGAAGTCAGACCGAAGAATGGACTGTGACATCAGCTCGTCTTTGCGCAATATTCAAGTTCTTGATGTGATATAATAAGGCCTAACAGCTATATGGGCCACTGATGTTTACCAAATCCTTTTCCAGTCATAGTCTAAAAGTTATATTATCTAATAACTGTTTCATGGGGATATTTTAGAGGCTGGTGAAGAGAGATGTAACCAGTTTCAACTTCATATTTTATATGAGCCATTGTACAGCATCCAGTACCTTAAATCGTAATGATATTTTTTGTTGTTTGATTTATGGGTCAGTTCTAGTAGATAGAACCGACCCAAGTGGGGGTATATGTTGTAATATGTTGTAATATGTTCACCGATTTATGTGGGACATTGTGGTGTGTATGTACACATGCAGTCAATGTTGACCGAATGGTTGATTTGTCCAACTGAATTTTAACAGCTGAAGACTCTTTGATGTGTTAATCTCATGCAAGTCTACCTAGGTGTGTGAGGTGAGGTATGGTCTGGAAACCTAATTGAACATTTCAAAGGGTACATTGTTTAAAGGACCATAGTAGAAATATTAATTGATGGTAATTAGACCTGAGGGGGTAACAATGGGATCAGGAAGTGTTTTGGGTTGGCCTAGCGGAGGCTCCCTCCTGTGGGGCTAATTTATCAGGAGGGCTTGTTGATATGCAGGAATGTAGGTATTCCAAGGGCTCAAAAGGGTGTTCTGTTTATCTAATTAATATATCTAAAGGGGACTTGTTGATGTTGATATGCGGGAGTGCAAATTGGGGTGGTTCACGGCTGTTCACGGCTGGGGGTTGTTGTCTGTTTGAAAGACTGTAATCAAAGTCCAATCAAATTGCTCAGCCATTCAATATTTAGTGTATATAACACAGCATTCAGTCTATAGGTTTGGGGAGTTAGGCTTGTCTTTGTATGAGAGAGGCTTGTCTGTGTATGCACACTCAGACCTAAGAACATGGGACTTTGAATTATATCTCCTCTGTCGGATTTCTTTGTCATCTGTGGACTTTGGACTTTGTTCTGTGTTGGAAGTCAATAAAGTGCATCTCTCTGGAAGAATTGGGTTGCTGCGGAAGAGTACTTACATCATCATCATTATAATAATACCTAAATATTAATTATCTATACACCCAATATTAATACATATATTCAATCACTACAGTGTTGTGTGGGTTAAATGTGTTTCTTGAAGAAAAGCAATGGGGCATCTGGCTTGCTTTAGTTCACGCAATACTTGATGCCGTTTAGCAGCGACATTGAGACCCCTAACATTGTATGATGTGATCGTGATCGTAGTCATTGTTACAGCAGAGTGAGACCCTTCAGCCTACACTGCCATGCATGCCAACCGGGGGGGGGGGGAGGGGGGGAATGAGTAGAGGTAGTCTGGAGAGAGAGAAGAAGAAACAGAAACAAGAGTAAATGTATACAGAGTACATATTCATGTATTAACGAACTTGTGGGAAACACATGTAAATCACGCAGAAATCTGTAGTGGTCCCAGTGGTGAGAGAGAGCGAGCAGCCATACAGATCTGAGCAGAGATTGAATAAATCATCTTTTAGGCAGCTCGCACTCACCAAACCCCAGGAGGAGGGGGGGTAAGGACGTACTGTGGGAGGGGTGAGCAAGAGCAATGCGCTCCCCCAGCACTCTGCCTGTGAATAGGTAAAAACTTATAACTATAGGAGAATAGCTCCATCAAAATAATGAGGTTATTAGAGCAAATACACCTTAAACCATATAAGTCCTGTGAAAAAAAAAATCTTAATTTAACCTAAACTGGTAGAGAAAAAAAAAAAAAACACAGAACAGAGCCTATATCAGTGACAGGTCAGCATCATCTAGGCACATTCAGGAGCCTGACTTTGTCACTTAAGACATATACAGATTGGGTGTCCATTTTGGTAGAGCGGGCTCAGAGAAAGAAAAGTACAATTCAGCCATGTTTTTGGGCAGATCCTGGAACTGAAGTACGCCTTTTCTTTGAAGGGTTTTTTTTCCATAAGGGATCCATGGGACTCGAGAATTTGGGGATTGGGTCCTGCCAGCCTGGAAGCTCCACAGGCGGGAGGTTAAGATCTTGTAAAAAGGTTGAGAGTTCCTCAGGGAACCGGAGTGTGTAGGAGCGACCATTTTTTGTAGCAATCAGGCAGGCGGGGAAACCCCATCTGTATGTAATCCCATCTGAACGCAAATGCTCGAGGAGTGGCTTCAAGGCTCTGCGGCGATCTAGAGTTTCCTTGGAAAGGTCTGGGAATATGTTGATGACCGCCCCATCAAAGTCTAAGTTAGGCGTGTTCCGCATTTTTGTCATGATGTCGTTTTTATCTTCAAAGTAGTGCAAGCGACATATGACGTCTCGGGGTTGATCAGAGTTAGCATTACGGGGTCGTAAAGCCCGATGCACACGGTCAAAGAGCAGTGGATCAGTGACAGGGTTACCCAGTATAGTATTGAAAATGCGGCGGATTGATGGCTCAAGGTCATTATCTCTAGTTGCTTCAGGTAACCCTCCGACTCGTATATTATTTCTGCGGTTATGGTTCTCGAGGTCTTCGAGTTTATATAGAGAAGGATGGTGAGCAAAAGCTAGCTGAGTAACAGTCTCCTGCAATTCCTTTATGGCTGATGCATGTGAGTCCTGACGTTGTTCTGTCTCCTCTACTCTGACCAGGATGTGTAACACATCTGCTCTCACAGCAGAAATTTCTTTCTTAATGGACTTTTCCAGGCTATGGAACATCCCTGCAAGTTCTTTTTTAATACCGCTCATGAGGGATGTCATTTCTGTGCCGGCAGGGGATCCAGGATCGTCCATAAGCTTCGAGCCAAAAGAAGAGGCAGGAGAGCTCTCTCTCATGGAGGCAGCGTGGGAGGAGGGAGAGGCACTCGGTCTCGTGGCTCTGGCTTGAATGCCTCAGGCTCCGGTGGTGAGTCCTCCTGCAGCTAGGTATCGCTGAATGGAGCTGGTGGCATCTTGGTGAGGTGCTAGGCCCTTCCCAGATCTTTTACCCAGTGTGGAGCGGGATTTGGGTGTCTTGGCTGGCATAATTGGAGCTATAAGGCCAAATGCTGGACGGAGCATCCCTCACTCACATCTAATCAGCGCGATGCGGGGGCCGTTGTCTTTATGAAAAGTACCTTATTCAGTGCTGGAAGTGATCACTGGGGCTGTGTAGGTAAGAGAGAAAGACCCAGCTTTGCACTGAGCTTGGTGGGGGGAGAGCTGAGCAACCTGAGGAGCAGGGCAGTGTGAGACAGGGTGTAGTGGGAGCAGCAAGATGGCCGCCAGTCTCCAGGGATAGGCCAAAGCCGGGGACTCTCCTGAGGGTGGCAGCTGATTTTTCTTCTAACAAAAAGTAGAAAATATTTTTTTTTTCAAAATTGTTGGTCTTTTTCCTTTTATTTTGCAAAAAATAAAAATCAGAGGCAATCAAATACCATCAAAAGAAAGCTCTGTTTGTGTGAACAAAATTACGCAAATTTTGTTTGGGTACAGCATTGCATGACCGCGCAATTACCAGTTAAAGCAGCGCAGTGTCAAATTGTAAAAAGTCCTCTGGTCTTTAGGCAGCCAAATGGTCCAGGGCTTAAGTGGTTAAAAATTGTATTATGCTGTGTATTTGAATGAAACATTTCATTTTGTTTATTTTCTAGCAGGGGAAAACCTGTCATAGAAAAAGCATTTTCATACGCAAATACTGAAGGAACGGTGCTCACATCAGCATTCTTGTAAACATTTGGGACAGTTTGTTTTCTGTATCTCTAGAACACTCAGTCAGCTTTTAGCACATCAGCAATTCAGATGGTGTGTTTCATTTGCTTCCTTAGAATTTTCTTTGTGAAATTCTTATTAAAAAAAAAAAAAAACACATATTTTAGTACAGCTTCTCTGTTCATACATAATACATAAGCTTAAGATAGCAAATGTTGATATGATAATCTGTAAACGCTGTTTATAAATGTGTTCTGAATGACAGATTTGAGCATGCACACTACTAAACATCATGGTCATCAGTATTGTCATTGGCCTTAGCACCCTCTGTCTATTAAAGTTATAAACAATTGAATTTAAAAATCAAAATTAGCAGCAATTAAAGGCAAAAATAGTTCTGCAATATCACTGTAATGTGACATAAAAAAAAGTTGTAATTATACTGAATTTAAATTTGAACTAATATATTGACTTCTCTTTCTACTTTCAATCTTTTTTATTGAGAAAATACAATTTACAAACATATTCAGGATGGTACACATTCCATTTATCCTCGTTTATGCAATGTTTGCATCATAAAAATCTCCAGTCGTATGGGCTGTTAACCCTTATATTATAAGGGATATAAATCCTTACTCTAATGCCTAGAGTTATCTGCATGTTTGGTCTTACGCAATCTCTAATTTTGGTTGCATTGACCAGTCCTGCTCTATGATCATATGTCCCTTCTGTTTTTGTTTTCAGGTCAATTCTAAATAGGGGTTCAATGGTCGTGTAAGTGATTTAAGGTAACTTTTAATAACATAACAACATATTAAAGTAAAGTAAGGCAGGAATAGAAATCAGTCAAAGTACTCTATTTAAATTGTAAATACTCCCAGAGTGATCGGGTTATGATAAATGTGTTCATTTTAAATACCAGCCGTACCATGGAGTCCATTGTTTGGACTCTTTTTCATACTTCCCCATTGCTGAGGAGTTTAGAACCTCATATGTGCCGTGAGTGGTGACTAATACCTCCGAAATTGTTGGGACCTCTGTATCTTTCCAGTGTCTGAGAATTGTTAGTACGGGTGGCTAACATAATATGAGATATTACAGTTCTGTGAGAGGGTGGTATGGAATCTAGTTCGTGAAAGTATTGCCATTTTCGGTTTTAATGGTTGGTTTAGTTGTCTAAATGATGCTTTCAGTCTGGGACCGTAGCATTTTAAGTTTAGGGCAGCTCCATAGAACATGGATGAAAGTACAAAATTCACCGCACAACCTCCAACAGCCTGGGGAGGCATTGCGTTATATCTTTGAGATGCGACTTGGAGTCAAGTACCTGAGGTATTTCTAGGGAAAAATTTTTGTTGCATTTCCCATAAGTTTGAGCTCTTGGTAGAGGCATAGATAAGACTTAATGTTTTTTTCCCCACTGTTTAGGTGGGTAATCAAATCCCAATTCCTTTTCCCATGCTATCATAGACTTGGATTTTATAAAAGTGTTCTTCTCTTAAAGACCCGAGTACAAAATCGATATGCCTTTAGGTAAGCTTGGCGTTTGTAGGTAGTATTGGGTCATTTTTACGGGTAGTGTGGTGAGTAAATGAGGGTTTTTTTGTTGTTTTTTTTTTTTTTTTGAAGAGTTGTGTTATTTGTATGTGTTTGTATTGTTCTATTGCTGGGAGTTGGTATTCAGATTGTAGTATATAAAAAGACTTTAACCACTTGAGCCCCGGACCTTTATGCTGCCTAAGGACCAGAGGTCTTTTTCCAATTTGGCACTGCGTCGCTTTAACTGCTAATTGCGCGGTCATGCAATGCTGTACCCAAACGAAATTTGCGTCCTTTTCTTCCCACAAATAGAGCTTTCTTTTGATGGTATTTGATCACCTCTGCGGTTTTTATTTTTTGCGCTATAAACGGAAAAAGACCGAAAATTTTGAAAAAAAATGATATTTTCTACTTTTTGTTCTAAAAAAAATCCAATAAACTAAATTTTAGTCATACATTTAGGCCAAAATGTATTCGGCCACATGTCTTTGGTAAAAAAAATGTCAATAAGCGTATATTTATTGGTTTGCGCAAAAGTTATAGCGTCTACAAACTAGGGTACATTTTCTGGAATTTACACAGCTTTTAGTTTATGACTGCCTATGTCATTTCTTGAGGTGCTAAAATGGCAGGGCAGTACAAAAGCCCCCCAAACGACCCCATTTTGGAAAGTAGACACCCCAAGGAAATTGCTGAGAGGCATGTTGAACCCATTGAATATTTATTTTTTTTGTCCCAAGTGATTGAAAAATGACAAAAAAAAAAAAAAAAAAAAAATATTTACAAAAAGTGGTCACTAAATGATATATTGCTCACACAGGCCATGGGCCTATGTGGAATTGCACCCCAAAATACATTTAGCTGCTTCTCCTGAGTATGGGGATACCACATGTGTGGGACTTTTTGGGAGCCTAGCCGCGTACGGGGCCCCGAAAACCAATCACCGCCTTCAGGATTTCTAAGGGTGTAAATTTTTGCTTTCACTCTTCACTGCCTATCACAGTTTCGGAGGCCATGGAATGCCAAGATGGCACAAAACCCCCCAAAATGACCCCATTTTGGAAAGTAGACACCCCAAGCTATTTGCTGAGAGGCATATTGAGTCCATGGAATATTTTATATTTTGACACAAGTTGCGGGAAAGTGACACTTTTATTTTTATTTTTTTTTTTTTTTCATAAAGTTGTCACTAAATGATATATTGCTCACACAGGCCATGGGCATATGTGGAATTGCACCCCAAAATACATTTAGCTGCTTCTCCTGAGTATGGGGATACCACATGTGTGGGACTTTTTGGGAGCCTAGCCGCGTACTGGACCCCGAAAACCAATCACCGCCTTCAGGATTTCTAAGGGTGAAAATTTTTGATTTCACTCTTTACTGCCTATCACAGTTTCGGAGGCCATGGAATGCCCAGGTGGCACAAAACCCCCCCAAATGACCCCATTTTGGAAAGTAGACACCCCAAGCTATTTGCTGAAAGGCATGGTGAGTATTTTGCAGCTCTCATTTGTTTTTGAAAATGAAGAAAGACAAGAAAAAACATTTTTTTTTTTCTTTTTTCAATTTTCAAAACTTTGTGACAAAAAGTGAGGTCTGCAAAATACTCACTATACCTCTCAGCAAATAGCTTGGGGTGTCTACTTTCCAAAATGGGGTCATTTGGGGGGGTTTTGTGCCACCTGGGCATTCCATGGCCTCCGAAACTGTGATAGGCAGTGAAGAGTGAAATCAAAAATTCACGCCCTTAGAAAGCCTGAAGGCGGTGCTTGGTTTTCGGGGTCCCGTACGCGGCTAGGCTCCCAAAAAGTCTCACGCATGTGGTATCCCCGTACTCAGGAGAAGCAGCAGAATGTATTTTGGGGTGTAATTTCACATATTTCCATGGCATGTTTGAGCAATATATCATTTAGTGACAACTTTGTGCAAAAAAAAAAAAAAAAAAAAAAAATTTGTCTCTTTCCCGCAACTTGTGTCGCAATATAAAATATTCCATGGACTCGACATGCCTCTCAGCAAATAGCTTGGGGTGTCTACTTTCCAAAATGGGGTCATTTGGGGGGGTTTTGAACTGTCCTGGCATTTTATGCACAACATTTAGAAGCTTATGTCACACATCACCCACTCTTCTAACCACTTGAAGACAAAGCCCTTTCTGACACTTATTGTTTACATGAAAAAGTTTTTTTTTTTTGCAAAAAAATTACTTTGAACCCCCAAACATTATATATTTTTTTAAAGCAAATGCCCTACAGATTAAAATGGTGGGTGTTTCATTTTTTTTTTTCACACAGTAATTGCGCAGCGATTTTTCAAACGCATTTTTTGGGGAAAAAACACACTTTTTTTAATTTTAATGCACTAAAACACGCTATATTGCCCAAATGTTTGATGAAATAAAAAAGATGATCTTAGGCCGAGTACATGGATACCAAACATGACATGCTTTAAAATTGCGCACAAACGTGCAGTGGCAACAAAATAAATACATGTTTAAAAGCCTTCAAAAGCCTTTACAGGTTACCACTTTAGATTTACAGAGGAGGTCTACTGGAAAAATTACTGCACTCGATCTGGCCTTCGCGGTGATACCTCACATGCATGGTGCAATTGCTGTTTACGTTTGACGACAGACCGCCGCTTGCGTTCGCCTTAGCGCGAGAGCAGGGGGCGACAGGGGTGTTTTTTTTTTTTTTTTTTTTTTTTTTTCTTTATTATTTTTTTGCTTTTTTAATCTTACTTTTAAACTGTTCCTTTCATATTTTTTTTTTTAATCATTTTTATTGTTATCTCGGGGAATGTAAATATCCCCTATGATAGCAATAGGTAGTGACAGGTACTCTTTTTTGAAAAAATTGTGGTCTATTAGACCCTAGATCTCTCCTCTGCCCTCAAAGCATCTGACCACACCAAGATCGGTGTGATAAAATGCTTCCCCAATTTCCCAATGGCGCTATTTACATCCGGCGAAATCTAAGTCATGAAATACTCGTAGCTTCCGGTTTCTTAGGCCATAGAGATGTTTGGAGCCACTCTGGTCTCTGATCAGCTCTATGGTCAGCTGGCTGAATCACCGGCTGCATTCTCAGGTTCCCTGTTGAGACAGGAGAGCCAGAGAAAAACACGGAAGACGGTGGGGGGGGGGGCATTCCCTCCCACGGCTTGTAAAAGCAGTCTAGAGGCTAATTAGCCGCTAGGATTGCTTTTACATGAAAGCCGACCGCTGGCTGAAAAGAATGATACCAAGATGATACCTAAACCTGCAGGCATCATTCTGGTATAACCACTCAAAGTCGTGAATGGCGTACCTGAAGACAAAAAAATGGTTAACAATGGTTAACAATAAAGCACAGTAAAGTGTAAATAATTACACACCTGAAAAACAAACATGATAAAACATAATAACAATAACAATAACAATAAAACATTGCAGAATAGAATACAGTAAAAAAGAGCAGAACAATAGAGAGAGAGAATAGAGAGAGAGAGAACAATAAAACAACTATTTTTTTTTATTTCATATTTTTTTTTTTTTTACACTTTTTTTGTAACTAACTTTTATAACGGTAACCGGTTCCAGGTTCGGGTCTCTCAAAATGCGATGGCATTTTGGGAGACCCTGTGAAAGTGCGCCTAGTCTGTGCAATGCTGTACCCTACGCTAATACTCAACTAGTGAATGGTAGCGTTCAAAACATTCACCAATGCAAAGACCAGGATTGTCAGGACAGGAGGGACAATAATAGCGGGTGTCACGCCTATATCCGCGCTTGCTGCAGACACAATATCTTTTTTGGGGGCGTTCGCTGGGTAGGGGTACTCGGGAGGACATAAAAATGCCTCTCATGCAGCCGACTGCATTTGGTTGGGGATGTGAATGGGGGAAGTACGGGCGCTGCAGAAGCGGTGGGTTCCCAATTAGGATTGGCGAATGCAGCAGGAAGGGCATTATGGGCACGACGGGCCTGTGTTTGTCTTTCTGGTGGCAGCGGGACACTACTTGTGCTTGCCATCTCGCCAGCTTGAACTGCACTTATGGGACTCGCCACGTCACCACGTGTTACTGCAGTGCTGGTTTGACTACGACCGGGGTGTACTAGGCCGCTGGCGCTTGCCAGTTCACCAAAACGCTACCAAAAAACTGTTAGCGATCGCAGGGATCAGGCCTGACTCTGCGAACGCTGCAGTTATGCTTTTAGTGTTTTGTAAGTGACAGTGATCGATCGATACTGCACTTGGGTGGGCTGGGCCGGGCGGAGGGGCAAAACGCAGGTGCTAGCAGGTATCTGGGCTGATCCCGCTAACACTGCGTTTTTGGGAACCCTAAACTGCTGGTGACGCTAGTATAGATCTGATCGGATCAGATATTGATGCGATCAGATACTATACCACTAAGGGTGGTGTACGGTGCGTGCGTGGGTGTTAGCGGTACTGGCGCTAATCTGACGCTGCCTGGGGCTGGTGCTTGCCAGTTCACCAAAATACTACCAAAAAAACTGTTAGCGATCGCAGGGATCAGGCATGACTCTGTGAACGCTGCAGTTATGCGTTTAGTGTTTTGTAAGTGTCAGTGATCGATCGATACTGCACTTGGGTGGGCTGGGCCGGGCGGAGGCGCAAAACGCAGGTGCTAGCAGGTATCTGGGCTGATCCCGCTAACACTGTGTTTTTGGGAACCCTAAACTGCTGGGGACGCTAGTATAGATCTGATCGGATCAGATATTGATCCGTTCAGATACTATACCACTAAGGGAGGCGTATGCTGCGTGCGTGGGTGTTAGCGGTACTGGCGCTAACCTGACGCCTGGGGCTGGTGCTTGCCAGTTCACCAAAATGCTACCAAAAAAACTGTTAGCGATCGCAGGGATCAGGCCTGACTCTGCGAACGCTGCAGTTATGCGTTTAGTGTTTTGTAAGTGACAGTGATCGATCGATACTGCACTTGGGTGGGCTGGGCGGAGGCGCAAAATGCAGGTGCTAGCAGGTATCTGGGCTGATCCCGCTAACACTGCGTTTTTGGGAACCCTAAACTGCTGGGGACGCTAGTATAGTATCTGATCGGATCAGATATTGATCCGATCAGATACTATACCACTAAGGGAGGCGCATGCTGCGTGCGTGGGTGTTAGCGGTACTGGCGCTAATCTGACGCTGCCTGGGGCGACGCATATCACCGCCGGGCGATCGGGGGGCTAAACCTTTATTCGGTAATAAACGGCGGGTGCCCTGACACTATAAAAAATAAACAAACTAACCAGCGTCAACCGTAACGGTTATACGGTGATCAGTGGTGAAAGGGTTAACTAGGGGGCAATCAAGGGGTTAAAACATTTATCAGATAGTATAGGGGGGTCCCTGACGCTATAAAACGCTGACGGCGAACCTAAATATTTACCTCACTAACTAGCGTCACCAGCGACACTAATACAGCGATCAGAAAAATGATCGCTTAGTGACACTGGTGAGGGGGGGTGATCAAGGGCTTAAAACTTTATTAGGGGGGGTTAGGGGGGTACCCTAGACCTACAGGGGGGTAACAGTATCTGTCCCAACACTGTAACTGTCACAAACTGACACTATGCAGTAATCAGAAAAAAAAAAAAAAAAAAAAAAAAAAAAAACTGCTGGTGTCAGTTTGTGACAGGGGGGGGGGGGTGATTGGGGGGGGGATCGGGGGGCGATCGGGGGGGGGGATCGGGGTGTTTTGTGTGCCTGGCATGTTCTACTGTGTGTGTTGGTGCACTCACATTGATGTCTTCTCTCCTCGGGCCGGAACGGAAAATACCGACCCGAGGGGAGATGACATCATTTCCTTTGCTGCTGTTTAGCATACAGCAGCAAAGGAAGATTCTCATTGGCCGGCGGCGATCGCGAGGGGGGGGCCACGAACGGATGGTCTCCCCCTCATCACCGATCGCCGCTGGACAAAAGACGACCGCCTCGGGCACCGGGGGGGGGTCCGATCGGACCCCCCACCCGCGGAAGGCAAATCACGTACACTGTACGTGATTTTGCCTGTCCGTGCCACTTTGCCGACGTACATCGGCGTGAGGCGGTCGTCAAGTGGTTAAGAGGGGCCTTCCAGTATGTCTTCTAGACAGTGGATTCTTTTTTCCTTCCATGTATTTAAGTTGATTTTAGGAATCAATTGACTGATTGCTGCGATAGGATTTTGCCGCAATTTTTTACCGTGACTTGAAGAAATGCCTGTGTATTCTTGAGGTCTATAGACCTCAAGTCGCATCAAAGTGGGACCATAGTAGTGCGGGGACTACTTTGAAGTCGCAGCGACTTGAAGTCGCACAGATATGAACAGTACTCATTGGAAATCATGGGGTACGACTTGTCATGCGACTTTAGTCCCAAATCGCATGAAAAGTCACACTAGTGGAAACCTAGCCTTAAGGGTATTAATGTGCTGGACCATTTCTGATAGTTTCTAAGATGAACCCATACCCTTATTGATGGTAGTATGGGTGGTGCTAGTTTATTACCTAGAGAGGAATTAAGATGGGCTGTCATTAGAAAGTCTCTGAGACCCCTTCATTATTTGTGTTTTGTTCTATTTCTTTCAATAGTGTCTTGGAGTCTTGTAAGTAGTAGTTTTGTAAATGTATGTGGCCCACCCCTCCCGCTCTTCTGTGTTTGATTAGTCTACGGAAAGCTCACCTGGCCTTCTTTCCTTGCCATATGTACCTGTTCAGTCAGGGCCGATCCTAGGGTCACCGGCGCCTGGGTGCAGAAATATTTCTGGCGCCCCCACATGGGCGTGGTCATCCTACCAACTCCTCCCCTTTACAAATGTTTCTATGGCAACGACTCAAACACAGAGATACTCCCCTAAGAAATCTTTGTTACCATGGGATCCTCCTGTGATCTTTTAATAAAGAAAATACAGGAAGAGCTTAAACTAATGAGACCTGGAGGGGAGTCTCTTTGATGCACACAGAGAGGGCTTCTGTTAGAGAGTCTGTTAGAAAGAGCCCCCAGACATAGTACAGGAGATGATCAGAGACTGCAGACATATTACAGGAGATGATCAGAGACTGCAGACATAGTACAGGAGATGATCAGAGACTGCAGACATAGTACAGGAGATGATCAGAGACTGCAGACATAGTACAGGAGATGATCAGAGACTGCAGACATAGTACAGGAGATGATCAGAGACTGCAGACATAGTACAGTAGATGATCAGAGACTGCAGACATAGTACAGTAGATGATCAGAGACTGCAGACATAGTACAGGAGATGATCAGAGACTGCAGACATAGTACAGGAGATGATCAGAGACTGCAGACATAGTACAGGAGATGGTCAGAGACTGCAGACATAGTACAGGAGATGGTCAGAGACTGCAGACATAGTACAGGAGATGGCCAGAGACTGCAGACATAGTACAGGAGATGGTCAGAGACTGCAGACATAATACAGGAGATGATCAGAGACTGAAGACATAGTACAGGAGATGATCAGAGACTGCAGACATAGTACAGGAGATGATCAGAGACTGCAGATATATAACAGGAGATGATCAGAGACTGCAGACAGGATATAAGAAATGATCACAGACTGCAGACAGGCTAGAGGAGATGGTCAGAGACTGCAGACATAGTACAGGAGATGGTCAGAGACTGCCGACATAGTACAGGAGATGATCAGAGACTGCAGACATAGTACAGGAGATGGTCAGAGACTGCAGACATACTACAGGAGATGATCAGAGACTGCAGACATAGTACAGGAGATGATCAGAGACTGCAGACATAATACAGGAGATGATCAGAGACTGCAGACATAGTACAGGAGATGATCAGAGACTGCAGACACAATACAGGAGATGATCAGAGACTGCAGACATAATATAGGAGATGATCAGAGACTGCATTTCCTATGAACGTTAGTAGATAATGACCGATCGGCCCTCTCACCTGACCCAGCGATACAGCAATGGTTCCTCTGATCAGGAGTCAGCTCACTCTGAATTGCCCATGGCGACTCCGTTGGGTAGAGCCCAGATCTATATTCCGGCAATGACTCCATTCCTTTCTCTGCCAGGGATGGCGCTAGGCTGTGTGGCTTTCCCTCTGGTGGCGCAGGTCAGCGGGGTTCTCTCTCTGATGGTGTTCTCTCAGCACTGTCCTCTCCCTCTGGAGTCCTGGGTGTACTTCCCTGAAAGCTTTCCTGGGCTCCTGGCTCTCTCCCTCTCCCATTTAGCTGAGCATGCTGTGTGAGCTGCAGTTTCCGTGTTACAGTGGGGCTGCCAGTTCTTGGGACTACATGTCCCACAATCCTCTTCTCTGCTCCTTTTTCTATTCTGTTTCTTCCCTGGGTATATGAAGGCGGGGGAAGATACATAGTGGGCAGCTGTGCTGGGAAGCGCTGCTCACTAGTACAGCAGCGTGCGCAAGAGGGAGAGGGAGGAGGGAGAGGGAGGGCGGAGAGGGAGGGAGGGGGAGAGGGAGGGGGGAAAGAAGAGCCCGCAGCTGCATTGGCATCACTAGGGTTGGGGTCACCCCCCCTTCCACCAACTATAGTCGCCCCTCAGTACAGAACCCCCTCCACTAAGTATAGACCCCCCTCCATCAGTGCAGAACCCGCACTAAGTATAAACCCCTCCCTCAGTACAGACCTTACTCAGTACAGACCCCCCCCAGGAAAAACCCCCCTCTGTTAGTACAGACCCCCCCAGGACAGACCCCCCTCCATTAGTACAGACCCCCCCAGGACAGACCCCCCTCCATTAGTATAGACCCCCCAGGACAGACCCCTCCTTCATTAGTACAGACCCCCCAGGACAGACCCCTCCTTCATTAGTACAGACCCCCCAGGACAGACCCCTCCTTCATTAGTACAGACCCCCCCAGGAAAGACCCCCCCTCTGTTAGTACAGACCCCCAGGACAGACCCCCTCAATTAGTACAGACCCCCCAGGACAGGACCCCCCCTCCATTAGTACAGACCCCCCAGGTCAGACCCCCCTCCATTAGTATAGACCCCCCAGGACAGACCCCTCCTTCATTAGTACAGACCCCCCCAGGACAGACCCCTCCTTCATTAGTACAGACCCCCCCAGGAAAGACCCCCCTCTGTTAGTACAGACCCCCAGGACAGACCCCCTCAATTAGTACAGACCCCCAGGACAGGACCCCCCCTCCATTAGTATAGACCCCCCAGGACAGACCCCCCTCCATTAGTACAGACCCCCCTCCATTAGTACAGACCCCCCAGGACAGAGCCCCCCTCCATTACTACAGACCCCCCAGGACAGACTCCCCTCCAATAGTACAGACCCCCCAGGACAGAGCCCCCCTCCATTACTACAGACCCCCCAGGACAGAGACCCCTCCATTAGTACAGACTCCCCAGGACAGAGACCCCTCCATTAGTATAGACTCCTCAGGACAGACCCCCCTCCATTAGTACAGACCCCCCTCCATTAGCACAGACCCCCCCAGGACAGAGCCCCCCCCTCCATTAAGACAGACCCCCCAGGACAGAGCCCCCCTCCATTACTACAGACCCCCCTCCAATAGTACAGACCCCCCCAGGACAGAGCCCCCCCTCCATTACTACAGACCCCCTAGGACAGAGACCCCTCCATTAGTACAGACTCCCCAGGACAGACCACCCCTCCATTACTACAGACCCCCCAGGACAGACTCCCCTCCAATAGTACAGACCCCCCAGGGCAGGACCCCCCCCTCCATTAGTACAGACCCCCCAGGACAGAGCCCCCCCTCCATTACTACAGACCCCCCAGGACAGAGCCCCCCCATTACTACAGACCCCCCTCCAATAGTACAGACCCCCCCAGGACAGAGCCCCCCCCCTCCATTACTACAGAACCCCCAGGACAGAGCCCCCCTCTATTAGTACAGACCCCCCAGGACAGAGCCCCCTCTATTAGTACAGACCCCCCAGGACAGAGCCCCCCTCCTCCATTAGTACAGACCCCCCCTCCATTAGGGTACAGTACATAAAAACACCCAGGTGGCAGCTGGAGAGGAGAGGACAGTGTGCAGCCGCGCCGTCCGGGTGGAGAACAGAACAGTACACAGCAGGCAGCAGGAGTGAGAGACACAGAGAGGAGGAGAATGTGTCAGCACAGCACGGACCGCTCTGCTCCCCCCGCGCAACATCACTCACTGCACGGCTGGTCTCTCTCCACACAGAGACCAGCCGCTCTGCCTCCCTTCTCATCTTCGGCTGGCTGAAGGAGGGAGGGGCTTGAGCAGTGAATACAGTGGCGCTTTCTTCTGAGAACACCAGCGGAGAGGCGCCGCAGCAGGACACAAACAAGAGGAGGAGATGGAGGGAAGGGAGCACTCTGGCGCTTCAGCGCCCCCCACCTCTCTGGCGCTGGGGCGCACTGCACCCCGTGCACCCCGTCTGGGATCGGCCCTGTGTTCAGTATTGGTTGCAGGGAGTTAAAGTATGAATTCGGCAATGGGATTGGAAGGGTTCTAAAGGGATATAATATTTGTGGCAATACTTGCATCTTAAAAGCTGCAAGTCTACCCAACAACGATAATTCATTCCGGGCGAGTATCTTTAATTTATTATCTAGGGATTTCAGAAAGGGGATATAATTGGCCGATATTAGGTCCTCTGTTTTAGGGGTCAGTGTAATACCTAGGTATTTTATCCCTTCTTTTTTCCATATATAGGGGAATTTTTGTTCTAGGTTTTGTTTAATCTGCTCCAGGACTCCTAGATTTAGGAGATATGACTTGGACTCATTCACCTTGTAATTTGACACTCCGTTAAATGTTTGTAATGCTTTGTGGACCGTGTTCAAAGAGATGTCCACCTTCATGAGCATCAGTATTATAGCGTCCACAAATAGACTTATTGCGTGTTGTCTCGGGCCTATTTGTATGCCAGAAATGTGCTGATGTGTTCTCAAATGAGAGGCTAGTGGTCCCATTAGTAGATTGAAAATTAAAGGGGATAGGGGGCACCCCTGTCTTGTCCCATTAGTAATAGTGAATGGGGTAGAAAGTGCACCTGAGATGTATACTTGAGCTGACGGATGAGTATATAGGGCCATAATGGCCGAGTAGATAGGGCCTATAAAGCCAAACCTACTCAGCACTTGGGAGAGAAACTGCCAATTTATCCTATCAAATGCCTTCTCTGCATCCAACGCAAGGAGCAGAGAAGGCGTTTTGTGTGTTAACTATGTGTATCACATTGACCAGGCGCCTGGTGGCATCCGACGTCTGTCTCCCCTTAGTAAATCCTGACTGGTCAACATCTATAATTGTAGGTAGGATGTCCATCATTCTAGTAGCCAACAGTTTTGCATAAATTTTAACATCATCATTAAGTAAGGCTATAGGCCTAAAGTTTTGTGGAGAGTCTGGTTCCTTACCTGGCTTAGGTAGCACAATTATAATGGCCTTAAAGTGGTTGTAAAGATACATTTTTTTTAGCTATATTTGATCTATATGCTGCATAGATCAGTATTATAGCTGTTATTCCTGCCAAAATTTTCGATTTACCTGTGATATACATAGCCTTTTTCTGCACTTCCTCCTTCCTTCTAGGTATGTTTTTTAGAGCGCGCTCCCTGCAGCAACGTCACCTCTTCAAAGGAACTACAATTCCCTTGAAGCTTAGCAGCATCGTGCATGCACAGTGCCGCTTTTTCACTGTGTGAGAGAACGGGAACGAGCCTTGTTCTCATTTCTATTACAGCCTTTGGTGCACAGACACCACCCAGCAGCAACGCCCATTCCCGCCTCCCCAGCATGCCCATAGACCGAAACAACATTTACTAGTTACTATGCAAGGGGGCGGAGTAAAGGGCGGGGCTGTGCTGCTGAGAAGGTCACTCAGATTACAACAACATGGCATGGGAGGCAGAGCTACAGCAATTAGACCCGCCCGCAGCTCCCCTGCCTCCTGTGCCTGTGAACACTGACAGCATCTCCCCGATGTAATCCCAAGGGAGGGGGCGAGCATGCTGACTAACCACCAGCCATAACGGCTCAGATGATGGGGCAAGCTTTTAGAGGAGGAACAGGAAGTTGAAAATTCACACACAGAATAAAAACATTTACAAAGGAAAAGGTAAGTGAACCAACAGTACACTACCTTAAAGGAACAAATTTAGAAAATAAAAAATGAACCTTTACAACCCCTTTAGACATCTCCGGAGGGAATGGCGAAGAGGCAACAGCAAAGCCCAATATTTCCACCAAACGTGGGGTCAGAACTTCTTGAAGGATTTATAGTATTCCCCTGTGAAGCCGTCCGGGCCTGGGGATTTGAGTGGTAGTGAGTGTATAATTTGACTTCTGCTTCTGTAATAGGGGCGTTTAATATGTGGAGGTGTTCTGTAGTCAGTTTAGGTAGATTATAATGAGCTGTAGTAATGGCTGAAGGCGTCAGCTATGGCTTCAGGGTGTTGGTGTTTTATCTGTGTATTCAGGTGTATAATGTGTTGAATTTGTGTCTTATATCTGTGACCTCTTATCTGGTTAGCTAGCAGCTTCCCTGATCTGTTGCCGCTTGTGTAGTATGTCAGTTTGAGTCTTCTGGAGGCTTTTTCAAAGTCCTCCAGGAATAGAAGTCTGAGCTCTGTTTAGAGTTGTGTGAGTTGGTCTATCAATGATTCGGATGTCTTGGACACGTTTTGTTTTTCCAACATTGCAATTTGGGTTATGATTTTTGTAGTATGCTGTTGCCTCAGCCTCTTAACCCTCGCCCCTTGTTGTCAGAATACCTATTACAAACGCCTTAGGGGAATTCCATACAGTGAATGGGTCTGAGACCGATTCTTGGTTGACTAGAAAAAACTCTTTAAGCTGCCGTCCAATGTAGAGCTTGGTCGGCTCATGCTGGAAGAGTTGGGGATTAGATCTCCAAATATAGGTATTCTTATGGGTAGACGAGCCCCCCACTGATAACTCCACTGAGGCCAAGTAATGTTGTGGATTTTTGCGGACTTACACTTGAACAGCAGCTGTTTATTCACCAAGAAGAGGTCTATTCTGCTATAGGATCTATGGCTGTGAGAAAAAAAAAAGAGTAGTCTCTCTTGTTAGCATTGAGGCATCTCCAGGCATCAAACAATTCGTACCTATGGAGTAACGGTGTTAGGGATGGTGGAGCGTGTTTTGGATTGGAGGTAGAATCCAGGGTCGGGTCAGGTGTGATATTAAAGTCCCCACATATCACCAATGTACCTTGTTGGATCAAGCGTATCTTCTTCATAATTTTATGGAGGAATTTGGTCTGTTCAGCATTGGGGGCATATATGTTTGCGACTGTGAAAGTGGTAGAGTTGATGTCGCACACCAATATTATGAAGCGACCTTGGGGATCTATGATGTTCTTATGTAGTTGGAAGGCTATTGTGTCTCTGACCACTATCATCACTCCTTTTGACTTTGTTTCCGCATTGGCAAATGAAAATGAATAGAAATTTGTTGTGAAAATGAGTCTCTTGGGTGCATGTCATCCTCCCTGCCCTCATTAGCGCCTACCAGATCATTAATCATGGTGGCATACTCTCCCATCTTGTGTTCTATGTGGGACACGTTGCCTGACACAGACCGGAGCTCAGTGCTAAACTTGTGGATACATGAAATCATATCCGAGTGAAGAGAGCCCCTCAGAGACACTAACATCTCTTTCAGCATTGTGTCTAGTACTGGCTGGCTATTAGTAGGGAATGAGTCTATGGAGTCTGGTAACTCCCTGGTGTCATCCCCTGAATCTGGAGTGAGCTCACATCATTGCCTTCTCCAGGCTCCCCAAATATGGTGTAGCTGGTGGGGATTGTGAGCCCTTCGGTGGGCTGCTCCTTTTCTGTGTACTCCCCTGCTGTGTGCTACAAGGCTGGGCTGCAGATGCCGGCGTGGATGAGGAGCCGGTGCAATTTTGCCTGGGCCCAAGGGAGAAGAACTCTGTCAGACGCTTGGGCTGGTTCCCTTCCTTCATCCATCCCGGCATTTCTGCACTCCATTCCCTGAGTGTTAGGGAGCTGGAACACCGCTGTTTGGTCTGGTTTGGTGGTCCAGATGGGCCGCGTTGATCCCGCTGGCACCGGAGCTCCGCTATTGCTCGTCCATCTTGGTCTCTGGCTAGCTCCGCCCCCTCTTGACTTCTCTTTCTAATTGCCTTTAAGTACTTATATGCTAAGATGTCACAGGCAATTGCATGTGGGTGAAGATGAGCAGAAAAGGAAAAGTTACTCAGTATGATAATTTTAGAGAAAGCTAAGCCATCTATAAGTTAGTCCATTGTAAATTCTTTCAAAAGTTTGTGTTTTGTGGGATACTTTCTGTACAAGGTCTGTTTAACCACTTGTCGACCACTGCCCCCGAAATACTTTGGCACAATGGCAGCAGTGGGCAAATGGGCGTACCTGTACGTCCCCTTTATTTGGTGGGGATAGCGGGTGCGCATGTGCCAGGCACGTACAGCGTGACCATGCCCGTGGAATTGATGTTCACTGGTCTCCCGGCGATCGTGTCACGGAGCCGCAGAACGGGGAAGTGCCTATGTAAACAAGGCATTTCCCATTCTGCCTTGTGACATGACAGAGATCACTGCTCCCTGTCATGTGAGTTGAAGCCCATCCCCCCACAGTTAAAATCACTCCCTGGGACACACTTAACCCCTTAATCGCCCCCTAGTGGTTAACCCCTTCCCTGCCAGTGTCATTTACATAGTAATCAGTGCATTTTTATAGCACTGATCGCTGTATAAATGACAATAGTCCCAAAATAGTGTCAAAAGTGTCCAATGTGTCTGCCATAATGCACATCAAAAAAGAGGGGAAGGGGGAATTGGGACTTTAAATGAAATTGCGCCGGGTAGGGGCGCACATTTCCATCCCTATGACTACAATCTATAATAACCCACAAGCAGGAGCGAGCGGGTGGGGGAAAAAAGAGGTGGGACTTTAAATGAAGCCAATGGTTTGCAAGCCGACACATAACGGTGGGTCAATAGAATCTTTATTACAAATTCATACAAACAATGGTATCAAACAATGTCAAGTTAACACTTGGTAAAATGTTAGCAGTGATAACCAAAGATCAACGTAGAGATCATTGGCATAGTTATCAAGGATAAAGCAGGTAACATGAGTAATAACATAGGTATGAGCAATGTTAGTAAGTAAAAACAAGGGATCACCAGGTGTCAGAATACGTCAATGGTTAAAAACAAAGTAATATCTGCCAGATAGCTGGCCTCAAAATCCTGTTGAAGGGTAATAGCCTGTATAACATGGGTTGGAGCAAAGGAGGGGTGTCTGCCATAATGTCGCAATCACAATAAAAATTGCAGATCGCCACCATTAATAGTAAAAATAATAATAATAAAAATGCCATAAAACTATCCCCTATTTTGTAGTCAGTTAAAGCGACAGTGCCGAATCGCAAAAAGTGCTCTGGTCAGGAAGGGGGTAAAATCTTCTGGGGCTGAAGCGGTTAAAATGTTTGGTGAATGGTATCAGAAAATAAAGAAAACAGAAAATACAACCAAATTACCTTTTTTGGCCTTCAAAATAATTGCGATCCCTCACAACTCACTTTTGGCAATGTTCATAAAGCTTTTGGAAACTGTCAAGCCTCTTTAGGAATTGATCGCAGAACCACTGTCACATTCTTGGATTGTCACCACGTCTGCAAATCGTGCACCTTGCATGATGCTCTTCAAGCAGGGAAACAGAAAAAAGATCGGAAGACAGTGAAAAACATTCCGTTGATTGCCGCTTGGATTCCGGATCAAACTGGTAGCACCAGGTCTTATCCCCCTGTGATGATGGTTAGCAGAAAGGATGGATCCTGGCCACACATGGTAATGAAATCTCCAGAGGTTTCCATCCGTTTTGCTTTGTTCATCAGCTTGTGCCGCAAAAACCAGAAACAAGTCTTCCTCTTGCGCAAATCTTTGCGGACAATAGTGCTCAACATGTTCTTACTCATGCCCAATTCCTCCACCATCGATCGTAGAATCAGTCGATCTCATGCCAGCATATGTTTCACTTGTTCGATCATGTCTGGGGTACTGCTTGTCGATGGCCGACCCGAACGTGGCTCATCCTCAGTCATTTCTGTCTCGTCGCAAAATCATTTGAACCAGTCATAAACAAATTTTCTGCTCACGGTTTCCGTGTGTCTCCATCAGCGTTTTCCCTTATTTGTAGCAGCACTTGATGTTCACTCTTTGCTCCTTTGCACTGTGAACCTACCTCTAACACTTACTACATTTGACAGCCTACAGCACATTTACCCTGACAGTCATGTATACTCCATGCTAGGTGTCGCTTCTCGACGTGTCTTTTTATAGCCATGTGCATGTGCGTGCATCTGGCCCATCTTGCCGTTGAGATATCAGACCATTCACTAAACTTTAGACACGTCTTGTATATGAAAACTTTAAATCAAGAATAAAACCTCATCCGAAAAATTACCTTTTATTATGATATAAATCAATTATTTTGAAATCAACTAAATGTATTATACATATTTCAGCACTATGAATAATGTATCAAATAGTCTTCAAATGTATCCATTCTCTTTTGTATTGTAAAAATATGTGTAGGAGCATATTAACATGATATCATATTTATAATATGTATAATACTAATATAATAGTGCAATCATCTAGCAATTTTTAAATATATTCCAATTACTTCTAATGCCCCATACACACGGTCGGACATTGATCGGACATTCCGACAACAAAATCCTAGGATTTTTTCTGACAGATGTTGGCTCAAACTTGTCTTGCATACACACGGTCACACAAAGTTGTCGGAAAATCTGATCATTCTGAACGCGGTGACGTAAAACACGTACGTCAGGACTATAAACGGGGCAGTAGCCAATAGCTTTCATCTCTTTATTTATTCTGAGCATGCATAGCACTTTGTGCGTCGGATTTGTGTACACACGATCGAAAATTCCGAAAACTGATTTTGTTGTCAGAAAATTTTATAGCCTGCTCTCAAACTTTGTGTGTCGGAAAATCCGATGGAAAATGTGTGATGGAGCCCACACACGGTCGGAATTTCCGACAACAAGGTCCTATCACACATTTTCCATCAGAGAATCCGACCGTGTGTACGGGGCATTAGACTGTGTATCAAATGCTAAAAAGTAGACATGAGGTTCAGGTTTGATAATCAGGTTCACAGTGAATCTTGCATGTTCATCAATCCACTTAGTTGCATTCATAACCATTATGCACTGTCTGGTCTTTTATGACAATTTAATTTTTTTGTGTGTACCAGCAACAACATGTTGCAGATGCTACACCTGCCTGGCCAATGAGTTTCTGTGCATTTGCAGTAAGCAGAAAAGCATATGGGGAGCTGCAGTTCTTTTTACAACATCAATGGCTCATCATTCAAGATGCATGCAGCATTCTGGCACCTTTTGAAGAGGCAACCAGAATGGTGAGCCATAACGAGTCAGAAATAAGTGATTAAATCTCTCATATGTTCCTCCTGGAACACACATTTTGTTGCCTGATGTATCAGTCACTGGAAGCAGAGCAGCAGGAAGGTGAGGAGAACTTCAGGGCCAGCAGGATGCCATGCTTACTGCCTCCAATCTTATTAAACAGAGCCAGAAGGCAAATAAAGAATACAAGAAGGATGGTTAGGGCACTGGTGGTGAAGAGGAGGCAATGATGCAAGCTTGAAGGGATACATTTCACCCCTCCCAAACCTTGGAAGCTGCACAAGAGTGGGGTGATATTGTTAAGTACAGTGTTGTCCTAAGCAACACTGACCCACATTTTCTAGTTCTTGTGTCAAATCCCTGCACAAGAACTAGAAAATGTGGGTCATTTATGAGAGGGACTACTATTTGGTGCCCACGCTATTGGATCCCCATTGTAAGGGTAAAATGGCAAATTTACTGCCACCATCCTAAAGGTAGCCTAAAATGGGGCACTTTGAGGAGGTGCTGCACAAGAACCTCTGAATTTCCTGATGGTGGCAGGATGTCCTTTCATGCATTTTGATGACCAAATATTTAAACAAATCAGGCAACCATGTAGTTTTATTTAGAGTATACCTATGTGCCAACTTACCCTACCGAGCCAGGCTTGCAGCTAATAGGGACAGTTGGGGTAGCTAATACTCCCATTAAAATCAATGTACAGAACCAATCATTACATCCAACAGCCAATCAACCTTCTCTTGCCATTCAGAATACTAGGGGGCTTTTTAATGCCTTGTACCATAATTCCTAGGTGCATAATTGTAACAGTCACATGTAGCTACTCTTTTACAATAGCATAGTACCTTTTGTGTCGTCCATTGATATGCATTCAATTCATCAAATCATCAAAAGAGGTTATATCTCTATAGAAGCAGTTAATACCTCTAATTATTAGCAATTAATAGGCCATTTAATGTTAACTATATACAAATACACACAGTTCAGGATGATCACCATGATAGTTTGGGATATCGGTGATCCTCAGTCCAACTAAGAAACACATACATTTCATCTTATATCATAATAAATAATAGTTATCAGTACAGTGAGGTGTATCGCGATCCAAAACATTTATTTATATTATCCATTCTATAAATAAATTTTATTTTAGGGTTAATGGTGTTTACATAATCATGTATTTTTTTAATGCTTTTTAATTACTTTTTGTGAGTGATTTGATGATCTTATGGATTACCCCATAAGTCCTAAAAGGTTTGTATGGACAAAATGTTTTAATGTATTATACCGCTAACATAGATTCGTTTTTTTTTCTTGTATTATATTACTATTGATATGTATGACAAAAAACATGCAGCCCTATATGAGTCAATTTGCCATTAGATGGCAGCCCATGAAAACAAATCTGGCTCTCCCCTTACCAGCCTGACAAAGAAGCACACACTAACCTTGGTTTCCTCCGAAACGCATTGGCGAGCATGTCAGTGACGTAAGTGCGGCTAGTGATGTTGTCCAGAGTGCATTCCAGCTCTCGGTCCAGGCTTGTCGCCTGTTTCTCCACCATCCCGTGGGCAGAGACAGCGTTGCCAAAGGCAATGACAGCCCAGCATGAGCCCCTGACCACCTCACAAACACTGGACGATTTGAGCCAAAGATATGCCTGTTTTTTATCTTCCCCCATGTGAGTGATATTTTATTGTGTCTCAATTAAATGTGTTAACAGTCTGCACTAAAAAGCCTGTATTTTTTCTCTTTTGCATCCTTTCTATTTAAGCTTCACTCATTCCCTCAGGCATCACCTGAGCAATGGCTAGTTTTCTTAGTGCCAGGTCCCCCAGTGTTTCCTAGTTTCCCCATGATTATTAGTGGTATATATTCCTACTGTACCCTGGTGTTTCCCTGTGCAAAAATGTATTAGTGTCCCTTGCATCCCAAGAATACTCCTCGTGGCCCTTGCATCCTGAGAGTACTCCCCGTGTCCCTGGCTTCCTGGAAAAATTCCAAGTGACCCCTATACTCAAGAAAAAGAAAAAAGAAAGCTGGGAACCTGAAGGATAGATGGATGGTGCCGCCCAACATGTGGGCAGGGTGTGTAACACAGCAAATAATCATAGAAACAAAAAACTAAAAATTGTGTACACCCAAAAGGCTACCTCCTCACATTTATTAATCATATGAAAAAATATTACATAAAAACAGCACAGACCATGTAGCGAACACTTCCTAGTCCTATCGCTCCCCCCACCTCCCTGTCAGAAAACCCTACATACCCCACCAAATCCCTCACCCCCTAGACCTATGAACTGCCTCACCGGAATCTCCCCAAGGAGTGGAGAATGTGCGACTATGCCGCTAACCCCTCAGAGTTGAAACAAACCCCTGGTGACTACACCTGCAAAGATAGTTACTTCAACAATTGGGATTCATACATCCACCCAAGCAGCTGAGAGGAGAGCACTGCACCTTAAAGCCACTATGGGCGAATGCAGTGTAATCTGACAGATGGCTGCACCTGGGGGATGGATGTAAAGTCTGATTAACCACTTGCCGACCGCCACACGCCGATATACATTGGCAGAATGGCATGGGGGGGAGCAAATGGGCATACCTGTACGTCCCTCCCTCCCCGTGGGTGGGGGGTGTGATTCGTTAGAGGACCGATCAGTCCTCAGGTCCAGGCCAATGATTTATGGCCTGGACCTGCTGATCGGTCCTGACAGATGAAATCCTTCCCCTGCCTGTGTAAGTGTAAACACAGACAGGGGAAGTGATGTCATCCCTCCTCGTGGAGTCTTTTCAATTCCAGTGAGAGGAGAGAGGACGTCTAAATGTGAGTTGCACAACACTACACTAACACCAGTACACTTGTCACCCACCGATCGCACCCCCCCCCCAGTTAACCCCTTCACTCCCTGTCACTGTGTCACCAATTGCAGTTTTCAGATTTTTCACGGATCACTGCATTGGTGTCATTTGTGACTGTAATAAGTGTTAGAGCAGTTAGTAGTAGGCCGGGGTAGGTCTAGGGTACCCCCTAAACCCCCTAATAAAGGTTTAACCCCTTGATCACCCCCCCAGTTAACCCTTTCACCCCCTTTTGCCAGTGTCGCTAATAGATCTTTTTTCTGATCGCCATATTTGTGTCACGGGTGACGCTAGTTAGCCAGTTAGTTGATTTGTTTCACCGTCAGGTTTTTATAGCATCAGGTACCCCCATATATTACCTAAGATTTTAACCCCCTGATTTCCCCCTAGTTAACCCTTTCACCCCCTGTCACCAGTGATCACCATATTAGTGTTATGGGTGATGCTGGTTCGTTTTTTTTTTATAGCGCCAGGGCGCCCGCCATAAATTAAAGGTTTAACCCCCTGATCACCCAGCAGGTGATATCAGTTTTAGCATCAGTCGGGGTCTGCATTGCCCCAGGCAGCTTTAGATTAGTGCCAGTAGTGCTAACACCGACAAATGTACCATACACCTCCCTTAGTAGTATTGTGTCTGAACGGATTGATATCTTTGATCTGATCAGAACTATATTAGCATCTCCAATAGTCTAGGGTTCCCAAAAATGCAGCGTTAGTGGAATCAGCCCAGATACCTGCTAGCACCTGCGTTTAGCCCCTCCACCCAGCCCAGCCAAGTTCAGTATCAATCGATCACTGTCACTTACAAAACACAATACACATAACTGCAGCGTTCGCAGAGTCAGACCTGATCCCTGCGAACGCTAACCATTTTTTTGGTAGCATTTGAAGCAGTCGCTGACAGTCAGGACCTCTTTTTTCTGTGAGTCTCACTACTGTACCAGTAAGTTTAGAGACCAAAATGTCAAATTGAAGGTACATTAGTGAAGAGGCCTACATGTTTCTGAGCATGACAGATAGTGAAGAGAAAGTTACCATCTGTAGACAGCAGCTGCACCCTGACAGATAGCTCTGACGACGGAGTAGTGGTCCCTGCCAAGATCAGGCGTACCCGACCCCATTCCTCTGCTGTTGTTGAGGTGGAAGGACCACAGGGCTCTCGTATGGAGCAGAGAGCCAATACTAGTGCCGTTCATCCTTCTGGTGAACTGGCAGCAGCCTAGTACACCCTGGTCATAGTCAAACCAGCACTGCAATAACACGTGGTGATGTGGCGGGTCCCATAAGTGCAGTTCAATCTGGTGAGGTGGCTAGCACAACTAGTGTCCCGCAGCCACCAAGAAGACAAAGACAGGCCCGTCTAACCCATAGTGCCCTTCCTGCTGCATTTGCCAATCCGAATTGGGAGCTCACAACTAGGGATGAGCCGAACACCCCCCGGTTCGGTTCGCACCAGAACCCGCGAACGGACCGAAAGTTCGCACGAACGTTAGAACCCCATTGACGTCTATGGGACTCGAACGTTCGAAATCAAAAGTGCTCATTTTAAAGGCTAATTTGCATGGCATTGTCCGAAAAAGGGTTTGGGGACCCGGGTCCTACCCCAGGGGACATGTATCAATGCAAAAAAAACTTTTAAAAACGGCCGTTTTTTCGGGAGCAGTGATTTTAATGATGCTTAAAGTAAAAAAAAAAAAAAAGTGAAATATTCCTTTAAATATCGTACCTGGGGGGTGTCTATAGTATGCCTGTAAAGTGACGCGTGTTTCCCGTGTTTAGAACAGTCCCTGCACCAAAAAATCTCATTTAAAACTGCTTGCGGGTTTAATGTCATGTCGGGTCATGGCAATATGGATGAAAATCAGTGAGACAAACGGCATGGGTACCCCCCAGTCCATTACCAGGCCCTTTGGGTCTTGTATGGATATTAAGGGGAACCCCGCACCCAAAGTAAAATAAGGAAAGGTGTGGGGCCACCAGGCCCTATATACTCTGAACAGCAGTATACAGGCGGTGCAAACAAGACAGGGACTGTAGGTTTGTTGTTAAGTAGAATCTCTTTGTAATTTTGAACATTTTTAACGTGTTTAGCTCCAGCCAAAAAATCTTTTTTAAGCTTTTTGGAAAACATAGGGAAGGGTTATCACCCCTGTGACATTTGTTTTGCTGTCTTTCCTCCTCTTCAGAAGATTTCACCTCACTTTTTTGTCCCAATGAAAAATGTTTTTTGAAAATTTGGGTTTTTTTGTGGAACAAGGATTGGAAAGCATCAGTGGAAAGGAGAAATTGTTTTCCCATATTAACTCTTACAGGAGAGAATTTCCCTTTCATGGGGTAGATTTCATCTCACTTCCTGTTGTCTCCTTCCGTTTGCAAGTAGGAGTCGTTTATAAGTTAGATGTTTGAAAGTAGGGTCCTGCTCTATATACTCAGCAGGAAATTTGGGCCTTAGGTGTTGCTGTGGCCACAACACTGTAAGCCCTCACAGGGCCCTGCTGTGAAATATTAGATCAAGAATTGTAATTACATGCCCCTGTTGAACAGGAGCTGAAAAATTAGGCACTGGTGCTGGTGCCACAACACTGCAACCCCTCACAGACACTCTAGTTGTAACGCAGGAACGAGCCCTGCTGCAAAGTATTGCATCAAAAATTGTAATTACACGCCCCTGTTAGACAGGGGCAGAAAAATTGGGCCTTAGGCACTGGTGCTGGTGCCACAACACTGCAACCCCTCACAGACACTCTAGTTGGAATGCAGGAACGAGCCCTGCTGCAAAGTATTACATCAAAAATTGTAATTACACGCCCCTGTTAAACAGGGGCTGAAAAATTGTGCCTTAGGCACTGGTGGTGGCGCCCAGAACCAAAAATGTTCTTACAAGCTATCAGCGTGATGATTGAGGAGGAAGAGGATAATTACTCAGGGATAGTCACTCAGCATCAGCATAGGCAGTCTTTGAAGGGATCTGAAAAAAATTATTCAGTTACATCAGCATCAGGTGCTTGGTAGCTGGTGGTGATCCAAGACTGATTCATTTTTATGAAGGTCAGCCGATCGACCGAGTCGGTGGACAGACGCACCCTGTGATCGGTTACCATGCCTCCAGCAGCACTGAATGTGCGTTCCGAAAGAACGCTGGATGCAGGACAGGCCAGTAGCTCAATTGCATACTGTGCAAGCTCTGGCCAGTGATCCATCCTCAAGACCCAGTAACCCAGAGGATTTTCGGTGGGAAAGGTGTCCAAGTCTGATCTTGCCCCTAGGTATTCCTGCACCATGTAAAACAGACGCTGGCGATGGTTGCTGGAACCGATTATACCTTGGGGCTGCGGACCAAAAAATTGTCTGAACGCATCGGTCAGACGGCCACCTTCTCCACCGCTCCTTCTTTGACTGACCGAAGCCTCAGCAACACGTTGTCCAGAAACAGGAGTTTGTAACCTCCCAGTCTCTGGGAACGCGTTGCACAGACCTTTCTGCAAGGCCTCCCGAAGATGTTTCATCCTCTGCTCCCTCTGCGATGGCAAGATAAGGTCCGCAACCTTACCCTTGTAACGTGGATCAAGGAGGGTTGCCAGCCAGTATTGGTCCTTCTCCTTGATACCACGAATACGAGGATCCTTACGCAGCCTTTGCAGGATCAGGGAGGCCATGCAGCGTAGGTTTGCTGAGGCATTCGGTCCGGAGTCCTCTGGGTCACTAAGGACAACAACGTCCGCAGCCACCTCCTCCCAGCCACGTACAAGTCCATGTGTTCCTTGGGACTGATCCCTTAAAGACTGCTGATGCTGAGTGCCAGGCTCCACCTCCATACTGGCACAATCTTCCTCCTCCTCCTCTTCCTGTGTGATCGGCGGGCACGCAGGAACACTGTCTGGATAAAGGGGGCCTTGAGAGCTAAGGAAGTCCTCCTCTTCCTGCCTCTGTTCTGCCTCAAGTGCCCTGTCCATTATTCCACGCAGCGTGTGCTCCAACAGGTGGACAAGGGGGACAGTGTCACTGATGCATGCACTGTCAGTGCTCACCATCCTCGTGGCCTCCTCGAATGGTGACAGGACAGTGCATGCATCCCTGATCATGGCCCACTGGCGTGGGGAAAAAAAACCAAGCTCCCCTGACCCTGTCCTGGTGCCATAGTCGCACAGGTACTCATTGATGGCCCTCTGCTGCGTGTGCAGCCGCTGCAGCATGGCCAACGTTGAGTTCCACCTGGTGGGCATGTCACAGATTAGGCGGTTCTTGGGCAGGTTAAACTCCTTTTGGAGGTCCGTCAGCCGAGCACTGGCATTATATGACCGGCGGAAATGCACACAGACTTTCCTGGCCTGCCTCAGGACATCCTGTAAGCCCGGGTACCTGCCCAAGAACCGCTGCACCACCAAGTTAAGGACGTGAGCCAAACAGGGCACATGGGTCAGTTGTCCCTGTCGGAGGGCAGAGAGGAGGTTGGTGCCATTGTCGCAAACCACCATTCCTGCCTTAAGTTGGCGTGGCGTCAACCACCTCTGAACCTGCCCCTGCAGAGCTGACAGAACCTCTGCCCCAGTGTGGCTCCTGTCCCCCAAGCACACCAGCTCAAGCACCGCATGGCATCTTTTGGCCTGCGTACTTGCGTAGCCCCTTGAACGCCTACGGAGCACCGCTGGTTCCGAGGAAGAGGCCATGGAGGAAGAAGAAGAGGAGGGGGTGGAGGAGAGAGGTGTGTCACAATCAGCATTTTGGAGGCGTGGTGGCGGAACAACCTCCAACACTACTGCACCTTGTCCTGCATCCTTCCCAGCTGCCAGCAGAGTCACCCAATGCGCCGTGAAACTAAGGTAACGTCCCTGTCCATGCCTGCTGGACCATGAGTCAGCGGTAATATGCACCTTACCGTTGACCGCCCTGTCCAGCAAGGCATGGACATTGCCTTCCACATGCCGGTAGAGAGCCGGAATCGCCTTCCGTGAGAAAAAGTGGCGTTTGGGTACCTGCCACTGAGGAACCGCACATTCCACAAACTCACGGAAGGGGGCAGAGTCTACCAACTGAAAAGGCAGCAGTTGAAGTGCTAGCAATTTTGCCAAGCTAGCATTCAACCGCTGGGCATGTGGATGGCTGGGAGCAAACTTCTTTCGGCGGTGCAGCAGCTGGGGCAGGGAAATTTGCCTGGTACAATCTGACGTCGGTGTACCAAAAGCAGATTGCCCACAAGTACTTGGCTGTGACACACCTAATTCTACACCTTCATTCCTCTCACTGCAGGTCTCAGAGAGGACTGAAGGTCTAGTGGGGTTGGAAATCTCAGCTGATGAGGAGCAAGGAGAGATCCTCTTTGTTCTTTGGTGTGGGTCTTTTAGATATGCTTGCCAACGAACTGCATGGCAGGTCAACATATGTCTGGTCAAGCATGTGGTACCCAAGCGGGAGATGTTTTGGCCACGCGAGATACGCTTGAGACATATGTTGCAAATAGCAGCGGTGCGATCTGATGCACTCGTCTCAAAAAAGGCCCACACCAAAGAACTTTTTGAATAACGTGCAGAGACTGCAGCGCCCTGCACATGTGGAGCTTTGGGGTGTGATGCAGTCAATGTGCTGCCCTTAGGCTGGCCCCTGGAGGGCATCCTGCCTCGTTGGTGATGTGCCGCCTCCTCCTCCTCCTCCTCCTCCTCCTCTCTCCTATCAGGCACCCACGTTGAGTCAGTGACCTCATCATCCCCTCCCTCCTCATCACTGGAGCAAACCTGGCAGTATGCTGCAGCAGGGGGAGCATGACTGCCAGATTGCTGTCCTTCTTGGGCACCCCCTCTGTCCGTGCTCATGTTACTGCCTTCATCGAGCTCAGTATCATCATCAGAGCCTTCCAAACGCTGGGCATCCTCCTGGAGCATGTACCCAACACTGTGGTCAAACAGTTCGAGGGAATCCTCAGGAGGACATGGTGGAGCTAGGGAAGGAGTCACTGATGACATTGAGCTGAGGGAAGAGGCCGCTGCTTTGCCAGACAAAGCACCCTGGGCATGGGTGAGAGAGGATGAGGAGGATGAGGACGGCTTGGTCATCCACTCGACCAAGTCTTCCGCATGTTGCGGCTCAACACGGCCAGCTGCCGAAAAAAAGGCCAAGCGTGTCCCATGGCCACGTGCTGATGAGGATGCACCGTCTCCACGACCAGCACTAGACACAGAGCCTGCTTGCCCTCTCTTATTGGCTTGTGACTGTCTGCCTCTCCTTCTTGGCCTTCCAGACATACTAATGGCCTGTAGCTGCACTAAGCTGGGATAGAACACCTGTAATTTTCTTCAGGTAGCTTTATATACTGTAACCAGACAAGCCTGCCTGTCAGTAGGAAGATAACAGGAACGGATCTAGCTGAACACTGTGAGCAGGACGCACTGCACTAAATGTAAATAGCAGGAACGGATCTAGCTGAACACTGTGAGCAGGACGCACTGACTGCACTAAATGTAAATAGCAGGAACGGATCTAGCTGAACACTGTGAGCAGGACACACTGCACTAAATGTAAATAGCAGGAACAGATCTAGCTGAACACTGTGAGCAGGACGCACTGCACTAAATGTAAATAGCAGGAACGGATCTAGCTGAACACTGTGAGCAGGACGCACTGACTGCACTAAATGTAAATAGCAGGAACAGATCTAGCTGAACACTGTGAGCAGGACGCACTGCACTAAATGTAAATAGCAGGAACAGATCTAGCTGAACACTGTGAGCAGGACGCACTGCACTAAATGTAAATAGCAGGAACGGATCTAGCTGAACACTGTGAGCAGGACGCACTGACTGCACTAAATGTAAATAGCAGGAACGGATCTAGCTGAACACTGTGAGCAGGACGCACTGCACTAAATGTAAATAGCAGGAACAGATCTAGCTGAACACTGTGAGCAGGACGCACTGACTGCACTAAATGTAAATAGCAGGAACAGATCTAGCTGAACACTGTGAGCAGGACGCACTGCACTAAATGTAAATAGCAGGAACGGATCTAGCTGAACACTGTGAGCAGGACGCACTGCACCAAATGTAAATAGTCTAGATAGAAGATAACAGGAACGGATCTAGCTAAACTGAATACAGTGTATATATATATATATATATATATATATATATATATATATATATATATATATATATGCGCAACACCTGGGATGCATATATATATATACAAAATACACTGTAAGTGCAGCTAACTGACTGACTGTTCTGCCTAATCTATCTAACTCAAATCAAATGACACTGTCTGTCTCTCTCTCTATCTCTCAGCACACCGGAACACACTACACAGGGCCGCCGTGCAGGCGGCCTTATATAGTGTGGGGCGTGTACTAAATCCCCTGAGCCATAATTGGCCAAAGCCACCCTGGCTTTGGCCAATTACAGCTCTCTCTACTGACGGCGCTGTGATTGGCCAAGCATGCGGGTCATAGTGCATGCTTGGCCAATCATCAGCCAGCAATGCACTGCGATGCCGCAGTGAATTATGGGCCGTGACGCGCCACACGAATTTGGCGCAAACGGCCCATAACGTTCGCAATTCGACGGACGGTCGAACAGCCGATGTTCGAGTCGAACATGGGTTCGACTCGAACACGAAGCTCATCCCTACTCACAACTTCTGTAGCACCCGTACTTCTCCCATTCACTGGCCAACCTGGAATTCCGGTGGAAACAATTGATTTTACGTCACTTGATTTTTGTTCGCTGTTTTTCACGAAAGATCTCAATAGATCTATTGTGGACCAAAGCAATTTGTATGCTGGTCAATTCATTGCCACTTATCCCCATTTGACCCTTGCCAGAAAATGGAAACTGTCACGGAACGTCCCACACTCCGCTTGAGTGCTTCCATCATATACCACTTCCTACAAGAAGGGGAGCGGAGGGGGTGGGACTTTGAATGAAGCACATGAAAGCGAAATGATGGTAATTATGTGGAAGAGAGGAATTTTATTGTTACAATATGAATGTACAAAGATTGTTGATACATGGTAACAACATTAAGAGGATAATATACGTATCTTGAAACATAACCATTGATGTCAAGGTACAGGTAAAATACAGTACACAGTAAAATGATAACAAGATGACAATTGAAAAGCGTGGTGATTCAATGAAAAATTCCAAAGTTCCACAAACATGATAGGGTAAAATAATGAATATAAGGTGAAACCTGCAGGGCCTATGGCCACACTAAACCTGTAAAGGTGATGATTATATAGAGACTTGAACCAGATATAGAGTAGGTGAAGACACGGCATCATGTAGCTCTACGCGTTTCGTGGCTGAACGCCACTCGTCAGGAGCATGCACGTGGTAGTCTAAAAAATGGATATAAGGATAATCAATAATGGATAGAGGTAAAATGACATCGCCAGCAGCACGTCAGTGCATACTTACTGGTTAAGGTCTGCAGGGTATTGGAACAATGTGAGACGCCGAGGCATCCGGAATAACCTCCAACCGGGAGCCGCAGTGGGCGGGCCAGCGGAAACCCCTAACACAGGCCGCCAATGGGGCAGGCATGAAACCACGAGGGATAACTGTGAATGGGTGAAAAATTGTGGATGGAAGTGAGGGAATGACAAAAACTGGAAGTGGGGTGAAGATGGGGGGGGGGGGGGGGAAGAGAGAGAGGGCAAGAGGCTGTGCCAAAGATAAAAGAAAGAAAATGGAATGAGACCAGTGGAGAGACTGCCAGGAAAAGAAATGTAGAGCCAGATAGAGAAGAAATTGGGTGAGGGAGGAAAAAACAAGCCAGCCATAGAAAATGTGCACATGAGGGGGGGATCGGTGTGGAAAGGAGCCCGCTGGGGACAGTGGTGGAGTGAGGACAAGGTGACTGGTGGTGAAGGGTATAAATACGTATATACCTAGAAGGAGTGGAAGACCCCTCGCTGGGAAGAGATGAGTGTAGAGTGTAGTATCCACAGAGCCTCGAGTGTCAAAACCCTCCGGCAGGACGCCCATATAGGTGCCGTCAAGGTACCACTTCCTCCCAGTCTCGATACAGATATCAGATATTCCAACTGCTCCCAAGCACAAAACAAGGCGACACTTGTTTCACTGCTAACATGGACTGGTTATTTTAGAATCAAAATTACAAGACTTTATATGCCGTTAGAGGAGGTTCCCCCCTCCTGCTCATATTACTCTAACAATACAACTGTAACCTAATTAACATGAGCTAGTTTACTAAATCATTTACCCAGACTAGGTGACTATGTCTCCTAGCTCATTACCGTAAACATCAACACAGGGTTAATTAGAAAAACCAACAATGTGTGGAATACCCTTAGAAGCTGTGGTAAGCTAGACTAGACTTATTTACATTAAACACATTATAGCAGACATCAGACAGATGAGTGGAGTTGATATTAGCATCCCCTCACAGCATGTGTCCCAATGGTATGACTCAGTCACTATTGCTAATATGGCAAATACAGGGTCCCCAGAGTCTGTGTGTCCTGGGGGACAAGGACCCGAAGCCAAAGTAACAACACCTCAAGCGTACCCCAAATGCCAGGGCCCATAATCTGTAGGCAAGAGGCTCACATTCAGTCCCCTCCAAAAGCCTCTGTCCCGGGTGAGTGTCACAGAAACCTATTACGGTTTCTGAATTTAAGACCTTTCTGGGGCTTACCCTCCTCATGCGCATAACTAAAAAGGGTGAGTTGTGGTCATATTGGTCCACCGACCCAATTCACCACATGCCCGTGTTCTCTGCCTCCATGGCCAGGGCACAATACGAGCAGATCTTGTGGTTCATGCACTTCAATGACAATGAACTCTGTTGTCCTCGGGCTGACCCTGGATACGATCGGCTCTACAAAATCCGGCCTCTCAAACCACTTCAACCAACAGTTTGCAGCATTGTTTACTCCCTATCAAGTTGTCTGCATTGATGAGTCCCTGATTAAGTTTTCTGCCTGCTTGTCTTTCAAACAGTATCTTCCCAGCAAGCATGCCAGATGCGGGGTCAAGATATATAAGATCTGTGACAGGGCAACAGGCTATACATATAGTTTTATGGTTTATGAGGGAAGAGATGGTTACATACCTGGAGAACTGCCCAGACTACATATGGAGCGCTGGTAGGATTGTGTGGGTCTTGGTGTCACCCTTATTCAGAAAGGGGTACCACGTGTATGTGGACAATTATTACACGAGTGCCACTTTTTAGTCACTTGTTTGATCATGGAATTGGCGCATGTGGCACCCCAGCGGCTTGTAGATTCCTGTCTTGGCTGGGGGAGAGAGCCTGCTTGAAGTGTAATAATTTGCTCGCTGTGAAGTGGAGGGATAATAAGAATGTTTTCATTCTGTCCTCCCTTCACGCAGAAACGATGGTCCAAATTCCTACAGCGACTGGTGTTGTGGAGAAACCCCTCTGTGTCCACGAATATAACCTTAAAATGGGAGGGATGGACCTCAACAACCAGTTGTTGGCGCCGTGCCTAGTTGCCCGTAAGGCCAGAAGCTGGTACAAAAAAGGGTCTGTATACTTATTCCAATTGGCTCTCCTGAACACTTATGTGCTATACAAAGTGTCAGGGCAAACTGGATCCTTCCTTAAATTCCAGGAAGAGATCGTCATAGCCCTTCTGTTTCCAGACAGCAGAGCCGGTATAAGGGGTGGGCGAGAGGAGCGGGTGCCCTGGGCGGAGTGAGAAGGGGCAGATTTCTCCCCCTGTTCGCTGACTGAGCATAATACGAGAGCTGCTCACATTGCCACAGCCGCCCAATCTGCTCCCTCCCCCTGCATCCTCATTGGCAAGGAGGAGAGGGACTGGACCAGTGGGCGGGGGGGGGGCGGACAAGCCTCCCATTATCTCAGTAACCGTGAAAAAACATACCGATTTCTCTTATCCGTAGGACAGGAGAATCAGTCTGTAAATTCTGAGACTGGTGGCTGCAGCTCTGTAAGAGTGTCTGACACAGCCCAGCGAACAAATCACCTCCCCCCTCACTGACGGAAGATCAGGGAGGAATACAGCTCTCCTCCCACCTCTGCTCCTCCAGTGACTTCCCGCCCCGCCCACACTATCCCTGGCATGCAGATGTATCTGAAGAGGGGATGTGTGGGCGCAGGGCCGATCCTGGACGGGGTGCACGGGGCACAGTGCACCCGGGAGCCACAGAAGTGGGGGCGCTGCAGCGCCAGAGTGCTCCCCTCCCTCCTCCTCCTCTCCTTGTCCGTAGGTGGCTCTCTCCACTGGTCACCACAGCCGCCGCCGCTTTGTTTTTTGCCAAAGCGATGCCCATCCCCCCTACCTCCTCCTGTCAGAGGAGGAGAGCAGAGATAGCTGGAGATCAGAGTGGCTGTGTCTGTGTGCAGAGAGACCAGCCGCGCAGTGATGTCATGGGAAGGGCAGTCCGTGCCCGTGTTGCAGACAGTTCTCCTCCTCCTGTGTCTCACTCCCGCCTGCTGCTCAAGCCTGACACGCTCTGTTCTCCACCCGGGCGGCACGGCTGCACACTGTCCTCTCCTCTCCAGCTGCCACCCGGGTGTTTTTTAATTAGCTTAATGGAGGGGGTAGTTTGTCGGGGGTTTATACTAATGGAGGAGGGGGGTGGTCCTGGGGGGTCTATATTAATGGAGGGGGGTTTGTCGTGGGGGGTCTGTACTAATGGGGGGGTGGTTAGCCCTTGGGGGGGGTCGGTACTAATGAAGGGGTGGGTGGTTTGTCCAGGGGGGTCTGTACTAATGGTGAGGGGGTGGTTTGTCCTGGAGGGGTCTGTACTAATGGCTGGGGGGTGGTTTGTTATGGGTGGCTGTACTAATGGAGGGGGGTGGTTTGTTCTGGGGGGTCTGTACTAATGGAGAGGGGGTGGTTTGTCCCGGGGGTCTGTACTAATGGGGGGTGGTTTGTTTTGGGTGGGTCTGTACTAATGGAGGGGGGGTGGTTTGTCCTGGGGGTCTGTACTAATGGAGGGGGGTCTATACTGATAGAGGGTGTGTTTTGTCCTGGGGGTCTGTACTGAGGGAGGGGTTTATACTTAGTGGGGGGTCTGCACTGATGGAGGGGGGTCTGTACTGAGGGGCGACTATAGTTGGTGGAGGGAGGATGATACCATGTTTTACCGCACCAGGTAACACCCCTCTCCCCTTCACGCGCGCTGCTGTACTAGTGAGCGGCGCACTATGTTTCTTCCCCCACCTTCATATCGGCCAGGGAAGAAAAAAAAATGGAGCAAAGAAGAGGATTGTGGGATATGTAGTCCCAATGACTGGCAGCCCCACTGTAACACGGAAACTGCAGCCCACACAGCATGCTCAGCTGAATGGGAGAGTGAGAGAGAGCCAGGAGCCCGGGAAAGCTTTCAGGGAAGTACACCAAGGACTCCAGAGGGAGAGGATAGTGCTGAGGGAACACCATCAGAAAGAGAACCCCGCTGCCCTGCGCCACCAGAGGGAAAGCCACACAGCCTAGCACCATCCCAGGCGGAGAAAGGAATGGAGTCATTGCCAGAATATAGATCTGGGTGCTACCCAGCGGAGTCGCCACGGGCAATTCAGAGTGAGCTGACTCCTGATCAGAGGAACCGTTGTTGCTGTATCGCTGGGTCAGGTTAGAGGGCCGATCGGCCATTATTTACTAACGTCCATAGGAACTGCAGTCTGACCATCTCTTGTAACATGTCTGCAGTCTCTGACCATCTCTTGTAACATGTCTGCAGTCTCTGACCATCTCTTGTAACATGTCTGCAGTCTCTGACCATCTCTTGTAACATGTCTGCAGTCTCTGACCATCTCTTGTAACATGTCTGCAGTCTCTGACCATCTCTTGTAACATGTCTGCAGTCTCTGACCATCTCTTGTATCATGTCTGCAGTCTCTGACCATCTCTTGTATCATGTCTGCAGTCTCTGAACATCTCCTGTACTATGTCTGGGGGCTCTTTCTAACAGACTCTCTAACAGAAGCCATCTCTGTGTGCATCAGAGAGACTCCCCTCCAGGTCTCATTAGTGTACGCTCTTCCTGTATTTTCGTTATTGTTAAAAGATCATGGGAGGATCCTAGGGTAACGAAGACTTCTTAGGGGAGCATTTCTGTGTTTGAGTTGTTGCCATAGTAACATTTGTAAAAGGGAGGAGTTGGTAAAGATGACCATGCCCACGTGGGGGCACCAGAAATATTTCTGCACCCAGGCATCTGACCCTAGGATCGGCCCTGTGTGGGCGGTAAATATGAAGACAGCAGCTGCAGATTCCTCTGTGTGCCAAAGATGCTTGATCTTCCAGCCTGGACCTGTGGGTGAGTGAGCAACTGTGCACACTGCAATCACTGAATTGTCCTTATCTCCATCCCCCATCTGTCTCCCCCCCCTCTTGTTCTTTCAAGACATTCACTTTCACTTAGGAAGGTAATAGATGGTACAAATTTATTTCCAGCAACCACAGATTGCAGGAAAGAAATTTGCATGATTCCCCTGTCAGCACAGTCAGTGCTGACAGGGGAATCCCTTCCACTGAGCAATTGTATTCTCCCGAAAAACAGTGATTATCACTAGCAGACATAGCAACCGCTAGTGATAATCATAAGAGAATCCGGCAGGCTGGTTGTACCCAATTTGATCGATAAACTTGGTACATTCAGATTGCCCATTAATGGTTCAAATCTCAGCCAGTTCCTGCTGAACCAGCTAAGATTTAAACTATCTATGGCTGGTCTTAGCTCTTAAGCAGCCCATACATTGATCACTTTTTTCAGTCCACTATTATGTTGAATGAAAAAAAAGAATGTTTCAATTCCCCCATCTACACATTCCAGGTGGAAGGGGGAATCCTCCCACTGTGGACCAGTGGTGGAATCCATTGTGGTCGTGTATAGAGCCAAAAAGATTTGTGTCGATGTCCCAATATTTATGGACCTAACTGTACATTTAATTAAAATGTGTGAGTAAATTCTGTTTCTATTGCATTAAACCTAATTGAATTTGTATTGTTTTAAGTATATTCTTGTTTTAAAACAACATCGATTCTTTCTTAAAAATGGGGTGGGGGCGCAGTTTGCCATCTTCGCCCTGGGCACCAAATGGCCTTGTCCCAGCACTGCCAGACAGTGCGGTGCCCACCTTCCCAACGCAAATGCAGTAAGCCGGCTGCATGAGAGGCATTTTCCGTATGTCCTCCCTGGTACCCTTAACCAACGAGCCCCCCCAAAGAAAATGTTGTGTCTGTAGAAAACTATTCTCAGATTCCCCCCCCCCCCCTGTTGACTAAGGATTTGACCCTGATTATTCTGAAGCTTGCCTGCTTTGTACCTGGACTGTCATTGACCACTCTGCCTGCCTGCCAACTGCAATTACCCGTTTGCTGTGCTCAGTTCGCACCTGCCCTGGCATGGTAGCCAGGCACTATAGCATTGTGAATTTTGTTGCAACCGAGTGTGGGTAGGCCTGCTTGCCTTATAGCAAAAGGTGCTGCTATAGGAGAGGAACACAGAAGCTATCTATAGCACCTGACCACTTATGCTAGAGGCTATGCATGATATTATTACAATCCTTTAACAAGAACATTTCTCTGTGAAGATGGACTCTACACAGGCTCTTTATTTTTGGAGGAGCTTTGCAAACTGACACACTAAGTCCAGGAATTGTCTGTGCACATGAATGCACCTCCAGCAGTAATGCAGGAACCATAGTCCAAGGTTAACACACCTGACTTTAAAAATATTTGTCAGCTGTACTTTAAGTTTAGGCCTTGCTCTTCTGGTTCTGAAGCACAGTGGATTAACCTGATTATTACATGGTTTCAGGGGGACCCCCAGTCTTGGGCTTTTAGTCTCCCCACAGATGACCCAGCCCAATGGTCAATCAAAGCATTTTTCAAGGCCCTGGGTTTACACTGTGATGATCCTGACCATGCCCACTCAACAGAAACTAACCTTAGTACATTTTGTCAGGGTAAACGCACCACTGAACAATATTTGTTCAATGAAGCCATGCAAGTTGCCATCCGAATAGCCAGGCGTATATGGGAAAGGCTTACAAAGAGATTTGTTTCCTCCCTGGGACTCTGCTTATACTGTGGCGGCCATGGCTACTTTGTCGCAAGCTGCCCCAATAACCTGGGTAACGTCAAGGGCCTAGTGTGGGTGAGGTTTGCTTCTCTAGACTATATGGTGTCCGGTTCCCTCCGAGACAACTATTTGTTCCTGTTCAACCTAGTTCTGCCACATTTTTGCATCACCTCTCCATGTTCATAGATTATGGTGTTGCAAGCAATTTCATTGATAGTGACCTAGCACACGAAGATCTACAGATTCCCTTGATTAATGTGCGCAAACCCTTTTCAGTCTTAGCTGTTAATAACTCTCCTTTGTCCATGGGCCCGATGACCTCCTGCACTGTAACCATTACTCTGGTCACTAAGGAATTTCATAGGGAGACAATCAGCTTCTACTTGATAACCTGTCTATCCCCTTATTTTAAGTTATGCTTGGCTTAAACTTCATAACCCACACATAAATTGGGCTAAATGGAAGATTAGGTCCTGGTCCCAGACCTGCTTCCAAAAGTGCATTAACCACTTTAAGACCAGCCTCGTTTTGGATTTTAGGTGTTTACATGTTTAAAACAGGTTTTTTTGCTAGAAAATTACTTAGAACCCCCAAACATTATATATTGTTTTTTTCTAACACCCTAGAGAATAAAATAGTGGTCATTGCAATACTTTTTTTTGCACGGTATTTGCGCAGCGGTCTTCTAAGCACACTTTTTTTGGAAAAAATTCACTTTTTTGAAAAAAAAAATAAGACAACAGTAAAGTTAGCCCAATTTTTTTTTATATTCTAAAATATAATGTTACGCCAAGTAAATTGATACCCATCATGTCACGCTTCAAAATTGCGCCCGCTCGTGGAATAGCGTCAAACTTTTACCCTTAAAAATCTCCATAGGCAACGTTTAAAAAATTCTACAGATTGCATGTTTTGCGTAATAGGGCGTACACACGGTCGGACTTTGTTCAGACATTCCAACAACAAAATCCTAGGATTTTTTCCGACGGATGTTGGCTCAAACTTGTTTTGTCTACACACGGTCGCACAAAGTTGTCGGAAAATCCGATCGTTCTAAACGCGGTGACGTAAAACACGTACGTTGGGACTATAAACAGGGCAGTGGCCAAAAGCTTTCATCTCTTTATTTATTCTGAGCATGCGTGGCACTTTGTCCGTCAGATTTGTGTACACACGATCGGAATTTCCGACAACGGATTTTGTTGTCGGAAAATTTTATCTCCTGCTCTCCAACTTTGTGTGTCTGAAAATCCGATGGAAAATGTCCGATGGAGCCCACACACGGTCGGAATTTCCGACAACACGCTCCGATCGGACATTTTCCATCGGAAAATCCGACCGTGTGTACAGGGCATTACAGAGGAGGTCTAGGGCTAGAATTATTGCTCTCACTCTACCGGTCATGGCGATACCTCACATGTGTGGTTTGACCACCGTTTTCATATGCGGGCGCTACTCACGTATGCGTTCGCTTCTGCGCGCGAGCTCGTCGGGACAGGGCACTTTAAAAAAAAAAATTTTTAATTTTTATTATTTATTTTACTTTATTTTATTTATTTTTTTACTGTTTTTAAAAAAAAAAAAAATTGGATCACTTTTATTCCTATTACAAGGAATGTAAACATCCCTTGTAATAGAAAAAAGCATGACAGGTCCTCTTAAATATGAGATCTGGGGTCAAAAAGTCCTCAGATCTCATATTTAGACTAAAATGCAAAAAAAAAAAAAAAAAAGTCGTTTAAAAAAATGACACAAAAAAAATTGTGCCTTTAAGAGAAGTGGGCGGAGCCGTCATAATGACGTCGCTCCGGCCGTCACATGGTATGGAGACGGGTGGGGGCCATCTTAGCCTCACTCGTCTCCATACCTAAGCAGGGAAAGGATCCGATCGCCTCCGCAGCTACCGACGGCTCCGGTAAGCGGCGGAGGGTGCGGGAGAGCGGCGGGAGGGGGGTGGCACCTCTCCCGCCGCCGATAACGGTGATCTCGCGGCGAACGCGCCGTAGAGACCACCATTATCATGTACGGAACCGCCCACTGAAAAGATGGATACCTCGGTTGTGGCAGCAGCTGCTGCCGTTACCGAGGTATCCATCTTCAAAAAAATGACGTATATATACAGTGGGCGGTCCGGAAGTGGTTAAATCCACCTAATCACAGCCCACCTCACAGTCCCAAATCTCACTGCCTGTTGTGCTAAATTTGCTAACATGTTCTCTGAAAAGGCCCCTTCTGTTTTCCCTCCTTATCAGCCATATGATTATCAGATAGACTTCCTGCTTAAATCTTCCCATCCTAGAGGCTAAACTTACCCTCTGTCACTACCTGAGACCTAGGTCATGAAAACCTATGTGCAGAGAAATTTGGGTCCAGGTTCTAAGAATGCCAAGGCTAATGCCTTGTCATGCAGCTTTGAGCCCAGTTTGGAAACTTCCTTCAAGTTTCACAATATCTTACCTCCAGCACAAGTGATGAGGGCCTTTTCCCCTGACCTTTTGACTCCAGTTTAAAGGCCCAGTCTATTGCTTTGCTCAGTCTACCCCCTGGAAAGTTGTTCCCCTCCACCTTAGGCCTAAAGTGCTTTCAGAAGCACATGACACTAAGACAGCCAGGCACTCAGGAATTACTAAAACTTTTTCTTTGGTTTCTCGTGGGCTTTGGTAGCCCTCTCTCCATAAGGACTTTTGATCTTTTATGAAAGCTTGCAAAACCCATGCTCGCTCTAAGTCCTCAAAAGTCAAGCCCTATAGATTACCCCCACCTTTGCCTGTCCCTAAATGCCCTTGGACGCATATCCAGGCTATTTTGTCCTCAAGTCTTGCTGCCTTCACCTGCCGACGTGTTCCAGTCTGCCTCTACTCCAGTTATTCTGGTCCAGCCTATGCCAATTGTGCCTCCCACTTTTTCATATTTAGGACTTTCAGTAACCTGGCCTCACCCTACTGCAACTTCTGCTCAATCCTGTTTAAGAACTTCCATCCATAGTTTAAATAGACTGCCTCATTTGGCAAGGTAGGGCCCTTGACCTCTTCTTTAACTACTTCCAGATCGCCCACCACACATACTGTGGCAGGGCAGCCCAGCTGAGTGCAACAACGTACCTGTATGTTATTGGCGACTTCCGGGTATAGGGTGCGTGCGTGCCGACAGTGACACGCTCCCGCTGTGATAGACTATCGTTCTGTCAGACAGGGAGAGAGAGATCTTGTGATCCTGCTAATCAGGAACACATATGTCTCTCTTCCTGCAGTCAGTCCATCCCCACACAGTAAGAAAGCACACCCAGATGTTAACACCCTGATGTTAACCCCTTCCCTGCCACTGTCGTGACAGAGCATTTTTTTTTAGCACTGATCACTGTATTGGTGTCACTGGTCCCCAAAAACTGTTGCTTAGTATCCGATTTGTCTGCTGCAATGTCGCAGTCCCACTAAAATAGTAATAGTAAAAATAAAAATGCCATAAAAATATCCCATATTTTTTAGACATGATAACTTTTGCGCAAACTAATCAATATACCCTTATTGGGATTTTTTTACCACAAATATGTAGCAGAATACATATTACCCTAAATTGATGAATACATTTTGTTTTTTACATATTTTTTAAGGCTGGATTCACACCTATGCATTTTTAGTGCTTTTTGCATTTTGCAGATTTGCACTACAGTCCATTTAACATGGTTTCCTATGGAACATGTTCTGTAGTGCAAATATGCAAAATGCAAAATGCACTAAAAATGCATAGGTGTGAATCCAGCCTAATGCCGCGTACACACGGTCGTACTTTTCGTCTACAAAAGTCGGACAGCCTGTCCGACAGACTTCCGGCAGACTTTCGGTGGACTTGCGGCGGACTTGCGGCCTACTTTCTAACGAACGGACTTGCCTACACACGACCACACAAAAGTCTAACGGATTCGTACGTGATGACGTACACCGGACTAAAATAAGGAAGTTCATAGCCAGTAGCCAATAGGTGCCCTAGCGTGGCTTTTTGTCCGTCGGACTAGCACACAGACGAGCGGATTTCGGGGTCCGTCGTAGTTACGAAGTAAAGTTTTAAAACATGTTTCAAATCTAAAGTACGTCGGATTTGAGGCTAAAAAAGTCAGTTGAAAGTCCGGAGAAGCCCACACACGATCGGATTACCAGCCAGCTTTAGTCCATCAGCGTCCGTTGGACTTTTGTAGACGAAAAGTAGGACCGTGTGTACGCGGCATAACTCTTGAACATTTAGAACTTATCCTAAAGGAGACAAGGAACCAGGCAAACTTTGCTTTCAGAGCACCAAGCTCCTGATCTTCCCAGACTACTCTGAATATGCAGTGGCTTTGGAGATCCTTCAGTTGGGTAAGTGCTAAACTCCATTCTAAGTGAATTAACCACTTAAGGGCTGGAAGATTTTCCCCCTTAATGACCAGGCCATTTTTTGTGATATGGCACTGCGTCCCTTTAACTGACATTTGCGCGGTCGTGCAACGTTGTACCCAAACAAAATTGACATCCTTTTTTCCCACAAATAGAGCTTTCTGTTGGTGGTATTTGATCACCTCTGCAGTTTTTATTTTTTTGCGCTTTAAACAAAAAAAAGAATATAAAAACAAATGTATTCATCAGTTCAGGCCTATATATTCTTAGGCATATATTGATTGGTTTGCGCAAAAGTTATCATGTCTACAAACTATGGGATAGAGTTAGGGACTTTTTTTTTTATTGTTAGTTTTTACTGGTAATGGCAGCGATCTACAATTTTTTAGCAGGACTGCGACATTGGGGCGGACAAAACTGACCCCAAATAACACTTTGAGTAACAGTGACATTATTACATTGATCAGTGCTAAAATAATGCACTGATCAATGTACAAATGACACTGGCAGGGAAGGGGTTAACACTAGAGGGCAATCAAGGGGCTGTGTTCCCCCAGCGTGTTTTAACTGTAGGGCAGGATGAACTACGAGGGACATAACAGAGATCACTGTTCCCAATCACTAGGAACAGAAGATCTCTGACATTTCTTCGGTCAGAATGGGGATCTGCCTTGTTTACACAGGCAGATCCCGATTTTGCCTCTGTGTACAGCTATCGCAGGTCGCCAGTAGACGTAGAGTCCGCTGGACCCACAGACGAGCTACCGCGGCAAGCAGCAGACGTGCCCGCTAGATCACATGCACAGACCAATATACAATGATGGCAATTCGCACTATTATGCCTCCTTGCTGCAGTGCAACTGCAGCGGTGGTCAGGAAGTAGTTAAGTATGGTATGTTGTTCCTGGCTCAGTCTAGACACCAAGAGGGAAAAGTACTAAACTACCCTGACAAAAGGGCTGAGATTTGTGGGTTAGTTAAAAAACATAACATTCACATAACCCTACTCCAAGAAACACACTTTAAATGTACAAAGATTCCAAAACTGTAAAAAACCTACTATCCAGAATCTTACCATGCATCCTCCCCTTCCAATAGGAACAAGGGTGTAAGGGCTTACCTTGGTTGGAGTCCATAGTCCATAGGTGTATGCTCACCCTTGCAAATACACACAGCCCATGGTAACAAGGTAAAAGGCTACCTGGGCTGTGAATCTGTGCACGGGGGCTTGGCAGGGAATTTACCAAAGGATTGTAGAGGTGAAGCCGTAGGCAGGGTTTCCAGAAGTCAAAGGTAATGATGAACAGAGCCAGGGTAAGAAGCCAGGCTCAGTCTTGGAACACTGCAACTTGAAAATAAGAACACAGGAACATAAGAACACAGGAAACCAGGAACCTTTGGCAATACAAGAGACAATGAACTGACACAGCCCTCAGAGGGAGGCAATGTTTTATACCCAATGAATTAGATCAACTGCCTCAGCTGAATCAGTAGTGACAGGTGCTAATTGCAAAGCAAGATCAAGAGTATAGCCCTCAGTGTTGCATGCAGGACAAGGCATAGCTGAAAACAAGGCTGAATAATGAGCTGAGGTGTGGCTCAGAGGCAATACAGCAGGAGCAGTACACAGAAAGTCCTGGATTCAATACCTCTTTGAGCCACCCGGGGAGTGGCAATGCCTGGCCATTTGCATGGCACGGTAGGAACTGTGACAGTCTCCTGCCCCAGAAATGCCCTCTGGGTGCAAACAGGTAGTTTGTCATAGGCATCCATGCCATATGTACAGTCTTCATCTAATTCACAGGGAAACAATGCACCAACAGAAGTGTTAGAAGACCTTTCCTTATAATTTTTGGCCATTGTTGCTATTAAAGTTCTTGCAAGGGAGACATTTGTCGCTTGCAAAGCTTTTTCAAACATCTCCAGTTCCTGCTTACAGACTATGGTGCCAATCGAGGCATACATGCAGTCAGGTGGTAGAACTTCCTTGGCAGGACAGGATGATGTTACTGCACTTACCACTATGGAGCTTGGGATGACTGCAGGAACTGGTTTGTTGTCAGAAGGTTGCATAGTTGCTTCTAGACCAGATGGTAGGAGCTTCTCAGGGGTATGGGTTACGGTTCTTGAGGGACACCGGTATCGTTAACCACCGTAGTATGGGTACCCACTTGTGTCATTGAACGTGGACAGGTCTTACAGCAACCTTGGCAGTTTACAGGCTGATAAGCAGGGGTAGCAGTATGGATCTTAATAGTACCTACTTCAAGAACCTTTGGCTGAGGTGGGCGAGTTGGGCAGAGAGAGATAAAGTGCCCTCTTTCTCCACAATAAAAAGAAAGACCACAGCCTCTCTTCTGCTCTCTTTCACCTTTAGACAGCTTGGACCGGATGACCCCAATCTCCATGGGTTTCACATCTTCCAGGGTAGGTGTGTGTATATCCTCAGGAGCATCAAGGCTTTGTGGGTTTAGAGCTTCATGGCTCGGCATGTACTGGAAAGGCTTGGAATCATATTTGTACAGGGTATTCCTGTCCCTGGGTCACCATAGGCCACGTGAATTAGGAGAAGACTTGGGAACCTTGGTTTTCTTTGAAACTGTAATGTGAGAGTCCAGAGCAAACACAAATGCTTCCCAGCTCTCCAAGACTGGACTCCTTTCCTGTAGTAGCTAATGAGCCATGTTTTGATTTGCCCAGTGAGCAAGTTGATGGTAGCGCGAACCTTTATATAATCGGTGGCATATGATCTAGGCTTAAGAGCAAACAACAGCTCGTAATCCATCCTAAAACACAAGAAGGGTGCACGGTTGCCATCAAACCTCTCTGGTATCACAACAAATGGTTCAGGACATGCTGGTTCTGGGCTGGGCATACTGTAATTTTAAACAACAGGACTCCTTGCTGCAGCTCTGAGATGGTCTGGTCCAGGCTAGAGACTTGCTGAGCAAGGGAGGTGAGCATCTTGTACATCTCTGCAGACTCCATGTGGGTCAGTTCATTATGTAAGGGCTTACTTTGGTTGGAGTCTATAGTGCAGAGATGTATGCTCACCCTTGCAAATACACACAGCCCATGGTAACAAGGTGAAAGTTTACCTGGGCTATGAATCTGTGCACAGGGGCTTGACAGGGAATTTACCAAAGGATTGTCTAGGTGAAGCCGTAGTCAGGGGTTCCAGAAGTCAGAGTTAACGATGAACAGCGCCAGGGTCAGAAGCCAGGGTCAGTCTTGGAACACTGCAACTTGTAAAATAAGAACACAGGAAAACAGGAACCTTTGGCAATACAAGAGACAATGAACTGACACAGTCCTCAGAGTGAAGCAGTATTTTATACCCAGCTAATTAGATAAACTGCCTCAGCTGAACCAGGAGTGACAGGTGCTCATTGCAAAGCAATATCCAGAGTATAGCCCTCAGTTCTGCATGCAGGACAAGACATACCTGGAAACCAGGCTGAATAATGAGCTGAGGTGTGGCTCAGAGGCAATACAGCAGGAGCAGTACACAGAAAGTCTTGGGTTCAATACCTCCTTGAGTCACCTGGGAGGTGGCCATGCCTGGCCATTTGCATGGCACGGTAAGAACTGTGACACAAGGGGTTTCCATACTCATACATAAATCACTTTCTTTTAAACTAGTTAACCAATTAATGGCCCATGAGGGCAGATATGTTTTTTCTCAAGGGAACCCTAGAAGTAATCCCCATTACAATTGCAAACGTTTATTTTCCCAATAGGGGACAAGCCTTTTTTATGCATTATCTAACTGGTAGGTTGAACAATTTCAAAAAGAGCATGCTTATTTTGGTAGGGGACTTCAACCCACCCTTGGAGCCTCTAATTGATGCCTCAAATGGGCACTCATTCCTGCCTTACCAAGCTCTCAAATCTTTTAAAACAAAATGAAGAAACCTTGATAGATACTTGGTGCACATTGAACCCCACTGACAGGGACTACACGTACTACTCTCACTAACACTCAAAATATACCAGGATTGACTACATATTCCTATCTCATCATGATATACTAAAAATGACAGAGGTCAAAATAGGGAACATTACTTTAACTGACCACTCTCTGAGTAAGGTGACTTTAGAACTGTCCCAGGCACACCATAAAAAGTGGAACTGGTGTCTAAACCCCAACTTACTAACGAATATGTTTGTTTAATACAGCAGCACCTGACAATTTTTTTTTAGATCAATGACATCCCAGATGTCCTCCCTATGAGCTTCTAGGAAAAACATACTGTAAATGCTACATAAGAGGAGAGTTTATCTCATTAGTAGGGATGAGCCGAACACCCCCCTGTTCGGTTCGCACCAGAACATGCGAACAGGAAAAAAGTTTGATCGAACACGCGAACACCGTTAAAGTCTATGGGACACGAACATGAATAATCAAAAGTGCTAATTTTAAAGGCTAATATGCAAGTTATAGTCATAAAAAGTATTTGGGGACCTGGGTCCTGCCTGTTGTGGAAATTTTATATTAATGTGTTGTCATAAATCTCCCAGTGTGTGTTCAACCACAGCTGACTGGAGCAGTCTGACGCTGGCTGAGACCTGTTAGGTAGTGGAAAACTTCCTGGTGTTTGGAGAGAGGTGTTTGCGGAGAGAGGGCATGTCTGCCAGCAAAAGGGCCCCTGTGCAATGCACAGAACGATCGTCTGGTGGGGATGCATTCACTCTGCAAAGACATTATCGGTTTAGAGGTGTTTTGCTCTTGTCACCCCTGGTGTGCCTGATCAACATGTTTGGGGTGCCATGACGTATACCTGCAGATAATCTCCCATGCATGAGGAACTTTAGTCATCGTCATTTAGTATATTGTATCATGTCCTGTAGTCATTGTTCATTGGTTGTTTTGTATTCTGTTGTTAAATACTTATATGGTCACTTACATCCTGTGAGGTCATATCCTGTGAGGCTGAGGTCACACCCTGTGAAGGAAACGATTGGCTGTTGGGGCCAGGGCTTCCTGTTTGTGATTGCTTTTGTGGTCTTTTGAATAAAGGAGGCAGACAGAGCTGTAAAGGGCAGTCTTGCTGAGATGAGAATGTAAGAACCATGTGTTGTGATTCTATTTGTAAGCATGAGGCACACACCAGAGGATGAGATACACCAGAGGAGAGACATATGATCAAAAGGTGAGATGGTATTATATCATTAGACAAAATTGTTATTATGATTAGAAACAGGAGATTTGGCTGTGTGCTTTGCGTACAACCAAATTTCGCTGACAGCATGGCGAGCCAGCCAGGAGTTCTCTGGACGCAGAGTTCGCCAAAAAAAGCGATTTGAATCGTCATGGGCAATAGGTCGTCCATGCACCCCAGTCAGACAGCTACATAATACATGAAATCTGAGTTCTGAGGAAAAGGCCATTAAACCCCAGAACGATTGACATAGGTGGTCCAAGGATACTATTTTGGGTATCCCTCTGGAGTTGATGTTGCGCGACTGTGGCTTCAGAAATCTGTAATGTTGAGTGAGGTGATGGATGCGTAGTATACGTTGTGTGATTAAAAATACACAGGCCTGTTTTTGAACTTTGTGTGGCTGGTCCATGCAAAGATTTCAAAATGCTCTCGTGCCTTTCAAATTGTATTCTTTTTTTTATCGCTAAAAGAGTGAAGGCAGCATTCCATCTGGTCGTTTTTTTATTTTTTCGTTTTTGGGAACTATGAAATATCTCCCCCACATTTGTATCTAAATGTTTGTCTTTGTTTCATTGTTTGTATGTGGTAACAAGATGCTTGAACCTCCCGCGACAGCCCTCTTGCGTGTCGCGGCTGTTGTATTTTAGGAAAAAAAAAAAAAACGTGAAAGTAAGATTTACAGAGGGTTTAGTTATTGTCGGTTTTGTGGAATGTCAGTGACAATTTACCAATGTACATGAATGTTGTATTGTTTACCATTCTTTCAGGATAGAGTAATAACTTTTGTTTATAAGTATCTTTTCAGGTCCAAAGAGTTTCTGGAAGTGTGTGTACAGGTGTATAAGAAGGTAAAAGTATCATAGGCTATTTCACTGTTTTATTCTGCACCATTCTAAACCCTACATGTCTTCCTCCAGTTTGTAATGAGGAGGGAAGAAAAGGGGGGATAATAATGGTGAGAATAACACATTTTCAAACCAACAATACTAACCGCTCTAATTCTAACCAAGTTTGTGCCAAGACTGTCTTTCTTTGATGGAATTTGAATCAGCAAGCATCAGTCTGGTGAAAGAGGCTCCCATCCCAGATGCTAAGAACCTTTTTGTCACCGGTTCCATGTATTACACCACGGATGGTAAGCCACGCACAGGTTATGCAGTGACCACAGTCCCGATGTCTGGGTTATTGTCATATGAGGTTTGTTTGAAGGTCAACCAAAACCAGAGTTGCACTTTCCTCATTAGCTGTCACCTACATTCTCAGCTGATGGGGTGGGTGTAATCACTGTAACATGAACTTCAAAAGGTCCACCACAGGGTTCACGAGTCCATCCTGGACCCTGACACAATAACCAGTTTACATTCTTTTCAACCAGGTGACTGGGTCATTGTAAAGAAGCTTGAGGGATGAGACCACGCCAGCCACTGCAAGAAGCTGATCAACCACAAAGAGTAGAGGAGTATCTTTGTTCATTTATATTTTTTTGTTTAATAAATTTTGGCAAGGGTAACGATGAAAAGCATCCCAACTAGCTAAGAAAGAGAACAGGACACATGGTCAGGTCTACTAGTGCCCCAGCGATGACGGCGGTACATGCTATATGTGACGTTCATATTGGTGTGAGGATTTTTGACAGACGGGTAAAATCCAAACAGACACCTGTCAATAGAACAACAAAACATTTCTAGAGGGTAAAATTAATTATAAATTTAACAATAGCTCTGGATCTTGCCAGCTTCGGTATCGGGATAACTAGGTAGCCCACAAGTGTGCTTCAACTGTAGTTTGGTATTAATGTGGATCTACAGCTTATAAGGTAATTTCCCGTAAGGCAAGAGGTTCATGTGTGCTGGTGAAACTCGTCCCAGCATCTTATGTCGCGGCCGATCGTGAGGATCTGATGGTGCGAAAGAAGGTAAGAATGGCAGGGACAGCTGGAAGGGAATTGCTTGTACACGGTGGGGGCTTGAGCTTATGAAACGATTGAACAATATCTCATCCATGAGGATGGGATGTTTTCATGTAACTGTTGACGCTACAAGGAAGTTCCCACAGTCCAAGGGGGTTTCTGGGAATTCATAAGTAAAGATTGTTATATCTGGATCGGGGATAGTAGTGACAAAGTTCAGGCCCATATGGATAAGGTTTAGATCCCTGCAAGGCAAAGCCAGAGCTATAGATAGTGAAGGTTGGAATCCTTTTTAAGGGTTTGGGAATCGTTGGAGATTTAATTTTTATCTTGCAGCGGATCATAGTGAAGGAAGTAGGGGTATATATACTCATGTTGTTTTTGTTTCTATTCCTTCTATATGCCATGATGAGGTGCTCCTGTTGCCTGATTGGACACGTGACCAGAGCCTGAGCAGATGACCACATCTTCCCTGATGAGATGCCCCGAAGCCCGACCCACGTACAAGACACAGAGGATTCCAGACCAACTGGCGACTACTACAGCTCACCACGTCATCTCCAACAGAGTCTACATGTCAAGCCGTGTTTTACTTTTTATGGACTAAGAAGAAGATCAGGATTCATCGAGGGACACATGGGATCATATGACAAGAGGAGGGACTGTTGTGGAAATTTTATATTAATGTGTTGTCATAAATCTCCCAGTGTGTGTTCAACCACAGCTGACTGGAGCAGTCCGACGCTGGCTGAGACCTGTTAGGTAGTGGAAAACTTCCTGGTGTTTGGAGAGAGGTGTTTGCGGAGAGAGGGCATGTCTGCCAGCAAAAGGGCCCCTGTGCAATGCACAGAACGATCGTCTGGTGGGGATGCGTTCACTCTGCAAAGACATTATCGGTTTAGAGGTGTTTTGCTCTTGTCACCCCTGGTGTGCCTGATCAACATGTTTGGGGTGCCATGACGTATGCCTGCAGATAATCTCCCATGCATGAGGAACTTTAGTCATCGTCATTTAGTATATTGTATCATGTCCTGTAGTCATTGTTCATTGGTTGTTTTGTATTCTGTTGTTAAATCCTTATATGGTCACTTACATCCTGTGAGGTCATATCCTGTGAGGCTGAGGTCACACCCTGTGAAGGAAACAATTGGCTGTTGGGGCCAGGGCTTCCTGTTTGTGATTGTTTTTGTGGTCTTTTGAATAAAGGAGGCAGGCAGAGCTGTAAAGGGCAGTCTTGCTGAGATGAGAATGTAAGAACCATGTGTTGTGATTCTATTTGTAAGCATGAGGCACACACCAGAGGATGAGATACACCAGAGGAGAGACATATGATCAAAAGGTGAGATGGTATTATATCATTAGACAAAATTGTTATTATGATTAGAAACAGGAGATTTGGCTGTGTGCTTTGCGTACAACCAAATTTCGCTGACATGCCCCAGGGGACATGGATCAATGCAAAAAAAAGTTTTAAAAACGGCCATTTTTTCAGGAGCAGTGATTTTAATAATGCTTAAAGTCAAACAATAAAAGTGTAATATCCCTTTAAATTTCATACCTGGGGGGTGTCTATAGTATGCCTGTAAAGGGGCGCATGTTTCCTGTGTTTAGAACAGTCTGACAGCAAAATGACATTTTGAAGGGAAAAAACCCATTTAAAACTACCCGCGGCTATTGCATTGCCGACAATACACATAGAAGTTCATTGATAAAAACGGCATGGGAATTCCCCAAAGGGGACCCCGAACCAAAGGGGGTACTTACCCCTACCATTTCACTAAAAAACTGTCAAAAATGTTAAAAATGACAAGAGACAGTTTTTGACAATTCCTTTATTTAAATGCTTCTTCTTTCTCCCATTATTTAAGAACTGTCAGACGAGGAGCGCCGTCACACAGCGGGAGCCTCCCTCCATGCCAGCATGGGTGCGGAGCGGCCCGGAGAAGAAAATGAAGAAGAGAAGAAGAGAAGAAAAGAAGAAGAGAAGAGCAGGAGCCTCCCCCCATGCCATGGGTGCGGAGCGGCTCGAGGAGAAGAAGATAGAAGATGCCGCGGAGGAGATGCTGGACGAGAATGCCGGAGGAAGAACCAGAAGAGCCAGAAGAACCAGAAGATGAAGGAAGATAGCAGAAAGAAGAAGCATTTAAATAAAGGAATTGTCAAAAACTGTCTCTTGTCATTTTTAACATTTTTGACAGTTTTTTAGTGAAATGGTAGGGGTAAGTACCCCCTTACCATTTCACACAGGGGGGGGGGGCGGGATCTGGGGGTCCCCTTGTTAAAGGGGGCTTCCAGATTCCGATAAGCCCCCCGCCCGCAGACCCCCACAACCACCAGCCAGGGTTGTGGGGATGAGGCCCTTGTCCTCATCAACATGGGGACAAGGTGTTTTGGGGGGCTACCCCAAAGCACCCTCCCAATGTTGAGGGAGTGGCCTGGTACAGTTTAGGAGGGGGGGCGCACTCTCGTCCCCCCTCTTTTCCTGCGGCCTGCCAGGTTGCGTGCTCGGATAAGGATCTGGTATGGATTTTTGGGGGGACCCCACGCCGTTTTTTTTTTTTGGCGCGGGGTTCCCCTTAAAATCCATACCAGACCTGAAGGGTCTGGTATGGAATTTAGGGGGAACCCCACGTCATTTTTTTTTTAAATTTTGGCCGGGTTTCCCCTTAATATCCATACCAGACCTGAAGGGCCTGGTATGGAATTTAGGGGGACTCCCACGTCATTTTTTTTTTTAAATTTTGGTTCGGGGTTCCCCTTTGGGGAATTCCCATGCCGTTTTTATCAATGAACTTCTATGTGTATTGTCGGCAATGCAATAGCCGCGTGTAGTTTTAAATGGGTTTTTTCCCTTCAAAATGTCATTTTGCTGTCAGACTGTTCTAAACACAGGAAACATGCGCCCCTTTACAGGCCTACTATAGACACCCCCCAGGTATGAAATTTAAAGGGATATTACACTTTTATTGTTTGACTTTAAGCATTATTAAAATCACTGCTCCTGAAAAAATGGCCGTTTTTAAAACTTTTTTTTGCATTGATCCATGTCCCCTGGGGCAGGACCCAGGTCCCCAAACACTTTTTATGACAATAACTTGCATATTAGCCTTTAAAATTAGCACTTTTGATAATTCATGTTCGTGTCCCATAGACTTTAACGGTGTTCGCGTGTTCGAACAAACTTTTTTCCTGTTCGCATGTTCTGGTGCGAACCGAACAGGGGGGTGTTCGGCTCATCCCTACTCATTAGCTACAAAACTCAAGTGAGATAGACAGGCTCTGGTATGGAGACACAGCACAAACAGACCCTGGTGACACAACCCCTGACCAAATAACTAATGATAGACAGAAATACTTCAAAGTTTGAAGTTCAAACTGATATCTCATAAAATACAAAAATACAAAAAACTTTTGCATACAGCAAATACTGCTTTTATGAGTCAGCCAATAAATGTGTGAAAATGTTAGCTAGAACCCTACAAGCCAACTGTAAAGTCACAAGAGTTTACTCCATTACCCACCCTGATGGAAACACTACTCATTATCAGCGGTAAATCGCAAAGGCAATTAAGGAATACACTGTAGGAATACACTGCATTCCTTAGTATTGTAGGACTGCTACAATGCTCTCTATAACCTTGAAAACGAATCTGATGGACATAACACATCTCAATCCCATACTGACCACTTTCTACATTTTTAAACAGAGCCAAGTTACCTAAACTTAAGCAATCTGTCAGCCAAACACTAGAAACTCTTATCTTAGCTAAGCAATTTGATGAATCGTTAAAACAGATTAAAGCCCCATACACACAACAAACATGCAAATTAGCTGTTTTGGAGCAACATCCGACCGTGTGTACGCTCCATTGGACAAACTTTTTCTGTTTCCATCGGACTTTTGTTGGCTGTGCGAATGCACAAACTTTCCGGCAACAAAAGTCCGATGGAGCAAAGTCCGATCGTGTGTATACAAAAGCATCGGACTTTTGTACAAACTACAGTACGCAGCTGCGAGAATGTTTCCAGCACGATCCGATCGCGCTGGTTCTCAGCGACAAGGTACTGTACATCTCGCGCTGGCTGCAATAGGAAAAATACATTTTCCTACTGCGGCGGGCGCGAGAGGGAATTCCCCTTTGGGGGAATACCAGGCCCTTTGGTCTGGTATGGATCTCAAGGGGAACCCCCTATGTCAAAAAACGTTGTGGGGGCCCCCCAAAATCCATACCAGACCCTTATCTGAGTACGCAGCCCGGCCGTCAGGAAAGGGGATGGGGATGAGCGAGTGCCCCCCTCCTGAGCCATACCAGGCCGCATGCCCTCAACATGGGGGGTGGGTGCTTTGGGGGAGGGGGCACCCTGTGGCCCCCCACCCCAAAGCACCTTGTCCCCATATTGATGAGGACAAGGGCCTCTTCCCAACAACCCTGGCCATTGGTTGTCGGGGTCTGCAGGCGAGGGGCTTATCGGAATCCGGGAGCCCCCTTTAAAAACCCTTTATGAATGAGTATGGGGTACATCGTACCCCTACCCATTCACCTAGGGAAAAAAGTATCAATAAAAAAACACACTACACGGGTTTTTAAAGTAATTTATTAGGCAGCTCCGGGGGTCTTCTTCCGACTCCAGGGGTCTTTTTCCGACTTCGGGGGTCTCTCCGGCGTCTTCTCCCGGTGTCTGGATCTTCTCCTGGTTCCTCCGATATCTTCTGCCGCTCTTTTGATAGCGGTGGCCCAGACTTCTGGATCGTCTTCTTCCCTCTTCTCTTCTTCCTATGTTGACACAACGCTCTCTCCAGCTGGAATGCTCTCTGAGCGCTCCGCAATGGAATTATATAGGCAGTGACCCCGCTCCCTTATGAGGTCACAGTCCCGGGGCATGCTGGGACTGTGATCTCATAAGGAGGCGTGGTCATCGGATGACATGACCCATACAGAAGATTTGTTGCAAACATCAGTAAACTTGAAGCAATAAAAAGTTCCAAATCCCAATTAAAGTACTCGTGCTCTACAAAATGTATATGAATAAGTGCTTGATAAGTGCTTGATATGTGCTCACAGGACAGTGCCCCCACATGGATGTAAACTCACCCCTCCAAATGGACCAACTATTTCTAGTTTGGTCAAACACGCATGTGGGGCAATCCCCGAGGATTTTCTGTGGACTGATGTGGTTCAGGATTGATACTTCCTCATATGACTGGATATGATAAAGAGGGCCTCATTCCTCTATATACTAGCATTGTTTGGGGTAGATGTTCCTCATGCAAATGACAGTAAATGCCTCATTGCGCAGCAATGTTTTTAAAACATTTATTCCATATAAAAAACATAGTGATTAAACTCACATGTAAGGGTGCCTGTAAACCTGGCACCCGGTGTGAACAGTAGGTAAGTTCCCAGGAAATCTGCCCAAATGCAGTGGTATGCCACCGCCGCCGCAGCCGCCGTGGTATACTGCTTGATTTACGGAGCTGGAAGTGTGTCATGATGCTGCGGACCAACCCAGAGTTTATTCTTGAAAATAGTTAGAGCTGAAAGAAGCATTAAGGGATTTCAGATTGGTAAAGAAACATATAAAATTGCTGCCTACTCGGATGACATGCTTTTTCTTTTGACCGACGATGCTCCCCATCCCAACCAATCTCCCATTTAAAATTAAGTTTCAACAAATCCATAGCTATAAGAACCTACCATTCAGGACCACTACCAAAATCCTGCAACACCAATACCCAATTGGATGGACCATGTGGTGTAATATCCTGATCATAGTCTCAAACTTGTATGACTAAAGCCTTGTACACATGATCAGAAAATCGTCCAATATATCGTACGATTTTTAAGAAGGTGTGGCTCATTAGGTTGGATGAGAATATTACTAACTTGTCTGAATTTTGTGTATGTTTATTAGTTTTTTTGGAATCAACGTTAAGTGAATTGCAACGATTCGTTGAAATATCAACTACACCCCGTGGCAGATGTTACAGTTCTTGCTATTGTTGGGATTGGAATATTGGGGCTAAGCCAAGTGCTTAAAAGAAAAAAAAAAACAGGAGAGGAGAAGCTGGTGCAAAACTTGGTTTGCATCAATGGGAGCAGTTTTCCCATATGTCCCTTCTGCGTGAGCTCTAGGAGAATAATCCTGATGATTATCGCAATTATCTCAGGATGACTGATGACTGATTTATCAGCTGTTGGCAGTTGTTTCCCCCTATATCCTGAAAAAGGATATGTAAATGCCATAAATCCGGAGCAAAGGTTAATTGCCACTTCAAGATACCTTGCCACAGGGAGAAGCCTCCAGGATCTTAAGTTTACCACTGGCATCTCCCCCCAAGCTCTGGGAGTGATCATACCAGAGACCTGCTTGGTCCTCATTAAAGTGTTTCAGCCTGAATATATTAAGGTATGAAACATTTTGTTAGATTTATATTTAAAGTTTTATTGGTTTTCAATAAATCAACATAACAGAGTTGTCAAAAATAGAGGTCATAGTACAAAACATTGATCATCATATTGACATATGGTTAGATCATCCAGGATTACTTAGGTAAGAGCTAACTTGGGTTTCTGTTAGCATCTATCAGGTGTTTTGTATGTAATTTAAATTAGGAGGACGTGGGTGCTTTGCCTCGCTCCAGACACCCCCAATGGGAGCACACTGTGCCCGGAGCAAAGCAGATGCACCCCCGGCACATACCACTCCTAATTCTATAGAAGCTTTCATAGTTTAAAATCTTAGGTGTTTTGGGTCCACTAAAGGATCAGTCCAGTGAAGCACCTCGACCTTGATAGTAACTCTGGTCCTGGTTATGTTTAGGATCTCTTTAGGTCATATGGACCCTATTGTGTGATTAATTAACCTATATTGTGGAGTGTAGAGTACATAAGGTAAAGAAAGAGGAGAGTAGGGAGTGGATAGAGAAGAGGAGAGAGTTTCCAGCCTGTGAGATGTCAGCCCCAGTGTTCAGAGACCATTGTTGCCGAGTAGCATGGAAATGCCCATGTGTTGGGCCCAGGGTTCCCATGTCACTTCAAATTGTTTTGTGTCCAAGATGGTACTTACTATTTTTTCTTGGGCCATTATCCAGGAAATTTTCCTTTTCATGGATAATAGCGAGACCTTGGGTCATTTCCCGGCCTTGGCTATAGAGCTTTTTGCCCCAGTTAGGATAAAAAGGATCAATTTGCGAGTAAGTTTGGGGATACTCGGGATGAATCCATTGAGCAATGCTATGGACGGAGTTTGGGGGACAGTGCAGCTTGCGAATGAGTTGGAAAATATTATTCCAGAACCCTCTGAGCTTTGGGCATCTCCACCAGACGTGTAGCATAGAGCCTAAGTTCTGACAGCCCCTGAAGCACAATGGGGACGAGGAAGGGACTATGGACGCTAATCTAGTAGGGACAAGGTACCATCTTGTAAAGAGTTTAATGTTGGCTTCTATGAGTAAGGTATTGAAAATACCTTTGAGTGATCTGGAGAATGACTTGTGCCAGTCCTCCAATGTGTTTTGGAAGTCTTTTTCCCAAGCCAGCGTATAAGGTAGTTTGTTAGTGTTCCTCGCAAGTGACACATAAATTATAGATATCCCTCCCTCCTGCTTCATGGCCTGAACACACCAGCATTCGTAATCCGTAAACATGGGGGGGTTTGGTTTGTTTTTCTATATGGAATGAGTGTAATGGGAAATTTGGTGGAACCTGAATTTTTCAGTAATGGGGAGCTCTAGTTCCTTTTTGAAGTGCTTAAGGGACAAAGGACCAGTGCAGGAATAAGTGTCCGATGCAGTACACCCCCTTGTCTAGCCATCATTTGATGGATTTGATGTTCATGCCCGGTTTAAATAGAGGGTTATTGAAAATGTGGGCGAGTGGCTGGATATCAGAGACCAGGGAGAGAAGTTTTCTCAGTGAATCCCACAGAGAGAATGAGTGTGAAAGTGTAGGGGATATGATTGGGGTCTACTCTTGGGTGGACACCATAGAAGGAAGTCTAGTGTGAATTTAGGTACTGCTTGTCTCTCTATGGCCACCCAATCCATTTTTTCTTTTTTTTTATTATCAAATTTTTTATTTATTTTCCATTATTTACATTACTTCATACTTTGAATCTACAATATTCAATTTTAGACAAATAGACACATTTAACAGTTAACAATTCTTAACAATTCTTCCCCCTTTCAAGCACAAAAAAACAAAAAAAAAACCCCAATAAGATTGAAACACCTTCCCCCTTCCTTATTTCTCCCACTACTACACCAGTAGTGCTCCCTCCCCCACTCGTCTCATCTCTTCCTCTAGAGATAGTGTTTCCATTGTGCCCCACACTTCCCTTCCAAATCCACAAAATTAGGAGGCTACTAAGCCAATTCAAATCACTATTAAGTGTCAACCTTAATATCCCAAAAAAAAAAAATTGAGAAAACTATATGAGGCTTCTATGAGCCATACATCCTTCATAATCAGTGAGTAAATATGCCCTCTTCCCTTTACTAGATCTGTTCAAACTATGCCTTCTCTTCTGTGCCCCCCTTCCTCCCTAAGTGTTCTATCCCTTCCCATTTCCCCACCTCTTATCCCTTCCCCGTATTCAACCCCAGGTGAAAGGTGAAAAAAACTAATAAGGGAGAAGTGGAGAAAATAAAAATAAATTATATCCCCCCCCCGGGACACCCACGATCGAACCCAGAGACCACACTGCTCTTTACAACGTTGTTCTATCTAATCTCTTTCAAGCAGCCCACCCATCCTGCCCATATTTCAATGTTTTTATCTTTCTTGTCTTTTGCTGCATGCACCCATCTTTCAGCCTTCATTATTAAGTTAACCTCTTTCTTTCAGACCGCCAAGGTTGGACTTCTAGTTTGTTTCCATAGCCTAGGTATTAATGATTTGGCAGCATTTAGTAAGTGTGGAATAACACTATTCTTATAAGCTCTAACAGACATTGAAGTTCCATGAAACAAAAAGATCCAGGGCGTCACCTCTATTGGTCCGGGGGATAACCTTTCAACCCAAGAAGCGATTGCTTCCCAAAACACCTTAATCTTAGGGCAAGACCACCATAGGTGGAGAAAGGTGCCCTCCTGTCCGCACCCTCTCCAACATCTGGCATCTGCCGTCGGGAACCTCTTTGCTATCTTAACTGGGGTCCAATACCACCTAGTCAAAAATTTATATGACATTTCTTGAATCTGAGAGCTTATAGACATAGAGTGCGTCAAATTAAATAGTTTCTTAATTTGTGCTGTGGTAAGATTATGACCTATTTCTCCTTCCCATTCTCTAATAAAGTATGGAACTGTTTGATTTTGTGTCGCGAGAATCAGTCTATACATCTGTAACATCAAGTGTCTTTCAATGGGTATATTTACACACATGGATTCAAAAGCAGTAAGAGAACTCACTGGTCTCATCCCAGGTTTCAGACCCTTGAAAAAGCACCCCAATTGATGGTATCTCCACTCCTCCATAGGTATCCTCCCCATTTTCGATGTCAAATCTTGCAGGGGGGTAATGTTCCATGAGGGGCAAATTTGCCACATGTCGTATCCCCATCCCTCCCCCAGGCTCCAAAAAATCACACCTCCTCCCCTGGAGGAAACCATGAGTACCCCTCCAATTGGGTCAGAGGGAATATCCGAGGAGCATAGTCTCCTGATTGTTAATGGTGAAGTCCATTTTGAGAGACCCCTGTCTTTACTCGGAATCACGGGATTCCAGTCAGCTTCCTGCCTGCCATTATCTGCTCTATGGAGACCCATATTTTCTTTGCGGAGTCGTGGCACCAGTTCAGGATCCGCACTAAAGACATTGCTCTATAATATAAAGCTACATCTGGTAATCCCATTCCTCCTTCCAATTTGCCTCTACGCAAAACATCATACACCAATCTGGGATGTTTATGGCTCCATACAAATGCTATGAAGGCCTTACGTAAGGTTTTAAAAAAAACTTTGTGGGAGTGTAATTGGCACTGTGTGGAAAAGATAAATTATTTTGGGTAGTACACTCATCTTTATGGCGCTGACCCTTCCAAACCATGTTAATAACCAGCCCCTCCATTTCTGCAGGTCCCCCATTACCCCCTTCATTAAGGAACCATAGTTTAAATCATACCGTAGTTTAGGATCTGCTGTGATATGTATTCCCAAATATGCCAAAGAGTTTTTGTTCCAAATAAAGGGATAAGAATTTTGCAAAATCATTTTCATCCCTAAGGGGACATGACTAGGTAACAGTACAGACTTTTCAAAATGTATTTAGAAGTTGGATAAGTCTCCGAACTTAGAGACCTCTGCCATCAAAGCCGGTAGTGATGTCTGTGGTGATAAAAGATAAAATAATAAGTCTTCGGCATATGCCGAGACTTTATATTAAACTGATCCGACCCGTACCCCTGAATTTCAATGTTTCCCCTCACTTTGCAAAGAAATGGTTCTAATATCATAGCGAACAACCGCGGGGATAATGGACACCCTTGTCTTGTGCCATTACGTATTTTGAAATAATCCGACAGTGTGCCATTTACTTTGACTCTCGCTCTCGGTGTTGCATATAATGCTGCAACTCAGCCCATCATGTGTTCCCCCAGACCCATCCCCCTTAGCACCTCCGTCATGAATCCCCAGTTCACCCTGTCAAACGCCTTTTCAGCATCCATTGACAATATCACTCTTGGGGTCTTGTCAGGGCCGTGTTGCATCCAATGAAGGGTGTGTAATGCCCGAATGGTATTATCTCTGGCCTCACGGCCCTTCATAAAGCCCGTCTGATCAGAGTGAACTAGTTTCACTATATGATCCTGTAACCGAAGAGACAAAATTTTTACTAAAACCTTAGTGTCTGAGTTTAACAAGGAGATGGGTCTGTAGTTTGCGCACTGCTGAGTATCTTTCCCTGGTTTAGGAAGTATCGTTATGTATGCCAACAAGGCCTCTGGAGGTAATGGATTGGAGGCATTAATTGAATTAAAGTAGCTACATAACGGCCCTACTAATCTGGAAATAAATTTCTTATAATATGAATTGGTGAGCCCATCTGGTCCTGGGCTTTTACCTTTTGGCAGACTCGATATTACTTCGTTTAATTCATTAATAGAAATTGGTTTATCTAATTCCTCGATTACCGTGGGCAGCAGCGAGGGCAGCGCTGAATTTTCTATATACTCTCGAATTTTTAATCTACGCTGTTCTCCCATCGTATTCGGCTAAACAGTATGAATATTATATAAAGCCTTATAAAATTTGTGAAATTCTGCTGCAATGGCTTGAGATTCCACTATCTTTTTATTTTGGACTATTAGGCTATGCACATGCCTGGATTCTTGCTGTTTAAGCTGTCTAGCAAGTAGCCGACCAAATTTATTGCCCTGCTCATAAAACCTATGCGCATAGTATCTATGCCTGTTTTTAGCTTTGCGGTCTAGGCATTGTGCTAAGTTATGTCTCAAGTCCTCCAATTGTCGGGAATCTGCTGGGTCCAAGTGTCTTTTATGTTTGATTTCTAATTCATTAATCTCTTTCAATAAATCTACTATTTCTTTTTGTTTCTCTTTTTTAATCCGTGACCTGTGTGCTATCAGTTCCCCACTAATCACTGATTTGTGGGCTTCCCAAACAGCCTGCTCAGAAACTGCTCAGAAACTAACTCCAACAGTCTTTACAAGGAAGTTGACCGTTCCGGTGTTTGGCGCATATATTGAGGCAAATGTATAGCAGAAGCTGTGTAGTCTTCCCTTTACAAACAGGAAGCGACCCTCTGGGTCTATTTGTGAGGCTATTAAAACCATTGGACATGTCTTTCTAAAGGTTATTGTTACCCCCCTTGCTCTCGCAATCGGGGATGGTGCATGAAACCACTGGTTAAACACATGCACAGGCATGTTTGGAATAGAATCCTTCACGAAGTGCGTCTCCTGCAAGAAAACCAGGTGGCGTAGTTCCTGCCAAAGACGACTCCTTTTTTGTGGTGAACATAAACCTCTCACGTTATATGATATCACCTTTATTGAGGCTGCCATATCCGATAATACTATTTCCCAATATAATCATCCAGTAGCTAGAGTGTCTCTTTGCTCCCAGCAGGTGTCCCCAGGGGGGTGAAAAGAAAAGAAAAAAAAAAAGGGAAGAGTTCCAAAAAGAGAAGTAAACCCCCCCACACCATCCCTCCCTCCCCATTTCCCCCCCCCCACTCTCCTCCACCCCAATATTCCACTTTAGGGAATATGTACTAAATGATAAAGAACTCTGAGAGGGGGTGTCTCCCCCCCTAGACCTCTCCACCTGCCTGCTACACCGCAGGATATCAAGTCCCTTATATCGGACCAGGCCTACTGGGCGACCCATACCCATACTCCCACGCATTAGTATATATCCTTCCCCCCTGGGCATCATAATATATTCCCCTTTATTTATAACTGCATCCGGCTATTTGTCCCCTCTATAGAGACCTTCCCTATCATTCCTCTTACTCATATACACTATGCGGGGTAACCCCCCCCCCTATAAATGCGGGGAAAAACAGGGGAGAAGGAGCAGGGGAGAAAGGAGAAGAGGAAGAGAAGAAAAAAAAATCCACCCACCTATTCATATGTTATTCACCTTAACAAACACCTCCATTCTGAAAATAATATCATATTCCCATCCCATCCCTACCCTCCATTACTTATCCTCTTAAACACCAGACATCATGTCTTTTTAAACACTGGTGGGACACAGGGTGTTTTTATCCTCCATCTTTACAATTCTCTCTTTATGTCGGATTAAATTACTAAAAAATATATATGTATACTCTTATATGGAATCCACCAGATCTTCTGTTGTAAATGCAATAGATATATCAAGAAGTCACATATGTTCCAAAGGATGTATACATGAGCCCACGTACGCACACTTATAAACACAGTTCCCGTTTGCACAACTGACTGTGAGAAATATACATGTATATACATATATACATAAGTGGTCCAAAACATACCTGATCACAGAAGTATGTGTAAATAAATAAATGAATCCGTGCTGTCTAACACAAACTGTGTGTAAGGAGCATGTGCTCATATACACATCCCGTGTGTATATTCTTATATGAGATCCACCCGATCTCTGTTGTTGTATATGCAATAGGTATATCATGAAGTCACATATGTTCCAAAGGATGCATACATGAGCCCATGTACACACATATACACATACGAACATATTGCTTGTTTGCGCAACTAACTATGGATGTAGACTCCAAATACAAGTGAACACAAAAAAACCCCCACATATTCATATATTATTCACCCTAACAAACACCTCCATTCTGAAAATAATATCATATACCCACCCCGTCCCCTCCCTCCATTGCTTATCCTCTTAAACACCAGATTTCATGTCTTTTTAAACACTGGGGGGGGCACAGGGTATTTTATCCTCCATCTTTACAATTCTCTCCTTGTGTTAGATTAGGTTATTAAAAAAATATATGTATACTTCTATATGAGGTCCACCAGATCTCTGTTGTTGTATATGCAATAAGTATATCATGAAGTCACATATGTTCCAAAGGATGTATCCATGAGTCCATGTACCCACCCAAATAAACACACTCCTTGTTTGCACAACTAACTGTGAAAATATATACATGTATGTATATATATACACATATATATATATATATATATATACACACATATATATATATACACATAGGTGTGCCACAACACACCCAATCACAGAGGTATATATAAATGAATACGTGCTGTCTATCACCAACCGTGTGTGAGGAACGTGTGCTCACATACATATACATATCTCGTGTGCATATTTTATATGTGATCCACCAGATCTCTGTTGTTGTATATGCAATAGGTATATCATGAAATCACATACACTCCAAAGGGTGTATACGCGAGCCCACGTACACACATATACACACACAAACACAAACCCTGTTTGCACACTTAACTGTGGACATCCACCTCAAATACAAGTAAACAGTTACATATAAAAAAAGAAAACAAAACAAAAACACATATTCATATATTCTTTTTTTTTTTTTTTCTTCCATATATTTATTGAAAGATTTTCATACAGATTATACATTATACAATTGGACATAGTATGTCGTGTAATGACATTCCAATTAGACAGTATAAGGAATACAGTTCAACTTGTGAGTTCAAAAAGTATAACATTTTACCAACCTTGGTTGGTTATAACTTTTATTTAACATATATCCATTGTGGATTCTAGACTACCAGTGTTATTAACCGTAGTTTCGTAGTTTTTTTTTTTTTTAGTTGTAGACCTCTTCACTAGAGTCGCACCCCAAATGGGACCTTTAGTGCCACAGGAGTGAAGAGGCCCCTTCTATTGTATGTTAATATTGATAGATATGTGCTAGTTAGAACTAGCTGTTGCATATAACTTGTTTCTCTTGCCTATAGAAAGGTATTGCTCGGTCAAGAAGAGGAGGTGAGTATCAGTGTTTAGGTTAGTGGTATGCGCAGTGTGCAGTCCAGTCAGTCCATGGTTGCCAGTTCTTGTGTGCTTTCGTCGCCTGGCCAGTGTGTGTAGCTGTTATGATCTCGTAGCTGTAATGAAGGGCTACTAAGTCAATGACTTGGGTTATTGTCAGGGGATTGTCAGACTTCCATTGCCTGGTTATGTTTAGTCTTGCCGCCAGGAGGATGTGAGTGACCACTAGCCTGAATGAATGTGGGATTGATTCTATAGTTAGGTTAAGTATCGCCAATGCAGGGGAGGGGTGGATTTTAATTTGGGTTATGTGCGAGATTAAACTAAAAATTCTTTCCCAGTAGTTGTGGAGTTTAGTGCATGTCCAGAGTATATGCAGTATGTCGCTAGGAGAAGAATGACATCTCCAGCATATATTAGGGATTTTTGGATTAAAGGTTGTAATTCTGGCTGGAGTGATGTACCAACGTAGTGTGATTTTCTGTGTGAGTTCCCACAGGGCCGCGCATTTAGTGACCTTGTATATAGTTTTGAGGGCAAGTTGCCATTGGTCTTCCGTATAGGGCTGGTCTAAATCTTTTTCCCAATTTTGGTGGGGTTTTAGTTTAAGGAAGGTATGTTTGTTGTGGAGAATGTTGTAGAAGTAGGATATACCTCTGGTTTTAGTGGCTGTGTTGGTAAGGTATTCCCAGGCTTTAGGGTGGATATTGTAGAGGGGGAGGGGTAGGGTTTTTAGATAGTGGTGTAGGCGCATGTAAGTGTATTTGTCAGATGCTGTTAGATTGAATTCGGATTGGAGTTGTGCGTATGATTTAATGTGGTTGTCATGTATTAGGTCTTGTATGAGAAGTATGCCTTTGGTGGTCCAAGGCGTTAGAGAGATTTCTGGTAGCGTGTGATGTAGGGATTCCAAGGGGATGTGCCCTGGAGATGTGGCGGGAATAGGGGTCAGTAAGGTTACTGATTTCTTCCATGCGAGTGCCGAAGCTCTCATGGTCGGGGGAAACGCCTTTGGTATTATGGTTCCCAGTGGGATACTAAGTAACCAAGTTTTCAAGTTTGGTTGAGATAATGCGGAGCTTTCAATTTGTCCCCAAAGTGTAGTGGATTGTGATTGGAACCAGGAAGGTAATTGAGCTAGGATTGTCGCTAGGTAATAGTCCTCGAAGTCTATAGATCCTGTTCCACCGACTAGTTTATGTTTAACTAAGTTGTGTTGGGCACTCCTCGGTTTTTTCCCGCTCCATAAGTATTTGTTGAAAGTAGTTTTGAGAGATTTGAAGAAGGTGGTTGGCAGTGGTATAGGTAGGGTTCTAAAATGATAAAGTATTTGGGGGAGGCATATCATCTTAAATGCTGCAAGTCTGCCCGACCAGGAGAGCTCGTGCTTTGCTATTTGTTGGGAAGTTGATTGAATTTGTTATAAGAGTGGTATGTAGTTGCTCGAGTAAATTTTTTTAGTTTCCCTCGGGAGTTGAATGCCCAAGTATGATATGTCGGTTTCTGCCTATTTAAATGGGTATTGTAGTTGTAGGAGGTGTTTCATGGTGGTGTTTATGTTTATGTCTAATATAAATGATTTGGTCACATTAACCTTGTAATACGAAATCGAGCTAAACCAAGTGAGCAGTGTTTGTACTTCTGCCAGGGAAACAGTCGGATCTGTAAGGATTAAAATTACATAGTCCGCGAATAAGCTTATTTTGTGGTGTGAGAGGCCTATACGCATGCCTGAGATGTTTGGGTGGGAGCGAACGTGTTCAGCCAGGGGTTCCATAAGCATGTTAAATATTAGAGGGGAGAGGGGACAGCCCTGGCGTGTGCCATTTGTGATGGGGAATGGGCGTGAGAGCATGCCTTCTGTGAACACTTGGGCTTCAGGGTTAGAGTACAATGCTAGAATGGCTGTTAGGATCTGTCCCTGGAATCCGAATTTGTGTAGGACTGCTTCTAGATAGGTCCAGTGAACTCTATCGAACGCCTTCTCTGCATCCAGGGAAAGAAGCAGAGAAGGCGTTCCAGTGGATTAAGCATGGTGGATAAGGTCTAGCATTCTCCTGGTGGCATCTGAAGATTGTCTGCCTTTGGTAAAACCAGTCTGATCTTGGTGTATGATAGTTGGCATAATTTCGTTTAGTCTGTTGGCTATGGTTTTGGAGTAAATTTTTAGGTCTAAGTTGAGTAAGGAGATCGGGCGAAAGTTTTGGGGGGCATCCGACTGTTTCCCTGGTTTTGGTATGGTTATTACAAGTGCTTTTAAGTATTCTTTCGAGAAGCTAGCAGAGGAGGCAGCGTGGTTAAAGAGATCTGTAAGGTGTGGAATTAGTTGATTGGAGAACACTTTGTAGTATTCCCCTGTTATTCCGTCTGGACCTGGTGCTTTGCCACTAGGCAATGAATCAATAGTAGTCTTGATTTCCAGGTCGGTGAATGGTGCATTCAGGGCGGTCAATTGGTCGGTAGATAGTTTGGGCAGTTTGATTTTAGTGAGGAAGTTGTTAATGTCGTCTTGTGTGGGTTGGGGGGTATGTTGGTCATGTTTTAAGTTGTACAGGTCTTCATAGTAGGTGCTGAAAGCATCGGCAATGTCCTGGGGATTGGTCAATGGGGTGTTGGTGTGGGGGTGTTTAAGTAGTGTTATTCTAGTTTTATTTCGTCTTCCTTTGAGTCTTTGGGCTAAAGTCTTCCCTGCCTTGTTGGAGGTAGAGTATGAAGATGCTTTAAATTTCCTTTGAAGGAATTCGTATGAGTGAAGGAGAAGGGTTTTCAGTTCCTGTCTTAGGGATAGTAGTTGGTTTGTAAGTGGGCTTTGAGGGTCACATTTGTGTTTCTTTTCTAGGTCCGCTATTTGGGCTGTTATTTTATCTATGCGCTGCGTCCTCTGTCGCTTATGATGAGAGCTTAATTTAATGAGCATTCCCCTCATGTATGCTTTATGAGCGCTCCACACCACGGCAGGGTCGGGTACCGATCCCTTATTCAACGAGAAAAATTCTGAAATGTGTTCTGAAATTTCTGGGGTGTATTTAATATTTTGAATTATGGAGTTGTTTAGTCTCCATAGGAATGTATTATGTTGAAGATTGTGATCTTGGATGGTAATTGAGGTGGGTGCGTGGTCCGACCATGCCATGGTGTGGATTACAGACTGAGATATTTTTTGTAAAATACGTTTATCAGCCAGGAACAAATCAATTCTGGAGTAAGAACCATGTCTGGGGGAAAAAAAGGTGAAGTCACGTTCGGCGCCATGGTGGCAGCGCCAGACATCATACAGGTCATGTGTTTGTATGAACGCTTTAAGAGGCGATTCACGTCTCTTCGCTGAAGCGGTGGAGTCCAGGGACACATCTGGGACCAGGTTGAAGTCCCCACACACAATTGTGTGGCCTTTTTGGATGGGTTTTAATGTACGAATAATCTTGCGTAGGAATCTCAATTGGTGAGAATTCGGAGCGTATAGGTTGATGATGGTGTAGGTTGCTCTATTAATGGTACAGATAAGGATGATGAAGCGTCCTTCGGGGTCTGGGACTATTTCTAAGAGTTGGAAGTCTATGGTATCTTTGACGGCTATCATGACCCCTCTGGTCTTGGTAGAATGAGTTGCGTGGAATATGTTTGGAAAGTGACGATTTTTACACAGGGGAGTGTTGGGAGCTAGTAGGTGGGTTTCTTGGACGCAAATGATGTCACTCTGGAGATCTTTGACGGTTTTCCATAGTGAGTGGCGTTTGGCTGGATGATTCAGCCCGTTGACGTTGAGTGAAAGGATGTTAAACGGCATCTTGTGGGTGTGGGTGTGGTGTAAGCTTCTAGTAACACTTACAGTTAGGCGATCTTGTGATGAGCTGTTTTTTTGTTTTCCCAGTCGATGTGATGGGTAGGGTGCGGTATGGAAGTCCGAGAGTCAGTTCAGCTGGGTCCCGTATAGAAGAGCGGTGAGCGTTGTATCTGGCTGGCCAGGGGGCCGAGGTGAGGATGGACTAGTAGACTGCAAATAGAGCAATACGTTAGGTAGCAAGGCAGTTATAATCAAATAGAGATCATGTATACTTTGGGTAACAATGAAAATTTTGAGAGAGCTCTGTGTTGTGAGCTGGTGAGTTAGCTTGCTAGCAGAGAGGTGGCGGATATATCGTTGCAAGAGAGAAAAAAAACTTTGTAAGAAAAAAGAACAAAAAATAGAAAAACAAGCAGAGGGGGTGCTGAGCACCTGTGGACCTCTGTATTGGGGTACAAAGAGTCACTACCACGGGTAGCAGAAGACTGGAGTGGAGGATAGCCATAGCACAGGGGAGCTGTTGTTGCTATTATCGGCTTTGTTGAATTTGTAAGTTCTCACTTGGTGTTTTGATCTAGTTGTCTGCGGGGAGAGGATGAAATTCTGTTATGCTGAGCAGGATTAGGCGGTTCTGGGTTTATGCCCCAGGTATGGAGTAGCTTCAGGCCCTTTTCTAGTTCCCCAATTGCGTGGGTTTGCCCGTTGCGGACAATGAGGATGGTGGCTGGGTATCGCCATTTGTATTGCAGCTTGTGATTTTGTAGGCCTTTGGTGATCGGGTTCAAATGGCGCCTCATTTGGAGGGTGTATTTTGAGAGATCAGGGAATAGCTGAATTCCCATGTAAGGTGCTGGTAGTGGCGATTTAGCCCTGAGTCCCATGAGCAGTTTTTCTTTGATGTGGTAAAAGTGAACCCTCATCAGGACATCTCTGGGGACTGAGGCAGCTAGATGGGATGGTTTAGCAATTCTATGAATTCTGTCTACGATGACGTCTCTCGGGGAGGCCTCAGGGAGAACTAAGTGTATCAGTTCTTTTGCGTAGCGTGGCAGATCTGCGGGTAATATGGACTCGGGGACCCCCCTCAGTTTAACATTGTTCCTGTGAGATCTGTCTTCTAAGTCGGCCAGCTTGGCGCGCATCCATGTCTGTTCCTCTCTAACAGCTTCAAAGGCTTCAATGGTGTCATTCACTGTGGAGGTGCAGGCATGTATTCCTCTCTCAGCGTTTGTCACTCTATCATCCAGAGAGTGGATGTCAGTGGTGATCTTGTGGAAGAGGGATGATAGATCTGTCATGAGGGAGGTCTGCAGGGATATGAGCATATCCTTGAGCGTTGTGTCCATGACCGGCTGCCCTGAGGTGGGGAAGGAGGCCATAGAGGATTGTAAGGCCTGGTCTAGTGAATACTGGGTAGGAGCCTGGGCCTCTATTTGCGAGTACCGCGACCGTTGCGGCATCGCATCTATCCTCATTTTTGCCTTTGCCGGGCTGCCTAGGTTGGGATCCCCTTCTGGGGTATGGGGAAGGTTATCCACAGTACCTGTATTCTGAGGATCATCTGTCTCATCATCCGGCAGGTCTGTGGAAGCTGTGGACGGCGCGGCCTGGCCGGTGCCATCTTGGATCTTCCATCCCGCCGGCTTGTAAGCAAATTCGGTGAGTTTTTGTGGTATGTTGTCTGTAAATCTCTTCCTGGAAGACATCCTTGTTGTCCCCTGACTGTGAGGAGTGTGGATGGGTAGGTTTGATTAGTTTTTTGCAGCCGATGTCGTTGGATTCTGTCCCCTGGCTCAGAGCTGTGGAATTAAGCGTCCATCTGCTATCCCGGCTGGCCACGCCTCCCACATATTCATATATTATTCACCTTGACAAACACCTCCATTCTGAGGATAATATCATATTCCCATCCCGTCCCCTCCCTCCATTGCTTATCCTCTTAGACACCAAATTTCATGTCTTTTTAAACACTGGGGGGGACACAGGGTATTTTATCCTCCATCTTTACAACTCTCTCCCAGTGTTAGAAAAAAAAAAAAAAAAATATATATATATATATATATATATATATATATATATATACTTCTATATGGGGTCCACTAGATCTCTGTTGTTGTATATGCAATAGGTATATCATGAGGTCACATATGTTCCAGAGGATGTATCCATGAGTCCATGTACCCATCCATATAAACACACTCCCTGTTTGCACAACTGGCTGTGAAAAATATACATGTATATATATAGATATATATATATAGATATATATATAGATATATATATATATACACATAGGTGTGCCAAAATGCACCCAATCACACAGGTACATATAAATAAATGAATAAGTGCTGTCTATCACCAACCGTGTGTAAGGAACGTGTGCTCACATACATATACATATCTTGTGTGCATATTTTTATATGAGATCCACAAGATCTCTGTTGTTGTATATGCAATAGGTATATCATGAAATCACATACACTCCAAAAGGTGTATACGCGAGCCCATGTACACACATATACACACACACACACACACACACACACACACAATCCCTGTTTGCACACTTAACTGTGAACGTAGACCCCGAATACAAGTAAACAGTTAACCACTTAACAACCGGCCCATAGCCAAATGAAGGCTACAGGGCGGTTGCTTAACTCTGGGAGGGCGTCCAGGGACGTCCTCCCAGAATTCCGCTCTCGCGCGCCCCCTAGGGCGCGCACTCGAGAGCATCCGTGACCGCCAGGTCCAGAGGACCCGGCGCATCATGGATCTCGGTAAATGGCCGCTAATCACGGCCCTTTACCATGTGATCGCTCCGTCAAATGACGGAGCGATCACATGTAAACAAACCGGCGTCATGTCATGACGCCGGTTCCTCTCCTCCCCTCCTGTGTACCGATCGGTACACTGTGAGCAGAGAGGGGGATGGATGGATGGATGGTAGCAGCGCTGTGGGCACTACAGTGACATCCAGCCATCCATCCATCCATGCTCATCCATCCCTCACTACTCTGCAATGCCCTGCAATGCTGTGCAATACTCTGCAATGCCCCACAATACTTTGCAATGCCCCACAATACTCTGCAATGCCCCACAATACTCTGCAATGCCCTCTGCAATGCCCCACAATACTCTGCAATGCCCCACAATACTCTGCAATGCCCCACAATATTCTGCAATACCCCACAATATTCTGCAATACCCCACAATACTCTGCCATACCCTGCAATACCCCGCAATACTCTGCAATACTCTGCAATACCCCGCAATACTCTGCCATACCCTGCAATACCCCGCAATACTCTGCAATACCCCGCAATACTCTGCCATACCCCGCAATACCCAGCCATACTCTGCAATACTCGGTGATACTCTGCCATACTCAGCCATACCCTGCCATACTCTGCCATACTCTGCCATACTCTGCAATACCCCGCAAAAGTCTGCAATACTCTGCCATAACCCGCAATACTCTGCCATACCCAGCCATACTCTGCAATACCCCGCAATACCCAGCCATACTCTGCAATACTCGGTGATACCCAGCCATACTCTGCCATACCCAGTCATACTCGGCGATACTCTGCAATACCCAGCCATGCTCAGCCATACTCGGCCATGCCCAGCCATACTCGGCCATGCTCAGCCATACTCTGCCTCTGTATGTGGCCAGGCTGTGGAAGTCTCACACATGTGGTATCGCCGTACTCAGGAGGAGTAGGAGAATATATTTTGGGGTGTCATTTTTGGTATGTACATGCTGTGTGTTAGAAATATTGTATAAATGGACAACTTTGTGTTAAAAAAAAAAGCGTATTAACCACTTCCCGCCTGCCGTCATACGACGTCCTTGACTTTGTGCGGGGATATCTGAATGATGCCTGCAGCTACAGGCATCATTCAGATATCAGCTTTTTCAGCCGGCGATTCCCTACACCATAAGAACAATCATAGCAGCTGTTACACTGCTTGATCGTTCTTACGGGAGGCAAGAGGGGACGTCCCCCCTCCTGCCGCCCTCCGGTGCTTCTACCGACTCACCACTACGATCGAAGCCAGGATCGTTTTTTGGGTTTTTTTTACTTCAGGCACAGCCTAGAGGTAAGATGTGGGGTCTTATTGACCCCATATCTCACTGTAAAGAGGACCTGTCATGCCATATTCCTATTACAAGGGATGTTTACATTCCTTGTAATAGGAATAAAAGTGATCAAAATTTTTTTTGGGGGAAAAAAGTGTCAAACTAAAATAAATAAAGTAAAATGAACAATAAAAAAAAAAAATAATTTTAAAGCGCCCCTGTCCATGTGCTCGCATGCAGAAGCGAATGCATACGTAAGACCCGCCCACATATGAAAACGGTGTTCAAACCACACATGTGAGGTATCGCTGCAAACGGTAGAGTGAGAGCAATAATTTTGGCCCTAGACCTCCCCTGTAACTCAAAATTTGTAAGCAGTAAAAAATTTTAATTTTTCCTACGGGATTTTTAAGTAGCGAAGTTTGGCGCCATTCCACAAGCGTGTGCAATTTTGAAAGGTGACATGTTAGGTATCTATTTACTCAGCGTAACTTCATCTTTCATATTATGCAAAAACATTGGGCTAACCTTACTGTTTTGGTTTTTTTTAAAGCACAAAACAGTTGCTGTCTTGCCATTTCGAGAGGCCGTGAGGCTAAACGGAAACCCCCATCGGTAGTTTGTTTCTACTGCGCGTAGGGCCTCTAATAGAGCTTTAACAGTCCATCGTTGCATTAAGGTCCTACGTGATAAGTCAGGGTACAGAGATACATGTACCCCGTCCAAAATAATTTCAGATTTGCTTCGAGTTATTTTCATAATTGATTCTTTAACAGTATATTTATGTAATTTGCATATGGTATCTCTTGGCTTCTCAGAATTTGGGGTTACATTAGAGGGGACACGGTGAACTCTATCCACCTCAATGTTCTCTGGTGATGAGTCCCCGATTATCTGGCGGAATAGTCTTTGAACAGTTGGGAGCAATTCAGGTGACCGAATCGTTTCAGGTAATCCTTTTATTCGAATATTTTGTCTACGATCTCTATTTTCATAAACGTCCAACTGGTCACTGTAGAAATTCAGGGCTACCTCATGTTGTTTTACAGTGTCTTGAATGTCTGCTACTGCTTGTACCACTGCTTCATGACTATTTTCTAGTGAATCTACCCTGTGACCAATTGCATGTGTATCCTCTCTAATGTTTTCCACTGCTTGTTGACACGACTGTTCCACCGCTGATATCAGTTCCTGGATATCTGATTTAGTGGGAAGGGCTCTTAAAAGCTCTAATGTCCAGCTCCATACCCTCTAGACCCCCACCTGTCCCTACAGATAGTTTATCTCCATATTGTATTGGGACAAAGCTAGGGGTTTTGGTCTGTGCTACTGATCCCTCTCCAGGGGAGCCTGGTCCATCCACATTCTTACCCATACCAGCCCCCACACTTTCTTCCTCCGACCCTGGGGGTGTCCTATCCTTTGTGGATACTTCCTCACTGAGGTTCAATATTGTCCCGTCTCCCCCGTTCCTACTAACCACTTGGGTCTTTAATGCAATTTGCTCTTGTACCTGGGAGTCCTGCTGTGCTTTAAATGGGCCATCTCTCCTTCTCTCTGTTCCAGAGTCCGCTTTCATCTGTGTTTCTCCATATCCCAGACCGCTCCGGCTGGGGGGCTGTAGAGCTGTCTCTATCCCTGGGGGGTCCACGCTTTTTACTGTGCTGCCATCTCTGTAAGCCGTCCTTCCCCTTCCCAGCCCTGGAGATCTTTGCTCTGTGGTTTGCATACCGCGACCCGGTGTCATCATTCTCTGATCCGTTTTCCTCGGATCTCGCCCGCTCACTGAGCGGCTCCCGCCGAGGTCCGCCGTACGTGGAAAGAGGTATGATTTTATTCCTCCATCTTGTTGTGCTGCCTGCTTGTGTGTTGGCATGTCTCTGCTAAGCTCAGTAGGCTGAAGGGCTGGAGCACTGGGAGGTTCCCAATCAGCCTCACTCACAGCCACGGCAGATTAGCTCATAGCCCGGGGAGGTGTAGAGTGGTGGGCGTTACTCAGCACATCCACTCACACAGGTGGCACCCTCCTCCCAATCCATGTTTTCTATTCTGAGGTAGACAATGGATAATTGTGCTAATCTTGCAGCTTAGTAGTACCATATTAGGTTTGGGAGGCCTAGTCCTCCTTGCGTGGTGAGGTTGAAAAGGTTGCATTGTGAGAAGCGGGGACCTTTCTTGTCCCAAATGAATCTGAATATATGGATAAATTAGTTTGACGGTTTCCAGAAACAGACAAATTACTCACAATCCCTGGTATTAATTAAAAAGTAGGAAAGAGACAGTGCTCTCTCAAAGATTATGGTGAGATTTTGTATGGAGATAGTGTGTATGTTAATAAGATTCATCTAAGTTATATAAGACATAAAACATGTCATTAATATAATATCAAACATACAGTTAACAATTCATTAACAAAGGTAAAAAAGGGGGGGGGGGGTTTGTATTGCATTACATTTTATATAGTAACAACATACAGTAGATACATATGCTTACCTGGTCTGTAAAAATAAATGATCTCAGTGCAACATACTGTAGTACACTCATCCACCCATGGAATACACTAGCTGGAATACACTAGCTGGGGCTAGTTCCCACTGGAAGTCAGATCCAAATGGGATAGCTGGTGGAAAAATTGGATCATAGAGATTGCAGAGATTGAGATAGTAAAAATCTAAAATTTAATGAAATAACAAAGGTAATAATAATATTGGATAATAATCCACTTATGCCGCGTACACACGAGTGGACTTTTCGACGGACTGGGTACGGCGGACTTGACTCCGTCGGACAATTCGACTGTGTGTGGGCTCCAGCGGACTTTTTTTTCTGTATGCTAGTCCGACGAACAAAAACCGACGATAGGGCAACTATTGGCTACTGGCTATGAACTTTCTTATTTTAGTCTGGTCGTACGTCATCATGTACGAATCCGTCTGACTTTGGTTGATCGTGTTTAGGCAAGTCTGTTTATTCGAAAGTCTGTCAGAAAGTCCATCGAAAAGTCAGTTGAAAAGTCTGCTGGACTTGGTCTGTCGAAAAGTCCGCCGGTGTGTACGCAGCATTAGAAGGGGTGATAACACCACAATTATAATGTAATATGTTGTTAATATTAGTCTACAGGGAGATAATATAGTAAGGGATAAGCATGTTGATGAGCATTTTTTTTTTTAAGGGGCTATACACATTATTTGTCTATTCTTTTTCTTTTTATATTTTATTTTAAGTAGTAAAGCTGCTGAATTGAGGTAGAAAGACGAAAATGTAGAGTAATATATATGAGATAGGTGCTAAAACAATAAAACTTATAATTAGCTTGCCAATAGGTTGGTATCACAGTGATGGGATGCATAACCAAATGCCAAATCCCCACTGTGTGATCCCGACAATAAAGATAGAAAAATTGATAGTAATCACCTACAAGAGCCTCCCAGCCTCCAAGCTGATAACCAAAAATGCCTACAGATCTTCTAAAATGGACCCTTACCTGATAATGCCAACCCTGCCATCTTATGTGGCCACAATCCCACCAGAAGTGAAGGGTCAGAATTGACCCCTGACATCACTTCTGATTCGGGCGTCCCTGGCGTCCCTGTAAGCGTGCATGCGCACCAGTCCCGAGGAATGGTCATTGTGCACCGGCGCTATCAGTCACACACTGATAGCGTGGACAAGATGTGAGGAGGGAAAAGGAAACTCCCACCTCATTGGCAGGGACACAAGAATCTTCCCACCAATAGCAATAGCCCCAAAGTGTAAAATGGGTGAGAGCTGAAATGGACCGCAGAGACCATTCACATGCAAAGACCATATTCTTTGGGATAAACAAATAAAGAAGACGATCTCTAATTTATAGGAATTCTTTTTCTATAGAACATAGGTAACAAAGAATTAAACATGATGATACAAATCTTGGAAGTGCCCATCAACTTAACACCAGCGATGCGCACATAATAATGATGCTGGGCACATGGGCACAGAGCAAAACAAAACAGAACCAAGCAGAATAGAACAACAATAATGGAAAAAAAAGGGAAAGGAAGGGGGGGAGGGGGACAAAAACAACCAATTAATATACATAAACATAAAACAAAAAATAAATAACAAATATAATTGATATCACTAGCTATTAACACATATCATTTAAAAACATAGATGCTGGTATCTCATAGTTTAGAGGAAGGGTTTAAAAGACAATGCCGTGTTTAACCCTGGTGGGTAGGTGTCTCTCTGATTGAAAATCCACCTTGCCTCTTCCTGGAGGATCTTCTTGTCAAAATCCCCTCCCCTTTCCAACTCCGGGATGACTTCTAGTGCAAAAAATGAGATGTATGATGGATTTTAGCTATGGTTAAGCCCCACATGTTTACATATTGGGATATTTAATAATCCTGCATCTAAATAATATAAGTGGTCTTTTATCCGCTTGGCGAAGGGACGTTTGGTCTTGCTGATGTAAAATGCACCACATTTGCTAGATAAACGATACCAATAGTGAGGCAATCTGCATATCCTTTTAACTTGTGGAAACCACCTTGTGGTAGAGGCCATCCAACACCTTCCCTAATCCACGGGCATTGATCGCATTGGCCACATCTAAATGTCCCCCTTCCTCCCGTCGCTCCAAGATTGGGAGCGGCAGGGGGAAGGTGACTGTGTACCAAGCTGTCCCTAATTGATCGGGATCTCCTATATACAATTTGTGGTGTACAAGCCACATATTTAGAGATAATGGGGTCCTCAGAGAGAAAATGCCAATTACTGTTAATCAGTTTGCGAAAAACATCCTGATGAGCTGTAAACGTAGTGATGAGTTTAGTGGTAGACTTAGTTTCACGAGCCTTAGACTTGAAAATGAGTGATTCCTGTGTGTTTTGTTTAGCCCTCTGATAGGCTTTTTTGAGGACTTTTTTACTATACCCCCTAGTTTATAGTCTTAAATAAAGGGCTTTGGCCTCAAGCTCAAAATCCTTATCCCTGGCGCAGTTGCGGTGCAGCCACAGATATTGGCTAAATGGTATGCTTTGTACCAGAGAGCGAGGATGTGAGCTTGAGTAGTGCAATATCATATTACCAGCTGTCTCTTTCCTGTAGAGACTGCTATAGATTGTACCATCTTGGTTTAGAAAAAGGTGCAAGTCCAGAAAGGGAATGGTACTAGTGTCCGATTGAATTGTAAACTTTAGGTTGAACTCATTCTGAGATAGAAATACCATAAATTCAGAGAGTTGCCCAGTCCAGATGAGCAAAACATCACTGATATACCTCCGCCAGAGAAGGATGTAGCAGAGGTATATTGAGGCATCGTCATCGGAAAATAAGGCTCTCTCCCACCCCCCCAGGTACAGGTTGGCATATGATGGGGCACACAAAATCCCCATCGCAACCCCCTGTACCTGGAGGTAGGTGGAGCCATTGAACAGGAAGATGTTAGTGGTGAGGAGATTTTCTAACAGGGTGGTGACAAACTGACAAAGTTTCCAGTTGTTAGTGTCTTGCTCCCTGAGGAACGTGGAAACAACCTCTATGCCCTTTGTGTGGGGAATACTCGAGTATAACGCCTTGATGTCTATGGCTGCCATGATTGACCCTGGTAGTAAAGTGATTCCCTCAATTACTTTTGATAATTCTAGAGTTTCCTTCAAATATGAGGGTAGGCACATGACGTAGGGGCGTATCTACATATTTACTGGCAGTCTCAGTATGGCAACCTATTCCCGACACGATTGGACATCCGGGAGGGTTGACCATACTTTTGTGGACTTTGGGTATAGAGTAGAACGTCGGTGTGACCGGCCATTTGATCTCAAGATATTCTCGCAGATCTTTATCAATAAGGCACTGCTGGTATGCCTGGTTGATGATGGAAAGATATTGGGATCTAGCTTCGCTTAATCTCTCATATGGGACACGTTGATACCATTCCTGATTATTTAAGATTGTATTGCACATAGCAATGTACTGAGTTTTATCCATCACCACCACATTGCCACCTTTGTCAGATGGTTTCACTATAATATCATCATTATGCATGATGTTTGCAAGTGCTGCCTGCTGTGATGGTGACAGATTATCCCCAGCATATCTTGGAAATTCAAGATCCTCTATTTGTTTCTTAGTTTGTTTGAGAAAGGCCCAAACAGCTGGACATGTCTGCAGATTGGGAAATTTCAGAGACTTGGCTTTGAACTTAAATGGTTCTGGGGATACCTCTATGTCTGGTTCTTCATCATCTGAGATAGGATCATTTTGATCTACCGAGCTTTCATTTTCATCCAACAGCTGGATAAGTATTTTAAGGGCCCTGAAGTCCTGGACTTTAAATCCCTTGTAAAGGTCTTCCTCTCTACCTACCACCTTGCCCCTGTCACTGTCAAAGATGTATTTATATGTAAGGTTTCTTGCAAAGAGGTGCAAATCCTATGCAAGAGTAAATTTATAAATTTTTTGTAATGGACAGAAACTAAGGCCGAGTCTTAGTACCTCAATTTCTGTAGATGATAATTCATAAGAGGAGAGGTTAACCACATCTAATCCCGATTGAGTGATGTCTGTTTTACAATGAATGGGTCTATCTTGCCCATTCGTAGGGGTATAATTGGTGTGGCTGAGGGGTTTTGAGCAGGGCCTAAAGGGACTATACCTTGATTGGTATTCTTGGGTTTTTGATTTTGGGTATCGTTCCCAAGTCGCGTGGAGATATTTGTTTGCTTTCTTTTTCATCTGGGAACATAAGCAGGGATGCAGTAGCACCAAAAATTGAGTCACCATATGCTCCTTCTGCTGGTTCTGTATATGAATTATTGGGTGTATGCCTGTGGGGGAAACAATCAATTTTTTTTCCACCGGATATCCCGTTTGGATCTCACTTCCAGTGGGAACTAGCCCCAGCTAGTGTATTCCATAATGGGTGGATGAGTGTACAATGTTGCGCTGAGATCATTCATTTTTACAGACCAGGTGAGCATATGTATCTATGTTGTTACTATATAAAATGTAAAGCAATACAAAACTCACCCTTTTTTACCTTTGTTAATGAATTGTTAACTGTATGTTTGATATTATATTAATGATATGTTTTATGTCTTATATAACTTAGATGAAATCATAGATGTATGTGGTGCCCTGATGAAGCATTTTGTGAAACATGTTGGCAAATCCGGCATATCTATGCATCTAATTTCATACATCAAGTATCTACTTAAGGTCTTTAAGAGTATTATGGCTGTGTTGTTTTTAATCTGATATCCTGTAATAAATGTATACTTTCTTAATTGATTGTTGTCTTGGTGCTCACCTTATTAACAGACACACTATCTCCATACAAAAATCCCACCTTCGAGAGAGCACTGTCTCTTTCCTACTTTTTCCCAAATTAATCTGGTAATCTTTCCCTGAAAGGATTTAAGGTGGTCTCTTCTGATCAGGATGGGGAGGGAGCAGAATAAGTATAGTAACCTAGGGAGGAGGGTCATCTTGACAGAATTAATTCTACCCATCCATGCCATTTTATACGGGCCCAAGTTTCTTAGATCAGATTCTAGTTTTTGGTAAATTGGGGGGTAGTTTGCCTGATAGAGGTGTTCAACCTTAGGAGTGAGGTTGAGCCCCAAATATCTTATGGGGGTATTACTCCATTCAAATTTGAAGGAGTCCTTCAGTTGAGAGATAAGGGAGTGTTGTAGGGAGACATTTAGTGCTTGTGATTTAGCCATATTTAGCTGTAGACCTCATATTTTGGCAAAGTTTTCAGTAAGTGACACAAACTAGGAAGCAAGGTGGACGGGGAAGTTATGAAGAGGAGCAAATCATCAGCGAACAGGGTGCACTTATGGGTTGTCTGACCACACTGTACTGCCCTGATATCTGGGTAGGTATGGATAGCTATCGCTAATGATTCAATTGTCATGGCAAATATCAAGGGTGAGAGCGGGCAACCCTGGTGTGTGCCCCTAGCTATCTTAATCAGGTTTGATTGGTACCCTTGTAGCCTGACTTTAGCTTCTGGTGCAGAGTACAGGGCCTCTAGGATCCCGATAAAGTTTGGACCGAATCCCCAACGTCGGAGTACCGAAAATAGATACGTCCAGGAGACCGAATTGAAGGCGTTCTGGAGGTCTAGCGATAAGAGCATGCCCTCTTGTCTGGGTCCTCCCTCCCATCCCGATTGCAGTATTGAGATTATGTCTACTGCTCTTTGCACCTGGTCGGGTCCATGCCGTGCTGGTATGAATCCCACCTGGTCCTTATGAATATATTGACCAATAAATGCAGCTAGGCAGTTTAAGACTTTGGTTAAGATTTTTAAATCATTGTTAATAAGTGAAATGGGTCTGTAGTTCCCTAAAATCCCTGCATCTTTTTCAGGTTTGGGTATTACTGAGATGTAGGCCGAATTTAGTTGGTTTTCCAATGGGGCTCCATTATTTTTTGAGTTAAAGAATCTGGTTAGGTATGGGGTTAGGGTTGCTTTGTGGTCTTCTTCCAAAGATGGGAGAGGTAAACCTTCCAGGAATGTTTCTATCTGTGTCAGATTCGTATTCGCGTCTGCCCTGTATAGGTCAGTGTAATAATCTAATGAAAATTCGTGTTTCGTACAAATCCGAATTTAAATTCGGACACAAATTACGTATTCATTTTCGTACGAAATGAAATGGAAGGAAAAGAAACACATTTATTTTATATTTTATATTATATTTATTGACAGCGCACATGTCTAGTTTGTGATATCTTTGCTTTCTGAGAGAGCCTTGGCCTGGGCTAACCCTCTATGGGAGATGCAAAAACCTGTTGTCTTGAGTTACCCTGAGTTTGTGGCCTCCTTTAAAAGGGCATTTGATGTTCCCGCACTCTCCGCTTCTGCTGCCAAGTGCCTCATGTCCATCAAACAGAGTACGAGAACTGTTGTCGACTACGCCATTGAGTTCTGTACTCTGGCAGCAGAGGTTGCTTGGAACAATGAGGCCCTCATGGCTGCTTTCTCACATGGTCTCTCGGATTCCATCAAGGATGAGATAGCAGCCAGAGATATACCCACTGAGCTGGAGAGCTTGATCTCATTTGCCATCCTCATTGACTCCAGACTCAGAGAAAGACTTTCTTTTATGGAGTGCTTGCAGAAGCCTCCTGTACGTTTGCCTCCGAGCTTTGCAGTCGTACCCATGCCTCCCTCACCTCCCATGCCTCCTGGTACCGAGTCGATCAGTGAAGATGAACCCATGCACTTGGGCTTCACGCATCTCTCTGCGGATGAGAGAGCCTTTAGGAGGAGGGAGAGATTGTGCCTTTATTGTGGCCAGTCAGGTCACTTTTTGAAGTCTTGTCCTACCCCTCCTGGGAACACCCGAACCTTGAGGTCCTGTCATGGACAGATCTTAGGTGGTGTTGTGTCGTCACCAGTTATCCAGAAGGATAAGCCCCTGGTTTCGGTCACCCTTTCTTGGGCTAAGTCGTCTATCGAGATAGAGAGAGAGTATCACCGCTCCAGGTGGGTCAGATCAAAGTAAAAGGCATCTCCTTCAGTCCAGAAGTCCAGGTGCTGGCAATGCTGTAGCAGTTAGACATCAAAGAAATCCTGGACAGCTGCACTCCAAAAATATTTGCCGTTATTCAATAAAGTGTCATCCAAAATACAGGTCACAGCAAAGTGGAACAAAGCTTACGCGTTTCGCACTACACAGAGTGCTTAGTCATAGCTAACAATCATAAAAATCAAAGTAAAATAAATAATAAAAGTTACAAACCATGTGACCACATAATTAGCAGATACCAATTAATCAATGAATAAACCAATTAGGCATCATGGGTCACCTGTGGTTTTAACAAGTGCAGTGAAAAAAAGAACAAAAACGAGATCAATAAAAAAAATTTTGAAAACGTACAAATAAAGCATGTCGTGTGCAAAAAGCAAAAGTGTATGAACAAGTTGTGTAAAAAATCTGTGTAAAGATATATGAATATAAAAATGTATGTATAAAAAAAATTGTGAAAAAAAAATATGTATATATGTTGAAATATGCATGTGTATAACAATGAAATAAAGTGAAATAAAACATTGTGAAAATGGTGGTAAATGTGTGTATGTGTATATCCAAGTAAACCAGTAGTAATTAATGCTTTAAAATGATGGAAAATGTATTAAATGTGTGTATAAAATAAAGTGAATAGAATAAAGTGCAATAAAAGGTGAATGATGGAATCTGTGTTGCGATAAATATTACTAATATTGGACAGATCCATATACGTGAAACATCAATTAATGTATATTTGGTATATAAAACGAATATATGCAATCAAAATAAGGGATGAGGGAAAGGGGGGGGGGGAGGAAAGGAAAAGGGTGAAAAGGAGGGAGGGGAAGGGGGGGAGAAGGCAGGAGGGGGAATGGGGAAAATGGGGGAGAAAAAAGGAAAGAGGGGAAAGGAAAAATGGGAGAAAGGGAAAAAGAAAAAGGAAGAAATTGTGTTCACTAAATAGCTAAACAAGAATGTCACTTACTATATCCAATGATGGAATGCAAGCACTAGATGTTAAAAATAGTCTATATGGAATGTAACTACGATGATGTGTATTGTAAATGTTCATAAATGCGATGAATGAACAAATCAAAGTGTGTTAATAAGCAAACAAAACACCGCACACGTTGCAACCATCAATACACCAACCGATAATACCCATCGTAAATAAGGAATATTTATGCGTCAATGGATATAGACGTAAAGACAATAAATGTTGAAACTGCCATGTTATGTGTTAAAATTCCAAATATGGACACCTATAAGCATATAAACATATACAAATACACTTAAAATCAACATGATCCACACAGAGATCCATAATGTACATAATCTGCATAGAGGAACACCAGTATCTTCATATTTTCATAACATGAGGCTCAATGAGGATCTATAAACAGTCATGAGTTGGTACAAGAAAGCTGATTGAGTATCATTTAATGAATAATGCTACAAAGCAGGAAAAAAAAGAAGGGTGTTCATATGAGATAAAACATTGCATTAGAGCAGAACTTTCACTATAATATCTAAACCTGAACATTAGGGATGAGCCGAACACCCCCCGGTTTGGTTCGCACCAGAACCTGCGAACGGACCAAAAATTTGCAAGAACGTTAGAACCCCATTGACGTCTATGGGACTCGAACGTTCAAAATCAAAAGTGCTCATTTTAAAGGCTAATTTGCATGGTATTGTCCTAAAAAGGGTTTGGGGACCCGGGTCCTACCGCAGGGGACATGTATCAATGCAAAAAAAACTTTTAAAAACTGCCGTTTTTTCGGGAGCAGTGATTTTAATGATGCTTAAAGTAAAAAAAAGAAAGTGAAATATTCCTTTAAATATCGTACCTGGGGGGTGTCTATAGTATGCCTGTAAAGTGGCGCGTGTTTCCCGTGTTTAGAACAGTCCCTGCACCAAATGTCATTTTTAAAGGAAGAAATCTCATTTAAAACTGCTTGCGGGTTTAATGTAATGTCGGGTCCTGGCAATATGGATGAAAATCAGTGAGACAAACGTCATGGGTACCCCCCAGTCCATTACCAGGCCCTTTGGGTCTTGTATGGATATTAAGGGGAACCCCGCACCCAAATTAAAATAAGGAAAGGTGTGGGGCCACCAGGCCCTATATACTCTGAACAGCAGTATACAGGCGGTGCAAACAAGACAGGGACTGTAGGTTTGTTGTTAATTAGAATCTGTTTGTCATTTTGAACGGGTACATTTTTAACGTGTTTAGCTCCAGCCAAAAAATCTTTTTTAAGCTTTTTGGAAAACATAGGGAAGGGTTATCATCCCTGTGACATTTGTTTTGCTGTCTTTCCTCCTCTTCAGAAGATTTCACCTCACTTTTTGTCCCAATGACAAATGTTTTTTTGAAAATTTGGGTTTTTTTGTGGAACAAGGATTGGAAAGCATCAGTGGAAAGGAGAAATGTTTTTCCCATATTAACTCTTACAGGAGAGAATTTCCCTTCCTAGGGGTAGATTTCATCTCACTTCCTGTTGTCTCCTTCCGTTTGCAAGTAGGAGTCGTTTGTAAGTTAGATGTTTGAAAGTAGGGTCCTGCCCTATATACTCAGCAGAAATTTGGGCCTTAGGTGTTGTTGTGGCCACAACACTGTAAGCCCTCACAGGGCCCTGCTCTGAAATATTAGATCAAGAATTGTAATTAAATGCCCCTGTTGAACAGGAGCTGAAAAATTAGGCCTTAGGCACTGGTGCTGGTGCCACAACACTGCAACCCCTCACAGACACTCTAGTTGGAACGCAGGAACGAGCCCTGCTGCAAAGTATTGCATCAAAAATTGTAATTACACGCCCCTGTTTAACAGGGGCAGAAAAATTGGGCCTTAGGCACTGGTGCTGGTGCCACAACACTGCAACCCCTCACAGACACTCTAGTTGGAACGCAGGAACGAGCCCTGCTGCAAAGTATTGCATCAAAAATTGTAATTACACGCCCCTGTTAAACAGGGGCTGAAAAATTGTGCCTTAGGCACTGGTGGTGGCGCCCAGAACCAAAAATGTTCTTACAAGCTATCAGTGTGATCATTGAGGAGGAAGAGGATAATTACTCAGGGATAGTCACTCAGCATTAGCATAGGCAGTCTTTGAAGGGATCTGAGATTTCAAAAAAAAATTATTCGGTTACATCAGCATCAGGTGCTTGGTAGCTGGTGGTGATCCAAGACTGATTCATTTTTATGAAGGTCAGTCGATCGACCGAGTCGGTGGACAGACGCACCCTGTGATCGGTTAACACGCCTCCAGCAGCACTGAATGTGCGTTCCGAAAGAACGCTGGATGCAGGACAGGCCAGTAGCTCAATTGCATACTGTGCAAGCTCTGGCCAGTGATCCATCCTCAAGACCCAGTAACCCAGAGGATTTTCGGTGGGAAAGGTGTCCAAGTCTGATCTTGCCCCTAGGTATTCCTGCACCATGTAAAACAGACGCTGGCGATGGTTGCTGGAACCGATCATACCTTGGGGCTGCGAACCAATAAATTGTCTGAACGCATCGGTCAGACGGCCACCTTCTCCACCGCTCCTTCTTTGACTGACCGAAGCCTCAGCAACACGTTGTCCAGAAACAGGAGTTTGTAACCTCCCAGTCTCTGGGAACGCGTTGCACAGACCTTTCTGCAAGGCCTCCCGAAGATGTTTCATCCTCTGCTCCCTCTGCGATGGCAAGATAAGGTCCGCAACCTTACCCTTGTAACGTGAATTAAGGAGGGTTGCCAGCCAGTATTGGTCCTTCTCCTTGATACCACGAATACGAGGATCCTTACGCAGGCTTTGCAGGATAAGGGAGGCCATGCAGCGTAGGTTTGCTGAGGCATTCGGTCCGGAGTCCTCTGGGTCACTAAGGATGACATGGTCCGCAGCCACCTCCTCCCAGCCACGTACAAGTCCATGTGTTTCTTGGGACTGATCCCTTAAAGACTGCTGCTGATGCTGAGTGCCAGGCTCCACCTCCATACTGACACAATCTTCCTCCTCCTCCTCCTCGTCCTCTTCCTGTGTGATCGGCGGGCACGCAGGAACACTATCTGGATAAAGGGGGCCTTGAGAGCTAAGGAAGTCCTCCTCTTCCTGCCTCTGTTCTGCCTAAAGTGCGCTGTCCATTATTCTACGCAGCGTGTGCTCCAACAGGTGGACAAGGGGGACAGTGTCACTGCTCACCATCCTCGTGGCCTCCTCAAATGGTGAAAGGACAGTGCATGCATCCCTGATCATGGCCCACTGGCATGGGAAAAAAAACAAGCTCTCCTGACCCTGTCCTGGTGCCATAGTCGCACAGGTACTCATTGATGGCCCTCTGCTGCGTGTGCAGCCGCTGCAGCATGGCCAACGTTGAGTTCCACCTGGTGGGCATGTCACAGATTAGGCGGTTCTTGGGCAGGTTAAACTCCTTTTGGAGGTCCGTCAGCCGAGCACTGGCATTATATGACCGGCGGCAATGCACACAGACTTTCCTGGCCTGCCTCAGGACATCCTGTAAGCCCGGGTACCTGCCCAAGAACCGCTGCACCACCAAGTTAAGGATGTGAGCCAAACAGGGCACATGGGTTATTTGTCCCTGTCGGAGGGCAGAGAGGAGGTTGGTGCCATTGTCGCAAACCATCATTCCTGCCTTAAGTTGGCGTGGCGTCAACCGCCTCTTAACCTGCCCCTGCAGAGCTGACAGAACCTCTGCCCCAGTGTGGCTCCTGTCCCCCAAGCACACCAGCTCAAGCACCGCATGGCATCTTTTCGCCTGCGTACTTGCGTAGCCCCTTGAATGGCTACGGAGCACCGCTGGTTCCGAGGACAAAGCACAGGAAGAGGCCATAGAGGAAGAAGAAGAGGAGGGGGTGGAGGAGAGAGGTGTGTCACAATCATTAGCATTTTGGAGGCGTGGTGGCGGAACAACCTCCAACACTACTACACTTTGTCCTGCATCCTTCCCAGCTGCCAGCAGAGTCACCCAATGCGCCGTGAAACTTAGGTAACGTCCCTGTCCATGCCTGCTGGACCATGAGTCAGCGGTAATACGCACCTTACCGCTGACCGCCCTGTCCAGCGAGGCATGGACATTGCCTTCCACATGCCGGTAGAGAGCCGGAATCGCCTTCCGTGAGAAAAAGTGGCGTTTGGGTACCTGCCACTGAGGAACCGCACATTCCACAAACTCATGGAAGGGGGCAGAGTCTACCAACTGAAAAGGCAGCAGTTGAAGTGCTAGCAATTTTGCCAAGCTAGCATTCAACCGCTGGGCATGTGGATGGCTGGGAGCAAACTTCTTTCGGCGGTACAGCAGCTGGGGCAGGGAAATTTGCCTGGTACAATCTGACGTCGGTGTACCAAAAGCAGATTGCCCACAAGTACTTGGCTGTGACACACCTAATTCTACACCTTCATTCCTCTCAATGCAGGTCTCAGAGAGGACTGAAGGTATAGTGGGGTTGGAAATCTCAGCTCATGAGGAGCAAGGAGAGGTCCTCTTTGTTCTTTGGTGTGGGTCTTTTAGATACGCTTGCCAACGAACTGCATGGCAGGTCAACATATGTCTGGTCAAGCATGTGGTACCCAAGCGGGAGATGTTTTGGCCACGCGAGATACGCTTGAGACATATGTTGCAAATAGCAGCGGTGCAATCTGATGCACTCGTCTCAAAAAAGGCCCACACCAAAGAACTTTTTGAATAACGCGCAGAGACTGCAGCGCCCTGCACATGTGGAGCTTTGGGATGTGATGCAATCAATGTGCTGCCCTTAGGCTGGCCCCTGAAGGGCATCCTGCCTCGTTGGTGATGTGCCACCTCCTCCTCCTCCTCCTCCTCTCTCCTATCAGGCACCCACATTGAGTCAGTGACCTCATCATCCCCTCCCTCCTCATCACTGGAGCAAACCTGGCAGTATTCTGCAGCAGGGGGAGCATGACTGCCAGATTACTGTCCTTGGGCACCCCCTCTGTCCGTGCTCATGTTACTGCCTTCATCGAGCTCAGTATCATCATCAGAGCCTTCCAAACGCTGGGCATCCTCCTGGAGCATGTACCCAACACTGTGGTCAAACAGTTCGAGGGACTCCTCAGGAGGACATGGTGGGGCTAGGGAAGGAGTCACTGATGACATTGAGCCGAGGAAAGAGGCCGCTGCTTTGCCAGACAAAGTACCCTGGGCATGGGTGAGAGAGGATGAGGAGGATGAGGACGGCTTGGTCATCCACTCGACCAAGTCTTCCGCATGTTGCGTCTCAACACGGCCAGCTGCCGAAAAAAAGGCCAAGCGTGTCCCACGGCAACATGCTGATGAGGATGCACCGTCTCCACGACCAGCACTAGACACAGAGCCTGCTTGCCCTCTCTTATTGGCTTGTGACTGTCTGCCTCTCCTTCTTGGCCTTCCAGACATACTAATGGCCTGTAGCTGCACTAAGCTGGGAGATATATATATATATATATATATATATATATATATATATATATATATATGTACTGATACTGCAGCTAGCAAAATCAACTGCCTGCCTGTAGTATGAGAACACCACCAACCTTCTACAGGTAGCTTTAGCTGAACACTGTGAGGTGGACGCACCCCACTAACTTGTAGGTTTAGCTGAACACTGTGAGCAGGACGCACCCCACTAACTTGTAGGTTTAGCTGAACACTGTGAGCAGGATGCACCCCACTAACTTGTAGGTTTAGCTGAACATTGTGAGCAGGATGCACCCCACTAACTTGTAGGTTTAGCTGAACACTGTGAGCAGGACACACTGCACTAACTGTAAATAGTCTAGCTGCCTGACTGTGGTACTAATAGGATCAAAAGAACACCAGTAATTTTCTTCAGGTAGCTGTATATACTGTAACAAGACAAGCCTGCTTGTCAGTAAGAAGATAACAGGAACGGATCTAGCTGAACACTGAGCAGGACGCACCCCACTAACTTGTAGGTTTAGCTGAACACTGTGAGCAGGATGCACTGCACTAACTGTAAATAGTCTAGCTGCCTGACTGTGGTACTAATAGGATCAAAAGAACACCAGTAATTTTCTTCAGGTAGCTGTATATACTGTAACAAGACAAGCCTGCTTGTCAGTAAGAAGATAACAGGAACGGATCTAGCTGAACACTGTGAGCAGGATGCACCCCACTAACTTGTAGGTTTAGCTGAACACTGTGAGGTGGACGCACCCCACTAACTTGTAGGTTTAGCTGAACACTGTGAGCAGGACGCACCCCACTAACTTGTAGGTTTAGCTGAACAGTCAGGTTTAGCTGAAAGTGCAAATTTGCACTTTCAATCAGACGGACAGACGGAGCTGCCACTTGTTATGGGGGTAACCAGTACCTATAAATACTCAGCCAGTACAGTGGTCCAGCACCCCAGATGATGACTTCTAAGTCAAAACGCGTCGGAAGGATATGCTGAGACCACTGTCTTCTTTTATACAAGCGCTTGATTTTACTGCTAAACACGTGAGTGTATTTCCTTTGCTTTTTATGTATTAAAATTTCCATACGGAGTTACACTATATGCCTTCCTCTTTATTTTAATGATTGGGCTGACTGCCTATATCTACTGAGTCCATCCATACCTTACACTTGTTCGGAGGTCCATCTGGAGGTCATATCTGGATAGAGCATCTGATCCCCTTGGTATATTATACCACAAAGCTTGATTGACTCACTAGGTGTACACCTATTTGAGTTCAATCCCTCTGGTAAGCAGCTTCTGGTGTCTTTGGTGGTGGACCTACTATTAACTGTTATTACATCATACATATTTGAAGTTAAAGACTGTCACTATATTATATCCACATGTGGTTGAGGATTATCATTACACATGACTGAAGCTTGTCACTGACTTTTTTCATTTTTGGACATCACACGTCCAAGTTCCTCTGTTTATAGACATCACATGTCATAATAGAGGACTGCTTGTATTTTTGAGCACATCATTTATTATTCAAGTTTTCTGTACTAATATTATTTGTTATGGTTTATATGATCACATAAGCGCTGCACATTTCACCCTATTTGTCATTTTTGTAACTTGTAGGTTTAGCTGAACACTGTGAGGTGGACGTACCCCACTAACTTGTAGGTTTAGCTGAACACTGTGAGCAGGACACACCACACTAACTTGTAGGTTTAGCTGAACACTGTGAGGTGGACGCACCACACTAACTTGTAGGTTTAGCTGAACACCGTGAGCAGGACGCACCCCACTAACTTGTAGGTTTAGCTGAACACTGTGAGCAGGACGCACCCCACTAACTTGTAGTTTTAGCTGAACACTGTGAGCAGGATGCACTGCACTAACTGTAAATAGTCTAGCTGCCTGACTGTGGTACTAATAGGATCAAAAGAACACCAGTAATTTTCTTCAAGTAGCTGTATATACTGTAACAAGACAAGCCTGCCTGTCAGTAAGAAGATAACAGGAACGGATCTAGCTGAACACTGTCAGCAGGACGCACCCCACTAACTTGTAGGTTTAGCTGAACACTGTGAGCAGGACGCACTGCACTAACTGTAAATAGTCTAGCTGCCTGACTGTGGTACTAATAGGATCAAAAGAACACCAGTAATTTTCTTCAGGTAGCTGTATATACTGTAACAAGACAAGCCTGCCTGTCAGTAAGAAGATAACAGGAATGGATCTAGCTGAACACTGTGAGCAGGACGCACCCCACTAACTTGTAGGTTTAGCTGAACACTGTGAGGTGGACGCACCCCACTAACTTGTAGGTTTAGCTGAACACTGTGAGGTGGAAGCACCACACTAACTTGCAAGTTTAGCTGAACACTGTAAGCAGGACGCACCCCACTAACTTGTAGGTTTAGCTGAACACTGTGAGCAGGACGCACCCCACTAACTTGTAGGTTTAGCTGAACACTGTGAGGTGGATGCACCCCACTAACTTGTAGGTTTAGCTGAACATTGTGAGCAGGACGCACCCCACTAACTTGTAGGTTTAGCTGAACACTGTGAGCAGGACACACTGCACTAACTGTAAATAGTCTAGCTGCCTGACTGTGGTACTAATAGGATCAAAAGAACACCAGTAATTTTCTTCAGGTAGCTGTATATACTGTAACAAGACAAGCCTGCTTGTCAGTAAGAAGATAACAGGAACGGATCTAGCTGAACACTGAGCAGGACGCACCCCACTAACTTGTAGGTTTAGCTGAACACTGTGAGCAGGACGCACCCCACTAACTTGTAGGTTTAGCTGAACACTGTGAGGTGGACGCACCACACTAACTTGTAGGTTTAGCTGAACACTGTGAGCAGGACGCACCCCACTAACTTGTAGGTTTAGCTGAACACTGTGAGCAGGACGCACCCCACTAACTTGTACTTTTAGCTGAACACTGTGAGCAGGACGCACTGCACTAACTGTAAATAGTCTAGCTGCCTGACTGTGGTACTAAAAGGATCAAAAGAACACCAGTAATTTTCTTCAGGTAGCTGTATATACTGTAACAAGACAAGCCTGCCTGTCAGTAAGAAGAAAACAGGAACGGATCTAGCTGAACACTGTGAGCAGGACGCACTGCACTAACTGTAAATAGTCTAGCTGCCTGACTGTGGTACTAATAGGATCAAAAGAACACCAGTAATTTTCTTCAGGTAGCTGTAAATACTGTAACAAGACAAGCCTGCCTGTCAGTAGGAAGATAACAGGAACGGATCTAGCTAAACTGAAGACAGTGTATATATATATATATGCAACACCTGGGATGCATATATATACACAATACACTGTAAGTGCAGCTAACTGACTGACTGTTCTGCCTAATCTATCTAACTCAAATCAAATGTCACTGTCTGTCTCTCTCTCTCTCTCAATGAACGCCGGAACACACACTACACAGGGCCGCCGTGCAGGCGGCCTTATATAGTGTGGGGCGTGTACTAAATCCCCTCAGCCATAATTGGCCAAAGCCTCCTTGGCTTTGGCCAATTACGGCTCTCTGTTCAGGCGGCGCTGTGATTGGCCAAGCATGCGGGTCATAGTGCATGCTTGGCCAATCATCAGCCAACAATGCACTGCGATGCCGCAGTAAATTATGGGCCGTGACGCGCCACACGAATTTGGCGCGAACGGCCCATATCGTTCGCAATTCGGCGAACGACCGAACAGCCGATGTTCGAGTCGAACATGGGTTCGACTCGAACACCAAGCTCATCCCTACTGAACATGTGTATATACATACTATTATATGCTAAGGTAGGGATTAACGAGTAGTTGTAAACTGGAGACTGGATAATAGTAAATAGTAATTGAAGCTGAACTGTCAGAATGGTATGATTGGATATAGACCTATGGTCATACACCTTACAGTCCAGCAGAAAATCAGTTGCCGGTGTGAAAGGCCCAATAACGGGGGGAGTGGCCTGCAGCGGAGCCGGATGGTCGCATAATCCCGGAGCTCCGTCTACCCAGGGACACAGCGGCATAAAGCAGCCCTTTCAAGGCACCTTTTCACCCCGTTTTCACGGCGGTTCGGACCGGAATACTGCTGAGACCATGCCTAACAAGCGGCGTAACGGTAGCCATCCCCAGCGCTTGACAGACTTCTACTTCATCACAGACGCTGGAGGTAAGCAAGATGGCGCCGAGGCCTACACGCCGCCGGCGGCCTCGAGTACAAAAAACACATAAAAAAAAGCAATCCTCATCTCAAAATGACATCCCCTAATAGCCAATACTCCTGTCCCTCCACCCCTTCATCAAACAGCCCAGCTAAGTCCAAACCCAGGCTAGATAGCACTAGATGGGGATCGCCTGTGAGCCCTGCACTAGAGTCAGGGGAAGACACAAGGGAGATGCCCGAATCAATTGAAACCTTCCCCACACAGAATCAGCCTGTAATGGACACAGTCTTAAAAGACATGTTAATGTCTCTGAGAAGCACCATCCAGACCAATATGGCCTCATGCATGAACAGATTTAATAGAGAAAGGCCCAATAACACCTAAAGCCCAATAAATTATTCTGATAATTCATACCAAACAATAAGCTAAAGACTAAGTAATGAAAAGAAAAGGTATTATATTAATCTCTATGGGCATGGGTGACGTACAAGTCTATGTTATACATATGACGATCAGTACAAATCTATATCATACCTATGATGATCAAACAAAGACCGATCACTAGGATTAGGAGCCCAATGGGCAATAGTGAAGTACAAGTCTATAATCATATATATAACGATCAAAGTGACTTTATTGTGGCCAGGCAGGTCACTTTTTGAAGTCTTGTCCTACTCGTCCTGGGAACATCCGAACCTTGAGGTCCTGTCATAGACAGACCTTAGGTGATGTTGTGTTGTCCCCAGTTATCCAGAAGGATAAGCCCCTGGTTTTGGTCACCCTTTCTTGGGCTAAGTTGTCTATCGAGATACAGGCTCTAATCGATTCTGGGGCTGCAGGCCTGTTCATTGATGCTGCCTTTGTATCAAAGACCTCGGTTCCATTGCAGCTGCGTGACACTCCACTTGCCAATGAGGCTCTTGACGGGAGACCTCTACAGCCTGCCCATGTAACTCATGAGACGGTTCCATGGCAGTAGGGGCTCTTCACCATGAGATAATCCAATTCCAAGTGATTTCCTCTCCTAAGATTCTGCTAGTTATTGGTTATCCTTGGTTACAGAGGCACAACCCCTCTTTTGATTGGCTCCATGCTGAGGTTTTCTCCTGGTCACCACAATGCAGTGAAACATGCTTCCGGTAGGTATCCAAGGTCCTGTGGACCTCTTCACTCTCCTCCCTGCCAGAGGAGTACCATGATTTTAGCGATGTCTTTGACAAAGGTCAAGCCGGTAGTTTGCCTCCACACTGGCTGTATGATTGCGCAATTGACCTTCAACCTAGTGCCACTCCCCCTCGTGGCGGGTTTACCCTTTGTCGGTCTTGGAGGATAAAGCTATGGAGGAGTATGTTGCAGACGCAGTTTCTCTGGGTTTCATCTGCAAATCCTCGTCTCCTGCTGGTGCTGGTTTCTTCTTTGTGAAGAAGAGGAGCGGTGAACTGAGACCTTGTATTGATTATAGGGGTCTCAATCATTTCACGATTAAGAATGCCTACCCGATCCCGTTGATTACAGAGTTATTTGATGGCCTCAAGGGAGCAACGGTTTTCACTAAGCTTGATCTGAGAGGGGCTTACAATCTTGTGAGGATTAAGGAGGGTGACAAGTGGAAAACTGCATTTAATACCAGAACAGGCCATTATGAGTATCTCGTAATGCCTTTTGGCCTTTGTAACGCCCTTTGCAGTTTTCCAGGAATTTATTAACAATGTCCTCTGAGATTTGTTGCACTTATGTGTGGTGGTTTATCTCAATGATATCCTCATATTTTCCAAGTCCCTGGAGAGCCACCACACAGATGTGTCATGTGCTTCAGAAATTAAGAGAGAACAATCTCTATTGTAAACTGGAGAAGTGTGAGTTCCATCGGGAACAGGTTAAATTCCTGGGTTATGTCATTCCGACTGCTGGTTTTTCGATGGACCCAGAGAAAATTTTGGCAGTTCTACAGTGGCCTCGACCCGTGGGGTTACATCCTCTGCAGCGTTTCCTGTGTTTTGCCAACTATTATCGGAAGTTTATTCGTAACTTCTCGTCTCTGGTCAAGCCCCTGACCGATATGACCAGAAAGAACGGTAACCCACAGAGTTGGTTTCTGGAGTCCATTAAGGCCTTTGAAAGTCTCAAGGCTGCCTTTGTTTCTGCTCCTGTGTTGGCACATCCTGATCCTACATTACCTTTTATCCTTGAGGTTGATGCTTCTGAGACTGGTGTTGGCGCCCTTCTGTCTCAACGTCCTACCTCTGAGAGTGCTATGCATCCTTCTGGCTATTTTCCAAGAAATTGTCACCTGCCATGTGCAATTACGAGATTGGTGACAGAGAGCTGTTGGAAATCATTTTAGCCCTGAAAGAATGGAGATATCTCCTCGAAGGTACCACTGTGCCGGTTCTCATTCTTACTTACCATAAGAATCTCACATTCTTGTCTGAGGCTAAACGCCTCTCTTCCAGAAGGACGAGATGGGCTCTTTTCTTGTCAAGTTTCAATTACATTGTCTCATTCTTACCTGGTACTATGAATATAAGGGCTGATGCCTTGTCACAACAATTTTCCTCCACATCCAAGTTGGAGTCGGTTCCGGTTCCTATGATTCCTCCTGATCGTATTCTGGCTACAGTTCGCACCAGTCTTACTTCTCCTTTGGGTGAATACTTGAAACCATTCATATTTAAAATACTTGCCTACTGTAAACTTATTTTCAGTTTTTACTTACAGTTTCCATCCAGCCCTAAGCAGTGAAAAGAAGTTGCTGCCCAGTTCCACGTGAAATGGAAATTTCCAAACTGCAGAGGTGCAATTGATGGCAAATATGTCCGCCTTGCCCATCCCCAACTTAGGTTCCTTTTTTACAATTATAAGGGGTTTTTCAGTATTGTTCTCATGGCGATTGTGAATGTCAATTATGAATACTTTTTTGGATATTGGCAAAAATGGGCGCAATTCAAATGGCGGTGTAATTGAGCAAACCAAATTTTCTCGCCATCTGAAAAATGGAGCTCTGAACCTGCCTTCATGTGAACAGAATGTTGAGCAGCTTAACTTTGTTTTTATGGCTGATGAGGCCTTTGCACTTGGGGAACATTTGCTCAAACCCTATCCAGTGTGCCATCTCACCCCTGAGTAAAAGATTTTTATCAACAGCTCTCCAGGGCACGCTGAGTGGTAGAGAACGCATTTGGGATCATGGCCAACAGGTTCAGATTATGTTTAACATCCATAAATCTGGACTTATACAAGGTAGACAATATTGTGCTGTGCTGCTGCATCCTGCACAACTACCTCCTTAGGCATGCAGACAGATACATGACATCACTACCATTTGAGAAGGACCCTGTTATGCCAGGAAGAAGCGTAGGAAAGAAGCCCATGATCCCATTGAGGGGCTTACGCCCATTGCTATTGTCCATACAAGCTTGGCCTCCCAAAGTGCAAGGGCAGACCAAAATAATTATTTTGTAGGAATAGGGGCAGTGGATTGGGAGTCCGATATGTAGGCGACCTGACCAAGCAAGTTATGGTGTTTTTTTGTTTAGTTCCCACTTGGACATTATTGTGTTGTTTGTAAATGTGCTATCAATAAGGTCATACCTTTTGGATTTGTGCATTACTTGAGTTTGAAATATGAATTCATAACAGATTAAGCTGCAGATATACATGGAAGCTAATCAGCTTCTAACTTCATTTTTGGAAACTAATCTGTCTATAAAACCTGTAATCTGTTTGGTTTACAGTCAGGTCCATAAATATTGGGACATCGACACAATTCTAATCTTTTTGGCTCTATACACCACCACAATGGATTTGAAATGAAACAAACAAGATGTGCTTTAACTGCAGACTTTCAGCTTTAATTTGAGGGTATTTACATCCAAATCAGGTGAACAGTGTAGGAATTACAACAGTTTGTATATGTGCCTCCCACTTTTTAAGGGACCAAAAGTAATGGGACAATTGGCTGCTCAGCTGTTCCATGGCCAGGCAAAAACATTAGGTATGGCCAAATCAACTGTTTGGAACATCCTTAAAAAGAAAGAACGCACCGATGAGCTCAGCAACACCAAAAGACCCGGAAGACCATAGAAAACAACTGTGGTGGATGACCGAAGAATTCTTTCCCTGGTGAAGAAAACAGCCTTCACAACAGTTGGCCAGATCAAGAACACTCTCCAGGAGGTAGGTGCATGTGTGAAAAAGTCAAAAATCAAGAGAAGACTTCACCAGAGTGAATACAGAGGGTTCACCACAAGATGTAAACCATTGGTGAGCCTCAAAAACAGGAAGGCCAGATTAGAGTTTGTCAAACAACATCTAAAAAAGCCTTCACAGTTCTGGAACAACATCCTAAGGACAGACGAGACCAAGATCAACTTGTACCAGAGTGATGGGAAGGGAAGAGTATGGAGAAGGAAAGGAACTGCTCATGATCCAAAGCATACCACCTCATCAGTGAAGCATTGTGGTGGTAGTGTCATGGTGTGGGCATGTATGGCTGCCAATGGAACTGGTTCTCTTGTATTTATTGTGAATAAAAAATGTAGCGCATAAACGTGGTAAAAGTTCTCCACAGCACACCTTAATGATAAAAAATGTGTGTGATTTATCAAAACCAAAACATGAGTAAAGGAAAAAGTCCATATAGATGAACTTGAAACACATAAATGTCTCTGCAAATGTGTATAAACAGGAAATACTGGCTGTGAAAAAGTTCGTGATGTAAAGGAAAACTGGGTGGGTTCAGCACATGGATGCAACTTCCATCTAGAATTCCAACAGGGCAAAGAAATTAGTAAGCTGGACTCTTACCAGATCTCGTGGACTCCCCTGTCGTATGACATGGAGTCATGTGAGCGTTACACCACACCAGGCTTGTAGATCGATATCCGGATCAACAACGGTCATAAGTATCGATTCCCCAGGTTCTCACGGGATCATCAAACGAATCCTTATAGTAACTATAAGCGAAATTCTGGCGACTGAAGTGTATGGTGTATAGCCAGGATGGGCTATATTAGTCCTCTCCCAATCATATGTGGAAAGAAAAAGAGAGCTTCTCCATAGTGCAGATAAAACGGTGGTATCTTTTTATTGTAATAAAACAAGATACATAAAAACATATTGATCACAGAATAAAAAATGTATATATGGGGCAACCTAAGAGAAGGTAAAAAAGCCCGACATGTTTCGACCCATAGGTCTTCTACTGGGGCATCATTGCATCAAGAGTTTTTTAAGGGAAAGAAGTGGAATGTTCTGCAATGGCCAAGTCAATCACCTGACCTGAACCCGACTGAGCATGCATTTCACTTGCTGAAGACAAAATGAAGGGAAAATGCCCCAAGAACAAGCAGGAACTGAAGACATTTGCAGTAGAGGCCTGGCAGAGCATCTGCAGGGATGAAACCCAGCGTCTGGTGATGTCTATGCATTTCAGACTTCAGGCTGTAATTGACTGCAAAGGATTTGCAACCAAGTATTAAAAAGTGAAAGTTTGATGGATGATTGTTAATCTGTCCCATTACTTTTGGTCCCTTAAAAAGGGGGAGGCACATACACAAACTGTTGTAATTCCTACACCGTTCACCTGATTTGGATGTAAATACCCTCAAATTAAAGCTGAAAGTCTGCAGTTAAAGCACATCTTGTTCGTTTAATTTCAAATCTATTGTGGTGGTGTATAGAGCCAAAAAGATTAGAATTGTGTCGATGTCCCTATTTTTTTTGGACCTGACTGTATATGCTGAGTTACATTCATTTTTGCACTCGCCACATAAGACTTTGTTGTCCAAACCTATTTGTATCCCAATTTACCAAAGTAAATATTTGTACTTTCCTGCTAACAAAATACAGCATTCCTAAAGAAGCAAGGACAGACACAAAGTTATTTCATACTTTTTAATATGTAACTTGGCTAACATTAGCCACATTTCTTTATAAAACTACAAAAATTACAGGTAAACGTGTACATAAAACTGTTGAAGGTAGGGTTGTCCCGATACCACTTTTTTAGGACCGAGTACAAGTACCGATACTTTTTTTCAAGTACTCGCCGATACCGATTACCGATACTTTTTTTTTAATGTCACGTGACAGTTTTTTTTTTTGCTATTTTTGTTTGGGAGGGGGGGGTGAACGTTGTATGTGTGTGTGTTTTTTTTTTTGGTTTTTTTTACAATTTTTATTTTTTCCAATAATATTTTTTTATTCTTTATTGTTTTTTTTTGTTTTTTTTAATCAGCCCTTTTGGGGGGCTTTGGTGAGATATCAGGGGTTTTAACAGACCTCTGATATCTCCCCCTTGAGACAGAGAAAGAGACAGAGGATAGAGATTCCCCAGTCCCTTTCTCTGCAGCGTCAGCTGCACTGAGAATGAATGGAGAGAAGACAGCGGCTTCTCTCCATTCATAAACTGACACATCGTAATCACAGAAGATTACAATGTTTCAGTTATGTGAATGGACAGAGTCAGCTGACTCTATCCATACACAAAGGAAGGAGGAGGAGGACGGAGGAACGGAGGGGGAGAACGGAGGGGACAGATAAGGAGAGAGGAATGCAGGGGACAGATAAGGAGAGGGGAACGGAGGGGGACAGATAAGGAGAGAGGAAAGAAGGGGGAGTACGGAGGGGGACAGATAAGGAGAGAGGAATGCAGGGGACAGCGGAGAGGCACAGAGGAAAGGAGGGGGCATGGAGGAGGATGCAGTGACAGTCAGCTGTGAGCGATCACCGCTGTATGTCACTAAAGCTGGTGAAAGCCACTGGGGGAGAATCTTGTAACTCCCCCATGCGCCGATCACAGCCGATCATACTAGTATCGGTATCGGGACAACCCTAGTTGAAGGTATTAAAGTGATTTTGGGAAACCGTAATATAAAAAAACAAGACATTTGTACAACATGTGAAAGCATACCTTCAAGCTTTTTGTACATATCAATACTTTTGGCCAAGCTACCCCACCATATTCAACAATGTGCTGTGTCCAATTTGGTGCTGTAGCTCGGGGAGCCAAACACCCTGAGAAATGGGCAAAGTTAAAATAAAAGCTGGCAACTCGATGATTCCACTTTTTCTCCCAATTAATGTAAAACAGAAACCAAGTTGATGTGTTTCTAAGGCAGAATAACTCATCTGAGGATGTCTGCAAGTGCTGAAACGCATCTGTTTGATCCTGTTTAACATTATGTAGGCAAAAAAAAGATAAAGACGAGTCATTATTTTGCCGGTTCATATGTTAAACTTTGAAAGTGAAAGTCGAAAGTGAAATCGTACATTCAAATATAACAGTTGCAATTATTCAAAAAATGTGCAAAGGTTAGTCAATTTCAAACTGTACAAACACATGTACAACAGAACGTAAAACAAAAAAACATGTTTGCTTTTTAAATTTTAGCTAAAATATCGATGATGGTGATAACTCTGTTTTGGGGATCATGCATGTTTTGTTTTCATTTTCTCCAATTTCCTTATTGCAAACCAAGAGCTCACTGATAAGTATGTGGGCACTTGCACTGCTGAAGGGAGTTTTTTCTTCCACAACCTCCACATCACCTAAAAAAATATGAAACGCACCATGTAATAGAAATATGCAGGCATCCAAGCATTACTTGAAGCTGTGGTCACAGACACTGACTTGTGGTCAACACAGTTTCCAGAACTTCACACAGTACTTCCTGCACATCATCTTCTTCAGGGTGTCTGGTGCGTTAACCTTCTAGATCCTCAGGAAGTGCTGGGTTACTGGTGTCCACACACAGCTCAGATGCTCCTTTTCTTTTCTCCCCTATGTGAATCCAAAAAAGGTATACTTAGCTGACAGATATGTTAGCCTAGAAATAGCAATATGAAACATTATTTTGAAGTGTCTTACAATTGTCTGTTTCATTCTCAATGCTCTAATGCTTGCTGTCTGGTAAGCCCAATTTACAGCTACGGTGGTTGGGCACTTCACCTTGTTTATATATGCACACTGTGGTGTTTGCAAGAATTGAAGTGCTTCCATTGGATGGTCATAACCTTTTGGACATATTTTCATTTCTTTTAGCGCAGCTTTCTTATTACATATATAGAAGACACTCAGGATTTTGTCAACAAATTAGAAGGGGTGACTCTGACTGATGACATCTTACTGGCAAGTTTAGAAGTTGAAGCCCTGTATAGTAGTATCAATCATGATTTGGATCTTAAAGCATGTGAACACTTCCTCAACACCAGAGGCATTTTATTCCAACAGCATACACAATTGATTTTAAGATTACTCAACTTTCTGTTGGAACATAATTTTTTCCTTTTTAATGTGAACCCACGTATGCCAATTTATTTTTTGGGATGATGGGAGCAAACTCTAATGTTCCAGGAAGATTTGGAGAGATACACATCAGAAATGTTTATGTGGGCAAGATTTTTAGATGATATTTTCACTTTGTGGCAGAGCCCCAAAACAACCTTTATAGAATTTTTGACGTGTTTAAACAACAACAGTATCGGGATGTTCTTCACTAGGGATGAGCTTCGTCTTCGAGTCGAACGCATGTTCAACTCGAACATCGCGTGTTCGGCCGTTCACCGAAATACAAACGTTATGGGAAGTTTGCCCCAAATTTGAGTGGCGTGTCACGGCCCATAATTCACTGCGGCATTGCAGTGCATTGCTGGCTGATGATTGGCCAAGCATGCACTATGACCCGCATGTTTGGCCAATTACAGCGCCGTGTGTACAGAGAGCCGTAATTGGTCAAGGCCAGGGAGGCTTTGGCCAATTATGGCTCAGGGGGTTTAGTACACGTCCCACACTATATAAGGCCGCCTGCGTGGCGGCCTTGTGTAGTGTGTTGCAGCGGAGAGAGATAGATAGACAGAAAGACAGTGTTATTTGATTTAAGTTAGATAGAGTAGACAGGTCGAGTCAGTTAGCTGCACTTACAGTGTATTGTGTATATATATGCTTCGCAGGTGTTGTATACATATACATACACGGTATTCAGTTTAGCTAGATCCGTTCCAATTATTCTCTTCCTAATATACTGACAGGCAGGCAGATGTTTTTACAGTATTTCCAGTTAGTGTACCATGTACCCTGCACAGTTGCACCCACAGTATAGCTACCTGAAGCCAAGTGCTTGTGTGCTTCTTCTGATCCTATTAACAACACATGCAGGCTCTTGATGTATTTCCAGCTAGTGTCCTGTGTACCCTGCACAGTTGCACCTACAGTATAGCTACCTAAAGCCAAGTGCTTGTGTGCTTCTTCTGATCCTATTATTAGCACAGGCAGGCTCTTGAAGTATTTACAGTTAGTTTACTGTGTACCCTGCACAGTTGCACCTACAGTATAGCTACCTGAAGACAGGTGCTTGTGTGCTTCCTCTGATCATATTAATAGCACAGGTAGGCTCTTGAAGTATTTTCAGTTAGTTTACTGTGTACCCTGCACAGTTGCACCTACAGTATAGCTACCTGAAGACAGGTGCTTGTGTGCTTCTTCTGATCCTATTAATAGCACAGGTAGGCTCTTGAAGTATTTCCAGTTAGTGTACTGTGTACCCTGCACAGTTGCACCTACAGTATAGCTAGTTAGTGTACTGTTAGTGTACTGGGCCGACTATAACTGGAAGTATGGATCTTACCGCTAACCCAATGTTAGAAAGGCCAAGATCATAGCGAAAGTTGTCAAGAGTCTGCAGAAGAATTTTGGTGTATGACGATCCAAGGATCAACTCAGGAAGCGGTGGTCAGACCTCATATAACTACCTGAAGCCAAGTGTTTGTGTGCTTCTTTTGATCCTAATTATAGCACAGGCAGGCTCTTGAAGTATTTACAGTTAGTGTACCGTGTACCCTGCACAGTAGCACCTACAATATAGTTACCTAAAGACAGGTGCTTGTGTGCTTCTTCTGATCCTATTAATAGCACAGGCAGGCTCTTGAAGCATTTCCAGTTAGTGTATTGTGTACCTTGAACAGTTGCACCTACAGTATAGCTACCTGAAGACAAGTACTTGTGTGCTTCTTCTGATTCTATTAATACCACAGGCAGGCTCTTGAAGTATTTCCAGTTAGTGTACTGTGTACCCCGCACAGTTACACCTACAATATAGCTACCTGAAGCCAAGTGCTTGTGTGCTTCTTCTGATCCTACTAATAGCACAGGCAGGCTCTTGAAGTATTTACAGTTAGTGGACTGTGTAACCCTGCACAGTTGCACCTACAGTATAGCTACCTGAAGCCAAGTGCTTGTGTGCTTCTTCGGATCCTATTAATAGCAAAGGGAGGCTATTGAGGTATTTACAGTTAGTGTACTCTGTACCCTGCACAGTTGCACCTACAGTATAGCTACCTGAAGCCAAGTGCTTGTGTGCTTCTTTTGATCCTATTAATAGCACAGGCAGGCTCTTTAAGTATTTACAGTTGGTGTACTGTGTACCCTGCACAGTTGCACCTACAGTATAGCTTCTTCTGATCCTATTAATACCACAGGCAGGCAGCCTGAAGTATTTACAGTAAGTGTACTGTGTACCCTGGACAGTTGCATCTATTGCTACCTGAAGACAAGTGCTGGTGTGCTTCTTCTGATCCTACTGATAGCACAGCCAGGCTCTTGATGTATTTACAGTTAGTGTATTTTGTACCCTGCATGGTTGCACCTATAGTATAGCTACCTGTAGACAAGTGATGGTGTGCTTCTTCTGATCCTATTAATACCACAGGCAGGCATTCTGCTAGCTGCTGTATAATCAGTATATATATACATCCCAGTTTTGTGCAGCTACATCTCACTGCAGTGCAGGCCATTAGTATGTCTGGAAGGCCAACAAGGAGAGGCAGACAGTTACAAGCCAATAAAAGAGGGCAAGCAGGCTCTGTGTCTAGAGGCAACAGTGCTGGTCGTGGAGACGGTGCATCCTCATCAGCACATGGCCGTGGGACTCGCTTGTCCTTTTTTTCGGCAGCTGGCCGTGTTGAGCCGCAACATGCGGAAGACTTGGTAGAGTGGTTGACCAAGTCGTCCTCATCCTCCTCATCCTTTCTCACCCAGGCTCAGGGTACTTTGTCTGGCAAAGCAGCTGCCAATGCTGCCTTTTTCCTCAGCATAATGGCATCAGTCACTCCTTCCCTTGCCCCACCATGTCCTAATGAGGAATCCCCCGAACTGTTTGACCACAGTGTTGGGTACATGCTCCAGGAGGATGCCCAGCGTTTTGAAGGCTCCGATGATGGTACCCAGCTAGAAGAAGGCAGTAACGTGAGCCCAGAGAGAGGGGGTGCCCAAGAAGGACAGCAATCTGGCAGTCATGCTCCCCCTGCTGCAGCATACTGCCAGGTTTGCTCCAGTGATGAGAAGGGAGGGGATGATGGGGTCACTGACTACATGTGGGTGCCTGATAGGAGAGAGGAGGAAGAGGAGAAGGCACATCACCAACGAGGCAGGATGCCCTCCAGGGGTCATCTTAAGGGCAGCACACCGACTGCATCACACCGCAGAGCTCCGCATGTGCAGGGCGCTGCTGTCTCTGTGCGTTATTCCAAAAGTTCTTTGGCGTGGGACTTTTTTGAGACGAGTGCATCAGATCCCACTGCTGCTATTTGCAACAAATGTCTCAATCGTATCTCGCGTGGCCAAAACATCACCCACTTGGGCACCACATGTTTGACCAGATATATGTTGACCTGCCATGCAGTTCGTTGGCAAGCGTACCTAAAAGACCCACACCAAAGAACAAAGAGGACCTCTCCTTGCTCCTCATCAGCTGAGATCTCCAACCCCACTATACCTTCAGTCCTCTCTGAGACCTGCACTGAGAGGAATGAAGGTGTAGAATTAGGTGTGTCACAGCCAAGTACTTGCAGGCAATCTGCTATCGGTACACTGATGTCAGATTGTACCAGGCAAATTTCTCTGCCCCAGCTGCTGCACCGCCAAAAGAAGTTCGCTCCCAGCCATCCACATGCCCAGCGGTTGAATGCTAGCTTGGCTAAATTGCTGTCACTTCAACTGCTGCCTTTTTAGTTGGTAGACTTTGCCCCTTCTGTGAGTTTGTGGAATGTGCGGTTCCTCAGTGGCAGGTTCCCAAACACCTGACTCATGGTCCAGCAAGCATGGAGAGGGATGTTACCTATCTTTCACGGCACATTGGGTGACTCTTCTGGCAGCTGGGGAGGATGCAGGACAAGGTGCAGTAGTGTTGGAGGTTCTTCCGCCACCACGCCTCCAAAATGCTACTACTGGTGATTCTGACACACCTTTCTCCTCCACCCCCTCCTCTTCTTCTTCCTCCATGGCCTCTTCCTGTGCTGATTTGTCCTCTGAACCAACGGTGCTCCATAGGCTTTCAAGGGGCTACGCAAGTACATAGGCCAAAAGATGCCATGCGGTGCTTGAGCTGGTGTGCTTGGGGGACAGGAGCCACACTGAGGCAGAGATTCTGTCAGCTCTCCAGGGGCAGGCTCAGAGGTGGTTGACACCACACCAGCTTCAGCCAGGAATGGTGGTTTGCGACAATAGCACCAACCTCCTCTCCACCCACCGACAGGGACAACTGACCCAAACGCCACTTCTTCTCATGGAAGGCGATTTCGGCTCTCTACCGGCCTGTGGAAGCCAATGTCCATGCCTCGCTGGACAGTAAGGTCAGCGGTAAGGTGCATATTACCGCTGACTCATGGTCCAGCAGGCATGGATAGGGACATTACCTAAGTTTCACGGCGCATTGGGTGACTCTGCTGGCAGCTGGGAAGGATGCAGGACAAGGTGCAGTAGTGTTGGAGGTTGTTCTGCCACCACGCCTCCAAAATACCACTACTAATGATTGTGACACACCTCTCTCCTCCACCCCCTCCTCTTCTTCTTCCTCCATGGCATCTTCCTGTGCTTTGTCCTCGGAACCAGCGGTGCTCCGTAGCTGTTCAAGGGGCTACGCAAGTATGCAGGCCAAAAGATGCCATGCGGTGCTTGAGCTGGTGTGCTTGGGGGACAGGAGCCACACTGGGGCAGAGGTTCTGTCAGCCCTGCAGTGGCAGGTTCAGAGGTGGTTGATGCCACGCTAACTTAAGGCAGGAATGGTGGTTTGCGACAATGGCACCAACCTCCTCTCTGCCCTCCGACAAGGACAAATGACCCATGTGCTCTGTTTGGCTCACGTCCATAACTTGGTGGTGCAGCGGTTCTTGGGCAGGTACCCAGGCTTACTGGATGTCCTGAGGCAGGCCAGGAAAGTCTGTGTGCATTTACGCCGGTCATATAATGCCAGTGCTCGGCTGGGTGACCTCCAAAAGGAATTTAACCTGCCCAAGAACCGCCTAATCTGTGACATGCCCACCAGGTGAAACTCAACGTTGGCCATGCTGCAGTGGCTGAACATGCAGAAGAGGGCCATCAATGAGTACCTGTGCAACTATGGCACCAGGACAGGGTCAGGGGAGCTTGTTTTTTTCCCCCACGCCAGTGGGCCATGATCAGGGATGCATGCACTGTCCTGTCACCATTTGAGGAGGCCACGAGGATGGTGAGCAGTGACAGTGCATGCATCAGTGACACTGTCCCCCTTGTCCATCTGTTGGAGCACATGCTGCGTGGAATAATGGACAGGGCACTTGAGGCAGAACAGAGGCAGGAAGAGGAGGACTTCCTTAGCTTTCAAGGCCCCCTTTAACCAGACAGTGTTCCTGCATGCCCGCCGATAATACAGGAAGAGGAGGAGGAGGATTGTGTCATCATGGAGGTGGAACCTGGCACTCAGCATCAGCAGCAGTCTTCAAGGGATCATTTACAGTCCCAAGAAACCCATGGACTTGTACGTGGCTGGGAGGAGGTGGCTGTGGATCATGTCGTCCTTAGTGACCCAGAGGACTCTGGACCGAATGCCTCAGCAAACCTATGCTGCATGGCCTCCCTGATCCTGCAAAGCCTGCGGAAGGATCCTTGTATTTGTGGTATCAAGGAGAGGGATCATTACTGGCTGGCAACCCTCCTTGATCCACGTTACAAGGGTAAGGTTGCAGAGGGAGCAGAGAATGAAACATCTTTGGGAGGCCTTACAGAAAGGTCTGTGCAACGCATTCCCAGAGACTGGGAGGTTACAAACTCTTGTTCCTGGACAACGTGTTGCTGAGGCTTCGGTCAGTCAAAGAAGGAGCGGTGGAGAAGGCGGCCGTCTGACTGATGTGTTCAGACAATTTTTTAGTCCGCAGCCCCAAGGTATGATCGGTTCCAGCAACCATCGCCAGCGTCTGTTTTACATGGTGCAGGAAAGATCTGACTTGGACACCTTTCCCACCAAAAATCCTCTGGGTTACTGGGTCTTGAGGATGGATCACTGGCCAGAGCTTGCAAGGTATGCAATTGAGCTACTGGCCTGTCCTGCATCCAGCGTTCTCTCAGAATGCACATTCAGTGCTGCTGGAGGCTTTGTAACCGTTCACAGGGTGCGCCTGTCCACCGACTCAGTCGATCGACTGACCTTCATAAAAATGAATCAGTCTTGGATCACCACCAGCTACCAAGCACCTGATGCTGATGTAACCGAATATTTTTTTTTTGAAATGTCAGATCCCTTCAAGACTGCCTATGCTGATGCTGAGTGACTATCCTGTTATGCTGAGTGACTATCCTCTTCCACCTCAATGATCATGCTGATAGCTTGTAAGAATATTTTTGGTTCTGGGCACCGCCACCAGTGAAGAGTTGCACAGACAGCAAAACAAATGTCACAGGGGTGATAACCCTTCCCTATGTTTTCCAAAAAGCTTAAAATATATTTTTTGGCTGGAGCTACACTTTAAAAATGTACCAGTTCAAAATTACAAACAGATTCTACTTAACAACAAACCTACAGTCCCTGTCTTGTATGCACCGCCTGTATACTGCTGTATACTGCTGTGCAGAGTATATAGGGCCTGGGGGCCCCACGCCTTTCCTTTTTTTAATTTGGGTGCAGGGTTCCCCCTAATATCCTTACAAGACCCAAAGGGCCTGGTAATGGACTGGGGGGGTACCCATGCTGTTTCTCTCACTGATTTGTATCCATATTGCCGGGATCCGACATTACATTAAAGCCGCAAGCAGTTTTAAATGACTTTTATTCCTTTAAAAACGTCATTTTGTGCAGGGACTGTTCTAAGCACGGGAAACACGTGCCACTTTACAGGCATACTATAGATACCCCCCAGGTACGATATTTAAAGGAATATTTCACTTTTTTTCACTTTAAGCATCATTAAAATCACTGTTGAAAAAAACGTCCATTTTTAAAACTTTTGTTGCATTGATACATGTCCCCTGGGGCAGGACCAGGGTCCCCAAACCCTTTTTAGGACAATACCATGTAAATTAGCCTTTAAAATTAGCACTTTTGATTTTGAACGTTCGAATCCCATAGACCTCAGTGGGGTTCTAAAGTTTGCGCAAATTTTAGGTCCGTTCGCAGGTTCTGGTGCGAACCAAACCGGGGTTTTTTTTTTGCAGGTATGGTATGTATTACTGTTATACTGTAATGTTACTTTGTTTTATTGTTAACCATCATTTGCTTAGCAGGTACGCCATTCAGTTGCAGCGTGGATTTATTCATCTTGACAGCATCAGCGTTTGCTCCCACGATACATAAAGCCATGACTCCAGTGCTGTAGGAGTTGATTTCACCACGACAGTTAAAAAAAATGCTGCATGTATTCCCATCATTAGAAGTGGGTGGATGAAGGGAGGTATTCTAATGGTGGGCATACCCACCGATCAATCTCTTTTCTTTCGTTCAGCCCACAGGCTGCATTAAAAATAAAAAAAGATTACGGAGGCGCATGCGCGGAGGCTAGCGGGATGGACATGTCAGGCTAGAGCTCCCCTCCGTGAGGGGAAGAAAGCCGCATCATACAGACAGCCCGCCGACATAAAATTATCAAAAATTCTAGGCATCTACTCCTGAGAGGTGAGGGGAACATTTTGAATCTAAAATGGTGCTGGGGGGTGCCAGAAATAAGATTAAACAGACCTCTAATAGCGGCATACAGGCACAGAATACCATAAAAAAAAGCGCCAGTCTCCGCAGGCAAATTTACCTCAGAGAAGAGAAATAAGCCTAAGATGCCACAACTTATCTCCCCTGGGGACTCTGACTCAGAGACTGATTTAACAGTGTCACATACAACAATTCAAGAGTCTGTAGTACCCTCAAGCATTTTGAAACAATTTGAAAAAATGCTTAATAAAGCTTTAAAGCAAACCTCAGAGCAAATAACTACTAGTTTAACTAAGGAAATAATAGAATTGGGACAAAGCACAGCCTCACTGGAACTTAAAGTGGAGGAAATTGAAAGCACTACCCAAGAATTTATATCTGAAATCGAACTCCTGAAGGAAGAAAATGTTACATTGCAGAATAGACTGGAGGATTATGAGAACCGTGCCAGAAGGTCAAATCTGCGATTCAGAGGCATACCTGAATCGGTCAGAGATCTACAAGCAACTATTACAGCACTGTGCCAAGAACTACAGCCAGGAATACCGTTAGAAATGCTGGAAATGGACAGAGTGCATAGGGCTCTTATGCCCAAAAAAGTGGATGGCCCCCCACGAGATGAAATGGCAAAATTTCATTTTTAACCACTTGAGCCCCGGACCATTATGCTGCCTAAGGACCAGAGGTCTTTTTCCAATTTGGCACTGCGTCGCTTTAACTGCTAATTGCGCAGTCATGCAATGCTGTACCCAAACGAAATTTGCGTCCTTTTCTTCCCACAAATAGAGCTTTCTTTTGATGGTATTTGATCACCTCTGCGGTTTTTATTTTTTGCGCTATAAACGGAAAAAGACCGAAAATTTTGAAAAAAAATGATATTTTCTACTTTTTGTTATAAAAAAAATCCAATAAACTCAATTTTAGTCATACATTTAGGCCAAAATGTATTCGGCCACATGTCTTTGGTAAAAAAAAATGTCAATAAGCGTATATTTATTGGTTTGCGCAAAAGTTATAGCGTCTACAAACTAGGGTACATTTTCTGTAATTTACACAGCTTTTAGTTTATGACTGCCTATGTCATTTCTTGAGGTGCTAAAATGGCAGGGCAGTACAAACCCCCCCCAAATGACCCCATTTTGGAAAGTAGACACCCCAAGGAAATTGCTGAGAGGCATGTTGAACCCATTGAATATTTTTTTTTTTTTTTTCCCAAGTGATTGAATAATGACAAAAAAAAAAAAATATTTACAAAAAGATGTCACTAAATGATATATTGCTCACAAAGGCCATGGGCCTATGTGGAATTGCACCCCAAAATACATTCTGCTGCTTCTCCTGAGTATGGGGATACCACATGTGTGGGACTTTTTGGGAGTCTAGCCGCGTACGGGGCCCCGAAAACCAATCACCGCCTTCAGGATTTCTAAGGGTGTAAATTTATGATTTCACTCTTCACTGCCTATCACAGTTTCGGAGGCCATGGAATGCCCAGGTGGCACAAAACCCCCCCAAATGACCCCATTTTGGAAAGTAGACACCCCAAGCTATTTGCTGAGAAGCATATTGAGTCCATGGAATATTTTATATTTTGACACAAGTTGCGGGAAAGTGACTCATTTTTTTTTTTTTTTTTTTTGCACAAAGTTGTCACTAAATGATATATTGCTCACACAGGCCATGGGCATATGTGGAATTGCACCCCAAAATACATTTAGCTACTTCTCCTGAGTACGGGGATACCACATGTGTGGGACTTTTTGGGAGCCTAGCCGTGCACGAGACCCCGAAAACCAATCACCGCCTTCAGGATTTCTAAGGGTGAAAATTTTTGATTTCACTCTACACTGCCTATCACAGTTTCGGAGGCCATGGAATGCCCAGGTGGCACAAAACCACTCCAAATGACCCCATTTTGGAAAGTAGACACCCCAAGCTATTTTCTGAGAGGCATGGTGAGTATTTTGCAGCTCTCATTTGTTTTTGAAAATGAAGAAAGACAAGAAAAAACTTTTTTTTTTTCTTTTTTCAATTTTCAAAACTTTGTGACAAAAAGTGAGGTCTGCAAAATACTCACTATACCTCTCAGCAAATAGCTTTGGGTGTCTACTTTCCAAAATGGGGTCATTTGGGGGGGTTTTGTGCCACCTGGGCATTCCATGGCCTCCGAAACTGTGATAGGCAGTCAAGAGAGAAATCAAAAATTCACGCCCTTAGAAAGCCCGAAGGCGGTGCTTGGTTTTCGGGGTTCCGTACGCGGCTAGGCTCCCAAAAAGTCTCACACATGTGGTATCCCCGTAGTCAGGAGAAGCAGCAGAATGTATTTTGGGGTGTAATTTCACATATTCCCATGGCATGTTTGAGCAATATATCATTTAGTGACAATTTTGTGCAAAAAAAAAAAAATGTGTCTCTTTCCCGCAACTTGTGTCGCAATATAAAATATTCCATGGACTCGACATGCCTCTCAGCAAATAGCTTGGGGTGTCTACTTTCCAAAATGGGATCATTTGGGGGGGTTTTGAACTGTCCTGGCATTTTATGCACAACATTTAGAAGCTTATGTCACACATCACCCACTCTTCTAACCACTTGAAGACAAAGCCCTTTCTGACACTAATGCCGCGTACACACGGTCGTACTTTTCGTCTACAAAAGTCAGACAGCCTTTCCGACAGACTTCCGGCAGACTTTCGGTGGACTTGCGGCGGACTTGCGGCCTACTTTCTAACGAACGGACTTGCCTACACACGACCACACAAAAGTCGGTCGGATTCGTACGTGATGACGTACACCGGACTAAAATAAGGAAGTTCATAGCCAGTAGCCAATAGGTGCCCTAGCGTGGCTTTTTGTCCGTCGGACTAGCACACAGACGAGCGGATTTCGGGGTCCGTCGTAGTTACGAAGTAAAGTTTTGAAGCATGTTTCAAATCTAAAGTACGTCGGATTTGAGGCTAAAAAAGTCAGTTGAAAGTCCGGAGAAGCCCACACACGATCGGATTACCAGCCAGCTTTAGTCCATCAGCGTCTGTTGGACTTTTGTAGACGAAAAGTACGACCGTGTGTACGCGGCATTATTGTTTACATGAAAAAGTTTTTTTTTTTTTGCAAGAAAATTACTTTGAACCCCCAAACATTATATATTTTTTTTAAAGCAAATGCCCTACAGATTAAAATGGTGGGTGTTTCATTTTTTTTTTTCACACAGTATTTGCGCAGCGATTTTTCAAACGCATTTTTTTGGGGAAAAAACACACTTTTTTAAATTTTAATGCACTAAAACACACTATATTGCCCAAATGTTTGATGAAATAAAAAAAGATGATCTTAGGCCGAGTACATGGATACCAAACATGACATGCTTTACAATTGCGCACAAACGTGCAGTGGCAACAAAATAAATACATTTTTAAAAGCCTTTAAAAGCCTTTACAGGTTACCACTTTAGATTTACAGAGGAGGTCTACTGCAAAAATTACTGCCCTCGATCTAACCTTCGCGGTGATACCCCACATGCATGGTGCAATTGCTGTTTACGTTTGATGACAGACCGCCGCTTGCGTTCGCCTTAGCGCGAGAGCAGGGGGCGAAAGGGGTGCTTTTTTTTTTTTTTTTTTCTTTATTATTTTTTTGCTTTTTTATCTTATTTTTAAACTGTTCCTTTCATTTTTTATTTTTTTTTTATCATTTTTATTGTTATCTTGGGGAATGTAAATATCCCCTATGATAGCAATAGGTAGTGACAGGTACTCTTTTTTGAAAAAAATTGGGGTCTATTAGACCCTAGATCTCTCCTCTGCCCTCAAAGCATCTGACCACACCAAGATCGGTGTGATAAAATGCTTCCCCAATTTCCCAATGGCGCTATTTACATCCGGCGAAATCTAAGTCATAAAATGCTCGTAGCTTCCGGTTTCTTAGGCCATAGAGATGTTTGGAGCCACTCTGGTCTCTGATCAGCTCTATGGTCAGCTGGCTGAATCACCGGCTGCATTTTCATGTTCCCTGTTGAGACAGGAGAGCCAGAGAAAAACACGGAAGACGGTGGGGGGGGGGCATTCCCTCCCACGGCTTGTAAAAGCAGTCTAGAGGCTAATTAGCCGCTAGGATTGCTTTTACATGAAAGCCGACCGCTGGCTGAAAAGAATGATACCAAGATGATACCTAAACCTGCAGGCATCATTCTGGTATAACCACTCAAAGTTGTGAATGGCGTACCTGAAGACAAAAAAATGGTTAACAATAAAGCACAGTAAACGGTAAAGTATAAAAAATTGCATAACTGAAAAGCAAACATGATAAAACATAATAACAATAAAACATTGCAGAATAGAATACAGTAAAAAAGAGCAGAACAATAGAGAGAATAGAGAGAGAGAGAACAATAAGACAACTATTTTTTTTTATTTTATATATTTTTTTTTTTTACACTTTTTTTGTAACTAACTTTTATAACTGTAACCGATTCCAGTTTCGGGTCTCTCAAAATGCGATGGCATCTTGGGAGACCCTGTGAAAGTGTGCCTAGTCTGTGCAATGCTGTACCCTACGCTAATACTCAACTAGTGCATAGTAGCGTTCAAAACATTCACCAATGCAAAGACCAGGATTGTCAGGACAGGAGGGACACAACATCTTTTTTGGGGGGGTTCGCTGGGTAGGGGTACTCGGGAGGACATAAAAATACCTCTCATGCAGCCGACTGCATTTGGTTGGGGATGTGAATGGGGGAAGTACGGGCGCTGCAGAAGCGGTGGGTTCCCAATTAGGATTGGCAAATGCAGCAGGAAGGGCATTATGGGCACGACGGGCCTGTGTTTGTCTTTTTGGTGGCAGCGGGACACTACTTGTGCTTGCCACCTCACCAGCTTGAACTGCACTTATGGGACTCGCCACGTCACCAAGTGTTACTGCAGTGCTGGTTTGACTACGACCGGGGTGTACTAGGCCGCTGGTGCTTGCCAGTTCACCAAAACGCTACAAAAAAAACTGTTAGCGATCGCAGGGATCTGGCCTGACTCTGCGAACGCTGCAGTTATGCGTTTAGTCTTTTGTAAGTGACAGTGATCGATCGATACTGCACTTGGGTGGGCTGGGCTGGGCCGGGCGGAGGGGCAAAACGCAGGTGCTAGCAGGTATCTGTGCTGATCCCGCTAACACTGCGTTTTTGGGAACCCTAAACTGTTGGGGACGCTAGTATAGATCTGATCGGATCAGATATTGATCCGTTCAGATACTATACCACTAAGGGAGGTGTATGCTGCGTGCGTGGGTGTTAGCGGTACTGGCGCTAACCTGACGCTGCCTGGGGCTGGTGCTTGCCAGTTCACCAAAATACTACCAAAAAACTGTTAGCGATCGCAGGGATCAGGCCTGACTCTGCAAACGCTGCAGTTATGCATTTAGTGTTTTGTAAGTGTCAGTGATCGATCTATACTGCACTTGGGTGGGCTGGGCTGGGCCGGGCGGAGGGGCAAAACGCAGGTGCTAGCAGGTATCTGGGCTGATTCTGCTAACACTGCGTTTTTGGGAACCCTAAACTGCTGGGGACGCTAGTATAGATCTGATCGGATCAGATATTGATCCGTACAGATACTATACCACTAAGGGAGGCGTATGCTGCGTGCGTGGGTGTTAGCGCTACTGGCGCTAACCTGAAGCTGCCTGGGGCTGGTGCTTGCCAGTTCACCAAAATACTACCAAAAAAACTGTTAGCGATCGCAGGGATCAGGCCTGACTCTGCGAACGCTGCAGTTATGCGTTTAGTGTTTTGTAAGTGACAGTGATCGATCGATACTGCACTTGGGTGGGCTGGGCCGGGCGGAGGGGCAAAACGCAGGTGCTAGCAGGTATCTGGGCTGATCCCGCTAACACTGCGTTTTTGGGAACCCTAAACTGCTGGGGACGCTAGTATAGATCTGATCGGATCAGATATTGATCCGTACAGATACTATACCACTAAGGGAGGTGTATGCTGCGTGCGTGGGTGTTAGCGGTACTGGCGCTAATCTGACGCTGCCTGGGGCGACGCATATCACCGCCGGGCGATCAGGGGGCTAAACCTTTATTCGGTAATAAACGGCGGGTGCCCTGACACTATAAAAAATAAACGAACTAACCCGCGTCACCCGTAACACTTATACGGTGATCAGTGGTGAAAGGGTTAACTAGGGGGCCATCAAGGGGTTAAAACATTTATTCGGTAGTATATGGGGGTCCCTGACACTATAAAACGCTGACGGCGAACCTAAATATTTACTTCCCTAACTAGCGTCACCAGCGACACTAATACAGCGATCAGAAAAATGATCGCTTAGTGACACTGGTGACAGGGGGTGATCAAGGGGTTAAAACTTTATTAGGGGGGGTTAGGGGGGTACCCTAGACCTAAAGGGGGGTAATACTCACTGTCCCAACACTGTAACTGTCACAAACTGACACCAATGCAGTAATCAGAAAAAAAAAACAAAAAACTGCTTGGTGTCAGTTTGTGACAGGAGGGGGGGGGTGATCGGGGGGGGATCGGGGGGGGGATCGGGGGGCGATCGGGGGGGGTGATCGGGGTGTTTTGTGTGCCTGGCATGTTCTACTGTGTGTGTGTAGTGTTGTGCACTCACATACCTGTCTTCTCTCCTCGGGCCGGAACGGAAATTACCGAGCCGAGGAGAGATGACATCATTTCCTTTGCTGCTGTTTAGCATACAGCAGCAAAGGAATGATTCGATTGGCCGGCGGCGATCGCGAGGGGGGGCCACGAATGGATGGTCTCCCCCTCACCTCTGATCGCCGCTGGACAAAAGACGACCGCCTCGGGCACCGGGGGGGGGGTCCGATCAGACCCCCCACCCGCGGAAGGCAAATCACGTACATGTACGCGATTTTGCCTGTCCGTGCCACCTTGCCGACGTACATCGGCGTGAGGCGGTCGTCAAGTGGTTAAGGAACAGCTCTTAAATGCAGCTAGAGAAAAGAACAACCTCATGTTTCAAGGATATAATTAACAACTCTTTGCTGATCTCTCCCAATTAACAATATCTAAAAGGAGATCAATGAAGCCCCAATTAATGGAACCACAACGTCATAATATAAAATACTAATGGGGCTTCCCATTTTCTGTACGCTTCACCCATCACGGCACAAGAGCCTCCTGCAGAACAGCTGATGAACTCCAACAAGCTCTCCAAGACCTCAATTTAACAGATGAGAATTCACCTAACACTGCTACATGAAGAAGATCAGCTTCGGCCTCCTCCCTTCAAAATGCAACTCATTCTGAGGCGAGAAATGGAAATTAACATTCACATAAAAGAGGTCAATTTGCAACCTCACCCCAATGCCAAGATGACTCCATGGACTGAAGAAATTCCTTTTTGTCATAAAATTCATTGTTTTTGCTAAAATAGTACCTTTTATGGATTAAGAAAAATTTAAGTGCTGCTTTAATTTAGCTTATTATCCCATATAACTCCCTGATTTATAACTCATAAGTTGGGATGCATTGAAAAATTCAATATAAATTAATATAACTTTACAAATTATTTCTAAGTTTATAGAAATAATTTATTATTCTAATTTATCCTTTTTTTTTCTTTAAGTTCAATATTAAAACATATTGAAATTGTTGTTCAGATCATATATTTTCATAATCCCTTATTGAACTATTGGATTTTTTATTTTTTCTTTCTCAGTCTAGGATCCACTATTACTTATGGACTAAGTAATTAGAGATCTTCTACATGCTATTGATATCTAGTAAAAGTATTGTGAGTTACTTTGTAACTATATATTTATCTTAAGTTTTGAAACTAAATAACAAAGTTTGTGGGTAATTTGTTTCCACTGTTTTGAACACACTTTGGTTACATCAACATAGAGGATAATCTTGTTTTCATAACCTTAGTTCTATAAGATACAATTCTGAGGAATTTCTCCTCTCATTTCATTTTTATTCTATCATTTTAGATCTTAATATATATATTACTCTAAAATAAATTGTTAGGGCTAGTACTATTACATCCTTGAGATGTACATAATTCTTTTTAGGCGACTCCCCAGCGCCCGGAAGCTTCATGTGCCTCAACCTGCTTTCCTCGGATCCCCACATTACTATGTGGAAACTCGACGAAGGCCTTTTACCCCCTGATGAAGAGTTTAACTCTTCATCATGGGCAATTTTAGTATCCCTATGTTTTTTCACTGTATTTGCATGCTATATAATAATTTATTTTTCCTTTTTCTTCTCTATGATAGATTATACTGAACTTTCTTATCCTTTTTTCTTTCTCTTCTCCACGAAGGTAAGTCCAGAAATCACTGCACTAAGTTTAATTCACAAGCTATATTTAGCAAGCGGAATCATTTGACATGGCTCCTTTAAACATATTTTCACTAAATGTCCAGGGTTTTTTTATGTTCCACACAAACAAACAAAAGCATTTAGGTGCCTTCAAGCTAAGAAGGCGCACATTGTTTGTCTTCAAGAAACACACTTTACACCGACTACAACGCCCACATTTTTCAGTAAATCCTACCCACCAGTATTTACAGCTTCGGCTAACATCAAAAAGCGTGGCACTCTCATAGCATTTCATTGTACTACACCATTCACATTACATTCTGAAATCAAAGATCCACAAGGACGTTATCTAATACTAACAGGATATGTGATGGATACTCCTGTAACAGTGGTTTCTTATTATTAGGGATGAGCTCCGTGTTCGAGTCGAACCCATGTTCGACTCGAACATCGGCTGTTCAGTCGTTCACAGAATTGCGAACGATATGGGCCGTTCGCGCCAAATTTGTGTGGCGCGTCACGGCCCATAATTCACTGCGGCATCGCAGTGCATTGCTGGCTGATGATTGGCCAAGCATGCACTATGACCCGCATGCTTGGCCAATCACAGCGCTGCCTGAACAGAGAGCCGTAATTGGCCAAAGCCAAGGAGGCTTTGGCCAATTATGGCTCAGGGGATTTAATACACGCCCCACACTATATAAGGCCACCTGCACGGCGGCCCTGTGTAGTGTGTGTTCCGGCGTTCATTGAGAGAGAGAGACAGACAGTGACATTTGATTTGAGTTAGATAGATTAGGCAGAACAGTCAGTCAGTTAGCTGCACTTACAGTAGATTGTGTATATATATATGCATCCCAGGTGTTGCATATATATATATATATATATATATATATATATATATACACTGTATTCAGTTTAGCTAGATCCGTTCCTGTTATCTTCCTACTGACAGGCAGGCTTGTCTTGTTACAGTATTTACAGCTACCTGAAGAAAATTACTGGTGTTCTTTTGATCCAATTAGTACCACAGTCAGGCAGCTAGACTATTTACAGTTAGTGCAGTGCGTCCTGCTCACAGTGTTCAGCTAGATCTGTTCTTGTTATCTTTTTACTGACAGGCAGGCTTGTCTTGTAACAGTATTTACAGCTACCTGAAGAAAATTGCTGGTGTTCTTTTGATCCTATTAGTACCACAGTCAGGCAGCTAGACTATTTACAGTTAGTGCAGTGCGTCCTGCTCACAGTGTTCAGCTAAACCTACAAGTTAGTGGGGTGCGTCCTGCTCACAGTGTTCAGCTAAACCTACAAGTTAGTGGGGTGCGTCCTGCTCACAGTGTTCAGCTAAACCTACAAGTTAGTGGGGTGCGTCCTGCTCACAGTGTTCAGCTAAACCTACAAGTTAGTGGGGTGCGTCCTGCTCACAGTGTTCAGCTAAACCTACAAGTTAGTGGGGTGCGTCCTGCTCACAGTGTTCAGATAAACCTACAAGTTAGTGTGGTGTGTCCACCTCACAGTGTTCAGCTAAATCTACAAGTTAGTGGGGTGCGTCCTGCTCACAGTGTTCAACTAGATCCGTTCCTGTTATCTTCTTACTGACAGGCAGGCTTGTCTTGTTACAGTATATACAGCTACCTGAAGAAAATTGCTGGTGTTCTTTTGATCCTATTAGTACCACAGTCAGGCAGCTAGACTATTTACAGTTAGTGCAGTGCGTCCTGCTCACAGTGTTCAGCTAGATCCATTCCTGTTATCTTCTTACTGACAGGCAGGCTTGTCTTGTTACAGTATATACAGCTACCTGAAGAAAATTGCTGGTGTTCTTTTGATCCTATTAGTACCACAGTCAGGCAGCTAGACTATTTACAGTTAGTGCAGTGCATCCTGCTCACAGTGTTCAGCTAAACCTACAAGTTAGTGGGGTGCGTCCACCTCACAGTGTTCAGCTAAAGCTACCTGTAGAAGGTTGGTGATGTTCTCATACTACAGTCAGGCAGTTGATTTTGCTAGCTGCAGTATTAGTACATATATATATATATATATATATATATATATATATATATATATATATATCCCAGCTTAGTGCAGCTACAGGCCATTAGTATGTCTGGAAGGCCAAGAAGGAGAGGCAGACAGTCACAAGCCAATAAGAGAGGGCAAGCAGGCTCTGTGTCTAGTGCTGGTCGTGGAGACGGTGCATCCTCATCAGCACGTGGCCGTGGGACACGCTTGGCCTTTTTTTCGGCAGCTGGCCGCGTTGAGCCGCAACATGCGGAAGACTTGGTCATCCACTCCTCACTCCGTCCTCATCCTCCTCATCCTCTCTCACCCATGCCCAGGGTACTTTGTCTGGCAAAGCAGCGGCCTCTTCCCTCGGCTCAATGTCATCAGTGACTCCTTCCCTAGCCCCACCATGTCCTCCTGAGGAGCTCCTCGAACTGTTTGACCACAGTGTTGGGTACATGCTCCAGGAGGATGCCCAGCGTTTGGAAGGCTCTGATGATGATACTGAGCTGGATGAAGGCAGTAACATGAGCACGGACAGAGGGGGTGCCCAAGAAGGACAGCAATCTGGCAGTCATGCTCCCCCTGCTGCAGCATACTGCCAGGTTTTCTCCAGTGATGAGGAGGGAGGGGATGATGAGGTCACTGACTCAACGTGGGTGCCTGATAGGAGAGAGGAGGAGGAGGAGGAGGCGGAACATCACCAATGAGGCAGGATGCCCTCCAGGGGCCAGCCTAAGGGCAGCACATTGACTGCATCACACCCCAAAGCTCTACATGTGCAGGGCGCTGCAGTCTCTGCGCGTTATTCAAAAAGTTCTTTGGTGTGGGCCTTTTTTGAGACGAGTGCATCAGATCGCACCGCTGCTATTTGCAACATATGTCTCAAGCGTATCTCGCGTGGCCAACACATCTCCCGCTTGGGTAACACATGCTTGACCAGACATATGTTGACCTGCCATGCAGTTCGTTGGCAAGCGTATCTAAAAGACCCACACCAAAGAACAAAGAGGACCTCTCCTTGCCCCTCATGAGCTGAGATTTCCAACCCCACTATACCTTCAGTCCTCTCTGAGACCTGCACTAAGAGGAATGAAGGTGTAGAATTAGGTGTGTCACAGCCAAGTACTTGTGGGCAATCTGCTTTTGGTACACCGACGTCAGATTGTACCAGGCAAATTTCCCTGCCCCAGCTGCTGCACCGCCGAAAGAAGTTTGGTCCCAGCCTTCCACATGCCCAGCGGTTGAATGCTAGCTTGGCAAAATTGCTAGCACTTCAACTGCTGCCTTTTCAGTTGGTAGACTCTGCCCCCTTCTGTGAGTTTGTGGAATGTGCGGTTCCTCAGTGGCATGTACCCAAACGCCACTTTTTCTCACGGAAGGCGATTCCGGCTCTCTACCGGCATGTGGAAGGCAATGTCCATGCCTCGCTGGACAGGGCGGTCAGCGGTAAGGTGCATATTACCGCTTACTCATGGTCCAGCAGGCATGGACAGGGACGTTACCTAAGTTTCACGGCGCATTGGGTGACTCTGCTGGAAGCTGGGAAGGATGCAGGACAAGGTGCAGTAGTGTTGGAGGTTGTTCCGCCACCACGACTCCAAAATGCTAATGATTGTGACACACCTCTCTCCTCCACCCCCTCCTCTTCTTCTTCCTCCATGGCCTCTTCCTGTGCTTTGTCCTCGGAACCAGCGGTGCTCCGTAGCTGTTCAAGGGGCTACGCAAGTACGCAGGCCAAAATATGCCATGCGGTGCTTGAGCTGGTGTGCTTGGGGGACAGGAGCCACACTGGGGCAGAGGTTCTGTCAGCTCTGCAGGGGCAGGTTCAGAGGTGGTTGACGCCACGCCAACTTAAGGCAGGAATGGTGGTTTGCGACAATGGCACCAACCTCCTCTATGCCCTCCGACAGGGACAAATGACCCATGTGCCCTGTTTGGCTCACGTCCTTAACTTGGTGGTGCAGCGGTTCTTGGGCAGATACCCGGGCTTACAGGATGTCCTGAGGCAGGCCAGGAAAGTCTGTGTGCATTTCCGCCGGTCATAAAATGCCAGTGCTCGGCTGACGGACCTCCAAAAGGAGTTTAACCTGCCCAAGAACCGCCTAATCTGTGACATGCCCACCAGGTGGAACTCAACGTTGGCCATGCTGCAGCGGCTGCACACGCAGCAGAGGGCCATTAATGAGTACCTGTGTGACTATGGCCTCAGGACAGGGTCAGGGGAGCTTGGTTTTTTTCCCCACGCCAGTGGGCCATGATCAGGGATGCATGCACTGTCCTGTCACCATTTGAGGAGGCCACGAGGATGGTGAGCAGTGACAGTGCATGCATCAGTGACACTGCCCCCCTTGTCCACCTGTTGGAGCACACGCTGCGTGGAATAATGGACAGGGCACTTGAGGCAGAACAGAGGCAGGAAGAGGAGGACTTCCTTAGCTCTCAAGGCCCCCTTTATCCAGACAGTGTTCCTGCGTGCCCGCCGATCACACAGGAAGAGGACGAAGAGGAGGAGGAGGAGGAAGATTGTGTCAGTATGGAGGTGGAGCCTGGCACTCAGCATCAGCAGCAGTCTTTAAGGGATCAGTCCCAAGAAACACATGGACTTGTACGTGGCTGGGAGGAGGTGGCTGTGGACCATGTCGTCCTTAGTGACCCAGAGGACTGCGGACCAAATGCCTCAGCAAACTTACGCTGCATGGCCTCCCTGATCCTGCAAAGCCTGCATAAGGATCCACGTATTCGTGGTATCAAGGAGAAGGACCAATACTGGCTGGCAACCCTCCTTGATCCACATTACAAGGGTAAGGTTGCGGACCTTATCTTGCCATCGCAGAGGAAGCAGAGGATATAACATCTTCGGGAGGCCTTGCAGAAATGTCTGTGCAATGCGTTCCCAGAGACTGGGAGGTTACAAACTCCTGTTTCTGGACAACGTGTTGCTGAGGCTTCGGTCAGTCAAAGAAGGAGCGGTGGAGAAGGTGACCGTCTGACCCATGCGTTCAGACAATTTTTTGGTCCGCAGCCCCAAGGTATGATCGGTTCCAGCAACCATCGCCAGCGTCTGTTTTACATGGTGCAGGAATACCTAGGGGCAATATCAGATTTGGACACCTTTTGATCCTATTAGTACCCCAGTCAGGCAGCTAGACTATTTACAGTTAGTGCAGTGCGTCCTGCTCACAGTGTTCAGCTAAACCTACAAGTTAGTGGGGTGCGTCCTGCTCACAGTGTTCAGCTAAACCTACAAGTTAGTGGGGTGCGTCCTGCTCACAGTGTTCAGCTAAACCTACAAGTTAGTGGGGTGCGTCCTGCTCACAGTGTTCAGCTAGATCTGTTCCTGTTATCTTCTTACTGACAGGCAGGCTTGTCTTGTTACAGTATATACAGCTACCTGAAGAAAATTACTGGTGTTCTTTTGATCCTATTAGTACCACAGTTAGGCAGCTAGACTATTTACAGTTAGTGCAGTGCATCCTGCTCACAGTGTTCAGCTAGATCCGTTCCTGTTATCTTCTTACTGACAGGCAGGCTTGTCTTGTTACAGTATATACAGCTACCTGAAGAAAATTACTGGTGTTCTTTTGATCCTATTAGTACCACAGTCAGGCAGCTAGACTATTTACAGTTAGTGCAGTGCGTCCTGCTCACAGTGTTCAGCTAAACCTACAAGTTAGTGGGGTGCGTCCTGCTCACAGTGTTCAGCTAAACCTACAAGTTAGTGGGTTGCGTCCTGCTCACAGTGTTCAGCTAAACCTACAAGTTAGTTGGGATGTGTTCTGCTCACAGTGTTCAGCTAAACCTACAAGTTAGTGTGGTGTGTCCACCTCACAGTGTTCAGCTAAACCTACAAGTTAGTGGGGTGTGTCCTGCTCACAGTGTTCAACTAGATCCGTTCCTGTTATCTTCTTACTGACAGGCAGGCTTGTCTTGTTACAGTATATACAGCTACCTGAAGAAAATTGCTGGTGTTTTTTTGATCCTATTAGTACCACAGTCAGGCAGCTAGACTATTTAAAGTTAGTGCAGTGCGTCCTGCTCACAGTGTTCAGCTAGATCCGTTCCTGTTATCTTCTTACTGACAGGCAGGCTTGTCTTGTTACAGTATATACAGCTACCTGAAGAAAATTGCTGGTGTTCTTTTGATTCTATTAGTACCACAGTCAGGCAGCTAGACTATTTACAGTTAGTGCAGTGCGTCCTGCTCACAGTGTTCAGCTAAACCTACAAGTTAGTGGGGTGCGTCCACCTCACAGTGTTCAGCTAAAGCTACCTGTAGAAGGTTGGTGGTGTTCTCATACTACAGTCAGGCAGTTGATTTTGCTAGCTGCAGTATCAGTACATATATATATATATATATATATATATATATATATATCCCAGCTTAGTGCAGCTACAGGCCATTAGTATGTCTGGAAGGCCAAGAAGGAGAGGCAGACAGTCACAAGCCAATAAGAGAGGGCAAGCAGGCTCTGTGTCTAGTGCTGGTCGTGGAGACGGTGCATCCTCATCAGCACGTGGCCGTGGGACACGCTTGGCCTTTTTTTCGGCAGCTGGCCACGTTGAGCCGCAACATGCGGAAGACTTGGTCGAGTGGATGACCAAGCCGTCCTCATCCTCCTCATCCTCTCTCACCCATGCCCAGGGTACTTTGTCTGGCAAAGCAGCGGCCTCTTCCCTCGGCTCAATGTCATCAGTGACTCCTTCCCTAGCCCCACCATGTCCTCCTGAGGAGTCCCTCGAACTGTTTGACCACAGTGTTGGGTACATGCTCCAGGAGGATGCCCAGAGTTTGGAAGTCTCTGATGATGATTCTGAGCTGGATGAAGGCAGTAACATGAGCACGGACAGAGGGGGTGCCCAAGAAGGACAGCAATCTGGCAGTCATGCTCCCCCTGCTGCAGCATACTGCCAGGTTTGCTCCAGTGATGAGGAGGGAGGGGATGTTGAGGTCACTGACTCAACGTGGGTGCCTGATAGGAGAGAGGAGGAGGAGGAGGCGGCACACCACCAACGAGGCAGGATGCCCTCCAGGGGCCAGCCTAAGGGCAGCACATTGACTGCATCACACCCCAAAGCTCCACATGTGCAGGGCGCTGCAGTCTCTGCGCGTTATTCAAAAAGTTCTTTGGTGTGGGCCTTTTTGAGACGAGTGCATCAGATCGCACCGCTGCTATTTGCAACATATGTTTTAAGCGTATCTCGCGTGGCCAACACATCTCCCGCTTGGGTGCCACATGCTTGACCAGAAATATGTTGACCTGCCATGCAGTTCTTTGGCAAGCGTATCTAAAAGACCCACACCAAAGAACAAAGAGGACCTCTCCTTGCCCCTCATGAGCTGAGATTTCCAACCCCACTATACCTTCAGTCCTCTCTGAGACCTGCACTGAGAGGAATGAAGGTGTAGAATTAGGTGTGTCACAGCCAAGTACTTGTGGGCAATCTGCTTTTGGTACACCGACATCAGATTGTACCAGGCAAATTTCCCTGCCCCAGCTGCTGCACCGCCGAAAGAAGTTTGCTCCCAGCCATCCACATGCCCAGCGGTTGAATGCTAGCTTGGCAAAATTGCTAGCACTTCAACTGCTGCCTTTTCAGTTGGTAGACTCTGCCCCCTTCCGTGAGTTTGTGGAATGTGCGGTTCCTCAGTGGCAGGTACCCAAACGCCACTTTTTCTCACGGAAGGCGATTCCGGCTCTCTACCGGCATGTGGAAGGCAATGTCCATGCCTCGCTGGACAGGGCGGTCAGTGGTAAGGTGCATATTACCGCTGACTCATGGTCCAGCAGGCAAGGACAGGGACGTTACCTAAGTTTCACGGCGCATTGGGTGACTCTGCTGGCAGCTGGGAAGGATGCAGGACAAGGTGCAGTAGTGTTGGAGGTTGTTCCGCCACCACGCCTCCAAAATGCTAATGATTGTGACACACCTCTCTCCTCCACCCCCTCCTCTTCTTCTTCCTCCATGGCCTCTTCCTGTGCTTTGTCCTCGGAACCAGCGGTGCTCCGTAGCTGTTCAAGGGGCTACGCAAGTATGCAGGCCAAAAGATGCCATGCGGTGCTTGAGCTGGTGTGCTTGGGGGACAGGAGCCACACTGGGGCAGAGGTTCTGTCAGCTCTGCAGGGGCAGGTTCAGAGGTGGTTGACGCCATGCCAACTTAAGGCAGGAATGGTGGTTTGCGACAATGGCACCAACCTCCTCTCTGCCCTCCGACAGGGACAAATGACCCATGTGCCCTGTTTGGCTCACGTCCTTAACTTGGTGGTGCAGCGGTTCTTGGGCAGATACTCGGGCTTACAGGATGTCCTGAGGCTGGCCAGGAAAGTCTGTGTGCCGGTCATATAATGCCAGTGCTCGGCTGACGGACCTCCAAAAGGAGTTTAACCTGCCCAAGAACCGCCTAATCTGTGACATGCCCACCAGGTGGAACTCAACATTGGCCATGCTGCAGCGGCTGCACACGCAGCAGAGGGCCATCAATGAGTACCTGTGCGACTATGGCCTCAGGACAGGGTCAGGGGAGCTTGTTTTTTTTTCCCCACGCCAGTGGGCCATGATCAGGGATGCATGCACTGTCCTGTCACCATTTGAGGAGGCCACGAGGATGGTGAGCAGTGACAGTGCATGCATCAGTGACACTGTCCCCCTTGTCCACCTGTTGGAGCACACGCTGCGTGGAATAATGGACAGGGCACTTGAGGCAGAACAGAGGCAGGAAGAGGAGGACTTCCTTAGCTCTCAAGGCCCCCTTTATCCAAACAGTGTTCCTGCGTGCCCGCCGATCACACAGGAAGAGGACGAGGAGGAGGAGGAGGAAGATTGTGTCAGTATGGAGGTGGAGCCTGGCACTCAGCATCAGCAGCAGTCTTTAAGGGATCAGTCCCAAGAAACACATGGACTTGTACGTGGCTGGGAGGAGGTGGCTGCGGACCATGTCGTCCTTAGTGACCCAGAGGACTCCGGACCAAATGCCTCAGCAAACCTACGCTGCATGGCATCCCTGATCCTGCAAAGCCTGCGTAAGGATCCACGTATTCGTGGTATCAAGGAGAAGGACCAATAGTGGCTGGCAACCCTCCTTGATCCACATTACAAGGGTAAGGTTGCGGACCTTATCTTGCCATCGCAGAGGGAGCAGAGGATATAACATCTTCGGGAGGCCTTGCAGAAAGGTCTGTGCAATGCATTCCCAGAGACTGGGAGGTTACAAACTCCTGTTTCTGGACAACGTGTTGCTGAGGCTTCGGTCAGTCAAAGAAGGAGCGGTGGAGAAGGTGGCCGTCTGATCGATGCGTTCAGACAATTTTTTGGTCCGCAGCCCCAAGGTATGATCGGTTCCAGCAACCATCGCCAGCGTCTGTTTTACATGGTGCAGGAATACCTAGGGGCAAGATCAGATTTGGACACCTTTCCCACCAAAAATCCTCTGGGTTACTGGGTCTTGAGTAGGGATGAGCCGAACACCCACCAGAACCTGCGAACGGACCGAAAGTTCGCACGAACGTTAGAACATTGACGTCTATGGGACTTGAACGTTTGAAATCAAAAGTGCTCATTTTAAAGGCCAATTTGCATGGTATTGTCCTAAAAAGGGTTTGGGGACCCGGGTCCTACCCCAGGGCACATGTATCAATGCAAAAAAACCTTTTAAAAACGTCAGTTTTTTCGGGAGCAGTGATTTTAATGATGCTTAAAGTAAAAAAAAAAGTGAAATATTCCTTTAAATATCGTACCTGGGGGGTGTCTATAGTATGCCTGTAAAGTGGCGCGTGTTTCCCGTGTTTAGAACAGTCCCTGCACCAAATGTCATTTTTAAAGGAAAAAATCTCATTTAAAACTGTTTGCGGGTTTAATGTAATGTCCGGTCCTGGCAATATGGATTAAAATCAGTGAGACAAACACCATGGGTACCCCCCAGTCCATAACCAGGCCCTTTGGGTCTTGTATGGATATTAAGGGGAACCCCGCACCCAAATTAAAATAAGGAAAGGTGTGGGGCCACCAGGCCCTATATACTCTGAACAGCAGTATACAGGCGGTGCAAACAAGACAGGGGCTGTAGGTTTGTTGTTAAGTAGAATCTGTTTGTCATTTTGAACGGGTACATTTTTAACGTGTTTAGCTCCAGCCAAAAAATCTTTTTTAAGCTTTTTGGAAAACATAGGGAAGGGTTATCACCCCTGTGACATTTGTTTTGCTGTCTTTCCTCCTCTTTAGAAGATTTCTCCTCACTTTTTGTCCCAATGACAAATGCTTTTTGAGAATTTTTTTTTTTTTGTGGAACAAGGATTGGAAAGCATCAGTGGAAAGGAGAAATGTTTTTCCCATATTAACTCTTACAGGAGAGAATTTCCCTTCCTAGGGGTAGATTTCATCTCACTTCCTGTTGTCTCCTTCCGTTTGCAAGTAGGAGTCGTTTGTAAGTTAGATGTTTGAAAGTAGGGGCCTGCCCTATATACTCAGCAGAAATTTGGGCCTTAGGTGTTGTTGTGGCCACAACACTTTAAGCCTTCACAGGGCCCTGCTGTGAAATATTAGATCAAGAATTGTAATTACATGCCCCTGTTGAACAGGGGCAGAAAAACTGGGCCTTTGGTGGTGGTGGTGGTGCTGGTGCCACAACACTGTAAGTCCTCACTCGCTCTTGGTGGGTGCAGAAATGGGCCCTGCTGTGAAATATTAGATCAAGAATTGTAATTACATGCCCCTGTTGAACAGGGGCAGAAAAATTGGGCCTTTGGTGATGGTGGTGGTGGTGGTGCTGGAGCCACAACACTGCAACCCCTCACAGACACTCTAGTTGGAACGCAGGATCGAGCCCTGCTGCAAAGTATTGCATCAAAAATTGTAATTACACGCCCCTGTTAAACAGGGGCAGAAAAATTTGGCCTTAGGCACTGGTGCTGGTGCCACAACAATGCAACCCCTCACAGACACTCTAGTTGGAACGCAGGAACGAGCTCTGCTGCAAAGTATTGCATCAAAAATTGTAATTACATGCCCCTGTTAAACAGGGGCAGAAAAATTGGGCCTTAGGCACTGGTGCTGGTGCCACAATACTGCAACCCCTCACAGACACTCTAGTTGGAACGCAGGAACGAGCCCTGCTGCAAAGTATTGCATAAAAATTGTAATTACACGCCCCTGTTAAACAGGGGCAGAAAAATTGGGCCTTAGGCACTGGTGCTGGTGCCACAACACTGCAACCCCTCACAGACACTCTATTTGGAACGCAGGAACGAGCCCTGCTGCAAAGTATTGCATCAAAAATTGTAATTACACGCCCCTGTTAAACAGGGGCAGAAAAATGGGGCCTTAGGCACTGGTGCTGGTGCCACAACACTGCAACCCCTCACAGACACTCTAGTTGGAACGCAGGAACGAGCCCTGCTGCAAAGTATTGCATTAAAAATTGTAATTACACACCCCTGTTAAACAGGGGCAGAAAAATTGGGCCTTAGGCACTGGTGGTGGCGCCCAGAACCAAAAATGTTCTTACAAGCTATCAGCGTGATCATTGAGGAGGTAGAGGATAATTACTCAGGGATAGTCACTCAGCATCAGCATAGGCAGTCTTTGAAGGGATCTGAGATTTCAAAAAAAATTATTCGGCTACATCAGCATCAGGTGCTTGGTAGCTGGTGGTGATCCAAGACAGATTCATTTTTATGAAGGTCAGTCGATAGACCGAGTCGGTGGACAGACGCACCCTGTGATCAGTTACCACGCCTCCAGCAGCACTGAATGTGCGTTCCGAAAGAACGCTGGATGCAGGACAGGCCAGTAGCTCAATTGCATACTGTGCAAGCTCTGGCCAGTGATCCATCCTCAAGACCCAGTAATCCAGAGGATTTTCGGTGGGAAAGGTGCCCAAGTCTGATCTTGCCCCTAGGTATTCCTGCACCATGTAAAACAGACGCTGGCGATGGTTGCTGGAACCGATCATACCTTGGGGCTACGGACCAAAAAATTGTCTGAACACATCGGTCATCCTCTGCTCCCTCTGCGATGGCAAGATAAGGTCCGCAACCTTACCCTTGTAACGTGGATCAAGGAGGGTTACCAGCCAGTATTGGTCCTTCTCCTTGATACCACGAATACGAGGATCCTTACGCAGGCTTTGCAGGATCAGGGAGGCCATGCAGCGTAGGTTTGCTGAGGTATTCGGTCCGGAGTCCTCTGGGTCACTAAGGACGACATGGTCCGCAGCCACCTCCTCCCAGCCACGTACAAGTCCATGTGTTTCTTGGGACTGATCCCTTAAAGACTGCTGCTGATGCTGAGTGCCAGGCTCCACCTCCATACTGACACAATCTTCCTCCTCCTCCTCCTCTTCGTCCTCTTTCTGTGTGATCGGCGGGCACGCAGGAACACTGTCTGGATAAAGGGGGCCTTGAGAGCTAAGGAAGTCCTCCTCTTCCTGCCTCTGTTCTGCCTCAAGTGCCACGCAGCGTGTGCTCCAACAGGTGGACAAGGGGGACAGTGTCACTGATGCATGCACTGTCACTGCTCACCATCCTCATGGCCTCCTCAAATTGTGACAGGACAGTGCATGCATCCCTGATCATGGCCCACTGGCGTGGGGAAAAAAACCAAGCTCCCCTGACCCTGTCCTGGTGCCATAGTCGCACAGGTACTCATTGATGGCCCTCTGCTGCGTGTGCAGCCGCTGCAGCATGGCCAACGTTGAGTTCCACCTGGTGGGCATGTCACAGATTAGGCGGTTCTTGGGCAGGTTAAACTCCTTTTGGAGGTCCGTCAGCCGAGCACTGGCATTATATGACCGGCGAAAATGCACACAGACTTTCCTGGCCTGCCTCAGGACATCCTGTAAGCCCGGGTACCTGCCCAAGAACCGCTGCACCACCAAGTTAAGGACGTGAGCCAAACAGGGCACATGGGTCATTTGTCCCTGTTGGAGGGCAGAGAGGAGCTTGGTGCCATTGTCACAAACCACCATTCCTGCCTTAAGTTGGCGTGGCGTCAACCACCTCTGAACCTGCCCCTGCAGAGCTGACAGAACCTCTGCCCCAGTGTGGCTCTTCTCCCCCAAGCACACCAGCTCAAGCACCGCATGGCATCTTTTGGCCTGCGTACTTGCGTAGCCCCTTGAACGGCTACGGAGCACCGCTGGTTCCGAGGACAAAGCACAGGAAGAGGCCATGGAGGAAGAAGAAGAGGAGGGGGTGGAGGAGAGAGGTGTGTCACAATCATTAGCATTTTGGAGGCGTGGTGGCGGAACAACCTCCAACACTACTGCACCTTGTCCTGCATCCTTCCCAGCTGCCAGCAGAGTCACCCAATGCGCCGTGAAACTTAGGTAACGTCCCTGTCCATGCCTGCTGGACCATGAGTCAGCAGTAATATGCACCTTACCGCTGACTGCCCTGTCCAGCGAGGCATGGACATTGCCTTCCACATGCCGGTAGAGAGCCGGAATCGCCTTCCGTGAGAAAAAGTGGCGTTTGGGTACCTGCCACTGAGGAACCGCACATTCCACAAACTCACGGAAGGAGGCAGAGTCTACCAACTGAAAAGGCAGCAATTGAAGTGCTAGCAATTTTGCCAAGCTAGCATTCAACCGCTGGGCATGTGGATGGCTGGGAGCAAACTTCTTTCGGCGGTACAGCAGCTGGGGCAGGGAAATTTGCCTGGTACAATCTGACGTCGGTGTACCAAAAGCAGATTGCCCACAAGTACTTGGCTGTGACACACCTAATTCTATACCTTCATTCCTCTCAGTGCAGGTCTCAGAGAGGACTGAATGTATAGTGGGGTTGGAAATCTCAGCTCATGAGGAGCAAGGAGAGGTCCTCTTTGTTCTTTGGTGTGGGTCTTTTAGATACACTTGCCAACGAACTGCATGGCAGGTCAACATATGTCTGGTCAAGCATGTGATACCCAAGCGGGAGATGTTTTGGCCACGCGAGATACGCTTGAGACATATGTTGCAAATAGCAGCGGTGCGATCTGATGCACTCGTCTCAAAAAAGGCCCACACCAAAGAACTTTTTGAATAACGCGCAGAGACTGCAGTGCCCTGCACATGTGGAACTTTGGGGTGTGATGCAGTCAATGTGCTGCCCTTAGGCTGGCCCCTGGAGGGCATCCTGCCTCGTTGGTGATGTGCCGCCTCCTCCTCTCTCCTATCAGGCACCCACGTTGAGTCAGTGACCTCATCATCCCCTCCCTCCTCATCACTGGAGCAAACCTGACAGTATGCTGTAGCAGGGGGAGCATGACTGCCAGATTGCTGTCCTTCTTGGGCACCCCCTCTGTCCGTGCTCATGTTACTGCCTTCATTGAGCTCAGTATCATCATCAGAGCCTTCCAAATTCTGGGAATTCTCCTGGAGCATGTACCCAACACTGTGGTCAAGCAGTTCGAGGGACTCCTTAGGAGGAGGTTAGGGAAGGAGTCACTGATGACATTGAGCCGAGGGAAGAGGCCGTTGCTTTGCCAGACAAAGTACCCTGGGCATGGGTGAGAGAGGAAGAGGAGGATGAGGATGGCTTGGTCATCCACTCGACCAAGTCTTCCGCATGTTGCGGCCCAACACGGCCAGCTGCCGAAAAAAAGGCCAAGCGTGTCCCACGGCCACGTGCTGATGAGGATGCACCGGCTCCACGACCAGCACTAGACACAGAGCCTGCTTGCCCTCTCTTATTGGCTTGTGACTGTCTGCCTCTCCTTCTTGGCCTTCCAGACATACTAATGGCCTGTAGCTGCACTAAGCTGGGATATATATATATATATATATATATATATATATATATATATATATATATATATATATGTACTGATACTGCAGCTAGCAAAATCATACTGCCTGCCTGCAGTATGAGAACACCACCAACCTTCTACAGGTAGCTTTAGCTGAACACTGTGCAGAGCTCGCAAAAAAATAACTTGTAGGTGTAGCTGAACACTGTGAGGTGGACGCACCACACTAACTTGTATTTTTAGCTGAACACTGTGAGCAGGACGCACAGCACTAACTTGTAGTTTTAGCTGAACACTGTGAGCAGGACGCACAGCACTAACTTGTAGTTTTAACTGAACACTGTGAGCAGGACGCACTGCATTAACTTGTAGCTTTAGATGTACACTGTGCAGAGGTCTCACTACACCAACTTGTAGGTTTAGCTGAACACTGTGAACAGGACGCACAGCACTAACTTGTATTTTTAGCGGAACACTGTGAGCAGGACGCACAGCACTAACTTGTAGTTTTAGCTGAACACTGTGAGCAGGACGCACTGCACTAACTTGTAGCTTGAGATGAACACTGTGCAGAGGTCTCACTACACCAACTTGTAGTTTTAGCTGAGCACTGTGAGCAGGACGCACTGCACTAACTGTAAATAGTCTAGCTGCCTGACTGTGGTACTAATAGGATCAAAAGAACACCAGTAATTTTCTTCAGGTAGCTGTATATACTGTAACAAGACAAGCTTGCCTGTCAGTAGGAAGATAACAGGAACGGATCTAGCTAAAACTGAATACAGTGTATATATATATATGCAACACCTGGGATGCATATATATACACAATACACTGTAAGTGCAGCTAAACTGACTGACTGTTCTGCCTAATCTATCTAACTCAAATCAAATGTCACTGTCTGTCTCTCTCTCAATGAACGCTGGAACACACACTACACAGGGCCGCCGTGCAGGCGGCCTTATATAGTGTGGGGCGTGTACTGAATCCCCTGAGCCATAATTGGCCAAAGCCTCCTTGGCTTTGGCCAATTACGGCTCTCTGTTCAGACGGCGCTGTGATTGGCCAAGCATGCGGGTCATAGTGCATGCTTGGCCAATCATCAGCCAGCAATGCACTGCGATGCCGCAGTGAATTATGGGCCGTGACGCGCCACTCGAATTTGGCGCGAACGGCCCATATCGTTCGCAATTCGGTGAACGGGTGAACAGACGATGTTCGAGTCGAACATGGGTTCGACTCGAACACGAAGCTCATCCCTAGTCTTGAGGATGGATCACTGGTCAGAGCTTGCACAGTATGCATTTGAGCTACTGGCCTGTCCTGCATCCAGCGTTCTTTCGGAACGCACGTTCACTGCTGCTGGAGGCGTGGTAACCGATCACAGGGTGCATCTGTCCACCGACTCGGTTGATCGACTGACCTTCATAAAAATGAATCAGTCTTGGATCACCACCAGCTACCAAGCACCTGATGCTGATGTAACCGAATAATTTTTTTTGAAATCTCAGATCCCTTTAAAGACTGCCTATGCTGATGCTGAGTGACTATCCCTGAGTAATTATCCTCTTCCTCCTCAATGATCACGCTGATAGCTTGTAAGAACATTTTTGGTTCTGGGCGCCACCACCAGTGCCTAAGACACAATTTTTCAGCCCCTGTTTAACAGGGGCGTGTAATTACAATTTTTGATGCAATACTTTGCAGCAGGGCTCGTTCCTGCGTTCCAACTAGAGTGTCTGTGAGGGGTTGCAGTGTTGTGGCACCAGCACCAGTGCCTAAGGCCCAATTTTTCTGCCCCTGTTTAACAGGGGCATGTAATTACAATTTTTGATGCAATACTTTGCAGCAGGGCTCGTTCCTGCGTTCCAACTAGAGTGTCTGTGAGGGGTTGCTGTGTTGTGGCACCAGCACCAGTGCCTAAGGCCCAATTTTTCAGCCCTTGTTTAACAGGGGCGTGTAATTACAATTTTTGATGCAATACTTTGCAGCAGGGCTCGTTCCTGCGTTCCAACTAGAGTGTCTGTGAGGGGTTGCAGTGTTGTGGCACCAGCACCAGTGCCTAAGGCCTAATTTTTCAGCTCCTGTTCAACAGGGGCGTGTAATTACAATTCTTGATCTAATATTTCAGAGCAGGGCCCTGTGAGGGCTTACAGTGTTGTGGCCACAACAACACCTAAGGCCCAAATTTCTGCTGAGTATATAGGGCAGGCCCCTACTTTCAAACATCTAACTTACAAACGACTCCTACTTGCAAACGGAAGGAGACAACAGGAAGTGAGATGAAATCTACCCCTAGGAAGGGAAATTCTCTCCTGTAAGAGTTAATATGGGAAAAACATTTCTCCTTTCCACTGATGCTTTCCAATCCTTGTTCCACAAAAAACCCCAACTTTTCAAAAAACATTTGTCATTGGGACAAAAAGTGAGGTGAAATCTTCTGAAGAGGAGGAAAGACAGCAAAACAAATGTCACAGGGGTGATAACCCTTCCCTATGTTTTCCAAAAAGCTTAAAAAAGATTTTTTGGCTGGAGCTAAACACGTTAAAAATGTACCCGTTCAAAATGACAAACAGATTCTACTTAACAACAAACCTACAGTCCCTGTCTTGTTTGCACCGCCTGTATACTGCTGTTCAGAGTATATAGGGCCTGGTGGCCCCACACCTTTCCTTATTTTAATTTGGGTGTGGGGTTCCCCTTAATATCCATACAAGACCCAAAGGGCCTGGTAATGGACTGGGGGGTACCCATGCCGTTTGTCTCACTGATTTTCATCCATATTGCCAGGACCCAACATTACATTAAACCCGCAAGCAGTTTTAAATGAGATTTTTTCCTTTAAAAATTACATTTGGTGCAGGGACTGTTCTAAACACGGGAAACACGCGCCACTTTACAGGCATACTATAGACACCCCCCAGGTACGATATTTAAAGTAATATTTCACTTTTTTTTTTTACTTTAAGCATCATTAAAATCACTGCTCCCGAAAAAACTGCCGTTTTTAAAAGTTTTTTTTGCATTGATACATGTTCCCTGGGGTAGGACCCGGGTCCCCAAACCCTTTTTAGGACAATACCATGCAAATTAGCCTTAAAATGAGCACTTTTGATTTTGAACATTCGAGTCCCATAGACGTCAATGGGGTTCTAACGTTCGTGCGAATTTTCGGTCCGTTCGCAGGTTCTGGTGCGAACCGGGGGGTGTTCGGCTCATCCCTACTTATTATGCCCCCAACCGTCAACCTTTACCATTCTTATCACATCTTTTTCAAGTTATAAATACACATAGAATGGGTTCAATTTTTGTGTGCGGTGATTCCAATCAGGTACTCCTCCCATTTCTGGATAAAACCTCATAAACCTCACCAAAATACAAAACCAAATGGTCTCTTTCTCAGCTTCTTTCCAGACACAATTTGATTGATTCTTGGAGAGAATCTAATCCAACAAAAAGAAACTATACGTATTTCTCAAATCCACATCAAACATTTAGCCATATAGATCATATATTTATAACAATAGGTATAGTGCCAGAAATACTTATGTCCAGCATCATTCCCATTCCTTGGTCAAACCATAATGTGGTATGTACCACCATTGCTTCTATTATATCTAGAGCACATGACCCAACCTGGTACCTCCCTGACACATTACTTAAACATCCACCTCATCACAAAATCATTGAGTTAGCATTAAAAGATTATTTAAAAAACAATACCAGTACTGACATATCCTCTCTTACAAAAATAATCCAAAAAGACCGCGCTAAAAAAATGACATTAATAATATCTATACATACATGAATATATAAATGGTGATAAATATCAATCTATCAAGTGATACAAAATATTGATATTATACTGAAAGCAAGATATCGATAAAAATAAATGTGAAAAATAATAAAAAAGTCCCAAATGAAATCAAGTATTGAACACCAAATGACAAAAGTGACTGGAGATGAAATAAGGATGGTCAGAAGAGAAACAGTCCTTGGAGCCAAGGCAGATTCAATTGGTGATCGTGAATGTTAAACAACCAACACCCAGTGAGGAATCCTCCACCTTATTAAATGTACGCTTACCAGAGGTAAGCTAAAAATCAGCTTATCTATGAACATCCACTCAGGGGAAACCGACTCCTCCAATCTCCTCACAGGGAAGGGGCAGGCAGGATCTCTCCGTGCGGTGGATTCAATCGACATGCCGGACGGACCCAGAGAAATAAAGAGTTTTCTCCATAGTGTAAATCAGTTAAACCATTTATTACAACAAAGGGATATTCGCACTTACATTAAAAATCACGGTAGTAGGTACATAAGAAGTAAAACAGCCGGCCGGCCTGCATACACCCGTTCGGAACGAGATAGGATAAAAACGATGACGTCAGTGCGTCAGCCTTCCGACGTACGTTTCGTCCTATTGGACGTCGTCATGGGAACGGGCGACGCATTGACTCATCGCTATTTGTAGACCTGATGTCAACACCAAGCCTCGCTCTGAAGCTCGAATGGCGCCACCACAACATCCTCTTTACAAGCAGGAAGTGTGTAACATACTACTAATGAAATGGGCAAAAGATTCACCTGCCTGTATTATCAAACCTTCCTAGCGCCAGGAGAATTTGGATGATCTAAGGACCATATTAAATGGATCAAATCTAAAATTGAATAAAGAATAAATAATAAAAAGTAAATAAATGATAAAATATAAAATAAAAAATAAAAAATTGTTAAATGAAAATTATTAAAAAAAACACATTAAGGGACACATATAAATGTTCTCATGTGCCATCTAGTGGAACAAGTAGAAATTATACTTGAAATCAATTTCAGCAATGTAGAAATATAAAAAAATATTCAAAAAAGGAAGGAAAATCAGCAGGTAATTAAACCAAAAACTGATGAAAATCTTAAATCATTTCTCTAATTGTTAGTATGGGTATTATATAACGCCACCAGAGATTCAGAGCAAGTTAACAAAATGCAATGCAAATGTTAATAATAGACATCATATGTTACCAATTGTTAATATACAATAGTGTAGTGTAAAAGCCAAAAGTGGAGATTTTAAGTTGCATGTTATTAATACACCACCCCTCTCCAACAAACTTACTAAAGAGGATATAAACAGTGATGAGAGAGTACAAATAAAAACATTCAGTGTAATTATTCATGAGTTGTCCAGAAAGGCATTTAAATCTACGTCTACATTAAGCCCAAAAGGGGTATAGCACCTCAATCTGTATATCCAGGCCATCTCAAGCCTAGAGATCCCCCGTATTACAGACCCCCCCCCTCCAATGTGGGGTGTATCTGTCGATGCCCAGAAAGATGGTCTTCCTGGGGTCCCGATTGTGTACTTCGAGGTAATGTCTGGAGACCGGGTGTTTGGGGAAACCTGTTAGGATGTTGGTGATGTGCTCGTTAAGTCTTACGGAGAGGGGACGCTTAGTCCTCCCCACGTATTGCAATCCGCAAGGACATTGGAAAAGATAAACAACCCGCTCAGTGGAACACGTAATGAATGATCTAATTTCAAATTCCACCAAAGTACTGGTGGAAGTGAACTTATGTGTTCTTCTACGAGTACATCCACTGAGAGAGCACACCCTACACTTCCTGCATTGGTAGAAACCAATCATATATTCAAAAAATCCTCTCTTAGTAAGAGGAGGGTCCAGAACATTCGGGGGCCACTCTACCTCTAAGAGGGGGGGCACCCTTATATACCACCTGTGGCTTGGCCGGAAGAATGGTACCCAATACGTGGTCATTCTTGAGGACATGCCAATGTTTACTTATCAACTTGGCTACATTTTTATGTTGTAAGGAATAGGTGGTAATGAAGGGGACCGAGGGTGCCCTACCAGCATCGGGTGTCCTAGTCCTCAGCAAAGTACCCCTATCAATGGTAACCACTTCCTCTAATGTATTTTTCAGAGAGGCCTCAGGGTAGCCCTTCACCAAAAAACGTTATATTAGAATATCTGCTTGGGCTAAAAATTCCCCATGGTTGGAGCAGTTACGTTTTAGGCGGATAAGTTGACTTTTCGGCACAGACCTCAGCCAGGCCTCATGATGGCAACTATCAATCGGTATATAGGAATTCCGATCTGTATTTTTAAAAAAAGTTGCCGTAGTAAACTGCCCATCTTTAACGCCAATCTTAAGGTCCAGGAAGTTGATCTCAGACTGACTAGTCTCATAAGAGAGTCGAATGCCCCGAATGTCATTATCACTCAACCCCCTCATGAACACATCTAGATCTTCGCGATCCCCATTCCATTGGAGGAGGATGTCATCTATATACCTAGCCCACAGTACCACTTGAGGTTTCTGTTGGGCATAGATGACATCCTCCTCCCACAGGGCCATGAAGAGGTTCGCCAAGCTGGGGGCATATTTAGCCCCCATGGCAACACCTCTATCCTGCCTATAGAACTGACCTCCAAACCAAAAGTAGTTCCTAGTAGCTACAAAATGAAGTAGTTGCATAATAAAGCATATTTGTTCATCAAACAGCGATGAGTCGCGCCTAAGATAGTATTCTACCGCGTACAACCCCAGATCATGCGGTATCACGATGTATAATGAGGCGACATCAGCTGTCACTAGCCACCAACCTGGGCCGGGAGTGTAATTAGTGGGGTTGTCCCGATACCACTTTTTTAGGACCGAGTACAAGTACCGATACTTTTTTTCAAGTACTCGCCGATACCGATTACCGATACTTTTTTTTTAATGTCACGTGACAGTTTTTTTTTGCTATTTTTTTTGGGGGGGGGGGGTGAACGTTGTATGTGTGTGTGTTTTTTTTGTTTTTTTTTTACAATTTTTATTTTTTACAATAATATTTTTTTATTCTTTATTGTTTTGTTTTTTTTTTTTTAATCAGCCCTTTTGGGGGGCTTTGGTGAGATATCAGGGGTCTTAACAGACCTCTGATATCTCCCCCTTGAGACAGAGAAAGAGACAGAGGATAGAGATTCCCCAGTCCCTTTCTCTGCAGCGTCAGCTGCACTGAGAATGAATGGAGAGAAGACAGCGGCTTCTTTCCATTCATAAACTGACACATCGTTAATCACAGGAGATTACAATGTTTCAGTTATGTGAATGGACAGAGTCAGCTGACTCTATCCATACACAAAGGAAGGAGGGGGAGGATGGAGGAACTGAGGGGGAGAACGGAGGGGACAGATAAGGAGAGAGGAATGCAGGGGACAGATAAGGAGAGAGGAATGGAGGGGGAGAACGGAGGGGGACAGATAAGGAGAGTGGAACGAAGGGGGAGTACGGAGGGGGACAGATAAGGAGAGAGGAACGAAGGGGGAGTACGGAGGGGGACAGATAAGGAGAGAGGAATGCAGGGGACAGCGGAGAGGCACAGAGGAAAGGAAGGGGCATGGAGGAGGATGCAGTGACAGTCAGCTGTGAGCGATCACCGCTGTATGTCACTAAAGCTGGTGAAAGCCGCTGGGAGAGAATCTTGTAACTCCCCCACGTGCCAATCACAGCTGTCCTCTAGGTATCGGGGGAAGCATCGGGAGCATTTGCCCGAGTACAAGTACTTGGGCAAATGCTCGGTATCGGTGCCGATACCGATACTAGTATCGGTATCGGGACAACCCTAGTAATTAGAAAGTAAGTTGATTACATGGCGGGTGTCCTTCAAGTATGACGGCATCCCAGTAACCAATGGCTGTAAGTAAAAATCTATATACCTGCCCACCCGGGACGAGATGGAATCAATCCCACTAACAATGGGACGTCCCGGGGGTCAGGTAGGATGTTTGTGGATTTTTGGCAAGTAGTAGAGAACCGGGGTGCGTGGGGCCTTTGGTACCAAATAGGATTTCTCCTTACTGTTTAAAATGCCCTGTTCAAACCCAAACTTAATTAACACCTCCAACTCTTTTTTATATTGAGCCTTAGGACCTGACCTGAGGGGGGTATACGTATCACGATCCCCCAGTATTTTGGACATCTCTGTGAGGTAATCCTTCCTATCCAAAACAATAATACCCCCCCTTTATCCGCTGGCCTAATTACAAAATTTTTATTCACACACAAAGAATTTAAACCTGATTTTAGATTTTTATTAAAGTATACTCTTTTGAGGGGTAATTGTTCCAAATCCTTAAGGACTAAGTCTTTGAATACCTTCAGGGAGAGAGCTACGGCCCCTGGGGGGTTAAAGAGGGAAGCATTTGATAACCCGGAATGGCGATACTCATTAGGGCCCATCACAGTATTTGTTATGGGATTAGAGGCCATATATCTCTTGATATTGACCTTACGTACAAATTTATGTACATCAATATAAGTTTGAAATTTATCAAGACCCCGAGGGGGTGCAAATTTAAGGCCCTTATTGAGTAAAGATTTCTCGGAATCACTCAGGGAGACTGAACTTAAATTAAATATCCCATCACTGGTTACGTTTTTTTCCTTTTTTGATCGCAATCGCCTCCCCCCTCTAGATCCTCTCTTTGGTCTGCTGGCCTTTTGGTGCCCTGACTTGGCCTGTGAAAACTCCATTGCTGGTGATTAGAATTTGAGGGGCCCGGTTTACACCCATCATCTATGGGTCCCGCCGATCTGGGGTAAGACTGTAAGGCTACACCATTACGTTCTTCCATATTAGTGGAACCGGTGGGAGGGCCCTCAAGGTCCCTTAAGGGGTAAAACTGATTGTAGGTACTGATATTGCATTCCAAATAGCCTCTTCTATTATTCATAGGCCCAGGATTTTGAAACTCACGTATCCGTCCATCGTAATAGCCTACATTAGGGCCATAGTCAGGACCATAGGAACGATCCGGGTGAGGTTCAAAATCAAAGGTACGGGGGGACGGTAAGTAGTCATCGTACATATTGTACTGATCTTGTGGTCTGCCCCCAAAGGGACGGCTCCCTGTAGATCCCGTGTTACTGAAGCCTCTACCCCTACCACGTCCCACCATTATGGCCTCCCGGAAGATGCCTTGAATGGCTAGGCTGTCATGGAGGAGGGGCATATACCACAGTAGGAGGTGGTCCCCCTGTGTTGGACGGACCCCACTCCATAGTACCAGCCGAGGTTTGCTCTGCTAGTAATTTCTTTTGCCATTCAAAAACTACTGCCCCTTGATAGTCAAGTAAATCTCTGTTATATTTCTTTTTCTTTTTAGTTCTCTGGTCCCTCTCTTCCTTCTCCAATAGAGTAAGGAGGGAGAGGGATATTTCTTTGTATTCATTACTCTCCCTAAGGGGGTTCAATTTTTCTTTGATGGTTTTAATCTCATCATCCAGTCTCGTGAGTTTGGTCCTTTTACGACCAATGAGAAATTTTAAAAAATCTATTCCAGCTGTGTTGAAATAACTAAACCATTCCTTAAGCTGGACATCGCCTTTCTGTGGGCTGACCTCCCACCTAAGGCTTCTGGGAACCATACCCCCTTTTACATATGTATCAAGGTAGGCTATATCCCACTGAGTATGTATTTCGGATATTGTCAGGTTCTTAAGCCTTGTGAAAAGGCCACTGAGGTCTCCCTCATCTTCCTTGTATATCTCGAATACACCATCAGCGTTAACCACCCTGGCGGCTCTGTAATCAAAAACGTCCATTGAAATACCTAATAGGACCGATTAAAGACACCCGTTCGAATAAACAACCAATGTGTAGGTACCTATATTGAGTGGCTGCAGTAATAAAGCCAAAAATAGCCAAAAGACAAAATAAACACCAAAAATTACCGCGCTTCTCAAAACAGTAATATACTGCTAACTAGATTCTGTATAATTAGAGCTGCAGTCCTAAAAGTGAGGCGTGCACATATATAGACAAAAATAATCCAAAAAGACTGCGCTAAAAAAATGACATTAATAATATCTATACATACATAAATATATAAATGGTGATAAATATCAATCTATCAAGTGATACAAAATATTGATATTATACTGAAAGCAAGATATCGATAAAAATAAATGTGAAAAATAATAAAAAAGTCCCAAATGAAATCAAGTATTGAACACCAAATGACAAAAGTGACTGGAGATGAAATAAGGATGGTCAGAAGAGAAACAGTCCTTGGAGCCAAGGCAGATTCAATTGGTGATCGTGAATGTTAAACAACCAACACCCAGTGAGGAATCCTCCACCTTATTAAATGTACGCTTACCAGAGGTAAGCTAAAAATCAGCTTATCTATGAACATCCACTCAGGGGAAACCGACTCCTCCAATCTCCTCACAGGGAAGGGGCAGGCAGGATCTTTCCGTGCGGTGGATTCAATCGACATGCCGGGGGGACCCAGAGAAATAAAGAATTTTCTCCATAGTGTAAATCAGTTAAACCATTTATTACAACAAAGGGATATTCGCACTTACATTAAAAATCACAGTAGTAGGTACATAAGAAGTAAAACAGCCGGCCGGCCTGCATACACCCGTTCGGAACGAGATAGGTTAAAAACTATGACGTCAGCGCGTCAGCCTTCCGACGTACGTTTCGTCCTATTGGGCGTCGTCATGGGAACGGGCGACGCATTGACTCATCGCTATTTGTAGACCTGATGTCAACACCAAGCCTCGCTCTGAAGCTCGAATGGCGCCACCACAACATCCTCTTTACAAGCAGGAAGTGTGTAACATACTACTAATGAAATGGGCAAAAGATTCACCTGCCTGTATTATCAAACCTTCCTAGCGCCAGGAGAATTTGGATGATCTAAGGACCATATTAAATGGATCAAATCTAAAATTGAATAAAGAATAAATAATAAAAAGTAAATAAATGATAAAATATAAAATAAAAAATTGTTAAATAAAAATTATTTAAAAAAACACATTAAGGGACACATATAAATGTTCTCATGTGCCATCTAGTGGAACAAGTAGAAATTACACTTGAAATCAATTTCAGCAATGTAGGTCAGTTTGGAGGTCAGTTCTATAGGCAGGATAGAGGTGTTGCCATGGGGGCTAAATATGCCCCCAGCTTGGCGAACCTCTTCATGGCCCTGTGGGAGGAGGATGTCATCTATGCCCAACAGAAACCTCAAGTGGTACTGTGGGCTAGGTATATAGATGACATCCTCCTCCTATGGAATGGGGATCGCGAAGATCTAGATGTGTTCATGAGGGGGTTGAGTGATAATGACCGGGGCATTCGACTCTCTTATGAGGCTTGTCAGTCTGAGATCAACTTCCTGGACCTTAAGATTGGCGTTAAAGATGAGCAGTTTACTACGGCAACCTTTTTTAAAAATACAGATCGGAACTCCTATATACCGATTGATAGTTGCCATCATGAGGCCTGGCTGAGGTCTGTGCCGAAAAGTCAACTTATCCGCCTAAAATGTAACTGCTCCAACCATGGGGAATTTTTAGCCCAAGCAGATATTCTAATAGAACATTTTTTGGAGAAGGGCTACCCTGAGGCCTCTCTGAAAAATACATTAGAGGAAGTGGTTACCATTGATAGGGGTACTTTGCTGAGGACTAGGACACCCGATGCTGGTAGGGCACCCTCGGTCCCCTTCATTACCACCTATTCCTTACAACATAAAAATGTAGCCAAGTTGATAAGTAAACATTGGCATGTCCTCAAGAATGACCACGTATTGGGTACCATTCTTCCGGCCAAGCCACAGGTGGTATATAAGGGTGGCCCCTCTCTTAGAGGTAGAGTGGCCCTGAATGTTCTGGGCCCTCCTCTTACTAAGAGGGGATTTTTTGAATATATGATTGGTTTCTACCAATGCAGGAAGTGTAGGGTGTGCTCTCTCAGTGGATGTACTCATAGAAGAACACATAAGTTCACTTCCACCAGTACTTTGGTGGAATTTTAAATTAGATCATTCATTACGTGCTCCACTGAGCGGGTTGTTTATCTTCTCCAATGTCCTTGCGGATTGCAATACGTGGGGAGGACTAAGCGTCCCCTCTCCGTAAGACTTAACGAGCACATCACCAACATCCTAACAGGCTTCCCCAAACACCTGGTCTCCAGACATTACCTCGAAGTACACAATCGGGACCCCAGGAAGACCATCTTTCTGGGCATTGACAGATACACCCCACATTGGAGGGGGGGGTCTGTAATACGGGGGATCTCTAGGCTTGAGATGGCCTGGATATACAGATTGAGGTGCTATACCCCTTTTGGGCTTAATGTAGACATAGATTTAAATGCCTTTCTGGACAACTCATGAATAATTACACTGAATGTTTTTATTTGTACTCTCTCATCACTGTTTATATCCTCTTTAGTAAGTTTGTTGGAGAGGGCTGGTGTATTAATAACATGCAACTTAAAATCTCCACTTTTGGCTTTTACACTACACTATTGTATATTAACAATTGGTAACATATGATGTCTATAATTAACATTTGCATTGCATTTTGTTAACTTGCTCTGAATCTCTGGTGGCGTTATTATTATAATACCCATACTAACAATTAGAGAAATGATTTAAGATTTTCATCAGTTTTTGGTTTAATTACCTGCTGATTTTCCTTCCTTTTTTAAATATTTTTTTATATTTCTACATTGCTGAAATTGATTTCAAGTGTAATTTCTACTTGTTCCACTAGATGGCACATGAGAACATTTATATGTGTCCCTTAATGTGTTTTTTTGAATAATTTTTATTTAACAATTTTTTATTTTTTATTTTATATTTTATCATTTATTTACTTTTTATTATTTATTCTTTATTCAATTTTAGATTTGATCCATTTAATATGGTCCTTAGATCATCCAAATTCTCCTGGCGCTAGGAAGGTTTGATAATACAGGCAGGTGAATCTTTTGCCCATTTCATTAGTAGTATGTTACACACTTCCTGCTTGTAAAGAGGATGTTGTGGTGGCGCCATTCGAGCTTCAGAGCGAGGCTTGGTGTTAACATCAGATCTACAAATAGCGAAGAGTTAATGCGTCGCCCGTTCCCATGACGACGTCCAATAGGACGAAATGTACATCGGAAGGCTGACGCGCTGACGTCATCGTTTTTATCCTATCTCGTTCCGAACGTGTGTATGCAGGCCGGCCGGCTGTTTTACTTCTTATGTACCTACTACTGTGATTTTTTATGTAAGTGCGAATATCCCTTTGTTGTAATAAATGGTTTAACTGATTTACACTATGGAGAAAATTCTTTATTTCTCTGGGTCCCCCCGGCATGTTGATTGAATCCACCGCACAGAGAGATCCTGCCTGCCCCTTCCCTGTGAGGAGATTGGAGGAGTCGGTTTCCCCTGAGTGGATGTTCATAGATAAGCTGATTTTTAGCTTACCTCTGGTAAGCGTACATTTAATAAGGTGGAGGATTCCTCACTGGGTGTTGGTTGTTTAACATTCACTATCACCAATTGAATCTGCCTTGGCTCCAAGGACTGTTTCTCTTCTGACCATCCCTATTTCATCTCCAGTCACTTTTGTCATTTGGTGTTCAATACTTGATTTCATTTGGGACTTTTTTATTATTTTTCACATTTATTTTTATCGATATCTTGCTTTCAGTATAATATCAATATTTTGTATCACTTGATAGATTGATATTTATCACCATTTATATATTCATGTATGTATAGATATTATTAATGTCATTTTTTAGCGCAGTCTTTTTGGATTATTTTTGTCTATATATGTGCACGCCTCACTTTTAGGACTGCAGCTCTAATTGTACAGAATCTAGTTAGCAGTATATTACTGTTTTGAGAAGCGCGGTAATTTTTGGTGTTTATTATATCCTCTCTTACACTATGGGAAACGCATAAGCCAGTCCTTAGAGGCATTTTTCAACAACAATCAGGAATTCTTAAACGAGAAAGTAGAAATCTAGCAAAACAATTATTGATGGAATTTAATTCAGCATTTATGTCCTTTCAAAATAATCCCACTTCTTCTGCTAGAACTCGTTTAGAGAAAGCACGCCTAGAATATGACCTTTTTCTCACCAACTCCGCCGATAAATCAATTCATAGAACTAAACATGCTTTCTATGTGAAGTCTAACAAACATGGTACATTATTAGCCAAGGCTTTAAAATCCATTAATAAATCTTTCAAACCTATAAAACTTAAATTGGCTAATAATATATATACTAGTAATCCACAAAAAATTGTACAAAAATTGAAATCTCATCTAAAAGATCTTTATACTGAAACAAATACATTTAGCACTAATGAGGCAGATTCCTTTTTCTCACAAATAAATATCCCACAATTGACTGAAGCTCAAAAAAGCGCAACTAGAAAACCACATTACAGTCAATGATGTTACAGAAGCTATTAAAGAATTAAAAATAAATAAGAGACCGGGTCCTGATGGATATTCAGCATTGTATTATCGAAGTTATAGTGATATCATTTCTCCTATACTTTCAGAAGCATTTAATGATCTCTTAAATAATAAATCGTTCCGACAAGAATCGTTAATGGCTATTATCTGTATGATTCCGAAGCCACAATCAGATGACACCCTCAGCACAAACTATCACCCTATATCTATGATAAACATTGATATCAAGATATTAGCGAAAATCTTAGCTGCTTGGCTAAAAAAGATTATTGGTACTCTAATGCCGCGTACACACGAGCGGACATTACGGCGGACTTTGCCCGGCGGACTGGATTTCGTCGGACAATTCGATGTGTGTGGGCTCCAGCGGACTTTGTTTTCTCAAAAGTTGGACGGAATTAGATTTAAAACTTGTTTTAAATTTATCCGTTGAAATCGAGTCCGGTCGAAAAGTCCGCCGTCTGTATGCTAGTTCGACGGACAAAAAGCCACGCTAGGGCAGCTATTGGCTACTGGCTATGAACTTCCTTGTTTTAGTCCGGTCGTACGTCATCACGTACCAATTCGACGGACTTTGGTGGATTGTGTGTAGGCAAGTCCGTTCATTCACAAAGTCCGTCGGAAAGTACGTCGAAAAGTCCGCCGGGCAAAGTCCGCCGTAATGTCCGCTCATGTGTACGCGGCATTATCCATTGTGATCAGGTTGGCTTTATGCCTTCGCGTCAGGCAGGTGACAATATACGCAGAGCAGTCCTGTTGGCCCACATTGCTAAAACGCGCAATATTCCTGCTTGTTTTCTCTCCCTTGATATCAAAAGAGCCTTTGACTCTATTTCCTGGCAATATCTGCAATATAAATTACAGAAATGGGGATTTGGTCCAAACTACACAAATTGGATTTTTTGCACTTTATAATAAACCGAAAGCATACGTCAAATATGCCGGTTATAAATCTGACTCTTTTGGTATTGAAAGAGGTATTAGAGGGGGGCGTGGCTACCGTGCAGCTGAATGGACGCTTAATTCCACAGCTCCGCTCCAGCTCCAGGAACCGAAGCTTTGGGGACAACATAGCGACCCTGCTCAACTCTAAAAACGAGCCTAAAAGCTCTGCTGATACCGCAAGATGACCCGCAGGAAAAAAGACAACGCTCAGCTGAAGAAGTTACCGGATTTCTTTCAGCTGAAAGACCGCGATCCTCTCCAAAATAGGGCCAGCGCCATGAGAGATCCTCCATCTCCCACAGGCAGCGCGCGGTCTGCGATGTCCAGCCCGGGCTCACAAGCAGGCTCCAAGCACAGCTCTCCCGGAGCCTCCACACCTATGTCCCGCAGCCCAGCAAAGTCTAACCCTCGGCTAGCAGAGGACACTCAGAAAGGCAGCATGACTCCGGATGCTATGGAGGACACGAGGGAGCTGGTGGACCCATTCACAGCATTCCCAACAACGGGTAAGCCTGTATCTGACACCACTTTAAAAGACATGCTTGTCTCCCTACGCAGCTCTATGCACACAGACATGATGCAGTGTGTACACAATTTTAAATCTGAACTAGGAGCTCTAGGGGGAAGAGTTAATCACATAGAGGATAAAATGGGGGATTTTGCAGCATCCCACAACACTCTGATTGACGCCCATAACGACCAGTCAGATGAGATCACATGGCTTAGGTCAAAGGTCGCCGACCTTGAAGACAGGTCAAGAAGGAACAACATTAAGATTAGGGGGGTCCCTGAAAATGTTCTTCCTCCACAACTCCAGCAATATGCACAAGATTTAATCCAAACCTTATTACCTAACATTCCAGAGAATGAAATCTACATCGATCGCATTCACAGACTCCCAAAACCGTCACACCTCCCAGACAACATACCCAGAGATGTGCTGATGCGAGTACACTTTTATCAGACCAAGGAACAACTTATGTCTGCGTTCCGCAAAAACCAACAACCCCCAGAAAGATTTGCACATCTCCAACTATTCGCAGACCTTTCACAATTTACCATGCAAAAGTGAAAAGCCTTATTGCCGGTGACCAAAGCTCTCCGCAACCACGATATACCATATCGGTGGGGATACCCCATGAAATTAACAGTTACCCATGATGGTAACACCACGGTAATTACAGATGTGGAGGAGGGACTCAAACTGCTCCGATCACTAGATATATTACCTGACCACCCCTCAGCGGGCCCTTCACCCCCCACTAAACTCAACACTCAGTACGAATGGCAAATGGTGTCCAGAAAGAGCAGCACCAAACGAAACAACTCAAAAGCACCCAAATACAAAACCTAATACTACTTTATCGCATTAAGGATCCTGATAAAGTCTGGAGCATGTACCAAAGTTTTCCCCCCTCCTGAGATATGGGCATTTGTTTTGCCCTCAGATGCAAGTTCAACTCCAACGTTATTCTGCAATACTTGTTTTTTTTACAATTAACTTTTATTTTTTCCCCTACTTTGACCTCTCTCTCCCTCTACTGGTCTGAACTCCAAGTGGACATTCTCATCAATGTGGATCCAAGCAGCACAAATCAGCTCAACAACCGTCGACTCTCCAAAACAAGATGGACTACTCCACTGGAACCAAGGTACCGCACACATCTCTCCTCATATTACCTTAAATGGCGCTTAAAATAGTTTCATTTAATGTAAACGGCCTTAATCACCCGGCCAAAAGAGCCTCAGTATGGAAAGAAGCAATAAAACTCCAATCAGATGTCCTATGCCTCCAAGAGACACACTTTGCCACTGGTAACACCCCACATTTTCAATACAAGCAATTTCCTCATGTGTTCCTTGCTTCAGCTCCTTCGAAACAAAAAGGGGTCCTTATCGCTATTAGAGACTCTGTGGCCTTTCACCTATTGGAAACATATGTAGACCCAGCTGGAAGATATCTAATACTTATAGGAGAACTTAATAAAAAACCCTTTACCATCGCTAATCTATATGCTCCTAACTCCCACCAACTCCGTTTCCTTAGAAGACTCTACCGCAAAGTCTCTACTGTCCAAAAAGGATCTCTGGTTGTTTGTGGAGACCACAATGTATCACCTGACTACTCTTTGGATACCACCTCCAAGGCCAAACGTCCTCCTCTCTCACTTCAGCCTCTGTTACACTCAGAAAATATATATGATGTATGGCGATGCCAACATGCAAATGAGAGGGACTACACCTTTCATTCTGCTCGACATAATTCATATTCCAGAATAGATTTGATTATGGTAGATAAAATGTTATAGCAGGCAGTGTCCTCCTCCACCATACATGACATAACATGGTCTGATCATGCTCCTGTATCGATCACGGTGGTGGAGGGGCACACTCCAAGTCCGGCATATATTTGGAGAGCTAACACACGTATTCTTCAAATGCCACAGCATGTTAGAAATATAAGTAAAAATCTATCTGAATTTTTTGACGTCAATACTGGTTCGGTGTCTGATCCGGCAGTACTGTGGTGCGCCCATAAAGCGTTTGTTAGAGGGTTGATGCTTCAGATATGTGCAAGGGAGAAAAGGCAGAGGATGCAAAAGCTGAATTCACTAATTAATGATATCAAAGACCTGGAGACATCAAATAAACAAAACCCCAACTCTCATAATGCTCAAAAACTATCCCAACTTCGTTTGGATCTCAGACTCCTATTGATCGAAAGATATGACAAACACATACAATACCTTAAAATGTCTCACTACTCCTCGGGTAATCGTGCAGGCAAATTCTTAGCCCAGAGGCTCAAGACAGCTAGAACCAAATCTAAAATCCCTTTCTTGATACACCCTATCACTAAACACAACATTTACAATCCTAAAGAAATAGCAAACTCATTTGCTGAATACTACTCAACACTATACAACTTGAAAACAGACCCTGATACTCCACAGCCAACAGAGGAGAACATCCAGGCTTTTCTGTTGCAAATTAATCTTCCTTCTTTATCCCAAACACAACTTGAGGCCCTCAATGCCCCCATAACGGAGTCTGAGATCCAAAAAGGGATACGCTCACTTCCCCTGGGTAAGTCTCCAGGCCCAGATGGCCTGCCAAATGGGTATTATAAGACATTCCAATCCATACTAGCCCCAACCTTACAGATGGTATACTCTGCTGCAGTGTCCTCTGCCTTGTTTCCCCCAGAAATGCTTAAAGCATATGTGGTAACTATCCCAAAACCTGGTACCTACTTCTCCGGCCAACTTCAGACCAATATCATTACTCAACACCGATGTTAAGCTTTATGCAAAAATATTGTCCCACAGACTACTTCCTATCCTCCCATAACCTATAAAACCCGACCAATCTGGCTTCACAGCGGGAAGACAAATAGCCAATGCTACCAGGAGGGTCATTGACATAATACAGCACGCCCGGTCCTGTCGGACGCCTTCTCTGCTCCTCTCTTTGGCGTTCGACAGGATACATTGGGGTTACATGAACCAAACGCTGCAAAAATACGGGTTCTCTGGCCCCATCCTATCTGCTGTATGGGCATTGTACTCTTCCCCCTGTGCACAAGTTTTCACTTCCAATTTACTATCTGACACCTTTAATATATCAAATGGGACTAGGCAAGGCTGCCCCCTCTCCCCTTCAATCTTCAACCTACTTATTGAACCCCTTGCAGAAAGAATCAGAACACATCCGGAAATCTCAGGCTTCTCCATACAAGGACAATCACATAACATAAATTTATTTGCAGACGACATTATCTTATTCCTCTCTCAACCTAAAATATCATTAAGTCATGCACACATTACCCTAAATGAGTTTAGCAAAATCTCCTATTATAAAGTTAATTTTACAAAATCAATCATACTAGATTTAGGAATAACTCCCTCCTTAAAATCCCAACTTCAGACATCCTTCCCCTATACATGGAGCAAGACGAGTATCACCTACCTAGGCCTCACATTGACCAAAAACCCACATGATCTAGCAGAAACCAACTACTCATCATTAATTACTAAACTCACCAAAGAAACAAATAGACTAGCCAAAATAGAACTAACTTGGTCGGGTTGTCTTGCCTCATTCAAAATGCTAATCCTACCCCAAATACTATACATATTTCGAACATTAGCAGTCCCAATACACAACACACATATCAAAGCCTTAAACACTCTACTTTCTAGATATATTTGGCAATCCAAGAGACCAAAATGCTCTAAAGTCCTCCTGGTCAAACATAGAATGGCTGGTGGTATGGGACTGGTAGACATTAGGGACTATTATCGTGCAGCAGTTCTTACACAACTCAAAGAGTGGTTTGACCCAGCATCTGATAACCTGTGGTGCGGAATTGAAAGAACTCTAATCCCTTCTAACAACCTGAAATGTTTCCTACTTTTAGATGTATGGAAACCTCATCCATTACACGCTCTCCCACTCACTCTCCAAGCATCATTATCAGCGTGGAGAGACCTATGCAAAGCCCCAACTCCGCTACCCCAACTTCAGGAAGTCCCTATACCCATAACAATCATTTCTCAAGCCATCCCCAATCTTAACATGGGAGAATGGCACGACAGAGGTATCAAACTTATCACGGATTTATACTCCAATAATTCCCTTATCCCCTTCACTACACTTCGGGACCAATATAACCTCTGCCCTGCTGACCAATATAAACACAATCAAATAGTTCATCTTCTGCGCTCTATTAAATCATATAATATATACCTACCTAAAGAAGCGCGGAAATATCTCACCTCGAAACCCACTCCTCCAAAAGGTATCTCTTTGTTCTACAATATTTTCCAAGGCAAACTAGATTTTATCAAATCTCAACCTTTCCAGAAATGGGAAACAGATCTAAACGTGCACATTACAAACTCACAGTGGCAATATGCATTTAGATCACTTTATAAAGCTTCAAAATGTGTTAACCACTGGGAACTTTCCCAGAAAATTGCACTTCGCTGGTACCTTACAGGATTTCAAAATTTGGAAATAATGGCTCTCCGCTATGTTGGAGAAAATGTGGCTCCATAGGCAACCTATTACATATGTTCTGGTCCTGTAAGCACCTAACTAGTTTTTGGAACTCTGTCTTCCGGTCTATTTCTAGCATCACAGGGATTCTGACCCACCCTAAACCAAACTTGGCAATTTTAAACGTGGGTATTGAAACTTTCCCTCCTGAATTCAAAACTGTAATCACATATATTCTCCTAGCAGCTAGAACACTAATAGCCAAACATTGGAAGGCAGACAGAGCTCCAAATGTATCCGAAGTTCTCACAAACACCGAGACACATTACGTATATGAATCTTTGACAGCCATTAAGAATGGTCAGAAAGAAAAGTTTGATAAAAATTGGAAAATTTGGACAACATGGTTTAAAGGTAACTGACTTTAGAAAATATTAAACAAACCATTCAAAACCTAGCTACTTCCACTATGTTCGCATGGAGATTGGACCGTAGATGAACCTTCTAGACAAGAGTGTTCTACTGCCATGGTAGTTGTGATAACATGATATAGGCTATATTTCAGCCCTAGTTGTTGTGGTGACTTTCGGCCTGACCTCGCGGATTCTTTCCCTTAACCTTCTTCTCTTCTCCTCTTCCTACTATACTTTATATCCTTTCTTTTCCTTATACTATATTATTCTATGATATTGAAGCTCTAATTGATATTTACATAATAATCTCAATTATTGTCTAGAAATAGAAATAAAACAAGGCAAACGATGTAGCAGAACTTACATAACTCATTTAATTCTATTCTTTTGAAATGGACAAAGACTCCAAAGTTCTTTTTCTCTCCTATTTCTTTATTTCCTTTTAAAATATATTGCCTTGTGTTAGAATATATTGTCTTGTTTTACGATATTATTAATGAATTAACTATTCCTTAATTGTAATTGAGCTTCCTTATACTGAATGTATGTTATTATTCAATGTTATCTGTACATAATCTCTGTACTCAATAAAACTATTTTGACAAGCAAAAATCATTTAGAAAGAGGTATTAGACAGGGATGTCCACTCTCTCCTTTACTTTTTGCCCTTTTTATAGAACCACTAGCACAAAAAATTAGAAATGACCCTACAATTACTGGAATTGAAATAGCAGGATATCATCACAAACTTTGTCTATTCGCTAATGATATTCTCCTATTTCTTTCAAAACCGCAAGTGTCTGGCCCTAATCTTGTGCCAACTCTTAATAATTTTGCTGCAATTTCAGGCCTTTACATTAACCCTAAAAAATGTCTAGCTCTAAATATATACCTCTCAAATTTGGAATTATCTTCTGCAAAAATTGGTCTCCCATTTACATGGACTGACAGATCAATCCCATACCTTGGTATACAACTTACATCATCATCATCTGAACTATTTTCAGCCAACTATCCTCAGGCGTTGAAATGCATATCAAATATGATTGATTTCTGGTCCCACCTCCCAATCTCATGGTTTGGAAGAATACATGCCATTAAAATGACATTGTTATCTAAACTACTTTATTTATTTAGAGTTTTACCAATTCTGATTCCAGCATATTATCTGAGAATTATACAAAGGAAAACAATGTCATTCGTCTGGGGATCTTCCAAACCACGGATTCAGCAAAATACACTTTATCTTCCTAAAACAAATGGGGGTTTAGGATGTCCTCATTTTGCATACTATTATAGGGCAGCACATATAGCAAGTATTACTAAATATCATGTGCATCATGAAGTCCCACTTTGGGTATCTATTGAAGCTGCTGAATGCAATCCTATTTCAATCTCCAACTTACTCTGGATGTCTTCAAAAGATCGTAAAAGATACGAAACCCGGTTACCAAACATTTTATTTCCCTCTGGGATAGATTTAAATTTAAAAATCATTTACAATCCTTACATAATACTTTACTCTCTTTTTTCAAAAATCCTGCTTTTTACCCTGTATGGGTATTTCCCAAATCCTTCAAAGAATGGACATCTAGAGATGTAATATACATGCACAAATTTGTAAATTTTTCATCATTTATTCCTTTCCCAAATTTAAGTGAAATGTATAATATACCACAATCAGAGTTGTTTAGATACCTCCAAATCAAAAACGTTTTCACACCATTATTAAATACTGTAACATCTCTAACTCATTTGTCCACTTTTGAAGCTATTTGTAAGAATAACCCACATTCTAGAGGTACTATTTCTGTACTATATTCACATTCACTGGTTCAAACCAACCATAATGAACCACAATATGTACAGAAATGGGAAAAAGACTTGAAACGAAAATTAGATAGCTCTGAATGGAATCAAATATGGTCTTTAACTAAAGCAGCATCACCTAAGATATTGGCGCTTGAAGCAAGCTATTAAGTGTTAACAACATGGTACCTAGTACCAGCTAGGGTGGCAAAATATGTACCAAATTATTCTGCACAGTGTTTTAGGGGATGCTCTGAATTGGGAACGTTGTTTCACATTTGGTGGTTGTGTCCAAAAGCTCAAATATATTGGAAGGAAATTTTTAATATTGCATCTAAATTATTTGATAAGATAATTCCTTTTGATCCTGCAATAGCACTAATTAACCTGAAACCTGAAAATATAACACATGCTCAATTTAAATTGCTATTGCAACTCTTTACAGCGGCTAAACAAACACTAGCAAGAGCATGGAAATCTTCTAATCTAATCGTAAAGGAAGCATTAGTTAAAATGAATAATACTATGACTCATGCCAAAATGATAGCTATTGATATGGACACGATCCCTAAGTTTGAAAGAACGTGGCAACCCTGGATAAACTATACTATACCACAAACCTTTGACAATCAAGTACTACTGCCGTGGTAGCTTGAATGAAGAATTTTAAAACGTATGTCTCCTTAAATAGTAGAAATGGATCATGGTCTCACCTTGCGGACTTTTCCACTCTTTCTTCTCTACTTCCTTTCTTTCCTTTCTCCTTCCTTTTATTTTTTATGGTATACCTTATGATTTTATAGCACCCATTTTGTTTATTTTGTATATTTTTTCTTTTCGTGTTTTCCACTCAACAGTCTCTTTGATATTGTGAAGATCATAATAAATGACTATTACTTTTATATTAATACACAATATCTTGAATAGCCTTATGTATTATCAACAACATTTTAATTTGTTCTTGACATTAATTTATTATCTCTAAGGATATAATATTAGATTATTTATGTAAATATAAATGACCATCTTCTACAAGACTGTATTATTACTGCAATATGTTACTTGTACAATGTTATTTCCATACTGAAATCTATAATAAAATATTTTGACAAGGAAAAAAAAAGATTACGATATATGCCCAAGGACCAGCAACGTACTGGTATGTTGCTGGATATTGAGTGGTTATACCAGAATGATGCCTGCGGGTTTAGGTATCATCTTGGTATCATTCTTTTCACCCAGCGATCGGCTTTCATGTAAAAGCAATCCTAGCAGCAAATCAGCCTCTAGACTGCTTTTACAAACAGTGGGAGGAAATGTCCCCCCCCTCCCACCGTCTTCCATGGTTTTCTCTGGTCCCAACAGGGAACCTGAGAATGCAGCCGGTGGTTCCACCAGCTGACCATAGAGCCAATCATGGCCTAAGAAACCGGAAGCTACAAACATTTCATGACTTCGATTTTGCCGGATATAAATAGCGCCATTGGGAAATTGGGAAAGCATTTTATCACACCGATCTTGGCGTGGTCAGATGCTTTGAGAGCAGAGGAGAGAAAAAAAACTGTTTAAAAATAAAATAAAAAAGCCAAATAAATAATTAAAAAAAAAAAAAGCACCCCTGTCCCCCCTGCTCTCGAGCAAAGGCGAATGCAAGCGTCGGTCTGGCGTCATATGTAAACAGCAGTTGCACCATGCATGTGAGGTATCACCGCGAAGCTCAGATCGGAAGCTCAGAATTTTAGCCATAGACCTCCTCTGTAAATCTAAAGTGGTAACCTGTAAAGGCTTTTAAAGGCTTTTAAAAATGTATGTAGTTTGTCGCTGCTGCACTTTTGTGCGCAATTTTAAAGCATGTCGTGTTTGGTATCCATGTACTCAGCCTAAGATTATCTTTTTTATTTCATCAAACATTTGGGCAATATAGTGTGTTTTAGTGCATTAAAATTTAAAAAAGTGTGTTTTTTTCCAAAAAAATGCGTTTGAAAAATCGCTGCGCAAATACTGTATGAAAAAATAAAATGAAACACCCACCATTTTAATCTGTAGGGCCTTTGCTTTAAAAATATATAAAATGTTTGGGGGTTCAAAGTAATTTTCTTGCAAAAAAAAATATTTTTTCATGTAAACAACAAGTGTCAGAAAGGGCTTTGTCTTCAAGAGGTTAGAAGAGTGGGTGATGTGTGACATAAGCTTCTAAATTTTGTGCATAAAATGCCAGGACAGTTCAGACCCCCCCAAATGACCCATTTTGAAAAGTAGACACCCCAAGCAATTTGCTGAGAGGCATGTCGAATCCATGGAATATTTTATATTTTGACACAAGTTGTGGGAAAAAGACAATTTTTTTTTTTTTTTGCACAAAGTTGTTACTAAATGATATATTACTCAAACATGCCATGGGCATATGTGAAATTACACCCCAAAATACATTCTGTTGCTTCTCCTGAGTACGGGGATATCACATGTGTGAGACTTTTTTGGAGCCTAGCCACATATGGGACCCCAAAAACCAAGCACCGCCTTCAGGCTTTCTAAGGGTGTAAATTTTTGATTTCACTCCTCACTGCCTATTACAGTTTTGGAGGCCATGGAATGCCCAGATGGCCCAACCCCCCCCCAAATGACCCAATTTTGGAAAGTAGACACCCCAAGCTATTTGCTGAGAGGCATGTCGAGTCCATAGAATATTTTATATTTTGACACAAGTTGCTGGAAAAAGACCATTTTTTTTTTTTTTTGCACAAAGTTGTCACTAAATGATATATTGCTCAAACATGCCATGGTCATATGTGAAATTACACCCCAAAATACCTTCTGTTGCTTCACCTAAGTACGGGAATACCACATGTGTGAGACTTTTTGGGAGCCTAGCCGCGTACGGGACCCCGAAACCAAGCACTGCCTTCAGGCTTTCTAAGGGTGTAAATTTTTGATTTCACTCCTTACTGCCTATCACAGTTTCAGAGGCCATGGAATGCCCAGACGGCACAACCCCCCCAAATGACCCCATTTTGGAAAGTATACATCCCAAGCTGAAGGGCTGAAGGGCCTGGTATGGAATTTAGGGGGTCTCCCATGTCACTTTTTTTTTTTTAATTTTGGTTTGGGGTTGCCCTGTGGGGAATTCCCATGCCGTTTTTATCAATGAACTTCTATGTGTATTGTCGGCAATGCAATAGCCGCGGGTAGTTTTAAATGGCTTTTTTTCCTTCGAAATGTCATTTTGCTGTCAGACTGTTCTAAACACAGGAAACATGCGCCCCTTTACAGGCATACTATAGACACCCCCCAGCTACGAAATTTAAAGGGATATTACACTTTTATTGTTTGACTTTAAGCATTATTAAAATCACTGCTCCTGTAAAAACGGCCGTTTTTAAAACTTTTTTTGCATTGATCCATGTCCCCTGGGGCAGGACCCAGGTCCCCAAACACTTTTTATGACAATAACTTGCATATAAGCCTTTAAAATGAGCACTTTTGATTTCTCCCATAGACTTTTAAAGGGTGTTCCGCGGCATTCGAATTTGCCGCGAACACCCCAAATTGTTCGCTGTTCGGCGAACTTGCGAACAGCCAATGTTCGAGTCGAACATGAGTTCGACTCGAACTCGAAGCTCATCCCTAGTCACAACGTTTTGAAAATTGAAAAAAGAAAAAAAAATACATTTTTCTTTTCTTTCTTCATTTTCAAAAACAAATGAGAGCTGCAAAATACTCACCATGCCTCTCAGCAAATAGCTTGGGGTGTCTACTTTCCAAAATGGGGTCATTTGGGGGGGTTTGTGCTATCTTGGCATTTTATGTCCTTCAAAACTGTGATAGGTAGTGAGGAGTGAAATCAAAAATTTACGCCCTTAGAAAGCCTAAAGGCAGTGATTGGATTCCGGGGCCCAGTGCGCAGCTAGGCTCCCAAAAAGTCCCACACATGTGGTATCCCCGTACTCGGGAGAAGAAGTAGAATGTATTTTGGGGTGTAATTCCACATATAAAGAATATGTGTGAATGCGGCACTGGAAATATTGTGACAAAAAAAAAAAACACAAAATGGTTGAATTGTGTCAAATGTTCAGAAGTGATGAAAACATAATGATAAAAAGAAAACTAAAACAATGTCACATAAGTGAATATATGGTAACAAATTAAATGACCAATATACTATGTATAGGAGATTATCAATCAACAATCCAACTAATAGTTACCACTCCACAAACATGATCAAGATAGTATACAAATTAAATTAATAAAAATTGTATAAAGTGTCCATAGAGCAAAATCAGCAAGTGTCCAAAAACTTCATATAGAGTGATGATTACAACCCAAAAAAGAAGTGATATGCATATGAATATATAACTTCTTCAGAGTTCCAGTAAATAGGATATCCATGCAAGTTTGTGACTTGAAAGATTTACAAAGAAGATCCCAATCGCCAAGGAATGGTGTTCACCCAATGTGAGTAAGTGATCTCCTTACCAGATGTAAGGACCGCTACGGCGGTCACACCAAACACAGGGATTAAAGTCTCCCAAAACTCATCGGTGAAAATCCCCAGCCTCTTGATCCTTAATGCTCAAAAACATAAACAAGAAATGCGCCCATAGTGCAGTATAAAAGATTTATTGAATAAAACCAGTAAAATTGCACTTACGACATAGTATTGAATAGTAGGCAGTGTATCAATACATAGTATGGCGGCGTCTCCTCTGGCTTCCTCTGCCTGCTGCTCGCTGTAACATCGATCTCCGTCAAGTGAAAATGTGATGACGTCAGAGACACAGGCCTGCCCTACGCGTTTCATCACTACAAGACGTCTACGGAGGATTGGCTGGTGTGAACTGCCCATCACGTACTTTGTTTAAGTAATGACGCGGCGCCATTTTAACTAAGGGACGCCGTGTGTGAGATGATGGAACATATAGGTTAGCGCCATGTTGATTGTTGGCAAACTAGCCATAGCCAGAGCAAAACGAGGAAGCAAAAGAATTATTATGGCCATCTAGTGGTAAACAAAAAAAATTGCACTTGAATTTGCAAAAAAAAGAGGGTTTTATTTTTTAAAAAACTGTGGTCATCTAGTGTTAAAAAAGCATATTACTATGCAAAAAAGACATGGCGAGGAGCAGGGGTTGGAAGCCGAGGAGAATGAAAAATAACATATAATTAAGTATAAGTGCACATAAACAGTAAATACCTATTTGACATTATACAGTCTAAAATGGCACAAGAAGTATGTGCCTATTTAAGATATTCTAAAAATGGCTTAAATATTTGATTGTTCCCAAAAAAATATTTCTTAAAAAAAAACACAAAATGAGTTACGCTTTGTTAATGAAACAATTAATGTCCCATTCAATGTTTAAGCCATAAGGCACATAACTCTTCATGTTAAAAATCCATTTAGTTTCAAGCCTGGATATAGCTCTAACCTTATTGACTCCTCTCCATTCAGGTTTAATTTTGTCAATGGCCAAAAAAAGTGTTCCCTTCAGTTTTTTATCATTATATTTAGCATAATGACGAGATAGATTATGTTTGCTAAATCCACGCTTGATATTACCCACATGTTTGTCTAGGCGAACATGTAATGCTCTTTTAGTGCGTCCAATGTATTGTTTGGAACAAGGACATTGGATAAGATACACTACACACTCAGTAGAGCATGTAATAAAAGACTCTATATCGTAGGATCTATTTGTTTGAGTAGATTGAAACGTTTCACATTTACGACCTCTAAAAGAGTTAATTTGGCAGATGTTACACCTCCTACAGGGAAAATATCCTGTCATAGTTTGAAAGAAAGATATTGTGTTAGGGGGGGTCAATAACATTGGGAGCAATGCTATGCCGCAAAGAGGAAGCCCCTCTATAAATAACCACTGGTCAGTCAGGGATGACTGAACCAAGAACATTATCATTTTTTAAAATGTTCCAATATTTGTTGAAAATTTTCTTAACAGAAAAATGTTGATTAGAATATCTCGTGATCATAGAGAAGTTAAATTTACTATCCAACAAAGCGTCAGTTCTCTTAAGACCGTTAAGCATGATTTTTCTATCCATTTCCCCCACATTCTTGACCGTCTCGTCAATGGCTGTCTCTACATAACCTTTATCTAAAAATCTAGTTTCTAAGATCAAAGCTTGCTGAAAATAGTCCGAAAGAGAAGTGCAGTTCCGCCTGATTCTTTGGAATTGGCCTTTAGGAACCGCATTCAGCCAAGTTGGATGATAGCAACTAGATAGAGGTATGAGGGCATTGCGATCTGTATCTTTGAAATGAGTGGTAGTTCTTAAATTACCATCCTTCACAAAAATGTTAAGATCAAGAAAATGGATCTGTGTTTCACTCATTTCATATTGTAAAGAGATTCCTCTGTTGTTGGAATTAAGTTCAACAAAAAAATCCTCGAGTGAAAGTCGATCGCCCTCCCACAGTAGAAGCACATCATCAATGTATCTTCTGCAAAACCGTAATTCACTCGGGGGATTGGCGTCGATAACCTCCCTTTCCCAATAGGCCATGAATAGATTCGCCAAGCTCGGAGCGAACTTGACGCCCATGGCAACACCACAGGTTTGTAGGAAAAATTTACCTCCGACCCAAAAATAATTATGACTTGTGGCGAAAACTAAAAGGGAAATGATAAAGTTTTTTTGCACTGTTGTTAAAGTATGATCCTGATCTAAATAGAATTTCACTGTTTCTAGTCCCTGCTGATGGGATATTATAGTATATGAAGAAGCGACATCAGCAGTCGCCAAGATGTAGCCTTTCTTCCACTCAAAATCACCCAACAATTTGATAACTTGGGTGGTATCTTTTAAATAAGACGGAGTGGAAACCACTAGTGGTTGAAGGAATTTGTCCACATATTTGCCTATTCTGGCTGTCACAGAATCTATGCCGCTGATGATAGGGCGGCCTGGTGGATTAGATAGATTCTGGTGAATTTTGGGAAGATAGTACATAACTTGCACCCTTTGGGCAGAGGGTACCAGGTATGCTTTCTCTTTTTTGTTTACAATACCAGTTTGAAAGCCATTGTCAACTATGGATAAAAGTTCTCTCTTATATTTAGCAGTAGGGTTTGAGGTCAATTGTTGATAGGTGGTATTATCAGAGAGGAGCCTGTCCATCTCCCTCCGATAATCCTCTTTATTTAGAACAACAACACCTCCACCCTTGTCCGCAGGGCAGATAACGATGTCATTGCGTGCACAGATCTGTTTCATACTAGATTGGAGGTGATTGTTATCTCTAGACTTGGGTATTTTGAGAACAATTAGATCTTTAATGACCAACTCCTTAAAGGTTTGTATTGACGGAGCAACAAAACCAGGAGGGTTGAATAGTGAAGCATTTGACAGTTTAGTGTGTCATATCAGGGATGTGTTATTAACCTGTGCTTGGGAGGAAACAACAATTTCATGGGAATTAGTCTGGGAATTAACTATGGACCTCGGATTTCTGCCAGAAGGAACGCTGGCAGCTATTCGATTAATCCGGTTGCCTGGGGTATTAAGTAAGAAATGTCTTTTAATGTTTATCTTACGAATAAATTTATGGACATCAATAAATGTCTCAAACTTATTGAGTCTCCGAGGAGGGGCGAATTTTAGTCCATAATTGAGGATTTTCTGCTCCCCTTCTGAAAACACCACTAATATTTCTTTCTTTCTTTTCTTTGGACCTGATCCTCCTACTGCCTCTGACTCCTCTCTTCCTTCGTGACCCCTTTTGTTTCTGTTGTCGTTCATGGGAAAAAAACGGGGAGATTCTATTCTCCCAAAATCCACGGGGGAATCTCGTGGATCTTGTCCATATCTAAATGAATGATCTAAAAATTGATTGGGATGTCTGGAGATCACAGGTCCCACCTCATAATTGTCATCCCTGTAATAGGAAAGAGGGTCATACCTGTTCTGAAGAGGGATATAATTATCCCCAGCTGCCTGTCTATCAAAGTTGGCTCCATATTGATTGGTATATTCCCTGGGGGTCTGTCTATTGGAATTAATATCATGATAATTGGGGCGGTCTCTTCCATAGTCATTATACCCTCTATAATCTCTATACGGTGTTCTTTGTTGTTGATAAGTTCCCCTATTGGTACCTGTACCGGATGAGCTGTTGTGTCGGGGTTGTTATCGTAAGTTGTCATGTTCTTATTTAGATTTATTTTTATTTTTATTTTGAGCTTTAGCTTTAAGAGGGATGAGTCCCTTCCGGTTATTTGAAGCTTTTTGACTCGTTTGTCCATTCCTGTTCCTCTCAGTTTGGGATGGATCCCTTGCTGACCTATTAGGGAGCAGGGGAAGGGGACCCCATGGAGGTTGGTGTTGATCACCAACCCCCTATGTCCATTCAGCCTCCCCTATGCTTTCTCTTTTTTGTTTACAATACCAGTTTGAAAGCCATTGTCAACTATGGATAAAAGTTCTCTCTTATATTTAGCAGTAGGGTTTGAGGTCAATTGTTGATAGGTGGTATTATCAGAGAGGAGCCTGTCCATCTCCCTCCGATAATCCTCTTTATTTACAACAACAAAACCTCCACCCTTGTCCGCAGGGCGGATAACGATGTTATTGCATGCACAGATCTGTTTCATACTAGATTGGAGGTGATTGTTATCTCTAGACTTGGGTATTTTGAAAACAATTAGATCTTTAATGACCAACTCCTTAAAGGTTTGTATTGACGGAGCAACAAAACCAGGAGGGTTGAATAGTGAAGCATTTGACAGTTTAGTGTGTTGTATCAGGGATGTGTTATTAACCTGTGCTTGGGAGGAAACAACAATTTCATGGGAATTAGTCTGGGAATTAACTATGGACCTCGGATTTCTGCCAGAAGGAACACTGGCAGCTATTCGATTAATCCGGTTGCCTGGGGTATTAAGTAAGAAATGTCTTTTAATGTTTATCTTACGAATAAATTTATGGACATCAATAAATGTCTCAAACTTATTGAGTCTCCGAGGAGGGGCGAATTTTAGTCTATAATTGAGGATTTTCTGTTCCCCTTCTTATAGTTAAGCAGAGCTAAGATTAAAAACACCACTAATATTTCTTTCTTTCTTTTCTTTGGACCTGATCCTCCTACCGCCTCTGACTCCTCTCTTCCTTCGTGACCCCTTTTGTTTCTGTTTTCGTTCATGGGAAAAAAACGGGGAGATTCTATTCTCCCAAAATCCACGGGGGAATCCCGTGGATCTTGTCCATATCTAAATGAATGATCTAAAAATTGATTGGGATGTCTGGAGATCACAGGTCCCACCTCATAATTGTCATCCCTGTAATAGGAAAGAGGGGCATACCTATTCTGAAGAGGGATATAATTAGCCCCAGCTGCCTGTCTATCAAAGTTGGCTCCATATTGATTGGTATATTCCCTGGGGGTCTGTCTATTGGAATTAATACCATGATAATTGGGGAGGTCTCTTCCATAGTCATCATATCCTCTATAATCTCTATACGGTGTTCTTTGTTGTTGATAAGTTCCCCTATTGGTACCTGCACCGGATGAGCTGTTGTGTCGGGGTTGTTGTCGTAAGTTGTCATGTTCGTATTTAGATTTATTTTTATTTTTATTTTGAGCTTTAGCTTTAAGAGGGATGAGTCCCTTCTGGTTATTTGAAGCTTTTTGACTCGTTTGTCCATTCCTGTTCCTCTCAGTTTGGGATAGATCCCTTGCTGACCTATTAGGGAGCAGGGGAAGGGGAGGCTGAATGGACATAGGGGGTTGGTGATCAACACCAACCTCCATGGGGTCCCCTTCCCCTGCTCCATCCCAAACTGAGAGGAACAGGAATGGACAAACGAGTCAAAAAGCTTCAAATAACCGGAAGGGACTCATCCCTCTTAAAGCTAAAGCTCAAAATAAAAATAAAAATAAACCTAAATAAGAACATGACAACTTACGATAACAACCCCGACACAACAGCTCATCCGGTACAGGTACCAATAGGGGAACTTATCAACAACAAAGAACACCGTATAGAGATTATAGAGGGTATAATGACTATGGAAGAGACCGCCCCAATTATCATGGTATTAATTCCAATAGACAGACCCCCAGGGAATATACCAATCAATATGGAGCCAACTTTGATAGACAGGCAGCTGGGGATAATTATATCCCTCTTCAGAACAGGTATGACCCTCTTTCCTATTACAGGGATGACAATTATGAGGTGGGACCTGTGATCTCCAGACATCCCAATCAATTTTTAGATCATTCATTTAGATATGGACAAGATCCACGGGATTCCCCCGTGGATTTTGGGAGAATAGAATCTCCCCGTTTTTTTCCCATGAACGACAACAGAAACAAAAGGGGTCACAAAGGAAGAGAGGAGTCAGAGGCAGTAGGAGGATCAGGTCCAAAGAAAAGAAAGAAAGAAATATTAGTGGTGTTTTCAGAAGGGGAGCAGAAAATCCTCAATTATGGACTAAAATTCGCCCCTCCTCGGAGACTCAATAAGTTTGAGACATTTATTGATGTCCATAAATTTATTCGTAAGATAAACATTAAAAGACATTTCTTACTTAATACCCCAGGCAACCGGATTAATCGAATAGCTGCCAGCGTTCCTTCCGGCAGAAATCCGAGGTCCATAGTTAATTCCCAGACTAATTCCCATGAAATTGTTTTTTCCTCCCAAGCACAGGTTAATAACACATCCCTGATATGACACACTAAACTGTCAAATGCTTCACTATTCAACCCTCCTGGTTTTGTTGCTCCGTCAATACAAACCTTTAAGGAGTTGGTCATTAAAGATCTAATTGTTCTCAAAATACCCAAGTCTAGAGATAACAATCACCTCCAATCTAGTATGAAACAGATCTGTGCACGCAATGACATCGTTATCTGCCCTGCGGACAAGGGTGGAGGTGTTGTTGTTCTAAATAAAGAGGATTATCGGAGGGAGATGGACAGGCTCCTCTCTGATAATACCACCTATCAACAATTGACCTCAAACCCTACTGCTAAATATAAGAGAGAACTTTTATCCATAGTTGACAATGGCTTTCAAACTGGTATTGTAAACAAAAAAGAGAAAGCATACCTGGTACCCTCTGCCCAAAGGGTGCAAGTTATGTACTATCTTCCCAAAATTCACCAGAATCTATCTAATCCACCAGGCCGCCCTATCATCAGCAGCATAGATTCTGTGACAGCCAGAATAGGCAAATATGTGGACGAATTCCTTCAACCACTAGTGGTTTCCACTCCGTCTTATTTAAAAGATACCACCCAAGTTATCAAATTGTTGGGTGATTTTGAGTGGAAGAAAGGCTACATCTTGGCGACTGCTGATGTCGCTTCTTTATATACTATAATATCCCATCAGCAGGGACTAGAAACAGTGAAATTCTATTTAGATCAGGATCATACTTTAACAACAGTGCAAAAAAACTTTATCATTTCCCTTTTAGTTTTCGCCACAAGTCATAATTATTTTTGGTTCGGAGGTAAATTTTTCCTACAAACCTGTGGTGTTGCCATGGGCGCCAAGTTCGCTCCGAGCTTGTTGAATCTATTCATGGCCTATTGGGAAAGGGAGGTTATCAACGCCAATCCCCCGAGTGAATTACGGTTTTGGAGAAGATACATTGATGATGTGCTTCTACTGTGGGAGGGCGATCGACTTTCACTCGAGGATTTTTTTGTTGAACTTAATTCCAACAACAGAGGAATCTCTTTACAATATGAAATGAGTGAAACACAGATCCATTTTCTTGATCTTAACATTTTTGTGAAGGATGGTAATTTAAGAACTACCACTTATTTCAAAGATACAGATCGCAATGCCCTCATACCTCTATCTAGTTGCTATCATCCAACTTGGCTGAATGCGGTTCCTAAAGGCCAATTCCAAAGAATTAGGCGGAACTGCACTTCTCTTTCAGACTATTTTCAGCAAGCTTTGATCTTAAAAACTAGATTTTTAGATAAAGGTTATGTAGAGACAGCCATTGACGAGACGGTCAAGAATGTGGGGGAAATGGATAGAAAAATCATGCTTAACGGTCTTAAGAGAACTGACCCTTTGTTGGATAGTAAATTTAACTTCTCTATGATCACAAGATATTCTAATCAACATTTTTCTGTTAAAAAAATTATCAACAAATATTGGAACATTTTAAAAAATGATAATGTTCTTGGTTCAGTCATCCCTGACTGACCAGTGGTTATTTATAGAGGGGCTTCCTCTTTGCGGCATAGCATTGCTCCCAATGTTATTGACCCCCCCTAACACAATATCTTTCTTTCAAACTATGACAGGATATTTTCCCTGTAGGAGGTGTAACATCTGCCAAATTAACTCTTTTAGAGGTCGTAAATGTGAAACGTTTCAATCTACTCAAACAAATAGATCCTACGATATAGAGTCTTTTATTACATGCTCTACTGAGTGTGTAGCGTATCTTATCCAATGTCCTTGTTCCAAACAATACATTGGACGCACTTAAAGAGCATTACATGTTCGCCTAGACGAACATGTGGGTAATATCAAGCGTGGATTTAGCAAACATAATCTATCTCGTCATTATGCTAAATATCACGATAAAAAACTGAAGGGAACACTTTTTTTGGCCAATGACAAAATTAAACCTGAATGGAGAGGAGTCAATAAGGTTAGAGCTATATCCAGGCTTGAAACTAAATGGATTTTTAACATGAAGAGTTATGTGCCTTATGGCTTAAACGTTGAATGGGACATTAATTGTTTCATTAACAACGCGTAACTCATTTTGTGGTTTTTTTAAGAAATTTTTTTTGGGAACACTCAAATATTTAAGCCATTTTTAGAATATCTTAAATAGGCACATACTTCTTGTGCCATTTTAGACTGTATAATGTCAAATAGGTATTTACCGTTTATGTGCACTTATAGTTAATTATATGTTATTTTTCATTCTCCTCGGCTTCCAACCCGTGCTCCTCGCCATGTCTTTTTTGCATAGTAATATGCTTTTTTAACACTAGATGGCCACAGTTGTTTAAAAATAAAACCCTCTTTTTTTGCAAATTCAAGTGCAAATTTTTTTGTTTACCACTAGATGGCCATAATAATTCTTTTGCTTCCTCGTTTTGCTCTGGCTATGGCTAGTTTGCCAACAATCAACCTGGCGCTAACCTATATGTTCCATCATCTCACATGCGGCGTCCCTTAGTTAAAATGGCGCTGCGCCATTATTTAAATGAAGTACGTGATGGGCAGTTCACACCAGCCAATCCCCCGTAGACGTCCTGTAGAGATGAAACGCGTAGGGAGGGCCTGTGTCTCTGAGGTCATCATGTTTTCCCTTGATGGAGATCGATGTTACAGCGAGCAGCAGGCAGAGGAAGCCCGAGGAGACGCCGCCATACTATGTATTGATACACTGCCTACTATTCAATGCTATGTCGTAAGTGCAATTTTACTGGTTTTATTCAGTAAATCTTTTATACTGCACTATGGGCGCATTTCTCGTTTATGTTTTTGAGCATTAAGGATCAAGAGGCTGGGGATTTACACCGATGAGTTTTGGGAGACTTTAATTCCTGTGTTTGGTGTGACTGCCATAGCGGTCCTTCCATCTGGTAAGGAGATCACTTACTCACATTGGGTGAACACCATTTCTTGGCGATTGGGATCTTCTTTGTAAATCTTTCAAGTCACAATCTTGCATGGATATCCTATTTACTGGAACTCTGAAGAAGTTATATATTCATATGCATATCACTTCTTTTTTGGGTTGTAATCATACACTATATGAAGTTTTTGGACACTTGCTGATTTTGCTCTATGGACACTTTATACAATTTTTATTAATTTAATTTGTATACTATCTTGATCATGTTTGTGGAGTGGTAACTATTTGTTGGATTGTTGATTAATAATCTCCTATCCATAGTATATTGGTCATTTAATTTATTACCATATATTCACTTATGTGACATTGTTTTAGTTTTCTTTTTCGTTTCAATATATTTTATTTTCCAATAAAAGTGAATACATCATAGGCAATAAACATGAAGCAGGTCCTCAGCCCCGCAGGAGCTAAGAATGATGTAACAGTTACAGAAAGATAACCATCATATAGTACAGGTGATTCCTAAAGTGATCAGAAAGTGAAAAGTATAACTTGGAAAACAATAATACATAAAAGGATTCATGTAGGTGAGGAGGAAATCCCGGCGAACAAAGTCTGAATTATCTAGACCTTTTTTATTTTAGCTCGGGTTACCTCGCATTTCGAAAAGGTGGGTGATCCCAGACGGAGGGAGCCCCACCACCCCAATAGGGAACAATCTGTGGCAGAGCTCCCCCCCCCCCGAGACCCCCCACCCCGAAATTTACCTTGCAATACGTAAAATTTGTGAAAAAACATAAAAAATCCACCCATCACTTTCTGTAGAGGGTAATAAGTATTTTTGGCATACGAGACAGATCAAAGGTCTAGGAATAACCATAGACTAGTAAGTATGGCATGTATTTGACCACCCTGACAAGCAACTAGTTTAAATGTAATGCAAAAAAAAAATGGAAGAATACAATGTTCTTAACATATAACTGTTTTTTCCTTTTTTGAGGAGTATGCGGTATAGCCAACATAATGCTAGACCTTATTACAAAAGAGTAATCTTGTTTGGTCTAGTTAAAAATCATTTGGGTAAGAAGTGGGGGGTGGGGACCTTATGGAGAGTGAGAATGGGAGGGGGAAGAGGGGAAAAGAAAGGAAAGAGACAGAAGAAGAAATGTAAGTTTATATTGGAAGCCGACTGGGGGGAGCCCAGAGTCCCATAGTCGCCTCTTGAGGACTCTAGTAGAGGGATACACCCACAAAATCTGCCCAAGGCTCCCATACAATTTTGAACTTTTCTGAACGATCCAAGACTACGCCCGCCATCTTTTCCTGGTTCATAATCCAGGATATCTTTCGTTTGGCCATGAGGGTGGAAACATATGGTTGCTTCCAAGCTTTGGCTATCGTGAGCTTAGCTCCTAGAAGGATAAAGTGTATGAGGCGTTGCGTGTTCCTGGAGGCTCCCTGGACTGGGAAGTTAAGGAGTGCTATGAGAGGAGACACTTGTATGGATAAGGCTGTAATTTTGTTAATCCAGGTGAAGATCTTGTGCCAAAACTGGCGTATTCTGGGACAGGACCACCAAGTATGTATCATGTCACCTCTTAATTCACAACCTCTGAAGCAGAGAGGAGAGGAGGATGGGAAAATCACAGCTAGTTTAGATGGGACTAGGTACCCTTTAGTTATAACTTTTACGCTAGCTTCCATGAGGCTGGTATTAAGAATCCCCTTGAAGGAGTTTGTAAAATTTCGGTGCCAAGTGTCGGATTTCCATTGTTGTGCCAAGTCCTCCTCCCATTGCAGCATGTAAGGTGCTTTGGATTGTGTTGTTGATAGGGCCCTGTAGATCACCGAAATTCCCCCCCCCTCTGCTCAATGGCCTGGCCACACCAAGATTCATATTCAGTTATTAATAGTTTGTGGGAAGATGTCTTGCACTTTTTCTGTAAAAAGTTTGAGATTTGAGAGAATCTGAAAAATTCTGAGGAGGGCATTTCCAAGTTACTAATACAATATGATTTGGAGATCGGGCCCAAAGGCCTGAGAAAGTGGCCTATCCTGTAAAGCCCTTTGTCTAGCCACCATCGAAAGGCTTTAATGTCTAGCCCCGGTGGGAAGTCAGGATTATGAAATATGTTTTTAAGAGGTTCTATAGGAGATGAGATCTGGTTGTTTTTCCGTAGGCAATCCCAGAGGTGGAAAGAGTGTGAAAGCGTCGGGGATGGGATTGAAGGTCTTAGTTTATTAGGGCACCAGAGGAGATAGTCTATGGTATGGAGTGGTACTGCCAGCCTTTCAATATGTACCCAGTCAGGTTTTTCCCAGCGGGAGTAAACTGCTGAGATTTGAGCAAGGTGGGCTGCTTGGAAATACCAGAGTAGGTTAGGTAAGCCTAGTCCGCCTCCGGTCTTGGCTCTAAACAAGATCGATTTTGAGAATCTATGACCTCTTTTGCCCCAAATAAATTTTATAATCTTGGCTTGGAATTTTTTTAATCGGGCTTTGTCAATAGGGATTGGGAGGGCCCTAAAGTAATATAGGATGCGGGGAAGAAGGGTCATTTTAATTGAATGTATTTTGCCAAGCCAGGATAACGAGAGCCCAGACCACCTGGTCAAGTCCTCTTCCAGTTTTTGGTAAAGCTGAGGATAATTAGCTTGATAAAGAAGCTCTATCTTGGGGGTCAATTTAATCCCCAGGTATGTGATATGTGCTTCATTCCACGTGAATCTGAAACTCTCTCTTAGCCTGGCCAGCAAAGGGGTAGGTAAGTTGATGTTGAGCGCTTGAGACTTGTCATAATTTACTTTAAGTCCTGAGATAGATCCAAATTCGTCTAGAAGGCGGCATATGTTGGGGAGGGAGGTCAAGGGAGACGATATAAACATTAGGATGTCGTCTGCAAACAACGCACATTTGTGGTGACGGGAGCCGCACTGAACCCCCTGTATGTTCGGATTGGATCTGATGGCGATTGCTAGGGATTCGATTGCTATAGCAAAAATCAATGGGGATAGGGGGCACCCCTGTCTTGTGCCTCTCGAAATGGGGAAAGACTCAGAGTAAAATCCCTGCAGACGCACCTGGGCTGTGGGAAATGAGTATAGAGCATGCAAAACATTCAGAAAGGAGTCCCCAAATCCCCATCTATGTTAAATGTTAAATATATAACTCCAATTTACGGAGTCGAAAGCTTTTTGGAGATCTAGGGACAATAGACAGCCTTGTCTGGATGGGCCTCCATCCCAATTTGAGTTGAGGAGAGAAATTATATCTATCGCACGTCTAGTTTGATCTGGACCCTGTCTTCCAGGAATAAATCCTACTTAGTCTTTGTGAATGTATAAGCTAATAAAGGAAGCCAGGTGGTCTGCAAGGATCTTAGTTAGGAACTTCAAGTCATTATTGATAAGAGATATAGGCCTGTAGTTGCCTACAGAGCTGGGGTCTTTGTTGGGTTTGGGGAGGACTGTGATGTGAGCCATATTAAGTGAGGATTCCAGTTGTCCCCCTTCTCTGAGGGCGTTGAAGAACCGGGCCATATATGGGGCAAGTGTGATGGCGAATGATTTATATTAGGGTATAGAAAACCCATCTGGGCCTGGTGCTGAGAGAGTTTTAGAGTTTTTAATGACTGTGCATACTTCTTCCGCTGAGATAGGGACATCTAATTTTTGACGATGGGCATCTTGTAATTTAGGAATTTGAATGTTATTTAAAAAACTGTCCATCTCCCGTTGAGGAGGGTTATGATCCCCACTGTATAAAGCTTCGTAGTATCTCTGAAATTCACCCATGATACGTTGGGGATTCTGAGAGAGTGCGCCCCCCTGGATTTTAATTTTTGGGAGAGCTTGGGACCTGAATTTTGGGGAGAGTCTACTTGCTAGCATTGAGCTTAATTTGTCTCCGTGGCAGTAAAATTTGGATCTATGCCACCGTAACCATTTTTCGGCCTTCGTAGTGAGGGCCAGGTTTAGTGCCATACGGGCTGCGTCTAATTTGGCTATGGGTACCGAGCTAGGGTTAGTTTTGTGCATTTTAGCCAAATCAGAGAATTCCTTATATAGTTTTGCGATTTCCGCTTTATTGGACTTGTTAATGTGTGATGCTATTTGGATTAAGTGGCCTCTAAGGACTGCCTTGTGGGCTGCCCAGAGGCAAGAGCGGCTAATATCTGGTGTGTCGTTGGTGTGAAAATAGGATTTGATAAGTTTTTCGATTTCCACTGCTCTGGACGGGTCACTCAGGATGGATTCATTAAGTCTCCAGCGTCTATCAGGGAGCCGGCTTCCCTGGCGGAGGAGTGTCAAAATTACCATGGAGTGATCCAACCAGACCACCTCTTTAATAAAAGCTCTTTTGGTCAGTGGGATAGAGGGTGATGTAAGGAGAATATGGTCGATCCTAGAGAAGGTTCTGTGTGGGTTTGAGTAGTGGGTGAAGTCTCGGGTAGTGGGGTTGACTTCCCTCCATATGTCGACTAGACCATGTTGAAATAGTAATTTGGCCAAACGGAGGCTCTGTTTGGAAGGTCTAGTTAAGTGTGCGCCCGGGGGTCTAGATTTATCCAGTCCCTGATCGAACGCGGTGTTGGAGTCTCCCCCAAAGATCACGTGCCTTCAGTTAGCGGATTTAGGGTCTGCAGCATGTTTTGGAAGAAGGCCAATTGGCCAGTATTGGGGGCATAATATGAGATAAATGAGTATAATTGTCCATCTAATTCACCCACCAGTAATAAATATCTCCCGTCCGGGTCTTTGTGTTCTGACTTTAAGGTGAATTTGCATCTCTTTGAGATGAAAATGCCTACTCCCTTAGTCTTTGTCTCGGCATTGGCCAAAGAAAAGAAGGGGAAGTTAGAGTGAATGAACGATGGGCAGAAATTTTTAGGGAAGTGGGTTTCCTGTATGAGAATTACGTCATTTTTTGCGAGTGCATGTAGTTAAAAATTTTACGTCTTTTAATGGGAGAATTCAATACCTGCACATTATGTGTAACTACCTTGATAGTAGTTTGTATCTGTGGTGTATTAGCCATTGAGCAGAGGTGGGGAACGATCTGGGGCCAAATCAGCACTTACCCAATCAAGTTCAGTGAGGCCCAGGTACCTCATAGGCCTGGCAGAGTCCTCGGATGTCAGTATACAACCTCGGGGTGTTTCCCCCCAGTCGACTTCTGTAAAGAGATTATAATGAGTGTCTTGTGAAAGAGAGATGAAAGCAAAGGAGACAGGAAAGACGAAAGACAAGGGAGTCTTCCAAGGGATGGAGGTGACAGGATCCCCCATCTATGTTAAGGGTGAACTTTAGAGTCCCTCTAAACGACAGGGACTACACTTGTTTAGAGAAGAGACTAAAATCTGTTCTCACAGACAAGAGGGGGTGCATGAGCACCACTCCAGCAGACAGGCCGCTAAAACTATGTCTCTAAGTAGAACCGAAAAAAAAAGATGACTTATAAAGGTTGCTAGGCTCTAACATTAATAACTGGCAAGACATTTCACCCTAGGCTGCTGAAACTAATGGAAATGAAAAATTGAGCAGGAGGTGAAACCACATATTGCCTTGAAAATAGAACAAAAAGAAAAAAAAGAAACGTAAAACTGTGAGCCTTTTTAGGATGGAGATAATAAACTGGATCCATGTGGGCATAGATGCCCATGGTGGAGGGGATAGGGAGGAAGAGTATTCCGGATGGATTGGGTACACTAGGTAATTCTTTCAGTTATAGGGATATAGGAGGAGCAGGTCTCTATGATGAGCCCAGACTGATTGTGGTTATTATCATTCCTCCTCCTCCTCTCAGACACCTCCATAGGGACATGGGCGAGAGGGGGGCCCCATCTATAAATTGTGTCTAGTGTAAATTTTAGGTAGGACTCATAACCTCGGCAGGGACTCCCCGCGAGATCCCCTCGGCCCAGTAAAAAATTCAGGACAAGGGGTAACCATCCCACGAGGGACCAACCCGGGGTGCGAGACCCCCCAGGTCACCTGAGAGGAAAGAATAAAAAAGTCCACTAGGACCGGACATGGCCCAGATGGCCTCATAGTCAAAAGAGTCATGGAGGGACTGTCTCCTTATGTTTCTTGGACTTCACCGATTCCCATACTGGTGTCAGAGGGCTGGTTGGAAGTTGTCTTTTCGCTGAGTTTGGATTTGATCCCGGCGGTGTATAGTTAAAGTCCTGGCTGATGAGGCCCAGTTGAAGCAGAACCTTTTCTCCTTCTTGAAGCGAACCGAAAGTGTAGGATTTGCCCTTCAAGATGAATTTTAGCTGAAACGGAAAGAGCCACCAATACTTGATAGCTTTGTCCATCAGGATTTGGAGGAGTGGTTTCAAGGATCTCCTCTTTTGTATAGTGGATGGGGAGAGATCCGTAAAAATTTGCAGTTGGTGGCCTTGGAAGATGATTTTGTTCTTGATTTCCGCATTATTTCCTCCTTGATGGAGTAAAAATGTGGTTTGACCACGACGTCACGTGGAAGACCGTCTGCTCTAGGTGGTTTGAGAGCCCTGTGAGCCCGGTCTAACTCCAATCTGTGCTGTGGGGTGTCAGGAAGTAAATCCTTAACCACTTCAGCCCCGGAACATTTTACCCCCTTCCTGACCAGAGCACTTTTTACAATTCGGCACTGCGTCGCTTTAACTGCTAATTGCGCGGTCATGCAATGCTGTACCCAAATGAAATTTGCGTCCTTTTCTTCCCACAAATAGAGCTTTCTTTTGATGGTATTTGATCACCTCTGCCGTTTTTATTTTTTGCGCTATAAACGGAAAAGGACCGAAAATTTTGAAAAAAAATGATATTTTCTACTTTTTGTTATAAAAAAAATCCAATAAACTAAATTTTAGTCATACATTTAGGCCAAAATGTATTCGGCCACATGTCTTTGGTAAAAAAAATGTCAATAAGCGTATATTTATTGGTTTGCGCAAAAGTTATAGCGTCTACAAACTAGGGTACATTTTCTGTAATTTACACAGCTTTTAGTTTATGACTGCCTATGTCATTTCTTGAGGTGCTAAAATGGCAGGGCAGTACAAACCCCCCCCCAAATGACCCCATTTTGGAAAGTAGACACCCCAAGGAAATTGCTGAGAGGCATGTTGAACCCATTGAATATTTATTTTTTTTGTCCCAAGTGATTGAATAATGACAAAAAAAAAAAAAATTTACAAAAAGTTGTCACTAAATGATATATTGCTCACACAGGCCATGGGCATATGTGGAATTGCACCCCAAAATACATTTAGCTGCTTCTCCTGAGTATGGGGATACCACATGTGTGGGACTTTTTGGGAGCCTAGCCGCGTACGGGGCCCCGAAAACCAAGCACCGCCTTCAGGATTTCTAAGGGCATAAATTTTTGATTTCACGCCTCACTACCTATCACAGTTTTGAAGGCCATAAAATGCCCAGGTGGCACAAAACCCCCCCAAATGACCCCATTTTGGAAAGTAGACACCCCAAGCTATTTGCTGAGAGGCATGGTGAGTATTTTGCAGCTCTCATTTGTTTTTGAAAATGAAGAAAGACCAGAAAAAAAAAAAAAATTTTTCTTTTTTCAATTTTCAAAACTTTGTGACAAAAAGTGAGGTCTGCAAAATACTCACTATACCTCTCAGCAAATAGCTTGGGGTGTCTACTTTCCAAAATGGGGTCATTTTGGGGGGTTTTGTGCCACCTGGGCATTCCATGGCCTCCGAAACTGTGATAGGCAGTGAAGAGTGAAATCAGAAATTTACGCCCTTAGAAAGCCTGAAGGCGGTGCTTGGTTTTCGGGGTCCCGTGCGCAGCTAGGCTCCCAAAAAGTCCCACACATGTGGTATCCCCGTACTCAGGAGAAGCAGCAGAATGTATTTTGGGGTGTAATTTCACATATCCCCATGGCATGTTTGAGCAATATATCATTTAGTGACAACTTTGTGCAAAAAAAAAAAAAAAATTTGTCTCTTTCCCGCAACTTGTGTCGCAATATAAAATATTCCATGGACTCGACATGCCTCTCAGCAAATAGCTTGGGGTGTCTACTTTCCAAAATGGGGTCATTTGGGGGGGGTTTTGAACTGTCCTGGCATTTTATGCACAACATTTAGAAGCTTATGTCACACATCACCCACTCTTCTAACCACTTGAAGGCAAAACCCTTTCTGACACTTTTTGATTACGTGAAAAAATTATTTTTTTTTGCAAGAAAATTACTTTGAACCCCCAAACATTATATATTTTTTTAAAGCAAATGCCCTACAGATTAAAATGGTGAGTGTTTCATTTTTTTTTTTCACACGGTATTTGCGCAGCGATTTTTCAAACGCATTTTTTGGGGAAAAAACACACTTTTTTAAATTTTAATGCACTAAAACACACTATATTGCCCAAATGTTTGATGGAATAAAAAAGATGATCTTAAGCCGAGTACATGGATACCAAACATGACATGCTTTAAAATTGCGCACAAACGTGCAGTGGCAACAAAATTAATACATTTTTAAAAGCCTTTAAAAGCCTTTACAGGTTACCACTTTAGATTTACAGAGGAGGTCTACTGCTAAAAATACTGCCCTCGATCTGACCTTCGCGGTGATACCTCACATGCATGGTGCAATTGCTATTTACATTTGACGCCAGACCGACGCTTGCGTTCGCCTTAGCGCGAGAGCAGGGGGGACAGGGGTGCTTTTTTTTTTTTTTTTCTTTATTATTTTTTTGCTTTTTTATCTTATTTTTAAACTGTTCCTTTCATTTTTTTTTTTTTTAAATCATTTTTATTGTTATCTTAGGGAATGTAAATATCCCCTATGATAGCAATAGGTAGTGACAGGTACTCTTTTTTGAAAAAATTGGGGTCTATTAGACCCTAGATCTCTCCTCTGCCCTCAAAGCATCTGACCACACCAAGATCGGTGTGATAAAATGCTTCCCCAATTTCCCAATGGCGCTGTTTACATCCGGCGAAATCTAAGTCATAAAATGCTCGTAGCTTCCGGTTTCTTAGGCCATAGAGATGTTTGGAGCCACTCTGGTCTCTGATCAGCTCTATGGTCAGCTGGCTGAATCACCGGCTGCATTCTCAGGTTCCCTGTTGAGACAGGAGAGCCAGAGAAAAACACGGAAGACGGTGGGTGGGGGGGGCATTCCCTCCCACTGCTTGTAAAAGCAGTCTAGAGGCTAATTAGCCACTAGGATTGCTTTTACATGAAAGCCGACCGCTGGCTGAAAAGAATGATTCCAAGATGATACCTAAACCTGCAGGCATCATTCTGGTATAACCACTCAAAGTCGTGAATGGTGTACCTGAAGACCAAACAATGGTTAACAATAAAGCACAGTAAACGGTAAAGTATAAAAAATTGCATACCTGAAAAGCAAACATGATAAAACATAATAACAATAAAACATTGCAGAATAGAATACAGTAAAAAAGAGCAGAACAATAGAGAGAGAATAGAGAGAGAGAATAAAACAACAACTATTTTTTTTTATTTTTGTTTGTGTTTTTTTTGCAAACTTGTAACTTTTATAACTGTAACCGGTTCCAGGTTCGGGTCTCTCAAAATGCGATGGCATCTTGGGAGGCCCTGTGAAAGTGCGCCTAGTCTGTGGAATGCTGTACCCTACGCTAATACTCAACTAGTGAATGGTAGCGTTCAAAACATTCACCAATGCAAAGACCAGGATTGTCAGGACAGGAGGGACAATAATAGCGGGTGTCACGCCTATATCCGCGCTTGCTGCAGACACAACATCTTTTTGGGGGGGTTTGTTGGGTAGGGGTACTCGGGAGGACATAAAAATGCCTCTCATGCAGCCGACTGCATTTGGTTGGGGATGTGAATGGGGGAAGTACGGGCGCTGCAGAAGTGGTGGGTTCCCAATTAGGATTGGCGAATGCAGCAGGAAGGGCACTATGGGCACGACGGGCCTGTGTTTGTCTTTTTGGTGGCAGCGGGACACTACTTGTGCTTGCCACCTCACCAGCTTGAACTGCACTTATGGGACTCGCCACGTCACCAAGTGTTACTGCAGTGCTGGTTTGACTACGACCGGGGTGTACTAGGCCGCTGGCGCTTGCCAGTTCACCAAAACGCTACCAAAAAAACTGTTAGCGATCGCAGGGATCAGGCCTGACTCTGCGAACGCTGCAGTTATGCGTTTAGTGTTCTGTAAGTGACAGTGATCGATCGATACTGCACTTGGGTGGGCTGGGCTGGGCCGGGCGGAGGGGCAAAACGCAGGTGCTAGTAGGTATCTGGGCTGATCCCGCTAACACTGCGTTTTTGGGAACCCTAAACTGCTGGGGACGCCAGTATAGATCTGATCGGATCAGGTATTGATCCGTTCAGATACTATACCACTAAGGGAGGTGTACGGTGCGTGCGTGGGTGTTAGCGGTACTAGCGCTAACCTGACACTGCCTGGGGCTGGTGCTTACCAGTTCACCAAAACGCTACCAAAAAAACTGTTAGCGATCGCAGGGATCAGGCCTGACTCTGTGAACGCTGCAGTTATGCGTTTAGTGTTCTGTAAGTGACAGTGATCGATCGATACTGCACTTGGGTGGGCTGGGCTGGGCTGGGCGGAGGGGAAAAACGCAGGTGCTAGCAGGTATCTGGGCTGATCCCGCTAACACTGCGTTTTTGGGAACCCTAAACTGCTGGGGACGCTAGTATAGATCTGATCGGATCAGATATTGATCCGTTCAGATACTATACCACTAAGGGAGGCGTATGCCACGCGCGTGGGTGTTAGCGGTACTGGCGCTAATCTGACGCTGCCTGGGGCGACGCATATCACCGCCGGGCGATCAGGGGGCTAAACCTTTATTCGGTAATAAACGGCGGGTGCCCTGACACTATAAAAAATAAACAAACTAACCAGCGTCAACCGTAGCGGTTATACGGTGATCAGTGGTGAAAGGGTTAACTAGGGGGCAATCAAGGGGTTAAAACATTTATTAGGTAGCATATGGGGGTCCCTGACGCTATAAAACGCTGACAGCGAACCTAAATATTTACCTCACTAACTAGCGGAACCAGTGACACTAATACAGCGATCAGAAAAATGATCGCTTAGTGACACTGGTGACGGGGGGTGATCAAGGGGTTAAAACTTTATTAGGGGGGGTTAGGGGGGTACCCTAGACCTACAGGGGGCTAACCCTAATTGTCCTAACACTGTAACTGTCACAAACTGACACTATGCAGTAATCAGAAAAAAAAAAAAAAAAAAAAACCTGCTTGGTGTCAATTTGTGACAGGGGGGGGGGTGATTGGGGGGGGATCGGGGGGCGATCGGGGGGGGGGATCGGGGTGTTTAGTGTGCCTGGCATGTTCTACTGTGTTGTGTGTGTGTTGTGCACTTACTTACATGTCTTCTCTCCTCGGGCCGGAACGGAAACTCCCGAGCCGAGGAGAGATGACATCACATCCTCTGCCTCTGTGTACTATACAGAGGCAGAGGATGTTTCTCATTGGCTGGGAGCGATCGCGAGGGGGGGCCACGATCGGATGGCCTCCCCCTCGTCTCTCACTTCTCCCAGCCAAAAGCCGACCGCCGCTGGCACCGGGGGGGGGGTCCGATCGGACCCCCCGCCCGCGGGAAGGCAATCACGTACCAGGTACGTGATTTTGCCTGCCCGTGCCATTCTGCTCACGTATATAGGCGTGAGGCGGTCGGCAAGTGGTTAATGAAAGCTTGTATTGTGTCTGGTATGTCTTTATAAGACTCAGGGAGCCCCCTTAATCTGAAGTTATACCTTCGATTCCTGTTCTCCAGGTCGTCAATCTTTGCATGCGCTGTTTCAAGCTGTTCCTGGAGAATCTGTATGCAGGCAGTATTCTGATTTGTTCTAGATGAGGTGGCTTCCAGGTGTGTTTCTATTATTTCCATGCGGGATCCAATATTCTGTATATCTGCTTTAATATCATTTGTAATCCTATTAGCTGTGTTAATTAATCCCCTGTCCAGGAGTACTGCAAATTTATTAAAGAGATCCGCCACATCAACAGGCTGGGGTAGGCCCGAGTCCCTGGGCTGTAGTAGTTGTTGTGACTGGGGAGGGCCTGCTTCCATAGGTGAAAAGTCTGCACCTGCCATACAGAGTCCTAATAGGGATTCGGTGGAAGCAGGTGAGGTGAGGCCCAGGGCAGTGCTGTGTGCAAGGTTGTCTTGCTGCAGTAAAGAGGGGGAGGACGTGGGCTGCGAGATCTGTGTATTATCTGAGGTAACACAGTAAGGGGCCGCCGCCATCTTAGCTGTATCAGGCCGGGCCGGTGAGGCTTCAAAAGCGGGCTGTAGGTTGCGTCTTACCGCTCCGGAATACATGTGGATGGTCCCCGGGTTGTCTCCCACACTTGGGGAGTGGATCCAGTCGGCTGGTGCCGTTCGGTCTGCTCTCTTTGAGGCCGTAGCTGCTGGAGCAGGACGGAGCTCCCGGACTATGCGTCCATGTTAGGTGCCGCCGCGCATGCACCTCTAGTTTTCTTTTTTTATTATGTTTTCACCACTTCTGAACATTTGACACAATTCAACTATTTTGTGTTTTTTTTTTTTTGTCACAATATTTCCAGCGCCGCATCCACACATATTCTTTTCATGTTTTGGAGTTTGTATTAGAACTTTTTTGATGCTGGCAGCTTTATTTGATGGAATTCAAATTTTCTTTGGTTTAAAAACAATATTTTTTCCTTTTTCTTGCGCTACGTTCACCTTTTGGTTTTTCTATTGTAATTCCACATATGCCCATGGCATGTTTGAGCAATATATAATTTAGTGACAACTTTGTGCAAAAAAAAAAAGTTTTTCATTTTCCCGCAACTTGTGGCAAAATATAAAATATTTAATGGACTCAACATGCCTCTCAGCAAATAGCTTGGGGTGTCTACTTTCCAAAATGGGGTCATTTGGGGAGTATTGTGCCATTTTGGCATTTTTTGGCCTTCAAAACTGTGATAGGTAGTGAGGAGTGAAATCAAAAATTTACTCCCTTAGAAATCCTGAAGGCAGTGCTTGGATTTCGGGGGCCCGTACGCGGCTAGGCTCCCAAAAAGTACCACACATGTGGTATCCCAGTACTCAGGAGAAGCAGCAAAATGTATTTTGGGGTGCAATTCCAAATATAACCATGACATGTGTGAGCAATATAACATTTAGTGACAACTTTTTGTAAATTTTTTTTTTGTCATTATTCAATCACTTGAGACAAAAAAAAAAATAATATTTAATGGGCTCAACATGCCTCTCGAAAATTTCCTTGGGGTGTCTACTTTCCAAAATAGGGTCATTTGGGGGGGGGTGTACTGCCCTGACATTTTAGCACCTCAAGAAATGAGATAGGCAGTCATAAACTAAAAGCTGTGTAAATTCCAGAAAATGTACCCTAGTTTGTAGACGCTATAACTTTTGCGCAAACCAATAAATATACGCTTATTGACATTTTTTTTTACCAAAGACATGTGGCTGAATACATTTTGGCCTAAATGTATGACTAAAATTGAGTTTATTGGATTTTTCTTATAACAAAAAATAGAAAATATAATTTTTTTTCAAAATTGTCGGTATTTTTCCATTTATATCTCAAAAAATAAAAATCGCAGAGGCAATCAAATACCATCAAAAGAAAGCTCTATTTGTGTGAACATTAGTTTGGGTACAGCATTGCATGACCACACAATTACCAGTTAAAGCAGCACAGTGCCAAATTGTAAAAAGTCCTCTGGTCTTTAGGCAGCCAAATGGTCCAGGGCAAGTGGTTAATAATTGTGCTGAGTTCCGGTTGTAGAGCAACAGCTTCTACCGACTCTGAGATTCCCTGCACCCTAAATCGTGAAAAACTCCGGTACAAATATATAATAGTGCGAAAATTGTATGTAAAATATTGCTGCTGACACCAGAAAAGTGTTTACACCTATGTACAGAAAAATGATATGAAGAAACAGTGCAGCGCAAAAGATTAAATATGGATAAAATTACCAATTACTACAGTGTCCATTATGACATAAATAACATCAACAGTAAAAATCATGCATCAATTCATCATGTACCAACTGTTCATTTTAGCTTGTATAAAAATGCCATACAATCAATAAAGGGCAATCCATGGAAACCAATAATAAACAAATATAACGCAATATATATATATATATATATACATATATATATATATATACATATATATATACATATATATACATATATATATATACATATATATATATATATATATACATATATATATATATACATATATATATATATATATATATATATATATATATATATATATATATATATATATATATATATATATATATATATATATATATATATATATATATATATATATATATATATATATATATATGTATATATATATTTATATGTATATATATATATACATACATATATATATATATATATATATATATATATATATATATATATATTTATATTAGGGATGAGCCTCGAGTTCGAGTCGAACTCATGTTCCACTCGAACATTGGCTGTTCGCAAGTTTGCCGAACAGCGAACAATTTGGGGTGTTCGCGGCAAATTCGAATGCCGCGGAACACCCTTTAAAAGTCTATGAGAGAAATCAAAAGTGCTAATTTTAAAGGCTTATATGCAAGTTATTGTCATAAAAAGTGTTTGGGGACCCGGGTCCTGCCCCAGGGGGCATGGATCAATGCAAAAAAAAGTTTTAAAAACTGCCGTTTTTTCAGGAGCAGTGATTTTAATAATGCTTAAAGTCAAACAATAAAAGTGTAATATCCCTTTAAATTTCGTAGCTGGGGGGTGTCTATAGTATGCCTGTAAAGGGGCGTATGTTTCCCGTGTTTAGAACAGTCTGACAGCAAAATGACATTTCGAAGGAAAAAACCCATTTAAAACTACTCGCGGCTATTGCATTGCTGACAATACACATAGAAGTTTATTGATAAAAACAGCATGTGAATTCCCCACAGGGGAACCCCGAACCAAAATTAAAAAAAAAAATGACGTGGGAGTCCCCCTAAATTCCATACCAGGCCCTTCAGGTCTGGTATGGATATTAAGGGGAACCCCGGCCAAAATTTAAAAAAAAAATGACGTGGGGTTCCCCCTAAATTCCATACCAGACCCTTCAGGTCTGGTATGGATTTTAAGGGGAACCCCGGGCCAAAAATTAAAAAAAAAACGGTGTGGGGTCCCCCCAAAAATCTATACCAGACCCTTATCCGAGCATGCAACCTGGCAGGCCGCAGGAAAAGAGGGGGGGATGAGAGTGCGCCCCCCCCTCCTGAACCGTACCAGGCCACATGCCCTCAACATTGGGAGGGAGCTTTGGGGTAGCCCCCCAAAACACCTTGTCCCCATGTTGATGAGGACAAGGGCCTCATCCCCACAACCCTGGCCGGTGGTTGTGGGGGTCTGCGGGCGGGGGGCTTATCGGAATCTGGAAGCCCCCTTTAACAAGGGGACCCCCAGATCCCGGCCCCCCCTGTGTGAAATGGTAAGGGGGTACTTACCCCTACCATTTCACTAAAAAACTGTCAAAAATGTTAAAAATGACAAGAGACAGTTTTTGACAATTCCTTTATTTAAATGCTTCTTCTTTCTTCTATCTTCCTTCATCTTTTTCTTCTTCTGGTTCTTCCTCCGGCGTTCTCGTCCAGCATCTCCTCCGCGGCATCCTCTATCTTCCTCTCCTCGGGCCGCTCCGCACCCATGGCATGGGGGGAGGCTCCCGCTCTTCTCTTCATCTTCTTCTTCATCTTCTTCTTCATCTTCTCTTCTTCCTTCTTCTCTTCTTCTCTTCTTCTCTTCTTCATTTTCTTCTCCGGGCCGCTCCGCATCCATGCTGGCATGGAGGGAGGCTCCCGCTGTGTGACGGCGTCTCTTCGTCTGACGGTTCTTAAATAATGGGGGGCGGGGCCACGGAGGAGATGCTGGACGAGAACGCCAGAGGAAGAACCAGAAGAGCCAGAAGAACCACAAGAAGAAGATGAAGGAAGATAGAAGAAAGAAGAAGCATTTAACTAAAGGAATTGTCAAAAACTGTCTCTTGTCATTTTTAACATTTCTGACAGTTTTTTAGTGAAATGGTAGGGGTAGGTACCCCCTTACCATTTCACACAGGGGGGGCAGGGATCTGGGGGTCCCCTTGTTAAAGGGGGCTTCCAGATTCCGATAAGCCCCCCGCCCGCAGACCCCCACAACCACCGGCCAGGGTTGTGGGGATGAGGCCCTTGTCCTCATCAACATGGGGACAAGGTGATTTGGGGGCCACCCCAAAGCACCCTCCCAATGTTGAGGGCATGTGGCCTGGTACGGTTCAGGAGGGGGGGCGCACTCTCGTCCCCCCCTCTTTTCCTGTGGCCTGCCAGGTTGCGTGCTCGGATAAGGGTCTGGTTTGGATTTTTGGGGGGACCCCACGTCGTTTTTTTATTTTTTTGGCATGGGGTTCCCCTTAAAATCCATACCAGACCTGAAGGGTCTGGTAGGAAATTTAGGGGGAACCCCATGTCATTTTTTTAAAAAATTTTGGCCGGGGTTCCCCTTAATATCCATACCAGACCTGAAGGGACTGGTATGGAATTTAGGGGGACTCCCACGTCATTTTTTTAAAAAATTTTGGTTCGGGGTTCCCCTGTGGGGAATTCCCATGCCGTTTTTATCAATGAACTTCTATGTGTATTGTCGGCAATGCAATAGCCGCGAGTAGTTTTAAATGGGTTTTTTCCTTCGAAATGTCATTTTGCTGTCAGACTGTTCTAAACACGGGAAACATGTGCCCCTTTACAGGCATACTATAGACACCCCCCAGCTACGAAATTTAAAGGGATATTACACTTTTATTGTTTGACTTTAAGCATTATTAAAATCATTGCTCCTGAAAAAACGGCAGTTTTTAAAACTTTTTTTTGCATTGATCCATGTCCCCTGGAGCAGGACCCAGGTCCCCAAACACTTTTTATGACAATAACTTGCATATAAGCCTTTAAAATTAGCACTTTTGATTATTCATGTTCGTGTCCCATAGACTTTAACGGTGTTTGCGTGTTCGAACAAACTTTTTTCCTGTTCGCATGTTCTGGTGCGAACCGAACAGGGGGGTGTTCGGCTCTTCCCTAATATATATATATATATATATATATATATATATATATATATATATTAGGGTTGTCCCGATACCACTTTTTTAGGACCGAGTACAAGTACCGATACTTTTTTTCAAGTACTCGCCGATACCGATTACCGATACTTTTTTTTTAATGTCACGTGACTTTTTTTTTTTTTTTACTATTTTTTTTGGGGGGGGGGGGGGTGAACATTGTATGTGTGTGTGTTTTTTTTTTTGTTTTTTTTTTACAATTTTTATTTTTTCCAATAATATTCTTTTATTCTTTATTGTTTTTTTTTTTTTTTTTAATCAGCCCTTTTGGGGGGCTTTGGTGAGATATCAGGGGTCTTAACAGACCTCTGATATCTCCCCCTTGAGACAGAGAAAGAGACAGAGGATAGAGATTCCCCAGTCCCTTTCCCTGCAGCGTCAGCTGCACTGAGAATGAATGGAGAGAACACAGCAGCTTCTCTCCATTCATAAACTGACACATCGTAATCACAGGAGATTACAATGTTTCAGTTATGTGAATGGACAGAGTCAGCTGACTCTCTCCATACACAAAGGAAGGAGGAGGGGGATGGAGGAACAGAGGGGGAGAACGGAGGGGAAAGATAAGAAGAGAGGAATGCAGGGGACAGATAAGGAGAGCAGAACGGAGGGGACAGATAAGGAGAGCAAAACGGAGGGGACAGATAAGGAGAGCAGAACGGAGGGGACAGATAAGGAGAGCAGAACGGAGGGGACAGATAAGGAGAGCAGAACGGAGGGGACAGATAAGGAGAGCAGAACGGAGGGGACAGCGGAGAGGCACAGAGAAAAGGAGGGGGCATGCAGGAGGATGCAGTGACAGTCAGCTGTGAGCGATCACCGCTATATGTCACTAAAGCTGGTGAAAGCCGCTGGGGGAGAATCTTGTAACTCCCCCACGCGCCGATCACAGCTGTCTTCCAGGTATCGGGGGAAGCATCGGGAGCATTTGCCCGAGTACAAGTACTTGGGCAAATGCTCGGTATCGGTGCCGATACTGATACTAGTATCGGTATCGGGACAACCCTAATATATATATATATATATATATATATATATATATATATATATATATATATATATATATATAGTATATCCTGTGCCAAGTGTCTAATCAATACACATATGTTCTGGTGTCCTTTTCTCTGATGTATAAATAGTCCTCTCCACTAGGGATGAGCCAAACACCCCCCGGTTCTTTTCGCACCAGAACCTGCGAACGGACCGAAAGTTGGCGCGGACTTTAGAACCCCATTAAAGTCTATGGGACTCGAACGTTCAAAATCAAAAGTGCTCATTTTAATGGCTAATATGCATGGTTTTGTCCTAAAAAGGGTTTGGGGACCCGGGTCCTGCCCCAGGGGACATGTATCAATACAAATTTTTTTTTTAAAAACTGCAGTTTTTTCGGGAGCAGTGATTTTAATGATGCTTAAAGTGAAAAAAAAAGTGAAATATTCCTTTAAATATCGTACCTGGGGGGTGTCTATAGTATGCCTATAAAGTGGCATGTGTTTCCCGTGCTTAGAACAGTCCCTTCACAAAATGACATTTTTAGAGGAATAAAAGTCATTTAAAACTGCTTGCTGCTTTAATGTAATGTCGGGGCCCGGCAATATGGATGAAAATCAGTGAGACAAACGGCATGGGTACCCCCCCAGTCCATTACCAGGCCCTTTGGGTCTTGTATGGATATTAAGGGGAACTCCGTACCCAAATTAAAAAAAGGAAAGGCGTGGGGCCTCCAGGCCCTATATACTCTGAACAGCAGTATACAGGCGGTGCAAACAAGACAGGGACTGTAGGTTTGTTGTTAAGTAGAATCTGTTTGTAATTTGGAACTGGTACATTTTTGAAGTGTAGCTCCAGCCAAAAAATCTATTTTTAAGCTTTTTGGAAAACATAGGGAAGGGTTATCACCCCTGTAACATTTGTTTTGCTGTCTGTGCACCTCTTCAGAAGATTTCACCTCACTTTTTTTGAAAATTTGGGTTTTTTAGTGAAACAAGGATTGGTGATAAAGCATCAGTGGAGAGGAGAAACGTTTTTCCCATATTAACTCTTACAGGAGAGAATTTCCCTTCCTAGGGGTAGATTTTATCTCACTTCTTGTTGTCTCCTTCCGTTTGCAAGTAGGAGTCGGTTGTAAGTTGAATGTTTGAAAGTAGGGGCCTGCCCTATATACAGAAATTGGGGCCTTAGGTGTTGGTGTTGCCACAACACTGTAAGCCCTCATAGTTACTCTTTGTGGGCACAGGAATGGGCCCTATTGTGAAATATTAGATCAAGAATTGTAATTACATGCCATTGTTTTAACAGAGGCAGAACAATTAGGCCTTTCATGGTGGTGGTGGTGCTGGTGCCACAACACTGTAATGCCCCGTACACACGGTCGGATTTTCCGATGGAAAATGTCCGATCGGAGCGTGTTGTCGGAAATTCCGACCGTGTGTGGGCTCCATCGGACATTTTCCATCGGATTTTCCGACACACAAAGTTGTCGGAAATTCCGATCGTGTGTACACAAATCCGACGGACAAAGTGCCACGCATGCTCAGAATAAATAAAGAGATGAAAGCTATTGGCCACTGCCCTGTTTATAGTCCCGACGTACGTGTTTTACGTCACCGCGTTTAGAACGATCGGATTTTCCGACAAATTTTTGCGACCGTGTGTAGACAAAACAAGTTTGAGCCAACATCCGTTGGAAAAAATCCTAGGATTTTGTTGTCGGAATGTCCGAACAAAGTCCGACCGTGTGTACGCCCTATAAGTCCTCACAGTTACTCTTGGTGGGTGCTGGAACGGGCCCTGCTGTGAAATATTATATCAAGAATTGTAATTACATGTCCCTGTTGTACAGGGGCAGAAAAATTGGGCCTTGGGCACTGGTGCTTGTGCCACAACATTGCAACCCCTCACAGATACTCTAGTTGAGCGCAGCAACGAACCCTCCTGCAAAATATTGCATCAAAAATTGTAATTACACGCCCCTGTTAAACAGGGGCTGAAAAATTGGGCCTTAGCCACTGGTGGCGGCGCCCAGAACCAAAAATGTTCTTACAAGCTATCAGCATGATCATTGAGGAGGAAGAGGGTAATCACTCAGCATAACAGGATAGTCACTCAGCATCAGCATAGGCAGTCTTGAAGGGATCTGACATTTAAAAAAAAATATATTTGGTTACATCAGCATCAGGTGCCTGGTAGCTGGTGGTGATCCAAGACTGATTCATTTTTATGAAGGTCAGTCGATCGACCGAGTCGGTGGACAGGCGCACCATGTGATCGGTTACAAAGCCTCCAGCAGCACTGAATGTGCGTTCCGAAAGAATGCTGGATGCAGGACAGGCCAGTAGCTCAATTGCATACTGTGCAAGCTCTGGCCAGTGATCCATCCTCAAGACCCAGTTACCCAGAGGATTTTCAGTGGGAAAGGTTTCCAAGTCAGATCTTGCCCCTAGGTATTCCTGCACCATGTAAAACAGACGTTGGCGATGGTTGCTGGAACCGATCATACCTTGGGGCTGCGGACTAAAAAATTGTCTGAACGCATCGGTCAGATGGCCACCTTCTCCACCACTCCTTCTTTGACTGACCGAAGCCTCAGCAACACGTTGTCCAGGAACAGGAGTTTGTAACCTCCCAGTCTCTGGGAATGCATTGCACAGACCTTTCTGCAAGGCCTCCCGAAGATGTTTCATCCTCTGCTCCCTCTGTGATGGCAAGATAAGGTCCGCAACCTTTCCCTTGTAACGTGGATCAAGGAGGGTTGCCAGCCAGTATTGATCACTGTCCTTGATACCACGAATACAAGGATCCTTCCGCAGGCTTTGCAGGATCAGTGAGGCCATGCAGAGTAGGTTTGCTGAGGCATTCGGTCCGAAGTCCTCTGGGTCACTAAGGACGACATGATCCGCAGCCACCTCCTCCCAGCCACGTGTGATCGGCGGGCATGCAGGAACACTGTCTGGATAAAGGAGGCCTTGAGAGGTAAGGAAGTCCTCCTCTTCCTCCCTCTGTTCTGCCTCAAGTGCCCTGTCCATTATTTCACGCAGCGTGTGCTCCAACAGGTGGACAAGAGGTACAGTGTCACTGATGCATGCACTGTCATTGCTCACCATCCTCATGGCTTCCTCAACTGACCCCTGTCCTGGTGCCATAGTCGCATAGGTACTCATTGATGACCCTCTGCTGCGTGAGCAGCTGCTGCAGCATGGCCAACGTTGAGTTCCACCTGGTGGGCATGTCACAGATTAGGCGGTTCTTGGGCAGGTTAAATTCCTTTTGGAGGTCAGCCAACCGAGCACTGGCATTATATGACCTGCGGAAATGCACACAGACTTTCCTGGCCTGCCTCAGGACATCCTGTACGCCCGGGTACCTGTCCAAGAACCGCTGCACCACCAAGTTAAGGACGTGAGCAAAACAGGGCACATGGGTCAGTTGTCCCTGTCGGAGGGCGGAGAGGAGCCATTGTTGCAAACCACTGTACCTGTCTTAAGCTGGCATGGCGTCAACTACCTCTGAACCTGCCCCTGCAGAGCTGACAGAATCTCTGCCCCAGTGTGGCTCCTGTCCCCCAAGCACACCAGCTCAAGCACCGCATGGCATCTTTTTGCCTGCGTGTTTGCATAGCCCCTAGAATGCCTAGGGAGCACTGCTAGTTCTGAGGACAAATCAGCACAGGAAGAGGCCATGAAGGAAGAAGAAGCGGAGGGGTGGAGGAGAGAGGTGTGACAGAATCACCATTAGTAGAATTTTGGAGGCGTGGTGGCGGAACAACCTCCAACACTACTGCACCTTGTTCTGTATCCTTCCCAGCTGCCAGAAGAGTCACCCAGTGCGCGGTGAAAGATAGGTAACATCCCTCTCCATGCCTGCAGGAGCATGAGTCAGCGGTAATATGCACTTTACAGCTGACCGCCCTGTCAAGCGAGGCCAAGACATTGCCTTCCACATGCCGGTAGAGAGCTGGAATCGCATTCCGTGAGAAAAAGTGGCATTTGGGAACCTGCCACTGAGGAACTGCACATTCCATAAACTCACGGAAGGGGGAAGAGTCTACCAACTGAAAAAGCAGCAGTTGAAGTGCTAGCAATTTAGCCAAGCTAGCATTCAACTGCTGGGCATGTGGATGGCTGGCAGCAAACTTCTTTCGACGGTGCAGCAGCTGGGGCAGGGAAATTTGCCTGGTACAATCTGACGTCGGTGTACCGATAGCAGATTGCCCCCAACTACTTGGCTTTGACACACCTAATTCTACACCTTCATTCCTCTCAGTGCATGTCTCATAGAGGACTGAAGGTATAGTGGGGTTGGAGATCCCAGCTGATGAGGAGCAAGGAGAGGTCCTCTTTGTTCTTTGGTGTGGGTCTTGTAGGTACGCTTGCCAACAGACTGCATGGCAGGTCGACATATGTCTGGTCAAGCATGTGGTGCCCAAGCGGGTGATGTTTTGGCCACGCGAGATACATTGCAAATAGCAGTGGTGGGATCTGATGCACTCGTCTCAAAAAAGTCTCACACCAAAGAACATTTGGAATAACGCGCAGAGACAGCAGCGCCCTGCACATGCGGAGCTCTGCGGTGTGATGCAGTCGGTGTGCTGCCCTTAAGCTGGCCCCTGAAGGGTATCCTCCCTCGTTGGTGATGTGCCTCCTCCTCTCTCCTATCAGGCACCCATGTGGAGTCAGTGACCTCATCATCCCCTCCCTCCTCAACTCTTTGGCAAACCTGGCAGTATGCTGCAGCTGGGGGAACATGACTGTCAGATTTCTGTCCTTCTGGGGCACCCCCTCTCTCTGGGCTCACATTACTGCCTTCCTCTAGCTGGGTACCATCATCGGAGCCTTCAAAAAGCTGGGCATCCTCCTTGAGCATGTACCCAACACTGTGGTCAAACAGTTTGGGGGATTCCTCAGGAGGACATGGTGGGGCTAGGGAAGGAGTGACTGATGCCATTGAGCCGAGGGAAGAGGCTGCATTAGCAGCTGCTTTGCCAGACAAATTACCCTGATCCTGGGTGAGAGAGGATGAGGAGGATAAGGACGGCTTGGTCATCCACTCGACCAAGTCTTCCGCATGTTGCGGCTCAACACGGCCAGCTGCTGAAAAAAAGGACAAGCATGTCCCACGGCCACGTGCTGATGGGGATGCACCGTCTCCACGACCAGCACTGTTGCCTCTAGACACAGAGCCCGCTTTCCCTCTTTTATTGGTTTTGACTGTCTGCCTCTCCTTGTTGGCCTTCCAGACATACTAATGGCCTACAGTGAGATGTAGCTGTACAAAGCTGGGATTTATATATATATATATATATATACTGATACTGCAGCTAGCAGAATCAACTGCCTGCCTGTTGTATTATTAGTATGAGAACACCAGCAATTGTCTTCAGGTACCTTTAGGTGCACACTGTGCAGAGGACACAGTGCACTAACTGTAAATACTGTAGCTGCCTGCCTGTGGTATTAATAGGGGCAGAAGACCACCAATTGTCTTCAGGTAGCTTTAGGTGCACACTGTGCAGAGGACACAGTACACTAACTGTAAATACTGTAGCTGCCTGCCTGTGGTGGTATTAATAGGATCAGAAGTATATATATATACACACACACACAACACCTAGAATGCATATATATACACAATACACTGTAAGTGCAGCTAACTGACTCGCCTGCCTACTCTATCTAACTTAAATCAAATGACACTGTTTCTCTCTCTCTATCTCCCTCTCAACGCTGGAACACACTACACAGGGCTGACCTGCAGGCTCCCTTATAGTGTGGGGCTTGTACTAAACCCCCTGAGCCATAATTGGCCAAAGCCACCCTGGCTTTGGCCAATTACGGCTCTCTGTACAGCCGGCGCTGTGATTGGCCAAGCATGCGGGTCATAGTGCATGCTTGGCCAATCATCAGCCAAAAATGCACTGCGATGCCGCAGTGAATTATTGGCCGTGACGCGCCACTCAAATTTGGTGCGAACGGCCCATATCTTTCATAACTCAACGAATGGTCGAACATGGGTTAGTCTTGAACTCGAAGCTCATCCCTACTCTCCACCGGTGTAGAATCACCTTCTAGTGTGTTTGGCTATGACCTGTGTATACACTGTGTTTTCCCACCACCAGTGTATTACCGCTCCGACCTTCTTAAGTGGACCCAATATTTATCAGGTCAACAGCGCTTTTTCCCTTTTGACATAGGGTTTCTGCATTCCTCTGTATGCCTCCTTTACCATCAGTGTGAGTACTGGAAAGTTAATCCACTGCCATCCTGGGTCATCCCAATGGATACTCGTGTGTTGGAACCTAAATAGAGTAATATTCATAGTGCTCACTGTATATCAAGCTTTATCTTTTGTAAAACATAAAAGATTTCACTCCATCCCATTGTATATAAATAAAAATTGCCTGTATATGCCCTTAAGGATGTAGCTTTTGTGTACCTCCAACAAAATGGTGTTACGCACACTTCTGGTTGCGGCATGACGTCACTGGCTCCTCCCACCCACGTGTTATGTCACCATATCATGTGACTTCGTCAGGGGCCTGTCTTTCTGATTATAGCTGCGCACAGTTGCACATGCATGCACATTTACTGGTGCACACACGCACGCTCGCCACTAATGTTGGCACCAATTGGACTATATAAACTGTAGCAGTTCTATTAGCCAGTGCTGTCTGATCTGCAGCCATTGTCCGTGTTCATGTATACGTTTCTGTGTTGACTTCTTTTATTGTCCTGCCTTGCCCTGACCTTGCTTGAACACTACCTGCCCTGACCTTGGCCTGTCTCTGGATTTGCTTTGCCTCTTGTTTATCTCACTGACAGTATGTTGCTAAAGTTTTCTAGTATTCTGACCATTATCTACCTATTGTCTATGCATGTATCTGACCATCTGTTGCTGACTTGGCTCATTTTACCTTGCATCCAGTTATCGACCTGTTCTACTCGGCATATCACCTGGTACCTGTTGGTTCTTCATCTCCTGAGTTCTACCAGTCCTTTTGCACCTGCTACTTGCCAGCTGCCTGTCAAGCACATGCCACCTGCTGTCTGCCCAGTCCTGGCTCTGCTGTCATCTGCTGTTCCAGCGATGTGACCTGTCTCTGCTGATGCACTTGCTACCTATTGCCACAGCTGACGGAACATCTTACAGGCACTCATACTTCGTCGCATTCTCATGGCCACTATCACAACATCAGTGGTGGTCTCAGAGCTAAGGCTGTATGAGAGGCCTCCCTCCACATGTCAGGCTCTGCCACAAGGTACATGCCATCCTGCTGCAGATTTTCCTGCACTTCCTGTGTCATAAAACATTGCCCCATAACAGAAGATCAAGGTCAAAACTGTTTAAGAAAGGCCTGGAAAGCATTAAAACCTAAAATGGTCTTTGCCCAATCTTTTCAAAACTATAAAAAAGTTTTTAGGTACAGATATCATTTAAAGATTTAATGCATACTCTAGGTGCCCGACTCTACTCATATACTATATCTATTACTATAGGATTGTGGTCCCACTGTTGCAAACTTAATTTATTTTCCAATAATTAAGTATACTGCATGAGGAAAAGTCCACAGGACTCTAGAAAGATGTAGCTGGAGCCAGCAACCTCCTTGGGATTCTCAACATTCTAGCCTCTTAAAAGGTATACTATAGAAAGGCAGCAGGCAATTTATTCATTTAAAAAAATAGTTTCATGTTCTTTATTAATTGCAACTATTGCATAACCATTAAATAGTGCAGTACATTTTGTAAATTGATAAAAATGCAAATAAAGACAATAATAAAAATATTACCTCTGTTAACCTTCTCTTAATCTTTGTAAACATAGTTTTGTATTCATATATCAACATAACATACATTGAATGTAATCCATATTCTTAGCTAAGATAACACATTTTCAAAATACATTTAAGTATGTTAATGAATTATATTGTTCTCCTCCTACCTATCTCAGCGCACTTTCAGTGTCACTTACAACTCCATCTCCTCCGCTCCCCTTCCTCTTTCTGTTGGGGTACCCCAAGGCTCCGTCCTTGGGCCTCTCCTTTTCTCACTCTATACCTCTTCCCTGGGCCAGTTGATAACCTCCCATGGCTTCCAATACCACCTCTATGCCGATGACACACAGATCTATCTCTCCACTCCTCAACTCACCCCCACTATCTCCTCACGGATCTCTAACTTGCTGAATGACATATCGGTATGGATGTCACACCACTTCCTCAAACTTAATCTTTCTAAAACTAAGCTTGTTATATTTCCTCCTTCACGGTCCCCCTCCTGTGACTTCACCATTAATATCAACAACACAACCATTGGTCCCTCCACACATGCCAGGGTCCTGGGTGTAATCCTTGACTCTGACCTCTCCTTCAGCCCCCATATCCAATCACTGGCTAAATCCTGTCGCCTTAACCTCCGCAACATCTCCAGAATTCGACCCTTCCTGACTAATGACACCACAAAGCAACTTATTCACTCCTTGATTATTTCCCGCCTCGACTACTGCAACTCTCTCCTTAATGGCCTACCCTTAAGCAGGCTATCCCCCTTCAGTCTATTATGAATGCTGCTGCTAGACTAATACACCTCACTAATCGATCCGTGACTGCTGCTCCTCTCTGCCGATCCCTTCACTGGCTTCCCCTACTCCACCGTGTAAAATTCAAAATGCTAACCATAACATACAAGGCCATTCACAACATCGCCCCCATCTACATCACCAACCTCATCTGCAGATATCGCCCAAATCGCCCCCTCCGCTCCTCCCAGGACCTCCTGCTCTCTAGCTCCCTTGTTACCTCCTCCCATGCTCGCCTTCAGGACTTCTCCAGAGCCTCTCCCATCCTCTGGAATTCCCTGCCCAGTATGTCCGATCAGCCCCTACCCTGTCCACCTTTAGGAGATCCCTGAAAACTCATTTATTCAGGGAAGCCTATCCCACACCCACATAACTGTCCCTGAGCCACCCCCATCAAATCATTTTTTGCAGCTATTACCTTTTGTACCACCACCCCCTCCCTTTAGAATGTAAGCTCTATGAGCAGGGCCCTCCTGTACCTTTTGTATTGAACTGTACTGTAATTGTGTTGTCCCCCTTATACATTGTAAAGCGCTGAGTAAACTGTTGGCACTATATAAATCTCGTATAATAATAATATGTATACATTAAACCTTTGTCTTATAAAGAGTACTCATAATGTTAGTTACAGTTTGTCTTACTGGGTGAAATGTGCAGCGCTTATGTGATCATATAAACCATAACAAATAATATGAGTACAGAAAACGTGAATAATAAATGATGTGCTCAAAAATACTCCAAGCAGTCCTCTATTATGACATGTGATGTCTATAAACAGAGGAACTTGGACGTGTGATGTCCAAAAAAGAAAAAAGTCAGTGACAAGCTTCAGTCATGTGTGATGATAATCCTCAACCACATGTGGATATAATATAGTGACAGTCTTTAACTTCAAATATGTATGATGTAATAACAGTTAATAGTAGGTCCACCACCAAAGACAACAGAAGCTGCTTACCAGAGGGATTGAACTCAAATAGGTGTACACCTAGTGAGTCAATCAAGCTTTGTGGTATATTATACCAAGGGGATCAGATGCTCTATCCAGATATGACCTCCAGATGGACCTCCGAACAAGTGTAAGGTATGGATGGACTCAGTAGATATAGGCAGTCAGCCCCATCATTAAAAGAAAGACGAAGGCATACAGTGTAACTCCGTATGGAAATTTTAATACATAAAAAGCAAAGGAAATACACTCACGTGTTTAGCAGTAAAATCAAGCGCTTGTATAAAAGAAGACAGTGGTCTCAGCATATCCTTCTGATGCGTTTCGACTTAGAAGTCATCATCTGGGGTCTGAGGTCTTTTTTGGATATCACACGTCCAAGTTCCTCTGTTTATAGACATCACATGTCATAATAGAGGACTGCTTGGAGTATTTTTGAGCACATCATTTATTATTCACGTTTTCTGTACTCATATTATTTGTTATGGTTTATATGATCACATAAGCGCTGCACATTTCACCCAATTTGTCATTTTTGCAACTTTATCCACTGCTGTGCTGGCTGCTTTAGTTTTTTTTTTTTTTTTTTTATGAGACAGCGCGGTATATATTTATTTGTTTATAATTTACAGTACAGTTTGTCTTACTGCCATGGGGTTTGGAGTCTAATGCCGCGTACACACGAGCGGACATTACGGCGGACTTTGCCCGGCGGACTTTTCGACGTACTTTCCGACGGACTTTGTGAATGAACGGACTTGCCTACACACAATCCACCAAAGTCCGTCGAATTCGTACGTGATGACGTACGACCGGACTAAAACAAGGAAGTTCATAGCCAGTAGCCAATAGCTGCTCTAGCGTGGCTTTTTGTCCGTCGAACTAGCATACAGACGGCGGACTTTTCGACCGGACTCGATTTCAACGGATAAATTTAAAACAAGTTTTAAATCTAATTCCGTCCAACTTTTGAGAAAACAAAGTCCGCTGGAGCCCACACACATCGAATTGTCCGACGAAATCCAGTCCGCCGGGCAAAGTCCGCCGTAATGTCCGCTCGTGTGTACGCGGCATTAGTGTCAGAAACCATGAATCAGACTGAGACAGAAGTACAGCTAAATTCCACTTTTTAAATAATAATAAAAAAGGGTAAAGAAAGTAAACGTAGTCAAAACATAGCCAGAGTTCAGGAACCAGAATGGATAGTCAGACAAGCCAAAATGTCAGGAAGCCAGAGATGAGCGTAGTAGAACAGCAAGCAGGATCTGGAGCCAGAAGGAATGTCAGCCATGGAAGTCTTTAACAGGAACAAAGGAGAGCATCTCTAGAGATGTGACCAAGGCGAAGGCAGAGATCATCTGGACTGGAGGTCTTAAGTAGGCAGGACTGATGAGCAGGATATCATAAACAGGTGAGTCACTGTGGTGAGATAGGAGCTGGCAATTAGCTGACAGCTGAGAGGCCAGCTTTGAGAAAGAAGGGCTGAGCCCAGCCCTGACAGTACCCCTTCCTCAATGACCCCTCCCCCTCGGAGGACCACCAGGCTTGAGGGGAACAAATGAGTCAGACAATATGGAAGGTTGGAAACCATAGTTCGCCATAAATGGGGACAATCGGGAAGCAGAATTCAAGGCACTATTGTGAGCAAACTCCGCCCACGGAGGGTAAACCCGGCCACAAGGGGGTATGGCACCAGGTTGAAGGTCGATTGCGCAATCAAATGACCGATGTGGAGGCAAACTACCGGCTTGACCTTTGTCAAAGACATTGCTAAAATCACGGTACTCTCCGGGAGGGAGGAGAGTGAAGAGGTGCACAGGACCTTGGCTACCTTCTGGAAGCATGTCTTACTGCATTGTGGTGACCAGGAGAAAACCTTAGCATGGAGTCAATCAAAAGAGGGGTTGTGCCTCTGTAACCAAGGATAACCAATAACCACCGGAAACTTAGGTGAGGAAATAACTTGGAATTGGATTATCTCATGGTGAAGAGCCCCTATGGCCATGGACAATGATACAGTCTCATGAGTCACATGGGCAGGCTGTAGAGGTCTTTGGTCAAGAGCCTCAATGGCAAGTGGAGTGTCATGCAGCTGCAGTGGAATTGAGTGTTTAGATACAAAGGCAGCATCAATGAACAGACCTGCAGCCCCAGAGTCAATTAGAGCCTATATCTCAATGGACAACTCAGCCCAAGATAGGGTAACCGAAAACCAGGGGCTTATCCTTCTGGATAACTGGGGACGAAACAACACCACCTAAGGGCTGTCCGTGACAGGACCTCAAGGTTCGGGTGTTCCCTCCCTGGATGGGTAGGACAAGCTTTCCAAAAGTGACCTGCCTGGCCACAATAAAGGCACAATCTCTCCCTCCTCCTAAGGGTTCTCTTATCCGCAGAGAGATGTGTGAAGCCCAAGTGCATGGGTTCATCATTACAGACTGACTTGGTACCAGGGGGCATGGGAGGTGAGGGAGGTAAGGGTGGGACTGCAATGTTCGAAGACAAATGTACAGGAGGATTCTGCAAGCGCTCCTTAAAAGGGAGTCTTTCTCTGACTCTGGAGTCGATGAGGATGGCAAACGTGATTAACCTCTCCAGCTCAGTGGGTATATCCCAGGCTGCTATCTCATCCTTGATGGCATCCGAGAGACCATGAGAAAAAGTAGCCACAAGGGTCTCATTGTTCCAAGCAACCTCTGCTGCCAGAGTACGGAATTCAATGACGGAATTGGCAGCAGTTCTCGTACTCTGTTTGATGGACATGAGGCACTTGGCAGCAGAAGCGGAGCATGCAAGAACATCAAATACCCTTTTAAAAGAAGTCACAAGCTCAGGGTAACTCAAGACAACAGGTTTTTGTGTCTCCCATAGAGGGTTTGCCCTGGCCAAGGCTCTCTCAGAAATCAAAGATATCATGAAACCTACTTTGCTTCTGTCCGTGGCAAATGCCTGGGGCAGCATCTCAAAGTATATCTCAACCTGGTTGAGAAGCCCTCTGCATTGGACTGGATTGCCCCCAAATCACTGGGGAAGCAGAGCGGAACCAGACATTCCTCTTATAGAGGTAATACTCGAGGCAGGTGCCTACACAGAGACTGGAACAGCAGCAGGGACGGCCAGCAACACAGGTTGTACTGGAGCAGCCACAGTGGGAGATTCCAGGTGAGCCACGCGACTCAGGAGAGTTTGTAACGTCATGGCAAACTGATCCATGCGGTGATCCTGCTCATCCAATCTGGAAAAAAATATTACCAACAAGTGGATTGACTGCATCTTCTGAATTCATGGCCTTCGCCTACTGTCAGAAACCATGAATCAGACTGAGACAGAAGAACAGTTAAATCACACTTGCTTAATAATAATAAAAAGGTAAACTGAGTAAATGTAGTCAAAACATAGCCAGAGTTCAGGAACCGTAATGGATAGTCAGACAAACCAAAACATCAGGGAGCCAGAGATGAGCGTAGTAGAACAGCAAGCAGGATCTGGAGCTAGAAGGAATGTCAGCAAAGCAAGTCTTTAACAGGAACACAGGAGAGTGTCTCTAGAGATGTGACTAAGAGATCATCTGGACTGGATTGCTTAAGTAGGCAGGACTGATGAGCAGGATATCATCAACAGGTGAGTCAATGTTGAGAGATAGGAGCTGGCAATTAGCCAACAGCTGAGCAGGCAGCTTTGAGAAGGAAGAGCTGAGCCCAGTCCTGACACTAAGGCTAATTGCCTTACAGAAATAATATAGCTTTGCTGTGAGTTGATAAAAATAGCTCTGCAGATAGAGAATGATTCAGAAGCATGTACTCATCATTACAGAAAAGCAAAGGAAGACAAATAATTGACTAGCTTTCATTGTTAAACCAATAAAGAATTGTGCTCAGCTATATAAGTGAACAAAGATGTATTGTATGCAGGTTGAATTCCTTTACATTTTAAGTTATTTACTGTACTGCTAAAATTTTCATATATAGTAGTATCCTAGGATGTCTTACAGTATAATGTTAATTTTAAGATTAAAGTTTGAATGAATAGTTCAAAGGAGTCACAAAGGTTTCATTAATATTAAAAGAGAAGCTGAATTGAACATAACCAGTATGCACGTCACCATTGTCGATAAACAGTTTTGTATACCTGTACCATCATTTTTTGTTCCTGATATACTGTAGGGAATGTCAGCTAAAAGGAGTAGCTCCCAGAAATCAATGTCCAATGTCCTAACACATATGTGTGATTATAGGTAGTTCATGTTATACATTGACATAAACAAACAACCTTTGGCCAAGCTTAATTGAAGCTATTTTATGTCTTTGTCTTGTAGCACTCTATCATTTCATTATTTTTATCTCTTGATCTCATTCTCGTTCTCTTTTTCTGTTTTGTCTTACAATAAACTCAAGTTTAGCACTAAGCACTAAGAGCACAAATAAGTTCATTCCCCATCCTTACTCTTTCTAAAAACCATAGATAGAGGTATCTCCCTTGCCCGATATTTGGGTAGATTTACTAAATGCAAATGGACTGTACACTTTGCAAAGTGCAGTTGCTCCAGAGCTTAGTAAATGAGGAAAATCTTCACTGTACAAAGAATACCCAATCACGTGCAAGGAATATAAAAGAAAACAGCATTTTTGCTTGCACATGATTGGATGATGGAAGTCAGTAGAGCTTCTGCTTATTTACTAAGCTCTTGAGCAACTACTCTTGCAACTGCACTTTGCAAAGTGCACAGTCTATTTGCCTTGCATGTGAGGGCATAGTGAGCTTGACAATGCCACAAGGGCACGTGTTCATGTGCATAAACAAATATTTAACAAATATCATTCATCAAGGAAAAGGCATTTTTCATGTGGCTTTAGGTCTACAGTTAAAATAACACAAATCATTTAACCACTTCCCGCCTGCCGTATGCAGAATGACGGGCGGTAAGTGGTTCTGTTATCCTGACTGGGCATCATATGACGTCCAGCAGAATAACATGCCGGCACACTCCCATGGGGGCGCGCAGCGTGGCAAATGCGAGTGTGGCGTGTCAGTCTGAGACCCCGCATCTCTGATCGTGATAAGAAGCCTGTGTCAGAGGCTTCTTACTACATGATCAGCTGTGACCAATCACTGCTGATCACAGCGTGAACCAGGAAGCGCCGGTAAAGGGCATTCCTCATTTTGCCATGACAGGGAGAGACGATCGGCACCTCTCCCTGTCAGAGGGGGGGTCTGTGCTGATAATCAGCACAGCCCCCTCAGATGTGCAAAAAAGCTACCAATCAGTGCCCAGCATTCCCCAATAAAAAGCCCTCAATATCCACCACTGTGCCAATCAGTGCCCACCACAGTGCCAATCAGAGCCCACCACAGTGCCAATCAGTGCCCAGCAGTAACACCTGTCAGTAACACATCAGTTCCTCATCATCAGTGCTGCCCATCAGTGCCACCTGTCAGTGCCAATCAGTACCACCTATCAGTGCCAATCAGTGCTGCCTGTCAGTGCCCATCACAGCCACCTGCCAGTGCCCATCAGTGCTGCCTGTCAGTGCCCATCAGTGCCAAATATCAGTGCCCGTCAGTGCCACCCATCAGTGCTGCATATCAGTGCCACCTATCAGTGCCCATCAATTCTACATATAAGTGCCTCCTCATCAGTCCCCATCAGTGCTACCATATCAGTGCCAACTCATCAGTGCCCATCAGTGCCTCTTCATCAGTGCCCATCAGTGCCTCCTCATTAGTGCCCATCAGTGCCACCTCATTAGTGCCCGTCAGTGAAGGGGAAAACAAATTTTTATGACAAAAACTAAGAAAAACTTTTTTTTTCTCAAAAATGTTGATCTTTTTTAGTTTGTTCAAAAAATAAAAACCCCAGAGGTGATCAAATACCACCAAAAGAAAGCTCTATTTGTGGGAAGAAAATTATAAAAATTTTGTTTGGGTACAGTGTTACATGACCGTGCAATTGCCATTCAAAGCATGACAGCAATGAAAGCTAAAAATTGTCCTGGGCAGAAAGGGGCGAAAGTGCCTGATATTGAAGTGGTTAAATGATATGCTTTGGTGATGCCTTAAAACTGTGTGTGCTGCTACTAAATAGTAAAATATATTGTAATCCTGTGACAATGACACTTAAAAAAAAAAAAAAAAAACATAAAATCAGTCAGTTTTCTAAGCATGCAACCTGGGTGGCCAGGAAAGAAAGGGACGTGAAAATACACCCCTCTTGTTTAACATCAGGCAACATTAGAGGTGCCTTGTCCCCACACAGAAGTAAAAAGGGCCTCATTCACTTTCTGTCCATCCTGTAGACATAAAAAGATGTGGGGGTTTTCAAAGGGTATTTATTAGAATCTGGAAGCCCCCTTTAGAATAAGAGGGGGGCTGCTATCAATTTACACACACCTCATTACTCATTTCAAGAAAGTGTTCAACATAAACACAGGAACTTTAATTGAAAGAAAAAAAATATAATAAAAATGTCTTCTAATGTAATGCAGGGACAATCCCAATGTCTAGTGATGTAAGCAACATCATATATGACGTTTTACTGCATGCCAGTCTGTACCCAACACCCAATGCTGATAAATGACACATTTCTGCTATCGCCCTGGGCTGTGAATTTTATTGAGCATTATTCGATCAATGATTAATGGAAGCTAATATGAACATGTGCCAAATGTGTAAGACAGAGTTTCTAATCTCTTGGAAGATCAGTCACATGATCTATAAAATTCATTTGACAAATTCTACACCTGTCATGGAATGTACTTTACTCTGTCAATGAGAGAAAAGTTGTGAAAGTGTATATCAAAAGTATTCACTTTGAAAACACAAGACAAAGCATGCAAGAAAGCTACTTTACCCACTTCAGCCCTGGAAGATTTTACCCCTTTCCTGACCAGAGCACTTTTTGCAATTCGCTTTAACTGACAATTGCGCAGCCATGTGACGTTACACTGAAATAAAAATTTACATCCTTTTTTCCCACAAATAGAGTTTTCTTTTGGTGGTATTTGATTGCCTCTGCAGTTTTTATTTTTTGCGCTATAAACAAAAAAAGAGCGACAATTTTGAAAAAAAGCAATATTTTTTACTTTTTCCTCCGTTTAGGCTGATATGTATTCTTCTACATATTTTTGGCAAAACAAAATCGCAATAAGTGTATATTGATTGGTTCATGCAAAATTTATAGCATCTACAAAATAGGGAATAGATTTATAGCATTTTTATTATTAATTTTTTTTTATTAGTAATTGCGGCGATCTGTGATTTTTATCGGGACTGCCAAAATTTGGCGGACAGATCGGACACTTTTAACACTATTTTGTGACATTGTCAATTATACAGCGATCAGTGCTATAAAAATGCTCTGATTACTGTGTAAATGACACTGGCAGTGAAGGGGTTAACCACTAGGGGGCGGTGAAGGGCTTAAGTGTGTCCTAGGGAGTGATTCTAAGTGTGGGGAAGAGGGGCTACACCTCACATGACAGCGATCACTGCTCTCGATAACAGAGAACAGTGATCTCTGTTCTGTCACTAGGCAGAATGGGGAAATACTTTGTTTACAAAAGTATCTCCCCGTTCTACCTCTCCGTGACACGAACGTGGGCACCCGGTGGACATTGAGTCCGTGGGACCCACGGTCATGGAGACCTCGGCAGACGCGCGCGCCCGCAGCACTGCTTCTTAAAGGGGACGTACCTGTACGCCCTTTTGCCCACCAGTGCCAACGTAAATCGCTGATTGGCAAGCGGTTAATTAGTCAACATTCCTTGCAGCAAAAGCTGATGATCAACACATATACATCTGTCATGGTAAGACCCCTTTCACACTGGAGGCATTTTTCAGGCGCTTTAGCGCTAAAAATAGCGCCTGTAAAGGGCCTCAAAAAAGCCTCAGCTGCATTCCCAGTATAAAAGCCAGAGTGCTTTCACACTGGGGCGCTGTGCTGGCAGGGCATCACAAAAAGTCCTGCAAGCAGCTTCTTTGCAGTGCTGTAGGAGCAGTGAATACACCGCTCCTAAAGCACCCCTGCCCTTTGAAATCAATGGGCAGTGCCGCCGAACTGCCAGCAAATCGCCGCTACAGCACACCCGGGCACCGACAGTGTGAAAGCACTCTAATGCCGCATACATACACATGGTCGGATTTTCTGACGGGAAATGTTCGATGGGAGCTTGTTGTCAGAAATTCCGACTGTGTGCAGGCTCCATCGGACACTTTCCGTCCAAATTTTAGACAAACAAAATTTGAGATCTGGATCTCAAATTTTCTGACAACAAAATCCATTCTCATAAATTCTGATCGTGTGTACATAATTCAGACACACAAAGTTCCACGCATGTTCTGAATCAATTACGAGACGGAAGCACTCGGTCTGGTAAAACTAGCGTTCGTAATGGAGATAGCACATTCGTCACGCTGCAAATTTTGAAATATTTTAATGCAGCGCATTCTCTTCTTCTTTATAATGCTAGAATAATGAAGTTGTTTTGCTGCTCATATTCACACAGAGTTCTCACAAAATTATTTCTTTATTATTTCTCATGATCTCATGAATATTTTTATTTTTTGTTTTCGTCACATCTCCATAATAATGTTTAGAATTTTTGGTTATAGTGTTTTTTTGCACCAAGTTAAAATTGTACCTTCGTTCTAACAATCGGCGCTTCTGTTACTCCTTTCTCCGCTCACAGATCATACGACGCAGGAGTGTTAGGCTTTATATACACTGTGCATGCATGAAACCTCGCCCACCCCTGACCTTCTTTCTAGTATATTCCCCGCCCCTTGTCTTTATCCGCAGTGGGAGAGCACATGGCGGAGAGACAACAGGTGCATGCAGCAGAGAGCAGCAACGACAAAAGCCCGGAGCCACGAATGCCCCGATCCCGGAGGAGTTGCAAGGCCTCTAATATGGCCTTTATAGAGATGGTGGAGACGGTGGACATCTTCAAGAGGGCCGACTATGATGGGAAGCATGGACCTTACCCAAACCCAAATGTGAGAAAGGCCAAGATCATGACTAAAGTTGTGAAAAGTCTGCCAAAGAATTTTGGGGTACGGTGATCCAAGGATCAACTGAGGAAACGATGGTCAGACCTCAAATTGAGGGAACAGGATCAGTACAGAAGAATCAAGAGAGTGCTGCAAATAAGTAAGTATTTTGTCATGTGTTCCTATTCTTCTTATTACTTTCGTGCTGCTCCATGTGCTTTTCTTTACTGTTGTATAGTATAAAATGGCAAGTTTCAGGTTCATGGGCACAGTAATCGTTCGTAGTAAACATTGTTCGTTCGCCCACTAATACGATGTTTTGTGCAGATGCAGGTTAACTACATTTGGTCATGCCTATTTGTCTTAAAAGTAGTTTAGTACATTGTTGTCTAGATGGGTTTGTAACTAGAATGAAATGCAAACTTGATTCAGTGTAAGAAGAGGACACTCAGCAGCTGTTTACACATCTGAGTGCAGGAGCACTAGTGTGGGACACCAGAACAAGCTTTTTAGGGTGTCCCTTTAACAAAAAAGGTAAGTATTCTAGCCGTGTAAAGGGAAAAAATCATGTGTTCAGCTTGGAACTCAAAACAGACAATTGTAGGACACTTCCAAGCAATGTTTCAGAATCCTATTTCTTGCCTCAAAGATCTGTGTGCTAAGTATACCTTTATTTTATTCACATAGGGGAGAAAAGACTCAGGACGTCTGAGGTCACCAGGGACCCCCAGCCTCCTAAAGAAGGGGAAATCCAAAAACAACAACCAGAGGATGTGGAGAAAGGAAAGGTTTATGAAGTGGGCGGAATAGTGACCACAACAGGTGAGTTACTGAGACCACAGCTTCAGGTAATAGATGGATGCCTGCATATTTCTAATACATGGTGGTTTTTTTTAGGTGATGTGTATGTTGTGGAAGAAGAATCTCATTTCACAAGTGCAAGTGCACACGTCCTCATTGGGGAGATCATGGTGTGCAATCGGGATTTACAGAAGAACAAGGAAGACATCAATGATGTTGAAAAAAGACTCAAAAACATCATTGATGTTTTAGGCAGAATCGAAAACACACCAACATTTATCAAATTGTTTCTATTTTTCTAACTTTTCTCAAAAATTTTGAAAGCCAAATTTTGAAGATGCACACAGTGTGTCAACATGTGCTATCTGCCATCACGGGATATCAAGGTAAGTGTTTTGTGGGTGAAACCCCTTCCTCACAACTAAAGTATCTGAGAGGAAGGGGTTGAACCCCTGAAACACGTCCATTGATCCCCCATGATGGGAGCTAGCACATGTTGACATTAGGCATGGGATCAGGAGGGAAATCCCAATTTTGACTGTCAATTTGTGTGCATCTTCAAAATTTGGCTTTCACAGGGGTGACATCACCCCATCTGATGAAGGCAATATCAAGACAGTTTTTGGCGACTTCCGGTTCCGGCGCCGCATGGAGTAGCTGCTCCTCTCCTCGGCTCCTGCAGAAAGACCCTAAATCGGCCTAAAAGACCAGCCTGAGCCGCCCCAATCATCCACAGGATCCTCCAGTTGATTGCCGCCCACACATGGACCGGTTTGTGGAGAAAACTGGCACCCGATCGCAAACGGCCCTGACGGCGCCGCCGGACCCGCCGCAAATCGAGGCCCCGGCTTCGGCCTACACGGAGCCTCCAGGAGTAACACAGTCAGCCACAATGGAGGTAAGCGGCTGCTCGGCCCCTCAAGCTTCCCTGCATGCCTCATCCATCCCTGCCTCCATACCACATGCCTCCACTTCACAGGCCATCTATCCACAGGTCCCTGGATCACAATTCACAGGAGACAGTGACACAGACCGCATAGCACAGGCTGTGGCAGCTCTGCTATCCCCCATGATTGCTGCCTCTGTGGAGAAAGCAGTGAATGCAGGGATGAAGCAAATCAAAGCCCAGTTAGGAGAGCATACCACCAGATTAAACGATTTGGAGCACCGCTTATCTAGCGTGGAAGAGGAGCTCTACCAGGCCCAGGCCACTGAAGAAACGCAGGACAATACCAATCAATATATTATCCAAAAGTTGGATGATTTAGAGAATAGGTCCAGAAGGAGCAACTTGCGATTTGTGGGTGTCCCTGAATCGCTCCAAACGCAGGCTCTCTCTGAATTCTGCGCCAGGCGCATTCCTGAATCACTAGGCCTTTCAGGCCCCTGCACCATGGAATGGGCCCACCACATGGGATCCTTTAACACTGAACGCAAAACACCCCGACCAATAATCGCTAAATACCTGAATTATTCGGATAAAGCCCTCATCCTACAAAAATTCAGACAAACCCGCTCACTCCAAATTGATGGAATAAGGGTACTGATTTTTGCTGACTACTCAATTGAGGTATCAAAAAAGCGGAAAGCCTTTCAGCAGGTGTGCACAGAATTGCATAAACAACAAATCAAGTTCACACTGGCTTTCCCGGCCACCCTCTGCCTCAAGACCCCAAATGGAGAGCAATTATCTTTCCAAGACCCCTCTGAAGCGGAAGCCTTTTTACGGTCTCAGCATGCAAACTTACACCCTCAAACCCCCTACAAGGCTGCCCCTTTCAACCGCTCCCTGGACCAAATGAGGCCGCGAAAGGATTCCCCTAAACGCTTCAGGGCCTCGGCCCCAGAACACCATCATGTCAGCCCTCGCTGAAAGGGAGTCACATACCATGTCTCTGTCATTCTCTCCGTCAAGAGCGCCCACAGCTCTACCTGTGTGGTAACCACCATTTTGCTCCCAGGTGACTGCATGACAACTACTATGCTCCATGTTATGTTATTAAGCAATTAATACTATTTCGGTTATAAAATGCTTCTGTTTGCTCTACTTCTCCTCCTGGCCTCACTGTGTACCTTTTTTTTTCTTTTTTCTTCACATTTTTTTCTCAGTGTCCCCATGCGGAAAAAAGAGAATTTCACATGTTTGATTGTTATGTTTTCTTTTCAGGTTTCCCTCTCCTACTTCTATTCCCCCCTTCCCCAAAAACCCCGGGGCTCATGCACTACCCCTAACTCCCATCCACTACACTACTATCACAAGACCAGAATCTGTCATCCTGATAACAAATTAATCACTACTTCACTTGACCGCCTACACATTGATAAATCTAGAACAGCAGCCCAAATCCCTCTCTCCACCCTCCCAATATGAAAATAGTCTCCTGGAATGTTAAAGGCCTCAGATCCCCTAACAAGAGAATGAAGATCCTTAGACATCTTAAAAGACTTAAGGCTGACATCGCCCTTCTCCAGGAATCCCACCTATTGTCCCAAGACTTCCACCGTATGAAAAATCTTTGGGTGGGCACAGTCATAGGCTCAGATGCAGTTGGGCGTAAAGCAGGAGTTCTTCTGCTAATACACAAAAATCCCCCTTGCACAGTCCTCTCCGTAACAGCAGACACCCAGGGTCGTCTTCTTTCAGCACATGTTCAAATAGGTAACAAGGACCTAGTAATATCTAATGTCTACGCCCCTAATAACCCCAACAAACAGTTCTATAGCGAACTCTCTACATGGCTACTCAGCAATACACATGTTCCACACTTAATAGGAGGAGACTTCAATGACATTCTCCACCAGACTGACGACAGATCACCACCCAACAGTCCCAGGGGAGGTTCCATTCCCACTACCCCTACGCACTTCGCATCCTCTATGGAATCCCTTCACTTCCAAGACCTTTGGCGACTCTCGCACCCAGTCGACTGGGAATTCACCTTTTATTCTAACCCCCACCAGGTCCTTACCAGGATTGATTACTTCTTTGGTTCAGACAACCTAATCCCTATGCTGTCCGGGGCAGCCATACATGACATTGCCATCTCTGATCATGCGCCCATTGAGGTAACACTCGACAACCTAGATCTACCTCCTCACCCCAATATCTGGCGCTTCCCATCCTACCTACACAACAACACTGATTTCCAACAGTTCATTGAGAAAGCTTGGTCTGACTATGCCACGACCAACGCACCCCACATCAATGATCCGAATCTCTTCTGGGATGCTGTTAAAGCATACCTTAGGGGACGGATCATCTCCTATGCCACTTCCTTCAAACGGAACACTTTAACAAACTACAAATCAGCCAGCGCACGACTACATCAGGCACAACGCTCCCTGATTACTAACGACTCCCCTGTCAGTAGAAGCGAATGGCAGGCAGCCAAGAGAGCTTTTGATTCATGGACGGACACCCTTGAATCTACCAAAAAAGCACACTTGGATGCCACTCTTCATAAATTCGGAAATAAAGCAGGCAAACTGTTAGCCAGACTCTGTAAGGGTCCCTTCCGTCCGACCCCTATCACCTCTCTTCGAGATAGTACCGGTAACATACACTCCACACCGCAAACAATAAACAATGCCATGCTTAAATACTACTCAGCCTTATACGCCCCTGATCCCATAGATAGACAAATAGCAGAATTAACAATTAACAGAAAATCGACATGCCCAAAATCACTTCCCTACAACTAGAAACTCTCAATGCACCCATCTCTCTCCACCATCCGCAACTTAACTCCTTCCAAGGCCCCGGGACTTGACGGTTTCACTAGCAAATTCTACAAAACTCTACAAAAAATCATAGAACCCACCCTCCACTCGGTATATAACGGTATTTGGTCCGGCGGATCGTACCTACAAACGGGAAATCAGGCCATCATCAAATTACTCTGCAAGAAAGGCAAAGACCCCCAAGAGCCAGGTTCATATAGACCAATTTCACTGCTGAATCTGGATGTCAAAATCTTATCTAAGATCATTGCCACCAGACTCGCTGCTATCATCCCCTCACTGATCCACTGAGCCCAATCTGGCTTTGTAAAAGGCAGAACCGCCACCCTGAACATACGCAAAGTCATGCTAGCCTTAGAACATGCAAAACATAACCAAAGCAGAGATTACGCCATCATCACGTTAAATGCAGAGAAAGCCTTCGATAATGTCAGCTTCGAATGGCTCTCCTTGGCAATGTCAAAAATGGGATTCACAGGCCCCTTCTGCCATCTCATTAATACCATGTATACAGCCCCTGCAGCTAGGCTGGTGGTGGCAGGCTTACTCTCAGAAAACTTTCGGCTCCATAAAGGAAAGCGGCAAGGTTGTCCACTGTCCCCGCTCCTTTTCAACATTGCACTAGAACCACTATCCAGATATCTAGCCCAATCAGCCCCACTTCATGGCATCAAAATTGGTAAACATGACCTGCGCACATCCCTTTTTGCGGATGATGTCCTTATATTCTCATCTGACCCCTCCTCTGACATACCCGCTATCAAAAAGATTTTTGATAAATTTAGATCCTGCTCAGGCCTGCGTATCAATTATAACAAGAGCGAAATCCTCCCTATAGGTACCCTCTTAAATCCACCCTGGACTCAACACTCCATCTTCTCGGTAGCCAAGTCCCACATCACCTACCTAGGAATCAAAATAGGGAAATTACCCTCCTCTTTGTATCTCCTCAATTACCCCCCACTGATTTCTAAAATATCTCAGGAACTGGTAAACTGGATGGATCTGCCCCTCTCACTCCTGGGAAGATGTCATTTAGTAAAAATGATTCGTTTTGCAAGACTGCTATACTCGATGCAAACTATTCCCCTACTCTTGCAACACAAGGATATCAAAATTTTAAATTCAGCCATTTCAAAATTCCTATGGCAAAACAAACGTCCACGTATAGCCTTAAAAACTTTGAGTCTTCCCACACGCGATGGGGGAATTAGTCTCCCAAATATTAGAACCTATAACTTGGCATGCTTAATAAGAACCAGCTTGGACTGGATAACATGTTCCTCCCGCTACTCCAATTATCACATGGAAACTGAAATGGCTCACCCCTACTCCTTAGTGGCCCTTCTTCACTGCAAATGGAAATCAGTCCCCCCTCCTTACCAACACAACCTCCTCCTGAGAGACACAGCTATAGCATGGAGAGAAGCTCAAAAACTCCTCAAAATGTCTCCCTTCATGTCCAGCCACCTACCAATTCAAGGGAACCCTTGCTTCCCCCCTGGGATGGACCATAAACCCTTCACCGTCTGGCAGGAAAAAGGACTCACAAAATTTCCTTCTCTAAGTGACACGAAAACAGGACGTCCTCTCCCCTTCTCAAACATTGCGGAATCTTTCTCTCTTCCTCAAGCCCATGCATTCCACTATGGTCAATGCATCGCATTCTTAAAGGCCGCCTGCAAAGAGGAAAATAAAAGATTCAAACCTAATATTACGGACCGAATGCTCCTGGACGACTCCTATAAAATTTCTGACATCTACCAACCTCTCCTACGAGAGACCGTCCCCCCTCTGACTTCCTCTTCTGTAACAAACTGGAAAAAAGATTTCCCGGACCGGGACTTGGTGCACAAAATTCTACAAGGCCTTAACAAAATACATCAGCTCATCCCCAACGAAGTATGGAGAGAAACTCAACTAAGGATCATACATCGAGCCCACCTACCTTTCTTATCCACCAAAACAGATCAGAGCAAAGCCTGCTGCCCCCTCTGCCACCAACCGAGACCATCCCTGACACATCGCTTCTGGACTTGCTCCTCCATATCCCTTTTCTGGGACCAAGTCCTATCCTACATTTTTGAAGTTACCCTACTAAAGCTACCTAAGGACCCATTGTTGCTCATCTTCTGTCATTGGGACCCTCAACTGCTGCCATGGTCTCAAACTACCAAAACGAATACCAGTGAAATCCCCAAAGAGTCCGTCTCCCACAAAGACTGGTCTTTGATCTGTCTCCTACTTGCACGGAGAACTATACTGAAATGCTGGACTTCCTCTCACTCTCCTACCATTGCTCAAATCAAATGAGAGCTCCTTTTCCTACTATTTAAGGATTGTCTCAACACCGATTTCCACCATGTCAAATCCTGCTCTCGCTTCTTTTCCAGATGGCAAACCTTTATGCATTCAGCTCTTTCTCCAGAGGAACAAGCCAACCTCAATCAATCTCATACTACAGAACTTTAACCCCGAATCTGGAGGCCATGGACCCTCCTATTGGGAATCACACAACCAATGGTCTCTAGCTCCTTCCAGCTTCGGCCTGCAACGCAAATTTCACTTCAGGATGACTACCCGCCTAAACCATCCATCTCTACCAACAGTGTGCAGAATCTCACCTTAAACTGATCCCATTTTGGTCATGGAGCCCCCCCCCTTACTTTAAAGTTGAATTTAACACTACTTATTACACCTCCCTACCCCCTCTACTCCACACCACCCACCCCTCCCAACTCCAGCTGTTCCCCCTTAGCATTTTCCTGCAACCATAGGGGTTTTCTGATATAGCTAATTTAAGCAGATCCATCCAGGTATCTCCTTTTGTTGATAACTTTTACCCGGTTGTGCTACGTACATCTTCTTTAATTATCTCACCCTGGTATACACGCCTACAACCCCTAGTTTGCTACGTTGTTACCTTGCTTTCAAATTACTTTGTAAAAAAAATGTCCTTACAAATGCTTTTCTTTTGTTATTATGCTTTGATTTTTATATCTTAATAAAAACTTTTTGAAAAAAAATAAATAAAAGAGTTTGGACATACTAATGTCTGATATTGCCTTCACTTTGTCAAAGTTAAACTTTGTAAGTTCCTGAGTTGTTTATTGTTTTATGGTTTCAAACATGCCTGTTTTAACACAAAAAAGGCTATTTGTACTGACCAAAAAAAATGTTCTTACTAAAATATGTTGGTTGTTTCAAAAACCCTTTTCTAACGCACATGTGAATGTGCACAGAGTAAAAAGTTTTCTACTCAACAATGTGTGGCTTCTTCTTTCAAGGCTCAATATTATGTTTTGGACTAAGTTGGTGTTTACACTGAAGTGGGGGTTATTTACTAAAGGCAAATCCACTTTGCAATACAAGTGTACTTTCAGTGCAGTTTCAAGTGCAGTTTCATGTGTACTTTTGCAGTGCACTTGGAGTGCAAAGTGGATTTTCTTTTAGTAAATAACTCCCACAGTGCTTTATAATTTGCCACAATCATGCCATTTTCGAGACTCACCGAAATTCAATTATGGTGCTGAAAATTATGAATATTTTTTTTAGTAATGCATCACATACATTACAAACAAAAACAAGGTGTGTGTAGCAGACTCACAATATAATAATAGTTTGCTGAAGAAGAGATTGTCACCTCATGTATCAAATAAATTACATGTGCACTATTGAAGAAAATGGCCAAAAAGAAAATACCATTGGAGAACTTAGGAGACAGCTAAAAGAAACACATGCAGTAAATCTAAGTAAATCTTATTTCAGTTTAAGTAAAACATTTTTTTAGAAAATGTTTCTTAAACATTTTCTGGCATATCAATGGCCCCCCTACCCGCAAAGTACTCAACATACTTCTGTCCTACTTCGCGGGCGCTTTGGGGGGAGAAATGGAAATTTGGCTGAACACAGAGCGCACAGTCCTGAAATGGAAATTTGGCTGCACACAGAGCACACAGACCTGAAATGGAAATTTGGCTGCACACAGAGCACACAGCCAAATCTCCTGTTTCTGATAATAATAACAATTTTGTCTAATGATATAAATGCATCTCACCTTCTGATCGTATGCCATCCTCTGGTGTAGCCCTCCTGTGGTGTGTGCCCCTTCCCCACAAACAGACACAACACATCCTTACGTTCTCAGCTCCAGCATCATGCTGCCAGCCAGCCCCCCCCCTGCCGAGCAGTCTCCTGGCTCTTTATTAGCATAACAGGAAGTCCCAAAACTCGAGGGTTGGGCTTCCAACAGCCAAACACCTCTTACAAAGCTTGTGACCTCACAGGAAATGAATACATAAGGACATGACCAAATAAACACATGTATACATTTAAAATAGAAATGCAGTAGTGACGTGTGCAGACAGTGGTGTGCAGAACCATGTGGCAAGCACTCGGAGTCATTAATGCAATCGCCATGAGGTGGCCAAGCTCTTGATGAATGCATAATCTAACATCCCTAAAAGAGCAACAGATCTGCCGTGTCTAGGGAAGGTTTCCGCGTCCAATGGTCTTCCACCAGCATCTGTATGTACGAATACCCTCACATGAGAGTATTGCAAAACTGACACTGGGGGGCATCTGACAACATACATTCATAAAATTTTCCACAACAGGGGCAAGCCAGGACGGCCAGCTTCAAGTGCCGTCAGGGTTTCTTCTTGAAGTCCGGCCTCAGGCCCAACTGAGGCCACATAGTTCATTGAATTTCTCCTTAAATAGCTGTGCAGAATGCAGCATGCAAGGATTATATGGTTAAGTTTATATGCCGCCATGTTGATTGCCGTAAGGAATAGGCGGAACCAGCTGGCCATTATCCCGAAAGCGTTCTCCACCACTCTTCTGGCTCTGGCCAGACTGTAGATAAAAACTCACTGGTCCGGGGTGAGGGTCCTCATGGCTTCAAAACGGTCAGCTGGTCAGAACGAACTAACAGAAAGCACTAAAAAACAGAAAGACCAGAGCTGAAAATCAGAGATGAGCGAACAAGAACGCACTGCAAATCAAATATGTAATATAAATACAAATCCACAAGCACAAACTGAAGAGCAGTAACGATCAGAAAAGCACGAGGCTGAAAAGCGCGAATTGTCTCTCACCAAACTTCTACTAACATGAGATCAGCATAAGGAGCCCAAAGGGTGGTGCACTGGCTATTGAACTTCCTCTTTATAGTGCCGTCATACGTGTTGTACATCAGCGCGTTCTTGACATTCGGAATTTACTGCATGGTTTTAGCTGTCTCCTAGGTTCTCCAATGGGCTTTTCTTTTTGGCCATTTTCTTCAATAGTGCAAATGTAATTTGATACATGAGGTGACAATCTCTTCTTCAGCTAACTATTATTATGTTGTGGGTCTTCTACACACACACACACTTTGTTTTTATTGGTAATGTATGTAATGCACTACTGAGTAAAATATCCATCATTTTCAGCACCTTGAATGAATTTTGGGGAGTCACGAAAATGGCACGATTGTGGTAAATTATAAAGCACTGTGGGAGTTATTTACTAAAGGAAAATCCACTGTGTAACGTAAACGGGTGACCCGCCCCCTCTGATGCCACGGGGAAGCCACTGGGAAGTCCCTGTGCGTCAGAGGGGGGCGGGGTCATCCAGGTACGTCACTGTGTGGCCCCACCCTCAGCTATATAAGAACTGTCACCTGCGAGGACTGTCAGCGGAGCCATAGAAGAAGGTGAATGGACTTCGTGGGACATTTTTATTTTTTTATTTTTTAATAAAGGACTTGTCCCAAGGTGTGTCTTGTGGTTTTTTAATATTTTGACACTTTCTTTTGAAATGGTACGGGTACAATGTACCTGTTACCATTTCAAACATGGGGGGCCGGGATCTGGGGGCCCCCTTGGTAAAGGGGGCTTCCAGATTCCGATAAGCCCCCTGCCCACAGACCCCCACAACCAAGGGCAAGGGTTGTAGGGATGAGGCCCTTGTCCCCATCAACATGGGGACAAGGTGCTTTGGGGGGGCTACCCCAAAGCACCCTCCCCATGTTGAGGGCATGTGGCCTGGTACAGTTCAGGGGGGGGGCGCTATCTCGTCCCCCTCTTTTCCTGCGGCCTGCCAGGTTGCGTGCTTGGATAAGGGTCTGGTATGGATTTTTGGGGGGCCCCCACACAATTTTTTTTAATTTTGGTGCAGGATTCCCCTTAAAATCCATACCAGACCTGAAGGGTCTGGTATGGATTTTGAGGGGGACCCCTACGCCATTAAAAAAAAAAATTGGCGCAGGGTTCCCCTTAATATTCATACCAGACCTGAAGGGCCTAGTATGGAATTTGGGGGGACCCCCATGCAATTTTTTTTTTATTTTGGTTCAGGGTTCCCCTTTGTATTCATACCAGACCCAAAGGGCCTGGTAATGGACTGGGGGGATCCCATGCCGTTTTTTTCAATGACTTTTATCTATACTGCCGGGACCTGACAATTCATTATAGCCGCTAGTAGTTTTAAATGACTTTTTTTCTTTAGAAATGTCATTTTGTGCAGGGACTGTTCTAAACACGGGAAAAATGTGCCATTTTACAGGCATACTATAGACAACCCCCAGGTATAAAATTTAAAGGAATATTTCACTTTTATTGTTTCACTTTAAGCATTATTAAAATCATTGCTCCTGAAAAAATGGCCGTTTTTAAAACTTTTTCTTGCATTGATACATGTCCCCTGGGGAAGGACCCAGGTCCCCAAACACTTTTTATGACAATAACTTGCATATTAACCCTTAAAATTAGCACTTTCGATTTTTCACGTTCATGTCCCATAGACTTAAACAGTGTTTGCGTGTTCGAACAAGTTTTTTGCCTGTTCGCTAGTTCTGCTGTGAACCGAACCGGGGGTGTTCGGCTCATCCCTACTGTTTATTAGTGGACATGGATGTGCACTCTTGGCATGTAGTATAGTACTTCCTGCCATAGGTTTTCTATAGAACACTAATTTATGAAGGAGGGCCACAGCTGTATGCTTCATTCATGAATAGATGAAGAATTACTGTTCTGTTACATTAAAAGCCTAGCCCTTTAGGTTACATTTGTAGAGCAGCTCTTGCAGTACCACATGCCAACTGTTCTTTATTTATCAATAGCTCACGGTGAAAAAAAAGGTTTTGCTCATTACACAGCAAGATCATTTTGAGAGCCTAATCCTGCAGAGTGTAGGAGATGGTTGGGTCAATGCAGGGTCAGGATGACTTCTGTCAAAACTGCACTCTATCCTTCCCCACAAGCCCTAAGGTGGATGTTTCTCATGCCTCAGAAAATAGTATATAAGAGTAGCAATATCACACACAATCTAAACAAGTTCAGTAAAAGTTTTTACTACTACCAACAGAAGTCATAAAAGATGTTCATGTGGTTAATGGGCTTAATATAGTGGAGAAAATGTACTGTAGTGAGATGCTAGTCTTTGGTCAACTTTGCAGCAGATGTTTGATCTAGTTGCTAGTAATGCAGCAGTTCTGCCACTCACCAAAACATGTATGCCTGTCTCTTGCCACTGTTTCAGCTCAGTCTTGTGCACTTCTTAAAAAGGAGCAGACCTATCATGTATTTGCTTGCAGGCTGGGATGACCAGAGGGTTTTACCTACACTTGTGATTCAGACTAGGGATGAACTCAGTGTTTGGCCTGAACATATGTTTGGACTGAATAGTGGCTGTTCAGATATTCATCCAAATGCTTAACATTTAGCTGTCAATAATTGCTACAGAAGCAGCGACTCCTTGTTGCCGCCATGTCCTTACCAACCACTGATGTCATCCAACCCATTCACTTACATGGCTGGGAATTCTTGGCCACGTAAGCCAATAGGCAGAGAATGGATCATTATAACATTGCTTAAATATTGTCATGGCCAAATTTGGCAATGATGTCACCACTATCCCAGCCGCTGCCTTTATATCCTTCCTTTACACTTGTATAGCTGATGACAGCTTTGGAAAGTATAATTTGGCTAGTGGTTTTGTCAGTCAAAATTTAGGATTGGTCAAGTGCTCCTTTTTGTGAGTCTGCAGCGGACATCATGATTGATGGATGTACAATTTTACAATGAGGTACATTTTGGGGAACTTCCAGATACTGATAAGTCCCCTGCCCATAGATCCCCACAATCACTGGGCAAGGGTTCTATGGATGAGGTTCTCATCTTTATCAACATAGGGACAAGGTGCTGTGCCAGTGGATCACCCCTGGCAAGTCACCACCCCCAAGTTAAATATATGCGGCCTGATATGCTTCAGGAGAGGGGCCACATGCTCATCCCATTCCTTTCCTGGCCAGTGAAGCTGCATGCTTGGCTTAAGGTTAAGGGTATGATATGGCTTTTTAGGGGACCCTCACACATTTTTTTAAATGGAATCCCCTTAAAATAAGTACAAGACTTAAAATCACTGGTGTTTGGGGGAGAAGGGGGCCTTCACAGCACACAACCCCCCTCAAAGTTCCCCCACAATACAAAATAGACCATCATGGGTCTACTATATATTTTTGTAGGATGTTTGGAGTCTGTGTGCATATTTTTCTTTTAAAAAAAGAAGCAGGAGGGAGATGTAATTTGCCGGCAATTTAAAATTCTTTTTTATCTTTGTAAATGTCAGTGCTAAAAAAAAATCACTTCTCCAAACCACATGGAATTTTTAAAACATTAATTTTTGCATTGGTACATGTTCCCCAGGCAATGCCCACCACATGATTTGTTTGACTTGTCTATTAGCTCAGAAAATTGGCATTTTTACTTTGACAGATTCAGCTTCTATTGATTTCAATGGAGTTGGGGCTCAGCATTTATACTTCTTTGAAGTTCACCGAACCCAGCTTTGACAGAACCCAAGGCAGTTCAGCTCTTTACTGGTTCAAACACCCTGAAGTATAGCACATGGGGGTGATGGGCACAGAGTGGCATGAGTAACAGAGTCCATTGAAATGTCAGGCTTGTGCAGACTGACAGGAAGGTCCATAGGAGTAAGTAGACCAGAAGGCAGCTGGCCAGGATCCTGGAACACATAGTATGCTAAAAGCTAGGTCTGAACAGGTGGTGGTAACTAGCTGAAGAGACAGCCAGCAGGCAGGGTAGCACTCAGAGTAATTGTCAGGAGCATGTATGAATAAACAATCAGCATGGTTGGGCATGCATGACACAGCCCTGCAGTGCCTCCTGTTTATTCATAATAGTAAAATATCACTTAGAACAGTTGCAGTTAGATCACACAGCCTTGCAGTGCTTACTGATCCACATGAATGGTTTCCAGAGTGACCCCTGCTATCAAAGACCAGTGCAGTCACTCACAACTCCATCTACTTTCTAGCAGTTTGGTCAGAAAGCAGTGGGTAAACTGTCCAGATATGCTGCTTCGCAGTAGTTGGATGAATCCTAATAGGACCAAGTGCTATTGGTCGCCTGGGAGATAAAATAAACATTTTACATTTTGGTGAGACTTCTTTAAAATGCCATGGACCACTAATATTTTGGGGTTCAAGTGCCACTGGCCATCGATGATGGGGGGTAGGGGGGTTTAAAATGCTGTGGACATAAATGTTTATGGGATTGTTTTGGGGGGTTTAAAATGTTTTGGGTTTATTCTCCAGGGACCTTTTTTTCTACTAATAATGGAAGACTTGCATTTGGCTTTAGTGGGTGACTTTTAAAGGCTTAGCACACCTTTATTTATTTTTTGACCTTCTCAATATAGGCATGTTTTTATTTCTAAAAATTGTGGCATAAATTAGGCAAGGGAAATTGTAATGTTCGGTCATTTTTCATTTATACAGAAAAAAAAGCCCTGTGGTTATTAAATACCACTAAAATAAAAGCTCTATCTCTCTCACAAAAAGATATAAAATTGTTTTGGGTACAGTGTTGCATGATGGAGTAATTATCAGTCAAACTATCACAATACTGAAGCTAAAAATAAGCTGGATATGAAGGATGGTGTAATATGCCAGTCCTGATGTGGCTAAAAACAGTTTGGACCAAAATATATTATAGTAATATGTTTTTATTTTCTTTGTTAACATTCTTTTTATACATTTACATAAGTCAGTTTAAGGTTTGAACATTATACACAGTCAAGACGTATAAAAGTGAAACCATTAATTAGTATGAAGAAAAAAAATACAGCACTGTGCTTTTTAAGCTCCTGTGGATTTACTGGCAGAATGATTGCACCACTAAAAAAGAATAATGTTGAGTAGAAACACCATTAACATCTCTGCTTCAGTTACTAATGTTTTATTATATATTTTTTCTTGTTAATGTAATCTGTTTGTCCTATATTTAAACACAAGTACTCAATAGTTTTCCTGCATTTAAAAGCCCATTATCCCTCATTCTACTTATGAAGTTAATATGTGTTTTTCTGTGACAATAATAATGTGCTCTAAAATGAAAATAACATCATATGCACAAAACACAGTTGCATGCTACATAAAATCTTATCATTAATTAAAAAACATTAAAATTCACAGTTTAGTAATTGAGCTCTACTGGGAAATTTGCATGTTGATTAATTAGTCTCCACATTCCAAGAATGTGAATGTTAATATAATTTTCAGTTACTGAGTGATTCAAACCTTAAAGTCCCAAGTCTTGGAACAAAATGTGCTGCACCATTTGTCAGAAACACAATCCAGGGATTCTTCATAAGCTAAGTATTAAAATCAAACTGGTTTATCATAAACAAAAATACTAAAAGCAAAGTCATATATTTACAAAGAAATTAAAACTATGGATAGGAACTACATTATATTTTTGTTAACAGTCTGTAACCACATTTAATTGATTAACTATTGGGGACTATTCTGTAGAATAATTTTTATATATATATACACATACTGTACACAGATAAAATAGCTTAAGACTGTGGGTGAAGAATATTCCACTATAAAGAGAAATAATAGGAGGGAGACTTCTGTACAATGTTTGCGTAGATTCCTGTGTGTAAACAGAAGTAGAAATAGGTGTTTGGATGAGCGAACCGCCAGCTGCAGTGGGAAGTTAAACATTTAACAGCTGTATTACTGTTGTTTCTAATGTGACAGCTTACTGTTCAGGGCTCCTGGTTGTTAGGGCACTGGTATCTGCTGGCATCCTAATAACCAATGATTCACCTTTGCCTGACACAGTCAGCTGTCACCTAGGGATTAAAGGTGAACGTAAACAAAGGGGTGGGGATCATGTAATTATGTACTGCACCTGTATTATTAATAAAACCTACTACAGCAAAACTGACATTTACAAAGGATAAAAGGATAAAATGAAGTTTGCATTGCTGGTAAATTGCAGCTCCTGGCTGCTTCCTGTTTGTAAATAAGTGGCAGGATATTCCCTTGATCTATACCATAAGCTTATCCTAGACGAGGGTCTGCTATAGATACTAATGGGAACTTCTTTTCTCTAACCCTCTTCTTCTTTCCTCTTCTTTTTTTTTCTCTGCCTGCTACCAACGCCATCTCAGTTTGATTTTTTCTTTTCATCCCCTTTCCATGCTCCACATTTTTATTCTTCATTTTAGACATGGCTCCTATTCTCATATCCTTTATGATCCTCACTAGGGATTAGGGATGAGCCCGATGTTCGAGTCAAACGTAAGTATGACTCGAACATCGGATGTTCGCCTGTTCACTAAACAGCGAACAATATGCAGTGTTCGCGGCAAATTCAAAAGCTGCTGGAACACCGTTAAAATCTACTGGACACTAACATGAAAAATCAAAAGTGCTAATTTTAAAACTTATATGCAAGTTATTTTCATAAAAAGTGTTTGGGGACCTGTGTCCTGCCCCAGGGGACATGAATCAATGCAAATTTTTTTTTTTTTAAAACGGACCTTTTTTCGGGAGCAGTGATTTTTTTTAATGCTTAAAGTGAAACAATAAAAATTAAATATTCCTTTAAATATCATGCCTGGGGGGATGTCTATAGTATGCCCATAAAGTGGCACATGTTTCCCATTTCAAATCTATCACATCAAAGCATAATTTTAAATACAATATATAAGTAAAATGTGTTCTACAAGTGTAGATCCAGTGCAACATAGTGTACAGTGCTCAATATAAATGTAAATGAGTGATCATCAAAAGTGCTGATGTGCATCAATAAATCAAAAAAAAACAAAAGTTTATATTGTGCTTCTTCCACTGGGACCATGTAATGGAGGAGGGAGGTGATAATGATGTTTTTAAATTGTAGTGATCCGGTGAAACCGGGCTCTCTGGACTCTCACCTTAGATAGGATGACACAGAGCTCCGGTGACACAGAGCTACGCATCACAGTGTCCATCCTTGTGAGCCTTGGCCTGAGCCTCTCCAACAGGTCATCGAAGAGCGGCACTGACATCCTTGTAAAGTTAAAGAATTTTGTCGGATATGAGCGCAGTTGGGAATAAATATTGCCAAAGTACCCAGTAGAAAACCGATTGGATACCATTGGATGCACCCAAAATTGACGTCTGCTGCTTCTCTCCTCCTCCTGTCTCATTCTCCGCAGCCTCCACAAAACAATCAGAAGGATTGCCTCATCGATCTTCTGGATGACAGGATCCATATTTCTCAGAAAAATACACAAAACATAAAAACAGACTCTGAAACACTCTCTCCTCTCTCTCTCTCCTACCAAAATGGCACCGACACATGCTCTTTAACATATTTTCTTTGGTTTCTGTGGCATTGTGGTAAATTTGGGAGTGTATATAGCTGAGAGATGTGTTTTTCATTAAAAAACGCTACTTAGCGCTAACGCTAAAAAATGCGCAAAAACGCGCAAAAAACGCTAATGCAAAACGCGGTAAAAATCGCGTTTTTAACGCCGGTTTTTCCAGGCGTCGAACCTAGCTTTACAGCTCGTTTTTTAAAACGTCCATGTGCATGAGGACTAACAGTGTTCGTTCGCACAAATATTTTGCCTGATCGCATGTTCTGCCACGAACCGAACTGGGGGGTGTTCAGGTCATCCCTACTTACAGTATTGCAGGGAGAGGGAGGTTTATATGCAATGATAGATCATAGTTGCCAACTGTCTGGATTTGACTAGGACAGCCATGGATTTTCAAACACTGTCTGGAAATTAAGGCCAATCATGGACAGAGACAGTACCCGGGTAACCACAGATGACAGACAGCATGGTTCATATTGAGTTACACATGCTGTGGACAGGGATCCCTCCCCCCTACCTCCTCACCCAGTAGCTCGAGAAATCGCTTACTTAGTGCCGCAGATGCAGAATGGCAGTGTGTTTCACATCTAAGCACACATGCTGGGGACAATAATCCTCCCCCAGCAACTGATCAGGCGGCACTCCGGGACTCAGTCAGGAGTGAAAACATCCCGGAAGTGGAGCCTGCTGCGGGGCCCACATTTTGATTGGAACAATAGAAAGTGTGTGCACAGGAGGGTACCACAGATTTAGCAATCCTATAGAGGGATGGGATCATAGGGTCCAATAAACCCCTGAAGCTCCTTAATAGACCAGGGATAGGTCTCCACACATGAGTAAAAAGAAGCAAAAGGGCACTGGAGTTAGTAAACCAAATTTAACAACATTTATTGTAAAACAAGCACACTTACATCTGAGGTAAAGGCAGATCAGCATGCAGTCAGTCACAAAAACACCGGGAACATCAGACTGGCACAGCCAGATGAAACAGTTCCACATACAACAGATACTGAGGCCCTGCAATAGCTGGTCAGTGTGTAAAATGTGCATTTATGTATCAAGTGCAGGGCCAGCAAATATAAAATGACAATTAAATCACAGTGTTATTGATTTGAAAATAAAGTCCCACAATGTCCAAAATAAATCTGTGTGTAAATATGAAAAATCTGGTGTAGCCAGTCCAGTAAGTACTGATGCAGTATTCAAAAATGCGTCCAAGTAACTGTCCATCACCTTCAGGTAAAGTGCAAACTCACCACTAGGGATGAGCCGAACACCCCCCGGTTCGGTTCGCACCAGAACCTGCGAACGGACCGAAAGTTTGCACGAACGTTAGAACCCCATTGACGTCTATGGGACTCGAACGTTCAAAATCAAAAGTGCTCATTTTAAAGGCTAATTTGCATGGTATTGTCCTAAAAGGGGTTTGGGGACCCGGGTCCTACCCCAGGGGACATGTATCAATGCAAAAAAAACTTTTAAAAACGGCCGTTTTTTCGGGAGCAGTGATTTTAATGATGCTTAAAGTAAAAAAAAAAAGTAAAATATTCCTTTAAATATCGTACCAGGGGGGTGTCTATAGTATGCCTGTAAAGTGGCGCATGTTTCCCGTGTTTATAACAGTCCCTGCACCAAATGTCACTTTTAAAGGAAAAAATCTCATTTAAAACTGCTTGCATGTCGGGTCCTGGCAATATGGATGAAAATCAGTGAGACAAACGGCATGGGTACCCCCCAGTCCATTACCAGGCCCTTTGGGTCTTGTATGGATATTAAGGGGAACCCCGCACCCAAATTAAAATAAGGAAAGGTGTGGGGCCACCAGGCCCTATATACTCTGAACAGCAGTATACAGGCGCTGCAAACAAGACAGGGACTGTAGGTTTGTTGTTAAGTAAAATCTGTTTGTAATTTTGAACGGGTACATTTTTAACGTGTTTAGCTCCAGCCAAAAAATCTTTTTTAAGCTTTTTGGAAAACATAGGGAAGGGTTATCACCCCTGTGACATTTGTTTTGCTGTCTTTCCTCCTCTTCAGAAGTTTTCACCTCACTTTTTGTCCCAATGAAAAATGTTTTTTGAAAATTTGGGTTTTTTTGTGGAACAAGGATTGGAAAGCATCAGTGGAAAGGAGAAATGTTTTTCTCATATTAACTCTTACAGGAGAGAATTTCCCTTCCTAGGGGTAGATTTCATCTCACTTCCTGTTGTCTCCTTCCGTTTGCAAGTAGGAGTCGTTTGTAAGTTAGATGTTTGAAAGTAGGGTCCTGCCCTATAGACTCAGCAGAAATTTGGGCCTTAGGTGTTGTTGTGGCCACAACACTGTAAGCCCTCACAGGGCCCCGCTGTGAAATATTAGATCAAGAATTGTAATTACATGCCCCTGTTGAACAGGAGCTGAAAAATTAGGCCTTAGGCACTGGTGCTGGTGCCACAACACTGCAACCCCTCACAGACACTCTAGTTGGAACGCAGGAACGAGCCCTGCTGCAAAGTATTGCATCAAAAATTGTAATTACACGCCCGTGTTAAACAGGGGCAGAAAAATTGTGCCTTAGGCACTGGTGCTGGTGCCACAACACTGCAACCCCTCACAGACACTCTAGTTGGAACGCAGGAACGAGCCCTGCTGCAAAGTATTGCATCAAAAATTGTAATTACATGCCCCTGTTAAACAGGGGCAGAAAATTTGGGCCTTAGGCACTGGTGCTGGTGCCACAACACTGCAACCCCTCACAGACACTCTAGTTGGAACGCAGGAACGAGCCCTGCTGCAAAGTATTGCATCAAAAATTGTAATTACACTCCCCTGTTAAACAGGGGCTGAAAAATTGTGCCTTAGGCACTGGTGGTGGCGCCCAGAACCAAAAATGTTCTTACAAGCTATCAGCGTGATCATTGAGGAGGAAGAGGATAATTACTCAGGGATAGTCACTCAGCATCAGCATAGGCAGTCTTTGAAGGGATCTGAGATTTCAAAAAAAATTTCGGTTACATCAGCATCGGGTGCTTGGTAGCTGGTGGTGATCCAAGACTGATTCATTTTTATGAAGGTCAGTCGATCGACCGAGTCGGTGGACAGACGCACCCTGTGATCGGTTACCACGTCTCCAGCAGCACTGAATGTGCGTTCCGAAAGAACGCTGGATGCAGGACAGGCCAGTAGCTCAATTGCATACTGTGCAAGCTCTGGCCAGTGATCCATCCTCAGGACCCAGTAACCCAGAGGATTTTCGGTGGGAAAGGTGTCCAAATCTGATCTTGCCCCTAGGTATTCCTGCACCATGTAAAACAGACGCTGGCGATGGTTGCTGGAACCGATCATACCTTGGGGCTGCGGACCAATAAATTGTCTGAACGCATCGGTCAGACGGCCACCTTCTCCACCGCTCCTTCTTTGACTGACCGAAGCCTCAGCAACACGTTGTCCAGAAACAGGAGTTTGTAACCTCCCGGTCTCTGGGAACGCGTTGCACAGACCTTTCTGCAAGGCCTCCCGAAGATGTTTCATCCTCTGCTCCCTCTGCGATGGCAAGATAAGGTCTGCAACCTTACCCTTGTAACGTGGATCAAGGAGGGTTGCCAGCCAGTATTGGTCCTTCTCCTTGATACCACGAATACGAGGATCCTTACGCAGGCTTTGCAGGATCAGGGAGGCCATGCAGTGTAGGTTTGCTGAGGCATTCAGTCCGGAGTCCTCTGGGTCACTAAGGACGACATGGTCCGCAGCCACCTCATCCCAGCCACGTACAAGTCCATGTGTTTCTTGGGACTGATCCCTTAAAGACTGCTGCTGATGCTGAGTGCCAGGCTCCACCTCCATACTGACACAATCTTCCTCCTCCTCCTTCTCCTCGTCCTCTTCCTGTGTGATCGGCGGGCACGCAGGAACACTTTCTGGATAAAGGGGGCCTTGAGAGCTAAGGAATTCCTCCTCTTCCTGCCTCTGTTCTGCCTCAAGTGCCCTGTCCATTATTCCACGCAGCGTGTGCTCCAACAGGTGGACAAGGGGGACAGTGTCACTGATGCATGCACTGTCACTGCTCACCATCCTCGTAGCCTCCTCAAATGGTGACAGGACAGTGCATGCATCCCTGATCATGGCCCACTGGCGTAGGGAAAAAAAACAAGCTCCCCTGACCCTGTCCTGGTGCCATAGTCGCACAGGTACTCATTGATGGCCCTCTGCTGCGTGTGCAGCAGCTGCAGCATGGCAAACGTTGAGTTCCACCTGGTGGGCATGTCACAGATTAGGCGGTTCTTGGGCAGGTTAAACTCCTTTTGGAGGTCCGTCAGCCGAGCACTGGCATTATATGACCGGCGGAAATGCACACAGACATTCCTGGCCTGCCTCAGGACATCCTGTAAGCCCGGGTACCTGCCCAAGAAGCGCTGCACCACCAAGTTAAGGACGTGAGCCAAACAAGGCACATGGGTCATTTGTCCCTGTCGGAGGACAGAGAGGAGGTTGGTGCCATTGTCGCAAACCACCATCCCTGCCTTAAGTTGGCGTGGCGTCAACCACCTCTGAACCTGCCCCTGCAGAGCTGACAGAACCTCTGCCCCAGTGTGGCTCCTGTCCCCCCAAGCACACCAGCTCAAGCACCGCAAAGCATCTTTTGGCCTGCGTACTTGCGTAGCCCCTTGAACGACTACGGAGCACCGCTGGTTCTGAGGACAAAGCACAGGAAGAGGCCATGGAGGAAGAAGAAGAGGAGGGGGTGGAGGAGAGAGGTGTGTCACAATCATTAGCATTTTGGAGGCGTGGTGGCGGAACAACCTCCAACACTAATGCACCTTGTCCTGCATCCTTCCCAGCTGCCAGCAGAGTAACCCAATGCGCCGTGAAACTTAGGTAACGTCCCAGTCCATGCCTGCTGGACCATGAGTCAGCAGTAATATGCACCTTACCGCTGACCGCCCTGTCCAGCGAGGCCAAGACACTGCCTTCCACAAGCCGGTAGAGAGCCGGAAACGCCTTCCGTGAGAAAAAGTGGCGTTTGGATACCTGCCACTGAAGAACCGCACATTCCACAAACTCACGGAAGGGGGCAGAGTCTACCAACTGAAAAGGCAGCAGTTGAAGTGCTAGCAATTTTGCCAAGCTAGCATTCAACCGCTGGGCATGTGGATGGCTGGGAGCAAACTTCTTTCGGCGGTGCAGCAGCTGGGGCAGGGAAATTTGCCTGGTACAATCTGACGTCGGTGTACCAAAAGCAGATTGCCCACAAGTACTTGGCTGTGACACACCTAATTCTACACCTTCATTCCTCACAGTGCAGGTCTCAGAGAGGACTGAAGGTCTAGTGGGGTTGGAAATCTCAGCTGATGAGGAGCAAGGAGAGGTCCTCTTTGTTCTTTTGTGTGGGTCTTTTAGATACGCTTGCCAACGAAATGCATGGCAGGTCAACATATGTCTGGTCAAGCATGTGGTACCCAAGCGGGAGATGTTTTGGCCACACGAGATACGCTTGAGACATATGTTGCAAATAGCAGCGGTGTGATCTGATGTACTCGTTTAAAAAAAGGCCCACACCGAAGAACTTTTTGAATAACGCGCAGAGACTGCAGCGCCCTGCACATGTGGAGCTTAGGGGTGTGATGCAGTCAATGTGCTGCCCTTAGGCTGGCCCCCGGAGGGCATCCTGCCTTCTTGGTGATGTGCCGCCTGCTCCTCATCCTCCTCCTCTCTCCTATCAGGCACCCACGTTGAGTCAGTGACCTCATCATCCCCTCCCTCCTCATCACTGGAGCAAACCTGGCAGTATGCTGCAGCAGGGGGAGCATGACTGCCAGATTGCTGTCCTTCTTGGGCACCCCCTCTGTCCGTGCTCATGTTACTGCCTTCATCGAGCTCAGTATCATCATCAGAGCCTTCCAAACGCTGGGCATCCTCCTGGAGCATGTACCCAACACTGTGGTCAAACAGTTCGAGGGACTCCTCAGGAGGACATGGTGGGGCTAGGGAAGGAGTCACTGATGACATTGAGCCGAGGGAAGAGGCCGCTGCTTTGCCAGACAAAGTACCCTGGGCATGGGTGAGAGAGGATGAGGAGGATGAGGACGGCTTGGTCATCCACTCAACCAAGTCTTCCGCATGTTGCGGCTCAACATGGCCAGCTGCCGAAAAAAAGGCCAAGCGTGTCCCACGGCCACGTGCTGATGAGGATGCACCGTCTCCATGACCAGCACTAGACACAGAGCCTGCTTGCCCTCTCTTATTGGCTTGTGACTGTCTGCCTCTCCTTCTTGGCCTTCCAGACATACTAATGGCCTGTAGCTGCACTAAGCTGGGATATATATATATATATATATATATATATATATATATATGTACTGATACTGCAGCTAGCAAAATCAACTGCCTGACTGTAGTATGAGAACACCACCAACCTTCTACAGGTAGCTTTAGCTGAACACTGTGAGCAGGACGCACCCCACTAACTTGTAGGTTTAGCAGAACACTGTGAGCAGGACGCACTGCACTAACTGTAAATAGTCTAGCTGCCTGACTGTGGTACTAATAGGATCAAAAAAACACCAGTAATTTTCTTCAGGTAGCTGTATATACTGTAACAAGACAAGCCTGCCTGTCAGTAAGAAGATAACAGGAACGGATCTAGCTGAACACTGTGAGCAGGACACACCCCACTAGCTTGTAGGTTTAGCAGAACACTGTGAGCAGGACGCACCCCACTAACTTGTAGGTTTAGCAGAACACTGTGAGGAGGACGAACTGCACTAACTGTAAATAGTCTAGCTGCCTGACTGTGGTACTAATAGGATCAAAAGAACACCAGTAATTTTCTTCAGGTAGCTGTATATACTGTAACAAGACAAGCCTGCCTGTCAGTAAGAAGATAACAGGAACGGATCTAGCTGAACACTGTGAGCAGGTCGCACTGCACTAACTTTAAATAGTCTAGCTGCCTGACTGTGGTACTAATAGGATCAAAAGAACACCAGCAATTTTCTTCAGGTAGCTGTATATACTGTAAAAAGACAAGCCTGCCTGTCAGTAAGAAGATAACAGGAATGGATCTAGCTGAACACTGTGAGCAGGACGCACTGCACTAACTTTAAATAGTCTAGCTGCCTGACTGTGGTACTAATAGGATCAAAAGAACACCAGTAATTTTCTTCAGGTAGCTGTAAATACTGTTACAAGACAAGCCTGCCTGTCAGTAGGAAGATAACAGGAACGAATCTAGCTGAACACTGTGAGCAGGACGCACTGCACTAACTTTAAATAGTCTAGCTGCCTGACTGTGGTACTAATAGGATCAAAAGAACACCAGTAATTTTCTTCAGGTAGCTGTATATACTGCAACAAGACAAGCCTGCCTGTCAGTAAGAAGATAACAGGAACGGATCTAGCTGAACACTGTGAGCAGGACGCACCCCACTAGCTTGTAGGTTTAGCAGAACACTGTGAGCAGGACGCACCCCACTAACTTGTAGGTTTAGCTGAACACTGTGAGCAGGATGCACTGCACTAACTGTAAATAGTCTAGCTGCCTGACTGTGGTACTAATAGGATCAAAAGAACACCAGCAATTTTCTTCAGGTAGCTGTATATACTGTAACAAGACAAGCCTGCCTGTCAGTAAGAAGATAACAGGAACGGATCTAGCTGAACACTGTGAGCAGGACGCACTGCACTAACTTTAAATAGTCTAGCTGCCTGACTGTGGTACTAATAGGATCAAAAGAACACCAGCTATTTTCTTCAGGTAGCTGTATATACTGTAACAAGACAAGCCTGCCTGTCAGTAAGAAGATAACAGGAACGGATCTAGCTGAACACTGTGAGCAGGACACACCCCACTAGCTTGTAGGTTTAGCAGAACACTGTGAGCAGGACGCACCCCACTAACTTGTAGGTTTAGCAGAACACTGTGAGGAGGACTAACTGCACTAACTGTAAATAGTCTAGCTGCCTGACTGTGGTACTAATAGGATCAAAAGAACACCAGTAATTTTCTTCAGGTAGCTGTATATACTGTAACAAGACAAGCCTGCCTGTCAGTAAGAAGATAACAGGAACAGATCTAGCTGAACACTGTGAGCAGGACACACACCACTAGCTTGTAGGTTTAGCAGAACACTGTGAGCAGGACGCACCCCACTAACTTGTATGTTTAGCTGAACACTGTGAGCAGGACGCCCTGCACTAACTGTAAATAGTCTAGCTGCCTGACTGTGGTACTAATAGGATCAAAAGAACACCAGCAATTTTCTTCAGGTAGCTGTATATACTGTAACAAGACAAGCCTGCCTGTCAGTAAGAAGATAACAGGAACGGATCTAGCTGAACACTGTGAGCAGGACGCACTGCACTAACTTTAAATAGTCTAGCTGCCTGACTGTGGTACTAATAGGATCAAAACAACACCAGCTATTTTCTTCAGGTAGCTGTATATACTGTAACAAGACAAGCCTGCCTGTCAGTAAGAAGATAACAGGAACGGATCTAGCTGAACACTGTGAGCAGGACACACCCCACTAGCTTGTAGGTTTAGCAGAACACTGTGAGCAGGACGCACCCCACTAACTTGTAGGTTTAGCAGAACACTGTGAGGAGGACGAACTGCACTAACTGTAAATAGTCTAGCTGCCTGACTGTGGTACTAATAGGATCAAAAGAACACCAGTAATTTTCTTCAGGTAGCTGTATATACTGTAACAAGACAAGCCTGCCTGTCAGTAAGAAGATAACAGGAACGGATCTAGCTGAACACTGTGAGCAGGACACACCCCACTAGCTTGTTGGTTTAGCAGAACACTGTGAGCAGGACGCACCCCACTAACTTGTAGGTTTAGCTGAACACTGTGAGCAGGATGCACTGCACTAACTGTAAATAGTCTAGCTGCCTGACTGTGGTACTAATAGGATCAAAAGAACACCAGCAATTTTCTTCAGGTAGCTGTATATACTGTAAAAAGACAAGCCTGCCTGTCAGTAAGAAGATAACAGGAACGGATCTAGCTGAACACTGTGAGCAGGACGCACTGCACTAACTTTAAATAGTCTAGCTGCCTGACTGTGGTACTAATAGGATCAAAAGAACACCAGTAATTTTCTTCAGGTAGCTGTAAATACTGTTACAAGACAAGCCTGCCTGTGAGTAGGAAGATAACAGGAACAAATCTAGCTGAACACTGTGAGCAGGATGCACTGCACTAACTTTAAATAGTCTAGCTGCCTGACTGTGGTACTAATAGGATCAAAAGAACACCAGTAATTTTCTTCAGGTAGCTGTATATACTGCAACAAGACAAGCCTGCCTGTCAGTAAGTAGATAACAGGAACGGATCTAGCTGAACACTGTGAGCAGGACGCACCCCACTAGCTTGTAGGTTTAGCAGAACACTGTGAGCAGGACGCACCCCACTAACTTGTAGGTTTAGCTGAACACTGTGAGCAGGATGCACTGCACTAACTGTAAATAGTCTAGCTGCCTGACTGTGGTACTAATAGGATCAAAAGAACACCAGCAATTTTCTTCAGGTAGCTGTATATACTGTAACAAGACAAGCCTGCCTGTCAGTAAGAAGATAACAGGAACGGATCTAGCTGAACACTGTGAGCAGGACGCACTGCACTAACTTTAAATAGTCTAGCTGCCTGACTGTGGTACTAATAGGATCAAAAGAACACCAGCTATTTTCTTCAGGTAGCTGTATATACTGTAACAAGACAAGCCTGCCTGTCATTAAGAAGATAACAGGAACGGATCTAGCTGAACACTGTGAGCAGGACGCACTGCACTAACTTTAAATAGTCTAGCTGCCTGACTGTGGTACTAATAGGATCAAAAGAACAACAGTAATTTTCTTCAGGTAGCTGTAAATACTGTTACAAGACAAGCCTGCCTGTCAGTAGGAAGATAACAGGAACGGATCTGGCTGAACACTGTGAGCAGGACGCACTGCACTAACTTTAAATAGTCTAGCTGCCTGACTGTGGTACTAATAGGACCAAAAGAACACCAGTAATTTTCTTCAGGTAGCTGTAAATACTGTTACAAGACAAGCCTGCCTGTCAGTAGGAAGATAACAGGAACAGATCTAGCTGAACACTGTGAGCAGGACGCACTGCACTAACTGTAAATAGTCTAGCTACCTGACTGTGGTACTAATCGGATCAAAAGAACACCAGTAATTTTCTTCAGGTAGCTGTAAATACTGTTACAAGACAAGCCTGCCTGTCACTAGGAAGATAACAGGAACAGATCTAGCTAAACTGAATACAGTGTATATATATATATATGCAACACCTGAGATACATATATATACACAATACACTGTAAGTGCAGCCAACTGACTGACTGTTCTGCCTAATCTATCTAACTCAAATCAAATGTCACTGTCTGTCTCTCTCTCTCTCTCTCTCTTTCTCTCTCTCTCTCAATGAACGCCAGAACACACACTACACAGGGCCGCCGTGCAGGCGGCCTTATATAGTGTGGGGCGTGTACTAAATCCCCTGAGCCATAATTGGCCAAAGCCTCCTTGGCTTTGGCCAATTACGGCTCTCTGTTCAGGCGGGGCTGTGATTGGCCAAGCATGCGGGTCATAGTGCATGCTTGGCCAATCATCAGCCAGCAATGCACTGCGATGCCGCAGTGAATTATGGGCCGTGACGCGCCACACGAATTTGGCGCGAACGGCCCATATCGTTCACAATTCGGCAAACGGGTGAATAGACGATGTTCCAGTCGAACGTGGGTTTGACTCGAACACGAAGCTCATCCCTACTCACCACTCATGGCTGCCATGACACCAGCATGTGTGCCTTTAAACATACATAGAAATCCCTCTGTAAGTATGGCAGCGCTGACTCTCCACTGGTACCTTGAAGCCTCCCACTAAGGATAAATAAAGCTCACCAGGAGCCCAGATGAATTTTACATAGTGTAGTATGTATAGTTTCTGGTAATATTTAAATAAAAACAAGTAAAAGCTCACATAGGTGGCCACTGGAGACCCTAAGGACCTCTCTTTTCTGGGTCCACTGGAGAGGTTGTAATAAAATAAGAGAAATCTCCAAACTGGAGAGGAAGTGGGTATTTGAGCTCAAGACTTATGCCCCTTATGGGTTAAATGTTGAATAGGACATTAATTGTTTCATAGATACAAAATTAAATTTATTTTAAACCCATGTCATTTTTGTCAACTCTGGAATGGTTTCATCAGGTACATGTTACAGGGACTGATGAGTATTTTTATATTTGTTTTTATATTAATACATATTAGCTTTAAGCTGTTTAATGCAGAATATAACATCTAGAGCAGTGGTTCTCAACCTGGGGGTCGGGACCCCCTCGGGGGTCAAATGAAGATTTGCCAGGAGTCACTGAATCCTGGGCTGTTCCTGTAGCCCACACCGCTCTCCCAGCATTTTCACGGTCGCCCAACAGGGCTGTCCCTGGAGACCGCGGCCGCCCACTCAGCCTCTTCGCGTCCGCCCACTCAGCCTCTTCACAGCCGCCCAATCAGTTCTTGGCATGGCTGGGGGACAGAGACTAGAGGTCAGCTGACTGGTGAGGAATGTGAAGTGGGAGGGGCTCCTGATTTCGGCATATGTGTCATTGCTACGAGACACCACAAAGTTCGGAGACACAGTAAGTAACACTACCTGTGATTATAGTTGCCATTAAAAGTCCCCACTACAGTTCTCAGATCAGCAGATGACCTTGATCACGATCACCTAAGTTGGCTGATCAGAACTCCCCTCAGCACTGCCACTGATCCCACTCCCCACCAGTGCTGCCACTCATCCCAACTCCCCATCAGCACTGCCACTCATCCCATTCCCCCCCACCAAGGAGTAAAAGAAGGAATAAAAATAGATAACACATGGAAGGGAGAGAAAAAAGAAGGGGAGGAACAAAGAAAAAAGGAGAGAAAGAGATAAAAGGGAAAGAAAAAAGAAGAGAAAAGTGGTACATCCTAAAATGTACCATAAGGGGTTTTAATACTGTACGAGTGGAAGGAACTCAGGGAGAGCTAAATGTCAGTGGGTTAGGGGTGCAAATTAATTGTGTTCCTTGAGTGCTGACACCCCACGCTGCAAAAATAATTTTAATGTTGGGGGTCCCCACAACTTGGGAAATTTTATCAAGGGGTCAGGGCATTAGGAAGGTTGAGAACCACTGATCTAGAGAATATTTTTTGCTGGTATTTATAATGGGTTTTGTAAGTATCTGTAAAACCCTCTTGCAGGTTCGTCATTTGAATTTTTGGTACATATTGGTTTTTGATATACATATTTTTATGGTTAAATCCTCCCCTTTTTTTCTTAAATATAATGTTTGCCTAGTAGATTAACTAAATGTATATCTGACCAAACATTATATCATTTATATTTTTGACCAATAATTCTTTTTTTTTTAACAAAAACAGTGGTGCTTTATTGTTGTAAAAAATAAAATTACAGAATACCAATCGACACAGTACAATACACTACATGTAAGAAATACATGCTTTAGCATAGGGAATACAATGTACAGTGGCTTGCAAAAGTATTCGGCCCCCTTGAACTTTTCAACCTTTTGCCACATTTCAGGCTTCAAACATAAAGATATAACATTTTTATTTTTTGTGAAGAATCACCAACAAGTGGAACACAATTGTGAAGTGGAACGAAATCTTTTGGATTTTTGAAACTTTTTTAACTAATAAAAAAATGAAAAGTGGGGCGTGCAAAATTATTCGCCCCCCTTGCGTTAATACTTTGTAGAGCCACATTTTGCTGCGATTACAGCTGCAAATCGCTTGGGGTATGTCTCTATCAGTTTTGCACATCGAGAGACTGAAATTCTTGCCCATTCTTCCTTGCAAAACAGCTTGAGCTCAGTGAGGTTGGATGGAGAGCGTTTGTGAACAGCAGTTTTCAGCTCTTTCCACAGATTCTCGATTGGATTCAGGTCTGGACTTTGACTTGGCCATTCTAACACCTGGATACGTTTATTTGTGAACCATTCCTTTGTAGATTTTGCTGTATGTTTGGGATCATTGTCTTGTTGGAAGATTAATCTCCGTCCCAGTTTCAGGTCTTTTGCAGACTCCAACAGGTTTTCATCCAGAATGGTCCTGTATTTGGCTGCATCCATCTTCCCCTCAATTTTAACCATCTTCCCTGTCCCTGCTGAAGAAAAGCAGGCCCAAACCATGATGCTGCCACCACCATGTTTGACAGTGGGGATGGTGTGTTGAGTGTGATGAGCTGTGTTGCTTTTACGCCAAACATATCGTTTTGCATTGTGGCCAAAAAGTTCGATTTTGGTTTCATCGGACCAGAGCACCTTCTTCCACATGTTTGGTGTGTCTCCCAGGTGGCTTTTGGCAAACTTTAGACGAGACTTTTTATGGACATCTTTGAGAAATGGCTTTCTTCTTGCCACTCTTCCATAAAAGCCAGATTTGTGCAGTGTACGACTGATTGTTGTCCTATGGACAGACTCTCCCACCTCAGCTGTAGTTCTCTGCAGTTCATCCAGAGTGATCATGGGCCTCTTGGCTGCATCTCTGATCAGTCTTCTCCTTGTCTGAGCTGAAAGTTTAGAGGGACAGCCAGGTCTTGGTAGATTTGCAGTAGTCTAAAACTCCTTCCATTTCAAAATGATCGCTTGCACAGTGCTCCTTGGGATGTTTAAAGCTTGGGAAATCTTTTTGTATCCAAATCCGGCTTAAAACTTCTCCACAACAGTATTGCGGACCTGCCTGGTGTGTTCCTTGGTCTTCATGATGCTCTCTGCGCTTTCAACAGAACCCTGAGACTATCACAGAGCAGGTGTATTTATACAGAGACTTGATTACACACAGGTGGATTCTATTTATCACCATCAGTCATTTAGGACAACATTGGATCATTCAGAGATCCTCACTGAACTTCTGGAGTGAGTTTGCTGCACTGAAAGTAAAGGGGCCGAATAATTTTGCACACACCACTTTTCAGTTTTTTAATTGCTAAAAAAGTTTAAAATATCCAATAGATTTCGTTCCACTTCACAATTGTGTCCCACTTGTTGGTGATTCTTCACAAAAAATTTAAATTTTATATCTTTATGTTTGAAGCCTGAAATGTGGCAAAAGGTTGAAAAGTTCAAGGGGGCCGAATACTTTCGCAAGCCACTGTATACAACCTGTAAATGAACACACAGGGATATCAGTACCATTCACAGTAAGTAACTTCCGCCCTCCCATCCTTAAGAACCCTCCCACCATTAAGCAGATGATCATAATATACTGTGCGTCCCTATGAGGCCATCCACGGAGCCCACACTTTTTCAAATTTCCATGGGCAACCACGATTTATATATGTAATTTTATACATGGGGATTACTGCCTCGATCTGTGCCTCCCAGGCTGAAAAAGATGGAGGGGAAGAGTCAATCCATTTCATGAGTATCTCTTTTTTGGCATAGAAAAGAAGGTAGGAAATTAGCAATTTAAGATGATAGGGCCTCTGCTCGTCATCATGTACCCCCAACAAGGCCAACTCCGGCAAAATTGGAATAGATATTTGCAGCCTGGAGTTAATTTCTCCAAATATCTCAGACCAAAATATTACTACGACTGGGTACTCCCAGAACATGTGAATAAATGTACCCGTTTGAATCTTACATTTAGGACACATGGGGTCTTTCTCAGGGAAGATGCGATGGATTCTCTGTGGGGTATAATAGACCCTATGTATAAATTTGACCTGAATCAGTTTGTTCTTAGATGCTATCACTAATTTAGGGCCATACTCTAAACAGTCCTCCCATCCCTCCTTATCCAGTGATGGTATGTCAGCCCACCATCTTTCCCATAGCTTATCTATCTTGGGGGAATCCTTCCCCAGGAGCGCATTATAAAGAGAGGATAGGGGTTTAGATACATCTCCAGGAGACAGGAGGTCTTCAATGGGGTCTGTTTGTAGCAGGGGAGTTTGTGGGAATTGAGCCCTGGCCGCATGTCTCAACTGTAGATACCAGAACCTCATCAACCGGGGCAAACCAAATTTAGCCGTCAGCTCCTGGAAGGAGAGTAATTGTCCCCCAGGCATTATGTGTCCCAATGTGGTAATACCATATCTGGCCCATACCTGTGGGTCCAGTATCATACAGAAGTGTTTTATCGTTGGGTTCCCCCACAGAGGATGAGCTGGAGACAATTGGCCTGGCTTTAGGTACTTTCGTCTAGCTGCCACCCATACCTTCCATGTTGCCTTAGTAGGCCCAGGCACCTCAAGGTATGCCTTGGGCCCTCTATAGGGAAAGTTGTGAAGGTCAGTCAATGAGCCCAAAATATTTGCCTCGAGACAGACTGCAGCATTGGATCTGGAAACCTAAAACCACCAGTGGGCTGTCACCAACATAGCCGCCCAAAAGTATATCTGAAAATTAGGGAGAGCTAGTCCACCCAAATCCGCAGGTAACCACAGTGTGGAACGTGCCAACCTAGGGTTCCCCCCTGACCAAATAAAAGAGCCCACTATTCGATCAATGTCCTTAAAAAATGAAACGGGGACCCAGACCGGGCAGTTCCTGAACAAATAGTTAAATTTAGGTAGTATCATCATTTTAAGGAGATTGATACGACCCAGAAGATTCAGAGGTAGACTCTCCCAGGCAGCACATCTTGTACGCAGGGTGTTTAAAACAGGGGCTACGTTTTTAACAATGAGATCAGAGGGATTTCTCGTGATCACAACCCCAAGATATTTAAATTCCCTCACCCATTGCAACGGGGAGGAGAGGGGCCCAGAGGTAGTGCCGTCATCCAGAGGAAATAAGACAGACTTGGTCCAATTGATTTTAATTCCTGATAATAGCCCAAAGCTATCAAAAATTTGCAGGGCAGCTTGAAGAGAGGGCCCAGCGTCATTCAAATATAATAGCGCATCATCGGCATAGAGGGAGAGGCGCTCTTCCATCATACCCACCCGCAGGCCCAGGACGTCTGGAGCACTCCTAATGGCAATTGCCAGGGGCTCCAGCGCCAGGGCAAACAGGCTGGGGGAGAGCGGACATCCCTGCCTCATACCGCGATACAAATTGAAGGAATCTGAGACCCAGTTGTTAGTGCGAACGCGAGCTCGGGGAGAACGGTACAACAATCTTACTCCGTGGACAAATTTAGGACCAAATCCGAATCTGCGTAAAGCCTCCCATAAATAGTTCCATTCAACGGAATCGAAAGCCTTCTCGGCGTCTAGAGAGGCAATAACTCTGGACCCCGAGTGATCATGCGAAACAGTTAGATTAAGGAATAGACGTCTAATATTTGTCTGTTCCCTTGCCCGGCATAAAACCCGTCTGATCAATGCCCACCAGGTCCTCTATTACATGAGATAATCGGGTAGCCAAGACCTTAGCAAAGATCTTGGCATCCACATTAATTAAAGAGATGGGCCTGTAGGATGCACAGTCAAGCGGGTCCTTACCAGGTTTAGGAACCAGTACAATAACCGCCTCACTCATTGAGTCAGGTAGGGCCTCCAATGTTGCAAATTTAGAGAGTAGCAAGGTCAACTTGGGAGCTAGGAGTTCAGAAAAATTGGAGTAAAATTTGGACGGTAAACCATCCACTCCGGGGGCCTTCCCCCCCTTGAGGTGTCCCATGGAAACCTGGATCTCTTCAAGCGTGATATCAGCCTCAAGACCCTCCCTTGCTTCCTCCGACAAAACAGGGATAGACAGGGAATCAAAAAATGAGGACATGGAGGAGTCTGATGCAGTAGCCCTAGAAGAGTAAACCTCCCGGAAGTAATCTCGAAAATGATCAGTAATGTTACTAGGAGTGGTGAGAACTTGGTCAGTACTGTCTCTAATGGAACCTATGGGGGTCGAAGGTACGTTGCCTTTAGCCAGCCATGCAAGAAGCCTCCCATTCTTCCCACCATGTTCAAATACTCGTTGAGCAGAATATAGCAGGGCCTTGTCCGTCTGGGCCATCCTAGTAGTAGATAGGTCTCGTAGAGCCCTTTTCCACGCCCTATATCGGTCTTCCCCAGGAGCGGAGACAAAGTCAGCCTCCAATCTACCCGCCTGCGTCTCTAGGTCATCTATGGAGCGAGTTGAGTCACGCTTAAGTCGAGCGATACTATACCCATATTCCCCTCGCACCCAAGCTTTAAATGAATCCCATACAACAGGTGGGGCAGCCGAGTCAGCATTGTCCATCCAGAAGTTGCAGATTGAAGCCGTAAGAGGTTCCAACAACCTCTCATCATTAGCCCAAAATCTGGACAAGCGCCATAGTCGAGTCCCTGGTGAAACAGACAGCGTCAGTGTCAAGCACAATGGTGCGTGGTCTGAAATTCCCCTGGGAAGCACAGATAAATCTTGGACATATTGTAATGCAGGGCCAGAAGCATATACGAGATCTATTCTAGATAGCGTTTTGTGCGAGGCTGAATGGCAAGTGAACACCTTCAACGTTGGGTGCATGTGCCTCCAAACGTCAGTGAGGGCAAACGTTTCTGCCCACTGCCTGAGGTCTGGAGTGTCCCGAGCCGAGGATTGCAGCTGATCAAGTTCCACCGAGGGAACCATATTAATATCCCCCAGGAGATACACCAAAGCGGTATCAAATTGCACCACTATTTGCATAATCTCATGGAGGATTTTTCCAGAAGCTGGCGGGGAAATATAAATTCCAACTAGAACCACATTTTTATCATATATATTGGCATGCACAATAACAAATCTCCCCTCTTTATCAGTTCTAACCTCTATAAGCCTGAACGGTAGTGTCTTGTGAACCAGGATGCTGACCCCTCGGGCATATGTGGAAAAGGTGGAGTGGTAATTAAGGCCAACCCAAGCTTTCCTAAGGCAAACCATCTTGTTGTGTTGCAGATGCGTCTCCTGGAGAATACAGATCTGCGGGTTATGGGTATGTAGAAAACGAAAAACCAGGGAACGCTTAACAGCTGTGTTAAGACCCCGAACGTTCCATAAAATCACCTTAAACTCAGCCATTAAACGTGAAGTATGGGGGAAGTGCAGTTATGCACCATGCCAAGAGGGCAGCATCCGAGTCCAGCCACACACAGCATCCTGTACAGCACTATGTCAAGAGATCTGTTCAAAAATGTATACAATTTAAAGCACCTGAAATAATAAAAAAAGGTTAACAAAAACAATCCCAACATTAATCAACCCCCCCACCCCGCATCCCCCACCCCAACCTAGGAATGCTTTGTTCCCAAAACATCAAAAAAAAACAAAGGTCAGGGAGCGTGAACCAGTGGGTGTAGTCACTTAGTGGAGGTAGTTGTCCACCTAAGGTGATGAGAGGCTCCGCCGCCAGTAGGAAGTAGGAGAAAAAAGGTTCCAACAATAAAAGGTTTTTCGGACCGTCTCATATCTGATCCTAATGCGGGCGAGTAAAAAACGTAAATAAAACCAGTGACAAAGAAAAACTTAGGTGAAGTGAGGAAGTCCATCCTTTAGCTCTAGAAAAACAGGATGCTCCAGCATGCACGTAGGTAGTATGTCAGAGTGTGACCTCTCTTAGGTATAAGAGGCATTTGTTTGTCCCCCAGGTCATCTGTAGAGAGATCAAGTCTCATGAGTGGAGTATCCAAAGAGGTAAGCAATAGAGTAAGCGTGCACTCCGTGCAAGTGGGGATATAGGAGAGTTGGGCCTGCAATACATGAATTGATCACTAGAGTCCGCCAGTGACCATCCTTCAGGAATCAGGTAGACCATGGAATAATATGTTTCTAGGAGAGCATATATGTCCATTGCTGCAGTAAGTCAGTACACCAAAAAGCAATCTTCCATCTCCTCAATCCCAAATATCTCAAGAACAGAGTAGAAGGCAAGAAGGTAGCCCACAAATAGATTCATAAAGTGGCAGGCTTAGAGATATACATCACCTGGCATAGTACTTAAGATTTGACAGGCAGTCATTACAAAAGGCACAACAGGTGCAAGGTTGACTCACTTGTCAGTGGTAAGTGACCAGCGACCATCATTCAGTACAGGACTATAATAGGGTTACTTAACCACAATCAACGGTTTGAGGGCAACGATTCCAGCCATGCATTAGCATCCCTGGGGGATGTAAAAAATCTGACAGTCTCTCCATCCTGAACCCGTAGCCGTGCTGGGAAAAGAACACTGTGTCGAATGCCCTTAAGACGCATGGCTGTCTTCACCTGGTCAAACGAGCGTCTGAGCTTTTCAGTTTCTACAGAATAGTCAGGGAAGATAAGTAGCTTGTTGTTTTTGTGATTCAATTCTCCCTGCACTCTAGCAGCCCTAAGCACTTCATCCCTGTCCCAGAAATTAAGTAACTTTAGAATATATGTGCGCGGTGGTGCTCCAGGAGGACCTGGCTTGGGGGGATCCGGTGAGCCCACTCCACCGCATAAAATGGTGAAAATTGAGCCGCAGGTAGGAGGGAACGGAGTAAGCCCTCAATGAAATCTGTCAGACGTTGCCCCTCAGCCCCCTCCGCCAGTCCTACAATACGGAGATTGTTCCTCCTATTATGGTTCTCCGCATCTTCGGATTTATATTCCAGAGCTCTGATTTTGGTTTGTAGGGCTCCGAGATCAGCTCCGAGATTCTCCACAGTGTCCTCCATGTGTTCCAGATGCTGTTCAGCAGCAGACAGTCTGCCACGGATTTTGTCCATGTCTAGCCTTATTAGACCTACATCTAATTGCACTGCATCCACCTTGGTAGTAAGGGTGGTGAGGGAAGTCTGGCAGTTGCCTATAGCAGCTAGCACATCAGCCAGGCCTGGCTGTGTGGAGGAGGATTGCTCTGGCAGCTCCGTCTGGGACGCCATATTACTGAGAGCGCGCCTCCCGGTCCCCACGCGGTCTGCACATGCTGCCTCTGTATCCACCGGCACGGGGGGGATTTCATTTTTTTACCCCTTCCGCTAGCTGGCTGGGATGATCGGCGGTACATGTAGAGGATTTTCTCCGGCACACAGTCCTGTTTTAGCTGCTTTAGAAGGGAAGACAGTCCTGGATCTCAGCGGAGCTCTCAGACATGCGTCCGCTCACAGCGCCATCTTGGCCACGCCCCCGACCAATAATTCTTATTGTATACTATAATCTAAATGAATGTCATCTTTGACCAATATGGCTATTAATAATATGCTTTATTTAATATGTTGTTTAATTTTTTTTTATGGCTTACAATCATGTGTTGGCTTTATATGATCATGGTTGTCAAAAATATATTTGGCCCTTCACAATAATGGCTGTCAAGCCATTTTGATCATTACTCTATATTACACGGCTGCAATATCATGCCCTTTACAACTATGGCTGCCAAACCACTTTTTGTTCACTGCAAACATGGCCGCAGACCCACTTCTGGCCCTTTGGCAAGATGGCCGATGGATGATTTCTGATGGCGGTGTAATAACGAATTAAACTAGAGGACATTTATTCTTTATATATACAAGAGATGCCAAGACTAAATCGATCCCTCGATAACATCCTATTGGATGAAACGCATCAAACGGGATATTTGGTGCTGACATCTTGTGGCTGAGCGATTATGGGTCACCAGTGGCCACCTATGTGAGCTTTTACTTGTGTTTTAAACTGTTTTTATTCGGATATTACTTGAAATTTAACATATTACACTATGTGTTCTAACTTCATGGGAGTAGGAGAGGAGACATATCTGCATATTGATGTGCAATGCATGTCAATAATTGCATCTGTGGTTATGGGTAGACATGTGCACTGCCCAAAAATGTGGGGTTTATTTTCATTTTCTTTCTTGATCGATATTCGTTATTTCAAATAAATTTGTAAATTTGCATAAATGTGAATTTGTTATGGTCCATTCGTTTAGATGCGATATTCGTTATTTAGAATATTTGGATAAATTTAAATTTGTTACATTCCATTTGTTTAGATGCAGTATTTGTTATTTTGATAATTTGTAATAATTCAAAAGAATAAAGATCCGAAATTCGTAAGTCCAAAAATTTGAAAGAACGAAAATCCAAAATTCGAAAATCTGAAAAATTGAAAGAACGAAGATTCGAAAATCAGAAAGAACAAAAATCCGAAAGTAAGAATGAAAATCCGAAGAAAAGAAAAGAAAATTCAAAAATCTGAAAATCAGAACAAAAATCCAAAAATTTGAAAATCCAAAAGAACAAAAACATTTGGATCATTTCTATTATAATTTAAATATTAAGTTTATTAACCATTACTATAGTTTTTGTTATTATTATTTATTAATAATAATAATGTTAATAAAAAGTCTAAAAATTGTTATAAACTATTAAATTATTATTAAGTTACGAATTATCCAAAATAACGAATGCCAGATAATTCGTAACTTCGGATAAATTTGTATTCATTACGTTCACTAACAGCCAAATGTGAAAGGAAATTCCAATACCTATAATTTAATAGTTTAGAACTATTAGTATAGTTTTTATTATTATTATTATTATTATTATTATTAATAAATAATAATAAGAAAAACTATAATAATGATTAATAAACAAAATATTTATTACAATAGAAATTATCCAAATGTTTTTTGTTCTTCTGGACTTTGGAATTTTAGGATTTTCGAATTCAAAACATTTTCGAATTTCTGATTTTCAAACTTTCGTTCCTTCAAATTTTCGTTCTTTTAAAAAAATTGTTTTCAAAATAATGTGTTAAACGGTCTTTCGAATTGCACATGTCTAGTTATAGGAGTGAGTTATAGTTATAGGAGTGAGGGGACAAAAGGCAGGAAGAACCAATTGGCAATGATATTTCATCAGCTGCAGCTTACTGCCAAGTTGGCACCAGTGATGATGAGGTGGGGATGATGAGGTCTCTGCACATACCTTTCCTCTTCCATATAGTGGATGAGGAAAGTGAGGGAGAGGCACATCAGGGACAGCTCACAGGGGAGTGGAGGGAGCAGCCACCCTATCCCTATTGGTACTCGGTTCAGCAAACCTGAACTGAGTTGAAAGTTTACTTATGAGTACCACATGTATGAAGAGACATATGAATATTCATCTTGCAGCTCTGTGGGAGCAGCACTAGCATGCTAGTATTAATAACAAAAGTGCCACACTCCTCCTCCTCATTATAGCTCCTTTCCACCTCTCCCCCACCATACAAAATACCCTATCAAAAGTCTCAGACAACAGGGATGACAGTATTTCAAGGGGTGTCACAGGTTTACCCAATGGCATTTCTAGTGGGGAAGAGGGTCAGCATGAGGTCACACAGTGTAGGGCTAAGCATAGGCTTCATCCATGCTCTGTTTCTGCCAATCCCACTCTGACATCTCCAGTTTTAACACAGAGCAGGCAATTTTGTGATCTCCAACTGCTGGAATGTAAGAAAAAGTGCATTCCCGGTCAACCCCACGCCCAGAATCATAGTGCCAGCTTGGCAAAATTGCAGGCTTTTTTAGCTGCTGTCATTCCAGCTGTTGTAGTTTTCCCTCTCCCATAAATTTGCCTTTTCTGTACCACAGTGGCATGTAGAGATGAACCGAATGACCTTCCTTTCGGTTTACAGCAGAACTCTCAAACATCATGGAAATTCTAAAACCTATGGGGCCTGAATTGAAAAAATCAAAAGTGCCCACTTTGAGGGCTTAGATGCAAGTTATCACAAATGGTATGTGGGTATCATGGTTGTATCCAGGTACTGCTCTGGGGGACATGTATCAATTAACAAAAAGTTTGTAAAAACATCACTTTTAAATGAGCAGTGGTTTACTGATGCTTAAAGTGAAATAATGGAAATGAAAAACTCTTTAAATATAGTGCCTGGGGGGCCCCCTAAGTCTTCCTGAAAAGTGGAGCATCTGTACCGTGTATAAAACCTGAAGCAGCAAAGATGACATTTATAAAGTCAATAAAATGACATTTTCCCTGGATGCTTTCTTTATTTTATAAACAACAGCTTGGGGAGTCAGTCTGTATGATGACGCCAAAATATTGTGCACTCGGAACAAAATTAGAGATTTTTTGGATACATTCTACTTTGGATAGAAGTAACAGGTGCAGAAAAATTGGGTTTTGGGTGTTGGTGGTGCCTTCACACCGTAACCCTATATAGGTACCTCAGATGAAAACAAGAATTGGCCTTGCTGTAAAAATTTTTAATGATATGCACCTGTCAAACAGGTGCGGAAAAATTGGTCGGCAGCCTAGACAGTCTTGCACAGATTCTACATCCCAAAAATACTTAAACAGCAACATCAGTATCAGGGTCTTGATAGCTGCTGCTAATCTAGGAATGATTAATTTTGATAAATGTCAACCGGTCAACAGAGTCTGTGGACAGACGCACTCGTTTATCTGTCACAAAACCTCTGGCAGCACTGAATGCCCATTCAGAAAGCACGCTGGATGCAGGGCAGCCCAGCAGCTTAATTGCATACTGGGCCAGTGGTCTATTCTCATGACTCTGAAACTCAGTGGATCATCAACTGGAAAGCTCTCCATGTCTGTTTGTGCCCCTAGATAATTCAGACTCTGCCAATGAGATGTGGAAGCTGACAGCCCTGGCCCCGAGGACTAAAATTTATTTTTAAATGCATCACTGAGGCGGCCTCCTTCTCCACTGCTTCTCTCTTAACCAACATAAGCCTCAAAACTATGTTTTCCACCAGACTGTAACCCAGCAGAGTCAGGAAAGGCAATACATAAACTCCTATTTAAAGTTTTCTCAAGATATTTAATCATCTTCTCCCTCTGTGAGGACGTGATGAGTTCTGAGACTTTCCCCTTGTAACAGTGGTCAAACAGGGTTGCTAACCAATAGTGATCCTTTTCCTTGATGCCACAAATTCTTGGGTCCTTTTGCAGGCTTTAAAAAATGAGGGAGCCCATGCAACACAAGTTTGCAGAGGCATGAGAAGCAGATTCCTCTGGGTCACTCCCGGCCACGTAATACTCCCAAGGGTTCTAGGGATGGAAAACCATCTCTTAGGGTTTGACATGTCTTCCTCTGCTTAAATGCCTTCAAAACTGCCAGAATCCTCCACATCTTGTGTTTTCTGTGGCATCACAAGAATGGTGTCTGCATTAAGCGGGCCTTGAGAGTAGGGATGAGCTTCGTGTTCGAGTCGAACCCATGTTCGACTCGAACATCGGCTGTTCGACCGTCCGTCGAATTGCGAACGATATGGGCCGTTCGCGCCAAATTTGTGTGGCGCGTCACGGCCCATAATTCACTGCGGCATCGCAGTGCATTGCTGGCTGATGATTGGCCAAGCATGCACTATGACCCGCATGCTTGGCCAATCACAGCGCCGTCAGTAGAGAGAGCTGTAATTGGCCAAAGCCAGGGTGGCTTTGGCCAATTATGGCTCAGGGGATTTAGTACACGCCCCACACTATATAAGGCCGCCTGCACGGCGGCCCTGTGTAGTGTGTGTTCCGGTGTGCTGAGAGATAGAGAGAGCGAGAGACAGTGTCATTTGATTTGAGTTAGATAGATTAGGCAGAACAGTCAGTCAGTTAGCTGCACTTACAGTGTATTGTGTATATATATGCATCCCAGGTGTTGCATATATATATATATATATACACTGTATTCAGTTTAGCTAGATCCGTTCCTGTTATCTTCTATCTAGACTATTTACATTTAGTGCAGTGCGTCCTGCTCACAGTGTTCAGCTAGATCCGTTCCTGCTATTTACATTTAGTGCAGTGCGTCCTGCTCACAGTGTTCAGCTAGATCCGTTCCTGCTATTTACATTTAGTGCAGTGCGTCCTGCTCACAGTGTTCAGCTAGATCCGTTCCTGCTATTTGCATTTAGTGCAGTGCGTCCTGCTCACAGTGTTCAGCTAGATCCGTTCCTGTTATTTACATTTAGTGCAGTGCGTCCTGCTCACAGTGTTCAGCTAGATCCGTTCCTGCTATTTACATTTAGTGCAGTGCGTCCTGCTCACAGTGTTCAGCTAGATCCGTTCCTGCTATTTACATTTAGTGCAGTGCGTCCTGCTCACAGTGTTCAGCTAGATCCGTTCCTGCTATTTACATTTAGTGCAGTGCGTCCTGCTCACAGTGTTCAGCTAGATCCGTTCCTGTTATTTACATTTAGTGCAGTGCGTCCTGCTCACAGTGTTCAGCTAGATCCGTTCCTGCTATTTACATTTAGTGCAGTGCGTCCTGCTCACAGTGTTCAGCTAGATCCGTTCCTGCTATTTACATTTAGTGCAGTGCGTCCTGCTCACAGTGTTCAGCTAGATCCGTTCCTGCTATTTACATTTAGTGCAGTGCGTCCTGCTCACAGTGTTCAGCTAGATCCGTTCCTGCTATTTACATTTAGTGCAGTGCGTCCTGCTCACAGTGTTCAGCTAGATCCGTTCCTGCTATTTACATTTAGTGCAGTGCGTCCTGCTCACAGTGTTCAGCTAGATCCGTTCCTGCTATTTACATTTAGTGCAGTGCGTCCTGCTCACAGTGTTTAGCTAGATCCGTTCCTGCTATTTACATTTAGTGCAGTGCGTCCTGCTCACAGTGTTCAGCTAGATCCGTTCCTGCTATTTACATTTAGTGCAGTGCGTCCTGCTCACAGTGTTCAGCTAGATCCGTTCCTGCTATTTACATTTAGTGCAGTGCGTCCTGCTCACAGTGTTCAGCTAGATCCGTTCCTGCTATTTACATTTAGTGCAGTGCGTCCTGCTCACAGTGTTCAGCTAGATCCGTTCCTGCTATTTGCATTTAGTGCAGTGCGTCCTGCTCACAGTGTTCAGCTAGATCCGTTCCTGTTATTTACATTTAGTGCAGTGCGTCCTGCTCACAGTGTTCAGCTAGATCCGTTCCTGTTATCTTCCTACTGACAGGCAGGCTTGTCTGGTTACAGTATATAAAGCTACCTGAAGAAAATTACAGGTGTTCTATCCCAGCTTAGTGCAGCTACAGGCCATTAGTATGTCTGGAAGGCCAAGAAGGAGAGGCAGACAGTCACAAGCCAATAGGAGAGGGCAAGCAGGCTCTGTGTCTAGTGCTGGTCGTGGAGACGGTGCATCCTCATCAGCACGTGGCCATGGGACACGCTTGGCCTTTTTTTCGGCAGCTGGCCGTGTTGAGCCGCAACATGCGGAAGACTTGGTCGAGTGGATGACCAAGCCGTCCTCATCCTCCTCATCCTCTCTCACCCATGCCCAGACTGCTTTGTCTGGCAAAGCAGCGGCCTCTTCCCTCAGCTCAATGTCATCAGTGACTCCTTCCCTAGCTCCACCATGTCCTCCTGAGGATTCCCTCGAACTGTTTGACCACAGTGTTGGGTACATGCTCCAGGAGGATGCCCAGCGTTTGGAAGGCTCTGATGATGATACTGAGCTCGATGAAGGCAGTAACATGAGCACGGACAGAGGGGGTGCCCAAGAAGGACAGCAATCTGGCAGTCATGCTCCCCCTGCTGCAGCATACTGCCAGGTTTGCTCCAGTGATGAGGAGGGAGGGGATGATGAGGTCACTGACTCAACGTGGGTGCCTGATAGGAGAGAGGAGGAGGAGGAGGAGGAGGAGGCGGCACATCACCAACGAGGCAGGATGCCCTCCAGGGGCCAGCCTAAGGGCAGCACATTGACTGCATCACACCCCAAAGCTCCACATGTGCAGGGCGCTGCAGTCTCTGCGCGTTATTCAAAAAGTTCTTTGGTGTGGGCCTTTTTTGAGACGAGTGCATCAGATCGCACCGCTGCTATTTGCAACATATGTCTCAAGCGTATCTCGCGTGGCCAAAACATCTCCCGCTTGGGTACCACATGCTTGACCAGACATATGTTGACCTGCCATGCAGTTCGTTGGCAAGCGTATCTAAAAGACCCACACCAAAGAACAAAGAGGATCTCTCCTTGCTCCTCATCAGCTGAGATTTCCAACCCCACTAGACCTTCAGTCCTCTCTGAGACCTGCAGTGAGAGGAATGAAGGTGTAGAATTAGGTGTGTCACAGCCAAGTACTTGTGGGCAATCTGCTTTTGGTACACCGACGTCAGATTGTACCAGGCAAATTTCCCTGCCCCAGCTGCTGCACCGCCGAAAGAAGTTTGCTCCCAGCCATCCACATGCCCAGCGGTTGAATGCTAGCTTGGCAAAATTGCTAGCACTTCAACTGCTGCCTTTTCGGTTGGTAGACTCTGCCCCCTTCCGTGAGTTTGTGGAATGTGCGGTTCCTCAGTGGCAGGTACCCAAACGCCACTTTTTCTCACGGAAGGCGATTCCGGCTCTCTACCGGCATGTGGAAGGCAATGTCCATGCCTCGCTGGACAGGGCGGTCAGCGGTAAGGTGCATATTACCGCTGACTCATGGTCCAGCAGGCATGGACAGGGACGTTACCTAAGTTTCACGGCGCATTGGGTGACTCTGCTGGCAGCTGGGAAGGATGCAGGACAAGGTGCAGTAGTGTTGGAGGTTGTTCCGCCACCACGCCTCCAAAATGCTGATTGTGACACACCTCTCTCCTCCACCCCCTCCTCTTCTTCTTCCTCCATGGCCTCTTCCTCGGAACCAGCGGTGCTCCATAGGCGTTCAAGGGGCTACGCAAGTACGCAGGCCAAAAGATGCCATGCGGTGCTTGAGCTGGTGTGCTTGGGGGACAGGAACCACACTGGGGCAGAGGTTCTGTCAGCTCTGCAGGGGCAGGTTCAGAGGTGGTTGACGCCACGCCAACTTAAGGCAGGAATGGTGGTTTGCGACAATGGCACCAACCTCCTCTCTGCCCTCCGACAGGGACAAATGACCCATGTGCCCTGTTTGGCTCACGTCCTTAACTTGGTGGTGCAGCGGTTCTTGGGCAGGTACCCGGGCTTACAGGATGTCCTGAGGCAGGCCAGGAAAGTCTGTGTGCATTTCCGCCGGTCATATAATGCCAGTGCTCGGCTGACGGACCTCCAAAAGGAGTTTAACCTGCCCAAGAACCGCCTAATCTGTGACATGCCCACCAGGTGGAACTCAACGTTGGCCATGCTGCAGCGGCTGCACACGCAGCAGAGGGCCATCAATGAGTACCTGTGCGACTATGGCACCAGGACAGGGTCAGGGGAGCTTGTTTTTTTTTCCCCACGCCAGTGGGCCATGATCAGGGATGCATGCACTGTCCTGTCACCATTCGAGGAGGCCACGAGGATGGTGAGCACTGACAGTGCATGCATCAGTGACACTGTCCCCCTTGTCCACCTGTTGGAGCACACGCTGCGTGGAATAATGGACAGGGCACTTGAGGCAGAACAGAGGCAGGAAGAGGAGGACTTCCTTAGCTCTCAAGGCCCCCTTTATCCAGACAGTGTTCCTGCGTGCCCGCCGATCACACAGGAAGAGGACGAGGAGGAGGAGGAGGAGGAGGAAGATTGTGTCAGTATGGAGGTGGAGCCTGGCACTCAGCATCAGCAGCAGTCTTTAAGGGATCAGTCCCAAGGAACACATGGACTTGTACATGGCTGGGAGGAGGTGGCTGCGGACGTTGTTGTCCTTAGTGACCCAGAGGACTCCGGACCGAATGCCTCAGCAAACCTACGCTGCATGGCCTCCCTGATCCTGCAAAGCCTGCGTAAGGATCCTCGTATTCGTGGTATCAAGGAGAAGGACCAATACTGGCTGGCAACCCTCCTTGATCCACGTTACAAGGGTAAGGTTGCGGACCTTATCTTGCCATCGCAGAGGGAGCAGAGGATGAAACATCTTCGGGAGGCCTTGCAGAAAGGTCTGTGCAATGCGTTCCCAGAGACTGGGAGGTTACAAACTCCTGTTTCTGGACAACGTGTTGCTGAGGCTTCGGTCAGTCAAAGAAGGAGCGGTGGAGAAGGTGGCCGTCTGACCGATGCGTTCAGACAATTTTTTGGTCCGCAGCCCCAAGGTATGATCGGTTCCAGCAACCATCGCCAGCGTCTGTTTTACATGGTGCAGGAATACCTAGGGGCAAGATCAGACTTGGACACCTTTCCCACCGAAAATCCTCTGGGTTACTGGGTCTTGAGGATGGATCACTGGCCAGAGCTTGCACAGTATGCAATTGAGCTACTGGCCTGTCCTGCATCCAGCGTTCTTTCGGAACACACATTCAGTGCTGCTGGAGGCGTGGTAACCGATCACAGGGTGCGTCTGTCCACCGACTCGGTCGATCGGCTGACCTTCATAAAAATGAATCAGTCTTGGATCACCACCAGCTACCAAGCACCTGATGCTGATGTAACCGAATATTTTTTTTTGAAATCTCAGATCCCTTCAAAGACTGCCTATGCTGATGCTGAGTGACTATCCCTGAGTAATTATCCTCTTCCTCCTCAATCATCACGCTGATAGCTTGTAAGAACATTTTTGGTTCTGGGCGCCACCACCAGTGCCTAAGGCACAATTTTTCAGCCCCTGTTTAACAGGGGCGTGTAATTACAATTTTTGATGTAATACTTTGCAGCAGGGCTCGTTCCTGCATTCCAACTAGAGTGTCTGTGAGGGGTTGCAGTGTTGTGGCACCAGCACCAGTGCCTAAGGCCCAATTTTTCTGCCCCTGTCTAACAGGGGCGTGTAATTACAATTTTTGATGTAATACTTTGCAGCAGGGCTCATTCCTGCATTCAAACTAGAGTGTCTGTGAGGGGTTGCAGTGTTGTGGCACCAGCACCAGTGCCTAAGGCCCAATTTTTCTGCCCCTGTCTAACAGGGGCGTGTAATTACAATTTTTGATGCAATACTTTGCAGCAGGGCTCGTTCCTGCATTCCAACTAGAGTGTCTGTGAGGGGTTGCAGTGTTGTGGCACCAGCACCAGTGCCTAAGGCCCAATTTTTCTGCCCCTGTCTAACAGGGGCGTGTAATTACAATTTTTGAAGCAATACTTTGCAGCAGGGCTCGTTCCTGCGTTCCAACTAGAGTGTCTGTGAGGGGTTGCAGTGTTGTGGCACCAGCACCAGTGCCTAAGGCCTAATTTTTCAGCTCCTGTTCAACAGGGGCATGTAATTACAATTCTTGATCTAATATTTCACAGCAGGGCCCTGTGAGGGCTTACAGTGTTGTGGCCACAGCAACACCTAAGGCCCAAATTTCTGCTGAGTATATAGGGCAGGACCCTACTTTCAAACATCTAACTTACAAACGACTCCTACTTGCAAACGGAAGGAGACAACAGGAAGTGAGATGAAATCTACCCCTAGGAAGGGAAATTCTCTCCTGTAAGAGTTAATATGGGAAAACAATTTCTCCTTTCCACTGATGCTTTCCAATCCTTGTTCCACAAAAAAACCCAAATTTTCAAAAAACATTTTTCATTGGGACAAAAAAGTGAGGTGAAATCTTCTGAAGAGGAGGAAAGACAGCAAAACAAATGTCACAGGGGTGATAACCCTTCCCTATGTTTTCCAAAAAGCTTAGAAAAGATTTTTTGGCTGGAGCTAAACACGTTAAAAATGTTCAAAATTACAAAGAGATTCTACTTAACAACAAACCTACAGTCCCTGTCTTGTTTGCACCTCCTGTATACTGCTGTTCAGAGTATATAGGGCCTGGTGGCCCCACACCTTTCCTTATTTTAATTTGGGTGCGGGGTTCCCCTTAATATCCATACAAGACCCAAAGGGCCAGGTAATGGACTGGGGGGTACCCATGCCGTTTGTCTCACTGATTTTCATCCATATTGCCATGACCCGACATGACATTAAACCCGCAAGCAGTTTTAAATGAGATTTTTTCCTTTAAAAATGACATTTGGTGCAGGGACTGTTCTAAACATGGGAAACACGCGTCACTTTACAGGCATACTATAGACACCCCCCAGGTACGATATTTAAAGGAATATTTCACTTTTTTTTTTTTACTTTAAGCATCATTAAAATCACTGCTCCCGAAAAAACGGCCGTTTTTAAAAGTTTTTTTTGCATTGATACATGTCCCCTGGGGTAGGACCCGGGTCCCCAAACCCTTTTTAGGACAATACCATGCAAATTAGCCTTTAAAATGATCACTTTTGATTTCGAAAGTTCGAGTCCCATAGACGTCAATGGGGTTCTAACGTTCATGCGAACTTTCGGTCCGTTCGCGGGTTCTGGTGCGAACCGAACCGGGGGGTGTTCGGCTCATCCCTACTTGAGAAGAAAGGAAGTCTCTTCGTCCCGCTGCTCTGCCACGAGTGCCCTGTCCATAATGTCATGCAGAGTCTGCTTCAACGGGAACGCAAAAGGCATTTTGTCACTGATGCATGCATTGTCATGGCTCACCATCTTTGCTGTGTCCTCAAATGGTAACAGTACAGTGCATGCATCCTTTATCAGCAGCCATTGGTGTAGGGAAAAAAGCAGAGCTGGCCTGAGCCTGAGTTTTTGTGCCATACTGATACAGGTGGCGATGGTGGCATTGTGATTGAAGATGAATCTACATCAGGGGACATTGTTTTTTGGAATTGTCAAAAACTGTGTCTGTGTTTTTATTACTTTTTACACTTTTTTGGTGAATGGGTAAGGGTACAATGTACCCCATACACATTCACATAGGAAGGGGGCTGGGATCCGGGGGCCCCTTGTTAAAGGGGGCTTCCAGATTCTAATAAGTCCCCCACCCACAGACCCCCACAACCACAGCACAGGATTGTGGGGAAGAAGCCCTTGTCCCCATCAACATGGGGACAAGGTGCTTTGGGTTGGGGGGGACAGAGCCCCTTGCCCCAAATCACACACCCCCCATTTTGAGGGCATTTGGCCTGGTATGCCTGGTAGGCCAGGAAAGAGGGGGACAAATGAGCACCCCCCTTTTCTGACCTGCCAGGCTGCATGCTGGGGTAAGGGTCTGGTATTGATCTTGGAGGGGACCCCACGCCATTAAAAAAAAAAGTTGGCATATTGTATTGCTGGCTTTCTGGCCCAGCTCCTTAACAACATATTATTTAAATTGTTTATTTATGTAGCGAAAAAGGTCCACATGGACCGCAAGTGAACATTATTACACACAAACAAAAAAGAAAAAGAAAAATTAACAAATATCAACAGGTATATATCTTGTCACATGACAACATACGATCATTGTAACTTAGCAGTTGTGTCGTGTATAGGAGGTGAGTACTTTATTTCCTGTTGAAACTCGTATATCGTCATTGTGCAAAGTTAATCTTGTGGTTACTGTTTCTAATTTTATGGAGGCAGGGTTGTTATAGCCCTGCTGGGCATAATTGTAATGTCAAGCAGTCTCACATGACCAATTCCACTTCTTTTTGTTATTTTGGATAGTTGAAAAAGATAAAAGAATATCAGGGTGTGAGAAGAAGCGAAAGAAGAAATAAGACGGAGAGGGGGGAGAGAAGGGGGGAGGGTTGGGGAGGGGGGGGGGTAAAGGGTCTCCATTTGTATGGAGTGATATCAGTTACCGTCTAGATTGTGTTCGAATATCAGATGGGCAATTTGTTAAGTCAGACTGTGGTTGTATTTGGTTGAGGTGAGGGAGTAATGCCTCTCAGTGATTGGCCTTCTGCTGAGTAAAAGAACATGTTCCACAGTTGCCATGTTTTGAAGAATGTCTCCTGTCTATTTTGGGCTGTGAGGATGAGATCCTCCATGTTTCTGATTTCCTCCACCTTTGTGAACCAAAGTTCAATCGGGGGGGGGGGGATTTCCAGTTTAGAGGAATGCAGGCTTTAGCTGCATCCAATAAGTGTCGGATCACAGATTTTTTTATATGTTCGTTCAGGTATATTTGACGCATGTAGAAGGAAAAAAGCTGGGTCATCTGTTATTTTACGTTCAGTGAATCTTTGGACCGTCTCTCTAATTGTTTGCCAGAAATGTGTTAGTTTGGGACAAGTCCAGAAAATGTGTAGAAGGGTTCCCTTATTTGATTGACATCTCCAACATTGGTCAGATGTTGTCGGGTATAGCTTGTATAGTACTACCGGGGTTCTATACCATCGTGATATGATTTTGTAGTTGGTTTCTTGGGTTTTTGCACATATGGAGGATTTATGTGTGAATCTAAGTATTTGATTTCTTGTGGAAATGTCAAACTGTCGGTCCAGTTCCTTTTCCCATTTGAGAAGTCCCGGGGGGGTTGAGTCTGCTGGGGGTGTAATCAGGAGTTGTTATGTCAAAGATAGAGTATTTGGTAGTACTCCGTTATCAGTACAGAGTTCCTCTAGTGTCGTGAGTGGTTGGTCGTTTGCAGGCGGGGGTTCCATAGTATGGAGAAAGTGTTTCAGTTGGTGTGATCTCAGGAAGTCTAAGCGGAACGGCCCCGCAGGGTCAGTGAGTTCTGTAATCGACTTCCATTTTCCTCCGGAGCTGAAATGCGACGCCTGACACAGGCCTGTCCTGCCCAAACAACGAAAGATCCCGTCGTTGATGCCTGGGGTAAATTGAGGGTTACCCAGTATAGGGCGTAGTGGGGAGTTTTGGGTAGAGAGAGATGCCTGAGACAGGAGGCGAGCGCTGATTCTGGCAGTGGTGCCAATCAGAGGATGCCATTTAATCTGTGCTGGTAGTGCGGTATAACACCATGGGGCTCCTTAACAACATATTGACTGTGCGCTCGGTGGGTGAACATTGCCCCGAACGTAGGAAAATGTGGGTGTTCATGCGAACACCTAAACGGGCGAATTTCGGGCTGAACTTTTGCTTGGCCCAAATGGTTCGCTCAACATAAATAGAAATAAACAGGGCATTTAAGGGTGAACCAATAGTATTATACTAGAGAACATATTAAAAACTTTAATTATAAAACATTCAAATTTGTATTTAAAAAGACATTATTCAAAAATATTACATATCAATATAAAAATCAGAAGATATAATGGCAAGAATCCACTAGAAAATGCAGATATATAGAGTGATACAAACAGAACACTCAAAATATATATTTTTACAACATCAAAAAAAAGCGGTTCACCTATCCCACAAGAGGAGTGGGCTGACCAATCAAATCTCCACCTACAATTATTTTAATACTTTTTACATCCAAACCTAGTCTTGCTACATCTGTTGCTGTACCTATATGAAATGAGTGAGATGAAAACGTTAAATGATTTAATTTTAAAGCATGTAGACATCTTTTAAATACAGTGTTGAATTGGAATTTTGTTAGTGATGAATCTAGATGAATAAAAAATGCATTACCATGTTTGAGTCTTATGCCGCATACACACGACCGTTTTTTCCGTCAGAATAAACTCTGACGGTTTTTCTGACGTTGTTCTGACGGAGCTCCGCTGAAACGAACTTGTCTACACACGATCACACCAAAGTCCAATCGTTTAGAACGCGATGACGTACAATGGAACTAGAAAAAGGAAGTTCGAGGCGCATGCGCGGCGGCACCTAAGATGGGCGCTTAGTCCGGGAGCTCCGTCCCGCCTCAGCAGACCGGACCTAAATAACGGCACTTGGACCGGCGATCGACGCCTGGATTAGCCCCACACAGACACCAGAAACCCCGGGGACATCTCCGATGTACTCGGGAGAAGTAAGGAGAAACCTAAAGCCGGCTTTTGAAGCCGTTTTGCCACAGGCTGAGACTGCCAAGATGGCGACCGCTCCTCACAGCTCCTCTCCAGCCTACCAGCCAAAATCTCCATACGTGGCTTCCCCCCTCCCTGCTTCAGCCAGACCCCTCTGCAGGCAATTTCCCCTCGGACCCAGCCTCTCCAGCATCCACTGCTTCCCTCATAGATCACAATCTAGCAGGCCTGGGGTTTTCCCCAATGGATGCAGGCCCTCCCCAGTCTCGCCAGCTAATACAGCATGGGGATTCAGGCCTACTCCAACCGGTCTCTGTGGCGGACCTATTCACAAAGTTTGCAGAACTACTGGATAGAGGCCTTCATAATACAGCTCACAAAATAACAAGTGACATTAAAGCGGATCTCCAGAACATTGGCACCCGCATGGAAATTATTGAATCTAATCTGGACTCTACTTTTTCCAGAACAAACCAAAATACTGCATGTATACAGATCTTGCAGGAAGAACTAGAGACTGCCAATGCTAAAATTGATGACCTTGAAAACCGTAATCGAAGGTACAACTTTAGGGTCAGGGGGCTCCCTGAATCCTACAAGGACATTCCTGAAACTATAAAATCGTTTATTAAGGACATACTCCCAGATACACAACAGCACAGGCTTGAGCTGGATCAAGCCCACAGAGCCCTCAGGCCTCCTAGAGCGGACGGCCTCCCCCACGACGTCGTGGTGAAACCACATTTCTTCTCAATCAAAGAAGAGGTTATGAGGAAATCAAGATCCATGTCTGAAATAGTGTTTCAAGGACACCATCTGCAAATATTTGCTGACTTATCCCCCTCAACTATCCAAAAAAGGAGAACCCTAAAGCCACTACTTCAAATACTGATGGACAGAGAAATCAAATACTGGTGGCTCTTCCCATTTCAATTTAAACTGCTCTTCAAAGGCAAGGCATATACCTTCGGATCCCTACAGGAAGGAGAAAGGCTTTTTCTACAATTGGGCCTCATCAACCAGGACCCGACTGCGCGCCAATCAGGACCTCAACCCAACTCAGCAAAGAGACATTTGCCCACCAGTCCCCTGAATCCGGTTTGGGAAAAGGCACGATCCAATAAATCCAAGGAAGCCAACCCTCCATGACTCTCAATCCTCATTTTTTCTACGGAACTCAATTCCTTTGACATTCACTTGTTTTTTTCATCTCTCCCCTTTAGATGTTAGCTGAAGGGTCGGAGTCTCCCCATTTGTGACCCCTGAGATGAGTGTCATTTTAGGACACCCTCACGCCTCAGTTGAGGCGATCTCAGGGGACACAACTTTCGGGGAAGCTATCAACCCACGTTTTTCTCAGTTCACTGACTTTGAACTGCGTCATTACAACCTTTGGTCGGTTCTGGTGGGGAGGAGGGAGGGCAGGTACCCGTCATGTTAGACCGACTCTGGGAATTATTCCATAAAAACCACGCTGATCTCGGGGGTCCCCTTCGCAGTGCTTCTCCCCAGCTAGATGGGCGTACCTCTCCCACTACCACACTCCATACCCCTAATCCCCGTTCTCTCTTGATACTCCAGGTTCATTCGTTAAGTTGTAACAATTGTTTATTAGTTGTTTTTATAGTACTCTGACTAGTACACCTTCTCCTCCTGGCTTTACTTGATGTGAATGCATATCTTGATGGAGGGCAAAGTGTAAATGTCGGGCCAAGTGCCTTTATCCTGTTTATTTTTTTCTTATATATAACTACCATATTAGTCCCTCTGCTGAGGTGGTGTTCATGCCCCCCCTTCCTGTCTAGTGGTTTGGTATTTCAACTGCCACTGGACAGGTCCAATCCCTGCCTCCTGGAGGGATTCTTGTGTGACTTGCACCTCTTGATGGAGGACTCTGTCCCCTCCATTCTCCGGGGGTCTTTCTTGCCCCCGTCTTTCCTCTTTGTCTTTTCTCCCCCTTCTCCGAATATATTCTAACATGCTTTTCACCGCAGGAGTTGACTGGGGGGACTACCTCAGACATCAACTGATGCCCTCACCACTCTCCGCTTGTCATTTGAGGTGTCTTGGACCCCGTGGACACCAATTGGTAAGTGATATGGATTTCCCAGCTTTGCTCCTGCCTCTGCTCGATGGCTAATGACCCACCTGTAAATACGCCCCTTAAAAAAGTATACCATAATGCCCAAGGTCTGAATTCCCCATCCAAAAGACGCAAAGTCTTCCAATACTTAAATTCCCAAAAAGCAGACGTGATCCTTATGCAGGAAACTCACTTTCCCAGATGTTTCAACCCCTCATTCATCCACTCCAAATTTCCCTTCTTTAAACTGGCCAATGCTGAGGACAAAATGAAGGGGGTGGGTATTTTTATTTCCAAACGATGCAAATTTACCCCCAAATCTATATTCAGGGACCCTGACGGGCGCTACATTCTCTTAGTGGGGGACTTAGACAACCAATTATACTCTCTAATCTCGTACTACGCACCCAATAAAGGCCAGTTAGCCTTCTTCCAAACAATGTTCACAACATTAACGCCACTGCTGGAGGGCACAGTGATCTATGGTGGCGATTCTAACTCAGCCTTTGACCAGGGCATGGACAAATCACGACCCCCAGGCAAACGCCTCACTAGACCAACCAAACAGAGCCTACGCATAGCTAAACGTATTTTCCAGCAGGGAGTTATAGACATATGGAGGGAAGTAAATCCTACGCTGCGAGATTTCACGCATTTCTCTAACCCCCATAGGTCCTACGCGAGAATCGATCACATCCTCATAGCCACAGCATCCATTCCACTAACGAACAGGGCATACATCAAAGACGTAGTCTGGTCGGATCACTCAGTGGTGTTCCTTGTACTTCAGTGCCCGAGGGGTCATAAACCCGTCTGGCGATGGAGGCTTAACGAGTCCATTCTGAGTGATCCGATCAGAACGAAAGAAATTGAAACTAGCATACGTAACTACTTCATCACTAACGATATACCAGACACTAGCCCCTCTTGTCTCTGGGCGGCTCATAAAGTCGTAATAAGAGGTCATCTGATCCAACTAGCCTTTCCAATCAACAAGGCAAACAAAACTGACATAGAGAAGCTAAATAAGGAGTATACAGCCTTAATTAAACACCACAAGGCGGATCGAAGTACTGTTCCTACCACTCAACTGGATGCAGCATGCACGGCTTTAAACCTCACCTTAACTACTAAGGCTGAAAAATGGCTGCGGTGGAGTAGAAACAGATTCTATTGCAATGGTGATCGAATCGGCTCTATGCTTGCAGGCAAATTATCCCCGAAATTTAGATCTCCGGTCCTACCCAAGATCAGGATTCAGGGCGGCACCTTGTCCCAAAACCCTCAACGGATCATGGGGGTATTCCTAACCTTATATAAATCCCTATACAGTGGTGGAAACGGCCCTTCTCCAGAGGCAATGGACCTCTTCCTAAACAGCATACAGATTCCCAAATTAGAAGCTAGACACCATCAGAAACTAGACTCTCCTATTTCAGCTGAGGAAGTTTGTGCGGTCATTAAAAACCTGAAATCACATTCAGCACCAGGCCCAGATGATTTCTACATACCATATTACAAATCATTCTCTACTTTGCTCGCCCCTTATATGGCTAGATTCTTCAATGCTCTCAGAAAGGGGGATCCACTCGACACCTGACTTAACATGGCCTACATTATGGTCCTCCCTAAGCCAGATAAAGACACCAGCTCGGTCAACAATTATAGACCGATATCTCTCATTAACAATGATCTAAAGATCCTGACTAAGATCCTTGCAGACCGCCTGGCCTCCTTCATTAGCCTATACATTAATAAAGACCAAGTGGGCTTCATACCGGGGAGACAGGGACCCGATCAAATTCGAAGAGCGATTGATATAATATCCCTTATTAATTCCAACTTGGATGGGGGCCCATCCAGGCAGGGTTGTCTACTCTCTCTGGACCTACAAAAAGCATTTGATGCTGTCCAATGGCCCTACATATTCAAGGTTCTTCAAAAATGGGGATTTGGGAATTCTTTTCTCAATGTCATTCACGCCCTGTATTCAACTCCCTCGGCTCAGGTGCGTCTGCAGGGGTTTTACGCAGAATCTTTCCCCATATCTAGAGGCACAAGACAAGGATGTCCACTCTCCCCGTTGATCTTCGCCATAGCAATCGAATCCCTGGCGATAGCCATCAGAAACAACCCAAACATTCAAGGCATTCAAAGTGGCTCCAGGTGTCATAAATGCGCATTATTTGCCGATGACATCTTACTATTTGTATCTTCCCCACTGACATCGCTCCCCAATGTATGCCGCCTCCTGGATGACTTTGGGAAGGTCTCGGGCCTCAGGGTCAATTACGACAAATCCCAGACGCTTAATGTTAATATTCCGGACCCTCTCCTAGCCAGAATCAGGGACAGCTTTCGGTTCTCATGGAGCGACTCATCCATTTCATATTTAGGGATCCAGCTGACTCCTAAGATTGAACTCCTATATCAAGCCAATTACCCTCCTCTTTAAAAAAAACTGGAGGAGGACCTCTCTCTCGTTGGTCCAAGCTGTCCCTGACCTGGCTAGGTAGAATCAACACGGTCAAGATGACCCTACTTCCCCGCATCCTTTACTATTTTAGAGCTCTTCCGATACCGGTCGTTAATAACCACCTAAAACGCTTCCAGGCCACCATTGTTAAATAAATACATATGGGGCAAAGGGGGTCAAAGGTTTTCCAAAGCTATCCTGTTTAGACCTAGGTCTGAAGGAGGCATGGGTCTACCGAACCTAATTTGGTACCTTCAAGCAGCACAAGTAGCCCAGATATCTACAGTCTATTCTCGTTGGGAACAACCTGATTGGGTCCACATAGAGAGGCAAGCGGTCCCCCTCCACACCCTAGACTACCTCCTCTGGAGCCCAAGGAAACTCAGACCCCCCATACTTTCTCCAACATTGTCGCATTCCTTTGCATTATGGGACAGACTAAAAGGCAATAACCGCTTGACATCCCCTACGGCACCACTACAGCACTTATTCCACAATCCCGAATTCCCCCCAGGTCTTAACATTTCAGATTTTAAATGGTGGCTCGACAAAGGGCTGTACAGAATAGGACACTTCCTTAGAACTTTAGGCCCACTTTCTAAAGCTTTTTGTGTCAGTAATCTCAATATGCCGAGGTCTGAATTCTTTAGATTCTCTCAAATCTCAAGCTTCTTACACAATAAGTGTAGGACTCTCCCGAATGGACCCCAAATGACTCCTAATGAAATGTGGTGTGGTCAGGCCAGCGAGCAGAGGGGGGGCATCTCGGTAATTTATAAGGCTCTATCTTCTGCGCAGTTCAAGGCACCTTACATGCTAGCCTGGGAAGAGGATCTGTCTCAAAACTGGAAGCTGGAAACTTGGCACAGGAACTTTTCCCAATCTTACAAAGGCATTCTAAACACTGGGCTAATAGAAGTTAGCTTGAAAGTGCTAACTAGATGGTACTTGGTCCCCTCAAAAATAGCTTGCTTTTACCCATCGGCCTCTCCCCTCTGTTTTTGGGGATGTGGCCTTAAAGGTGACATGCTTCATACATGGTGGACCTGCCCCAGAATCAGACAATTCTGGCACAAGATTTTCACTTGGATTAGTAAGATTGCCGAAATACCTGTTCAAATGTCCCCTCTAGTGGCACTCCTCAATTTCCCAGTAAGGGAGGTTTCCAGGGTCACACAACACCTTATCTTCTTTATCATTCTAGGAGCTAAGCTCACCCTAGCCAAAGCCTGGAAGAAAACATCAGTCTTAACAATCCTAGCCAAAAGAAAGATTTCTTGGATTATGAACCAAGAAAAAATGGCAAGTGTGATCCTGGAACGCTCAGCCAAATTCAAACAAATTTGGGAACCCTGGGCAGCCTTCATTGGGGTCATGCTTTGACTCTTCCTCAGAGCTACCACCCCTCGACATGTCTTTCCCCCCAGTCGACTCTTACGCATATCCTTCAACTCTTATCTCCTCTACTCTTCCTCCCCTCCTTCCTCCTCTTCTTCTCTCCCTACTTCTCTCTTCCCCTTCTCTTCCCACTTTCCCTCCTTATTGATGGTCTTGGGCATCAGCCTGAACTTGAATGGTCATAACCTGGGCCTCGGATGGGAGTCATCCTGATTTTGGCTCCGACCCTGGCCTAGCATAGAACTGACATATTGGTGTCCCTATTCCCTGTTTTCTATATCGTTTGCTATTATATTTAATTATCTAGATACTAATGTTAAATAGTTTATGAAGTTGCTCCCTAAAATTCAGGAGACATTGGACCAGTTCATACATCTACTGTTTTGAGCATAGATTTGGTAACCTTGTGTAATCTCACCTTTTTTCTTCTTAGAGACTCAACAACACTTCACTTTCTTTTGTTGGCGGGGAGTTGGGGGTGGGGAAGCTCCGCCACAGTGTGTCCCCAATTGGCGTGGCCGATCTCTCCCTCCCAATATCTCATTTAAAATCTACAATATCTGATTTCATAGTTATTGCATGGTTACCGCGCTCAATGCACTTGACTGGCTTTGTTTATTCTATACTATGATGTTTTGTACACCAAATCTTCATTAAGTTGTTTGTCATGCGACCGTGTTGGTAATCTGTATAATGCTGACTCAAGATGTAATTATGACATGTAATGCTCTCCCTGCATCCCCTTTCCTTTTCTTTTTTGAAAATACAAATATATTGAAACGAAAAAGGAAGTCCAATAGCCAGAAGCCAATTGCTGCCCTCGCGTCATTTTTGGTCCGACGAAATGACATACAGACAAACGGTTTTCCCGATACCCTGTTTCCCCGAAAATAAGACTTAGCGTGATTGTTGGCTATGGCTGTAATATAAGCCCTACCCCCCAAATAATCCCTACCCTGTTTCTCCGAAAATAAGCCCTACCCTGAAAAGAAGACCTACATGGACTTTAACTAGGGCTTATTTGGGGGGGTAGGGCTTATATTGCAGCCATCGCCGACAATCACGCTAGGTCTTATTTTTGGGGAAACAGGGTAGGAATTGATTCCATCGGAAAGATTTAAAACATGTTCTATTTCTAGGTCCGTCAGAATTTTGAAAAGAAAAATTCTGATGAAGCCCACACATAATCAGGATATCCAACCCCTATATTGTCTGAACTAAACAGAAATTTTCTGTTTCTAAAAAAACTCACCCCAGATTTAAAAAACTACTAATATTAGAAATAATTCAAGCAAAACAGTGCTTTTTTAACCACTTAACGACCGCCTCATGCCTATGTACGTCGGCAAGGTGGCACGGGCAGGCAGAATCACGTACATATATACGTGATCTGCTTTCCACGGGCGGGGGTCCGATTGGACCCCCCCCCGGTGCCCGAGGCGGTCGGCTATTGTACAGCGGCGAACGGAGATGAGGGGGAGACCATCCGTTCGTGGCCCCCCCTCGTGATCGCCGCCGGCCAATAGAATCATTCCTCTGCTGCTGTATGCTAAACAGCAGCAAAGGAAATGATGTCATCTCTCCTCGGCTCGGTATTTTCCGTTCCGGCGCCGAGGAGAGAAGACTGCAATGTGAGTGCATAAACACTACACACACAGTAGAACATGTCAGGCACACAAAACACCCCCCTTTACCCCCTGACCCCCCCGATCACCGTCCAATCACCCCTCCCCCCCTGTCACACTGACACCAAGCAGTTTTTTTTTCTGATTACTGCATGGTGTCAGTTTGTGACAGTTACTGTGTTAGGGCAGTTACTGTTAGCCCCTTTAGGTCTAGGATACCCCACTAACCCCCCTAATAAAGTTTTAACCCCTTGATCACCCCCTATTGCCAGTGTCGCTAAGCGATCATTTTTCTGATCGCTGTATTAGTGTCACTGGTGACGCTAGTTAGGGAGGTAAATACCGTATTTATCTGCGTATAACACGCACAGGCGTATAACACGCACAGGCGTATAACACGCACATTCATTTTAAGAGGGAAGTTTCAGGAAAAAAACTTACATTTTAAATTAGGAGCTTTAAAGTAAATTAAGGGTCAGTGCCCATCTGCAGCCTCACTATTGCCATCAATGCAGCAGCCTCACCATTGCCATCAATGCAGCAGCCTCATCATTGCCATCAATGCAGCAGCCTCACCATTGCCATCAATGTAGCAGCCTCACCATTGTCATCAATGCAGCAGCCTCACTATTGCCATCAATGCAGCAGCCTCACCATTGCCATCAATGCAGCAGCCTCACCATTGCCATCAATGGCAGCAGCCTCACCATTGCCTTCAATGCAGCAGCTTCAACATTGCCATCGGTGCAGCCTGATCGATGCCCATCTGCAGCCTAGAGGGGACAGGGAGGGGAGCGGGACGAGCGCCAACAGATTACATACAGTGAGAATCTCCAATGATAGACAGAGCAGTGGTCCAATGGCTAAAATTGAAGTATTGGCGTATAACACGCACACGCTATTTGCACCCGATTTTCCGGGTGAAAAAGTGTGTGTTATACGCCAATAAATACAGTATTTAGGTTTGCCGTCAGCGTTTTATAGCGACAGGGACCCCCATATACTACCTAATAAATGTTTTAACCCCTTGATTGCCCCTAGTTAACCCTTTCACCACTGATCACCGTATAACTGTTACAGGTGACGCTGGTTAGTTTGTTTATTTTCTATAGTGTCAGGGCACCCGCCGTTTATTACCGAATAAAGGTTTAGCCCCCTGATTGCCCGGCGGTGATATGCGTCGCCCCAGGCAGCGTCAGATTAGCGCCAGTACCGCTAACACCTACGCACGCAGCATTCGCCTCCCTTAGTGGTATAGTATCTGAATGGATCAATATCTGATCCGATCAGATCTATACTAGCGTCCCCAGCAGTTTAGGGTTCCCAAAAACACAGTGTTAGCGGGATCAGCCCAGATACCTGCTAGCACCTGCGTTTTTCCCCTCCGCCCAGCCCAGCCCAGCCCACCCAAGTGCAGTATCGATCGATCACTGTCACTTACAAAACACTAAACACATAACTGCAGCATTCACAGAGTCAGGCCTGATCCCTGCGATCGCTAACAGTTTTTTTGGTAGCATTTTGGTGAACTGGCAAGCACCAGCCCTAGGCAGCGTCAGGTTAGCGCCAGTACCGCTAACACCCACGCACGCACCGTACACCTCCCTTAGTGATATAGTATCTGATAGGATCAATATCTGATCCGATCAGATCTATACTAGCATCCCCAGCAGTTTAGGGTTCCCAAAAACGCAGTGTTAGTGGGATCAGCCCAGATACCTGCTAGCACCTGCGTTTTGCCCCTCCGCCCGGCCCAGCCCACCCAAGTGCAGTATCGATCGATCACTGTCACTTACAAAACACTAAACGCATAACTGCAGCGTTCGCAGAGTCAGGCCTGATCCCTGTGACCGCTAACAGTTTTTTTGGTAGCGTTTTGGTGAACTGGCAAGTGCCAGAGGCCTAGTACACCCCGGTCATAGTCAAACCAGCACTGCAGTAACACTTGGTGACGTGGCGAGTCCCATAAGTGCAGTTCAAGCTGGTGAGGTGGCAAGCACAAATAGTGTCCTGCTGCCACCAAGAAGAAGACAAACAGGCCCGTCGTGCCCATAGTGCCCTTCCTTCTGCATTTGCCAATCCTAATTGGGAACCCACCACTTCTGCAGCGCCCGTACTTCCCCCATTCACATCCCCAACCAAATGCAGTCGGCTGCATGAGAGGCATTTTCTTTATGTCCTCCCGAGTACCCCTACCCAACGAACCCCCCCAAAAAAGATGTTGTGTCTGCAGCAAGCGCGGATATAGGCGTGACACCCGCTATTATTGTCCCTCCTGTCCTGACAATCTTGGTTTTTGCATTGGTGAATGTTTTGAACGCTACCATTCACTAGTTGAGTATTAGCGTAGGGTACAGCATTGCACAGACTAGGCACACTTTCACAGGGTCTCCCAAGATGCCATCGCATTTTGAGAGACCCGAACCTGGAACCGGTTACAGTTATAAAAGTTAGTTACAAAAAAAGTCTAAAAAAAAAAATATATAAAATAAAAAAAAATAGTTGTCGTTTTATTGTTCTCTCTCTCTCTATTCTCTCTCTCTATTGTTCTGCTCTTTTTTACTGTATTCTATTCTGCAATGTTTTATTGTTATTATGTTTTATCATGTTTGCTTTTTAGGTATGCAATTTTTTATACTTTACCGTTTACTGTGTTTATTGTTAACCATTTTGTTTGTCTTCAGGTACTCCATTCACGACTTTGAGTGGTTATACCAGAATGATGCCTGCAGGTTTAGGTATCATCTTGGTATCATTCTTTTCAGCCAGCGGTCGGCTTTCATGTAAAAGCAATCCTAGCGGCTAATTAGCCTCTAGACTGCTTTTACAAGCCGTGGGAGGGAATGCCCCCCCCCCCCCCACCGTCTTCCGTGTTTTTCTCTGGCTCTCCTGTCTCAACAGGGAACCTGAGAATGCAGCCGGTGATTCAGCCAGCTGACCATAGAGCTGATCAGAGACCAGAGTGGCTCCAAACACCTCTATGGCCTAAGAAACCGGAAGCTACGAGCATTTCATGACTTAGATTTTGCCGGATGTAAACAGCGCCATTGGGAAATTGGGAAAGCATTTTATCACACCGATCTTGGTGTGGTCATATGCTTTGAGGGCAAAGGAGAGATCTAGGGTCTAATAGACACCAATTTTTTTCAAAAAAGAGTACCTGTCACTACCTATTGCTATCATAGGGGATATTTACATTCCCTGATATAACAATAAAAATGATTAAAAAAATATATGAAAGGAACAGTTTAAAAATAAGATAAAAAAGCAAAAAAATAATAAATTAAAAAAAAAAAAGCACCCCTGTCGCCCCCTGCTCTAGCGCTAAGGCGAACGCAAGCGGCGGTCTGTCGTCAAACGTAAACAGCAATTGCACCATGCATATGAGGTATCACCGCGAAGGTCAGATCGAGTGCAGTAATTTTAGCAGTGGACCTCCCCTGTAAATCTAAAGTGGTAACCTGTAAAGGCTTTTAAAGGCTTTTAAAATGTATTTATTTTGTTGCCACTGCACATTTGTGCGCAATTGTAAAGCATGTCATGTTTGGTATCCATGTACTCGGCCTAAGATCATCTTTTTTATTTCATCAAACATTTGGGCAATATAGTGTGTTTTAGTGCATTAAAATTTAAAAAAGTGTGTTTTTTCCCCAAAAAATGCGTTTGAAAAATCGCTGCGCAAATACTGTGTGAAAAAGAAAAATGAAACACCCACCATTTTAATCTGTAGGGCATTTGCTTTAAAAAAATATATAATGTTTGGGGGTTCAAAGTAATTTTCTTGCAAAAAAATTTTTTTTTTCATGTAAACAAAAAGTGTCAGAAAGGGCTTTGTCTTCAAGTGGTTAGAAGAGTGGGTGATGTGTGACATAAGCTTCTAAATGTTGTGCATAAAATGCCAGGGCAGTTCAAAACCCCCCCAAATTACCCTATTTTGGAAAGTAGACACCCCAAGCTATTTGCTGAGAGTCATGTCGAGTCCATGGAATATTTTATATTGTGACACAAGTTGCGGGAAAGAGACAATTTTTTTTTTTTTTTTTTTGCACAAAGTTGTCACTAAATGATATATTGCTCAAACATGCCATGGAAATATGTGAAATTACCCCCCCTGAAATACATTCTGCTGCTTCTCTTGAGTACGGGGATACCACATGTGTGAGACTTTTTGGGAGCCTAGCCGTGTACGGGACCCCGAAAACCAAGCACTGCCTTCAGGCTTTCTAAGGGCGTAAATTTTTGATTTCACTCTTCACTGCCTATCACAGTTTCGGAGGCCATGGAATGCCCAGGTGACACAACCCCCCCCCCAAATGACCCCATTTTGGAACATAGACACCCCAAGCTATTTGCTGAGAGGTATAGTGAGTATTTTGCAGACCTCACTTTTTATCACAAAGTTTTGAAAATTGAAAAAAGAAAAAAAAATGTTTTTTCTTGTCTTTCTTCATTTTCAAAAACAAATGAGAGCTGCAAAATACTCACCATGCCTCTCAGCAAATAGCTTGGGGTGTCTACTTTCCAAAATGGGGTCATTTGGGGGGGGGTTGTGCCACCTGGGCATTCCATGGCCTCCGAAACTGTGATAGGCAGTGAAGAGTGAAATCAAAAATGTACACCCCAGATCCTAAAGGCGGTGATTGGTTTTCGGGGCCCCGTACGCGGCTAGGCTCCCAAAAAGTCCCACACATGTGGTATTCCCATACTCAGGAGAAGCAGCTAAATGTATTTTGGGGTGCAATTCCACATATGCCCATGGCCTGTGTGAGCAATATATCATTTAGTGACAACTTTGTGCAAAAAATAAAAAATAAAAAAAAATGTGTCACTTTCCCACAACTTGTGTCAAAATATAAAATATTCCATGGACTCAACATGCCTCTCAGCAAATAGCTTGGGGTGTCTCTTTTCCAAAATAGGGTCATTTGGGGGGGGGGGGTTGTGCCATCTGGGCATTTTATGACCTTCAAAACTGTGATAGGTAGTGAGGAGTGAAATCAAAAATTTACACCCTTAGAAATCCTGAAGGCGGTGATTGGTTTTCGGGGCCCCGTACGAGGCTAGGCTCCCAAAAAGTCCCACACATGTGGTATCCCCGTACTCAGGAGAAGCAGCTGAATGTATTTTGGGGTGCAATTCCACATAGGCCCATGGCCTGTGTGAGCAATATATCATTTAGTGACAACTTTTTGTAAATATTTTTTTTTTGTCATTATTCAATCACTTGGGACAAAAAAAAAATATTCAATGGATTCAACATGCCTCTCAGCAATTTCCTTGGGGTGTCTACTTTCCAAAATGGGGTAATTTGGGGGGGTTTGTACTGCCCTGCCATTTTAGCACCTCAAGAAATGACATAGGCAGTCATAAACTAAAAGCTGTGTAAATTCCAGAAAATCTACCCTAGTTTGTAGACGCTATAACTTTTGCACAAACCAATAAATATACGCTTATTGACATTTTTTTTTACCAAAGACATGTGGCCGAATACATTTTAGCCTAAATGTATGACTAAAATTGAGTTTATTGGATTTTTTTTATAACAAAAAGTAGAAAATATAATTTTTTTTCAAAATTTTCTGTCTTTTTCCGTTTATAGCGCAAAAAATAAAAACCGCAGAGGTGATCAAATACCATCAAAAGAAAGCTCTATTTGTGGGAAGAAAAGGACACAAATTTTGTTTGGGTACAGCATTGCATGATCGCGCAATTAGCAGTTAAAGCGACGCAGTGCCAAATTGGAAAAAGTCCTCTGGTCCTTAGGCAGCTAAATGGTCCGGGGCTAAAGTGGTCAAATAAACTTTTGTTTTGGCAATTAGGATGCCATACACCAGCACAGAAAACAATCTTCCATGTTGCCAAGAAACTGTGACCAGATGATCATATCTTTATTTACTCTAATGTAAAATGAGGGAGATTTCAAACCTGATATGGAAAGGTATAAACATCTGGAAAAGATGCACCCAACTTGAAGAATTCTAGAAAAAAAAGTTAGGAGACCCAAAAGAGACTGCTTCTTTTCACTTTCTTTGTTCTAATAAAATTAAAGGGAAGAAACTTTGATCTAATGATCTTAACCTTAGGTAACCTAATTTTCATGTTGAGCACGTTGATAGTAATACCTAAGAAATCAATGCAGGTTGCGAGAAAAACTGATATTTCCTGGGCTAAGGGGATGTTAAAATCCATACAAATATCTATTGAATAAAATACATTTTGACATTATTTAAGAAGCTGTACCCATAAAAAGAAAATCATCCAAATAATGTATAATAAAAATAACCTGATCTGCCCTTTACCACCCATTCAACGAAAATGGAGAAGGCCCTAAAATAAGAACAATATAGTGAGCATTCCATCGAAGGGAATATTCAAAAAAAAAAAATGTATCAAAATAAAAACGAAAGGAATTAAATGACAGAAGATTTATTGAAAGAAGCTTGAAAGCTGATGTTATACCTGGTATGGCTAAAAGAGTTCCAAAACCTAAAGCTCTTATTTTATGTTCTACTTCTTCAAAAGTTAGAGAAAAGTGACATTGTTTTTCCTGTGACATGCATAGCGCAGCCCATTGATTTCAATGCGCTGCCTTACATCCAGCAAAGTAGCTCATGAGACATTTTGGCATATTGCAGTTTGCACATTTTTTTACTGTGCGCTTTGCTGCATTTGACACTTATTTTTCATGCGTCTAAAATGTTTCTGTTGTCTGTGGGACACGATTAACAATTAATGGCACTGAAAGTGTGACTAGTTATTTTAAAGTTTATAAAGGTGGCCATCAGGGTTGTCCCGATACCACTTTTTTAGGACCGAGTACAAGTACCGATACTTTTTTTCAAGTACTCGCCGATACCGATTACCGATACTTTTTTTTTAATGTCACGTGACAGTTTTTTTTTTTGCTATTTTTTTGCGGGGGGGGGGGGGGTGAACGTTGTATGTGTGTGTGTTTTTTTTGGTTTTTTTTACAATTTTTATTTTTTACAATAATATTTTTTTATTCTTTATTGTTTTTTTTTGTTTTTTTAATCAGCCCTTCTGGGGGGCTTTGGTGAGATATCAGGGGTCTTAACAGACCTCTGATATCTCCCCCTTGAGACAGAAAAAGAGACAGAGGATAGAGATTCACCAGTCCCTTTCTCTGCAGCGTCAGCTGCACTGAGAATGAATGGAGAGAAGACAGCGGCTTCTCTCCATTCATAAACTGACACATCGTAATCACAGGAGATTACAATGTTTCAGTTATGTGAATGGACAGAGTCAGCTGACTCTATCCATACACAAAGGAAGGAGGGGGAGGATGGAGGAACTGAGGGGGAGAACGGAGGGGACAGATAAGGAGAGAGGAATGCAGGGGACAGATAAGGAAAGAGGAACGGAGGGGGAGAACGGAGGGGGACAGATAAGGAGAGAGGAACGAAGGGGGAGTACGGAGGGGGACAGATAAGGAGAGAGGAATGCAGGGGACAGCGGAGAGGCACAGAGGAACGGAGGGGGCATGGAGGAGGATGCAGTGACAGTCAGCTGTGAGCGATCACCGCTGTATGTCACTAAAGCTGGTGAAAGCCACTGGGGGAGAACCTTGTAACTCCCCCACGCGCCGATCACAGCTGACTTCCAGGTATCGGTGGAAGCATCGGGAGCATTTGCCCGAGTACAAGTACTTGGGCAAATGCTCGGTATCGGTGCCGATACCGATACTAGTATTGGTATCGGGACAACCCTAGTGGCCATACACTATACAATCTGATTGTACAATTTTGTTTAGATTTACCAAAACTATGGAAAAGAAGGGCCCACCAATCTATCCATTAATACTGTATCCAAACAGGCAGGCTCTTACACTACATCAAGGATATCCAACCTATGGCCTGTGGGCCACATGCGGCCCCAGAGAGTTTAGCATGTGGCCCAGGCCTGTCTGGAGGGACGCTGGGGATGCCATGCAAACATAGCTGCTACGGCAGCCTATATTGACAAGCTGGAGGGATGCCGTGCAAACTTAGTAGATGGGTGCAGGGTGTGTGTGCTAATGAGGACAGCTGATCAACTGCTTCCCGTGCCTTAGGCTAATTGCACACATATGCGTTTTGAACCGCATCCAATTCATAGTTACATAGTCAGGTTGAAAAAAAAGTCCATCTAGTTCAACCAATAATAAATTTAAAAAATATCATACACTCCCATATACTGTACACAATCCTTCATCCACAGTTGATTCAGAGGAAGGTGAAAAACCCCAGCAAAGCATGATCCAATTTGCTATGAGAAAAAAGGGGGGGTTGAATCGCGCTAAAACAGATTGGTGATCAAACACATCATCACCAAACCAAATATTTAGAACTAAGCGAAGAGTTCCCCTTTAGTGTATACATAATATACAAAACACATGTCAAATGAATAATCAATCCAAAAATAAAATGTTCAAAGTGATAATAAAAAGTCCATGTATAAAAAATAAATCACCCAAGTGATATAAAAGTATTTTAAAAAAGTTCCAAAAAACATAAATTCTTGCTGTGAGAAGAAAAAGTGTGCTTGCTCCACCACCGTGTAATCAGACTGGCCGCTTACCAGAAACTCATTATCCCCCGTTACAGAGGATCAGAGAAAGCTGTTTGTTAATACTGCTTCGAACCACGACCAATGGATCAGAGACCTTATACCGAGATGGAACATCAAAGACTGCAGGGTCAGGCTAAAGATGTTCACACTGACAGGTACTCAGACATCAGCCCACAGCATTGCAGATATGGTCATAGAAGGAAAAAAAGGCTCCATATAGTGTAAAACCATTGACTTTATTGGATAAATAAAAGGTTAAACTCACATGTTAGTAGACAATAGTAGGCATGTAGTATAGTCTGGAGCGCCGGTCCAACTTGCTACAGCAGGGGGAAAAAATCCTTCCTGATCCACTGAGAGGCAATCATATATTACCTGGATCAACCTTCACTATAAATGTCAGTACCCAGTTACATTATGTACATTAAGGAAAGAATCCAGGCCTTTTTTAAAGAAATCTACTGAGCTGGTCAGAACCACCTCTGGAGGGTGTCTATTCTGCATTTTCACAGCTCTTACTGTGGGGAAACCTTTCTGTATTTGGAGATTAAATCATTTTCCTGTAGATGTAAAGAGTGACCCCTTGTCCATTGTGATGACCTTAAAGTGAATAACTTATCACCAAGTTCACTATATGGACCACTTATGTATTTGTACATGTTGATCATACCTCCCCCCCTTAATTTCCTCTTCTCAAGAGAGAATACATTAAGTTCCTCTAATTTATCCTCATAGCTGAGCTTCTCCATGCCTCTTATCGGTTTGGTTGCCCTTCTTTGCACTTTCTCCAGTTCCCAGATATCCCATTTAAGAACTGGTGCCCAAAACTGAACTGTGTATTCCAGATGAGGCCTTACTAATGATTTTTTTTTTTTTGTTTTCAAAAGGTTTTATTTTGTAACAAAAGGAAAACAGATTTAAGACAAGACAGTCAGAACAAGAAAAGTAAAAGGTTCAGACATCAGATATTGTTCACAAAAGTGAGGTACAGAATAATACTGCCAAGTTGAATACGCCTGTTAAAACAGTCAACAAAATCTGAAAGTCAGAACTCTGCACAAAATATAAAACATGGAAAGAAGCAAAAAAAAGAAAGGGGGAAACATAAGATAAGGTCATAATGTAAGCAATATTCAAAAATAAAAAAGAAATTATAAGACGGTCAGGTTTGGAGTCTAAATAAAAACCAAGGATTCCATTTAGCATCATAATGATCTATAGTGTCGTGTAGGGTATGATAAATCTTATCAGCAAGCATCATGTGATCAATTCTTGCAACTACTTGCGCATATGGGACTGAGGGTGATTTCCAATGTAGAGCAATTGCCCATTGTACAGTTACACAGATAGAGTGAATCAGTTTAACCAACGGTTTAGGGGAGTCTGGAGGGGACTGAAACAAAAGGCAATGTTGGTAGGAAATATCAAGAGGTTTACCTGCCAATTTATCTATCACCTTTAAAATCTCCCTCCATGTGGGTTGTAATTTCTCGCATTCCCAAAAGGTATGGAGAAATGAACCTTGTTGGGGGCAACCCCGAAAGCAAAGGTGGGAAGATTGTGGGTAGATCTTGTGAATGCGCATAGGGGTGTAATACCAGCGAGTCATTAGTTTAATGGCTGTTTCCCGGACCATAATAGCTTTAGTACATTTGCGTAAATTCTGCCAACTGTTTAACCAGTCTATGTCATTTCTTTCCAAACCTAGTTCTAGTTCCCACTGAGATCTATACTTAAGGGTTGGTTTTTCTGTGGTGGCCTCTAAATAGTTGTAGACTAATGAGATAAGGCCCTTTTGGCGAGGTGATGTGTGGCAGAGGTCCTCAAATAGGGTAGTAGAGCTTGATATAGGGCCAGGATAGTGCTGTTGGAAGAAGTGTCGTATTTGTAAAATGTGATAAAATTCGCTGGCTGGAATATGGTACGTTGTTTGTAGATGAGAAAACGAAGTAAATTTCGAGTTTAAGAGAAATTTATCTAACGTAGTTAGTTTTAAGTCAATCCAGAGCTGGAAGGAAGAGGGTCTATTGTAGGCCGAGGGGAATCTACAGTCTCCCAAAAACGAGGCACCTAGTGGTGTGAGAGAAATGAGATTATATGTTTTTTTGTATAGGTCCCAAAGTTGAAGGCCTGCATGTGTAATCAAATTTTTAGAACCCAATTCCGATCCAGCCAGATTGGTAGACCACATAAGGCCTGGGAGAAAACGGGGAGCAATGGATTCACTTTCAAATTGCACCCAGGGGACTCTAGAGTTGTTAATGTTCCATTGAGCTTGTTGAGTAAATCTACTGGCTAGGTAGTAAAACCATATTTGGGGGACCCCCAAGCCACCCCTTTAAGAGGAGCGGTACAAGACTTCTTTGGAAAAACGTGGGGGTTTATCATGCCAAATAAATCTATTAAATAGTGTCTGGATAGTATGTAAATAGGTTTTAGATAATTTAATAGGGAGGGATCTAAAAAGGTAGAGAAGTTTAGGGAGAATTGTCATCTTGAGTGCAGTGATTCTGCCAAGAAATGAGATGTGCAGGTGTGACCATTGTTTAAGGATACCTTTCAATTTAGAGATCATCGGAGGGAAATTAGCCTCAAAGAGTCTGCAGAACTCTTTAGTCAGGTTAATTCCTAGGTAGGAGAGGTGTGACTTGGCCCAAATAAAAGAATAGGCTGATTTAAGATGGTGTAATTCCCCAGGTGTGAAACCTAACGGGAGGGCGCTTGATTTTGCCATGTTTATGGAAAGGCCGGAGATCGCTGCAAACTTTGACAGGGTCTGAAATAAGTTCGGTAAAGAAATTAGGGGATTGGTGAGGAACATCAAAACATCGTCAGCATACATACCAAATTTGTACACCGAGTGGCCCTTTGAATAACCTGAAATATCTGGGTTTTGGAGTATAGCTATAGCAAGGGGTTCGAGCGCCAAGGCGAAGATTAACCACTAGCCTACCGCCTACCGTCATATGACGTCCTGGGCTTTGGGCGGGTATATCTGAATGATGCCTGTAGTTACAGACATCATTCAGATATTGCCGGTTTCAGCCGGCGAATCTCTACACCATAGGAATGATCATAGCGGCCGTTCCGCCGCTTGATCGTTCCTATGGGAGGCGAGAGGGACGTCACCCCCCTCCCGCCGCCCTCCGGTGCTTGCTCCGACTCACCGTTACGATCGGTGAGGTGGAGAGTGGATCCGCCGGCGCCAGATGTAGATCATAGAGATTTCCGGCGGACCAGATGGTCCCTGGAGTCTCTATGATCGTCGAAGGCCGGGCGCAATGTTATGACGTCACGCCCGGCCTTTCCATTCAAAAAAATGGCGCCGCTTCGGCTTGGAAGCGGCGATCGTTTTATTTATTTTTTTTATTTCAGGCTTTCCAGCCTAGTGGTGAGATATGGGGTCTTATTGACCCCATATCTCACTATTAAGAGCACCTGACATGTCATATTGCTATTACAAGGGATGTTTACATTCCTTGTAATAGGAATAAAAGTGATCAAATTTTTTTTTTTCAAAAAAGTGTCAAAATAAAAAAAAAATATATAATTAACAATAAAAAAAAAATTTTTTAAAGCTCCGCTGTCCCCGTGTGCTCGCACGCAGAAGCGAACGCATACGTAAGTCCCGCCCACATATGAAAACAGTGTTCAAACCATACATGTGAGGTATCGTCGCAAACGTTGGAGCGAGAGCAATAATTTTGGCCCTAGACCTCCTCTGTAACTCAAAACATGTAACCAGTAAAAAAATTTAAAGCGTCGCCTATGGGGATTTTTAAGTACCGAACATTGGCGCCATTCCACGAGCGTGTGCAATTTTGAAGCGTGACATGTTAGGTATCTATTTACTCAGCATAACTTCATCTTTCACAAAATGCAAAAACATTGGGCTAACTTTACTGTTTTTTTTTAAACACAAAACAGTTTTTTCCCCAAAAAAACGCGTTCGAAAAATTCCTGCGCAAATACTGTGTGAGATAAAAAGTTGCAACAACCGCCATTGTATTCTCTAGGGTCTTTGCTAAAATAACATATATAATGTTTGGGGGTTCTATGTAATTTTCTAGCAAAACAATGATGATTTTCACATGTAGGAGCAAAGTGTCAGAATTGGCCCGGTATTGAGGTGGTTAAAGGTGACATCGGGCATCCTTGTCTTGTACCTTTGCCCAGGCTAAAGAACTCAGAGCTACAGCCTGGAAGTCTAATCCTCCTCTTAGGGTTATGATAGAGAGCTAGGAATGCCTGTAGGAATGCCCCCTGGAAACCCATGCATTGTAGGAGTGTGGTGATATAAGACCATGAGACACTATCAAAAGCCTTCTGTATGTATAGGCTAAGCATAAGGAGTTTCCGCGAAAATAGGTTGGCATCTTGTATTATGTTGGTCGCAAGACGAATGTTGTCAGTGATAAGCCTATGGGGTATAAAACCAGACTGGTAGGGGGAAATTAGCGAGGGAATAACAGTTGCTAACCTGTCAGCTATGATCCTACTAAAAATTTTTAAATCATTATTAATGACCGAAATGGGTCTATAATTTTGGGGCAGGGTATGGTTTTTATTCGGTTTAGGTATCAAGGACACATTGGCTAATAACATCTCCTCAGGGAAACTACCACCTTGTAGTACCCAGTTAAATAAATGAACTAATCTAGTATTAAGGAGTGTGGAGAATTTCTTATAATATAGAGAGGAAAATCCGTCCGGACCAGGGGCAGAACCTGATTTTAAGGATTTTATTACATTCAAAACTTCTGTAGGTGTGATGGGGGTGTTCAGTTTTTCTAATTGCGTGGGAGTAAGGCTTGGAATGGGAATATTATGGAACCAGGCTTTGTCAGATGGAGAGGGCTTTAGTTGGGAAGGAGCCAGTAGGGAAGTGTAAAATTGCTCAAAAATGTGAAGGACTTCCTGGGGATGAGAGGAGGTGTGTCCAGAGGGGGTCATTAGTCTATAGACGTGGGGCGGGCGGGAGGAACGATTCAGTTTTCTAGCGAAAAGAGTAGTAGAGGAACCCTCATGAAGAAGGAATTTGGCTTTAGACCAACGAAGAGCCTTCTCCACTCTTTTCGACAAGATAGAATCCAGTTCTAGTCTCTTTTGGTCAATCAACTGGTGGATTCTAAATGTAGGGAGTTGGTATTCTTATAAAGACTATCCAGGTCTTTAGTGAGGTTTAATATTTTTTGTTTGTCAGCTTTGTTTTGGGCAGACGCTATGCTGATTAGTTTACCTCTCAAGACCGCCTTATGTGCAGACCAAACTGTGGAGGGAGGGGTCTCAGGTATGGCATTGATATTAAAATATTCCTCAATGGCTTGTGCTACCTCCGCCTCCACAACTGCATCTGAAAGGAGAGCCTCATTTAAATCGCCATGAATAAGAGGTGGGGGCTAGCCTAATATATGTAGTGGAGAGGCCGTTGCATGGTGATCCGACCAGGTACAGGGATGGATGCTAGCATCGGTTGTGTTGGCAAGAATAATGGGGGTTGTGTAGATGTAATCTAACCTTGCATAACTATTATGGGGATGGGAGTAAAAGGTGTACTCCCTAGTACCAATATTATGCGCTCTCCAGGAGTCCACTAGTTGATGATCCAGCAGGCCACTGGAGAGAGAACGCGGAAAAGATTTAGAGGAAGGAGTCAAGGTGGATCTGTCTAGGTTAGGGTTGGCCACCATATTAAAATCTCCTCCTATTATCATGTGTGATGACTGAAAAAGAGAAAGGCGGTCAAAGAAGGATTTGAAAAAAGAAGCTGGGGAGCCATTGGGAGCATAGATACTAGCAATAGTTAATTCTCTATTGTGAATAAGACCCTTAATGATCACAAACCTACTATCCTTGTCTTTATGAACCTGTTTTACTTCCATGGGAAAAGAAGAGTGCAAGAGTATGGCGGCTCCCCTGCTTTTTGCTTGGTGCAAAGAATAAAAGGCCTGAGTTAATTTTCTGTGTAAGAATTTGGGGTGTGAGGAGTGCGCAAAATGTGTCTCCTGTAGGAGGAGAATTTGAGCTCCGAGCTGCTTATAAAAGGCAAAGGCTTTCTTCCTTTTAACCGGGGAATTAAATCCCTTAACATTATGGGAAAACTAATGATTTTTACAGGGGCAAAATGATATATCTCTCTCTGGAGTCCATACCTCTCTTAACCACTGCCCGACCGGCGCACGCCGATGTACGTCGGCAGAATGGCACAGCTGGGCAAATGGGCGTACAGGTAAGTCCCATTGAATTCCCCGCTGTGCCATTGCGTGCGCCCTGCCCGGGAGCTCCGTGAGTCGAGTCGCGGGTCCCGTGGACTCGATC